>OW964560.2:31274449-31961858 GCA_943138885.2 Tholera decimalis
ATTCGGCTACGGAACCCTAAAAAGACAGCAATTTTAAATTATTATTTCAGTCTACGTTCTTTGACATTCGTCACAGGCAGCCATTGGCTCAAAAGAATGACACAAATATCGCGAATTTTAGAGGTCAGAATCTGACCTGTCGCAGTAGGCAGTCACTTCGTTTAAAGCACCCCCACTGTATCCGGTTAGATTGGAAGTTGAATTAAATGTTATTAAACATTAATCATTAGCCTATCTATAACGTTCCCTCGGCTGGACACTGGCCTTTCCTATATGAATCGGACTTGGCCGTAATACACGTTGTTGGATGTCACATATTTTTGTTGATCCTAGGACATTGGGAGGAGGATTCCTTTGGAGTCAAGATGATCTCTTTCATCGTTTTGAGTGCAGTCGTGATGATAAATAAATTAAAAATTAATGTGCCTGATTTGGTTTGAACCCATAACTTAATTCGTAAGTCTAGCGCGCGCCCGTCAACAATGACCCAGCACAGCTCGCACTAAAATTAATCGTTTAACTTTATTTTTCCATCGTCACTATTTGATGTCAATAAAGTTCACGGCTGCAGTGGGCATTCACTAAATTATTTCATTTGACCATGCCTATTTATTTACTAACTTAAAATCGAGATCCAATCAATTGCACAATCTAATTCTACCAAGACGTTCCATCACCAGATTACAAGACGAACAGCGATGCGCCATCGTTACATGGTCGACATCCCATCCACATGCACAAAACGTTTTGGGAATACTTTCATTGTGCGTACAGCTAAGGAGTGGAACTCCCTGACGGATTCTGTTTCCTGATAGCTATTTAACCTAGAGATCTTTAAGGCTAGAATGAATAGGTTCCTTCTAGGTAAACTTGGTTCATCTTCGACAACATCATCGCTTACCATCAGGTGAGATAATGGTCAAACACGAGCATATCATGAATAAAAAAAGTTATAATCTAGCTAAATTTATGCAAGTATACATTAATATTTAAATCTATGTTAGTGCCAAATATGAGGTGCCAAATATAAGATTAGTATTAATTACCCTTGAAACTGCAATTAACGAATAATTTTATGAAGTCATCTTAGTTTTAAAAATAATTCCCAAATATGGTGATTTTTTATCTACATCTACATCAGGTAGCATAATTATATTATAATTATGCTACCTGCAATCTGTATAATTTAAGTATTCTATAAAACACCTAGGCACGTGAGCCAGTTGGTCTACCAACTGGCTGGTATATGTAAATATTAAATTTATTATTGCATAGATTGTCTATGCAATAATAAATTTCATATTTAGAAATACATGTAGTTTTATGTACAAACCTAACACGAACGCCCTAACTACAGCCCCCGTCATTCACTTTGAGTTAAGTTTTGGGTATTCTAAACATTACACACGTATTGTATGAAATACCGGATTATAACAGTTTGCCGCTTACATAGACACTAATAAAAACTTTTTACCAAAAAATTAAACCGACTCCCAAAAACACTGCAAAGTGAAAAATAACTTTAATTTCGGTAGTCGGTGTCTTTAGTTTTGTATTTTCGTTTTTGGCACCGACTGCCGAAATTAAAGTTATTTTTCACTTTGCAGTGTTTTTGGGAGTCGGTTTAAGTTTTTGGTAAAAAGTTTTTATTTCACTCTTTTTAGTTGGTCGGTTTTAAATTTACCTAGTTAAAAGAGCCTAAATGTCAACTACTTATAACCTTTTACAAAATATTGCTTTTCCCAATGCTGGGCCGTTAATTTTTGAGGAGTTCTTCTGGTACTTCACCATTAGCTCTACATCACCATATGCATTGTGACAAACATAAAGTGCTTAACATCCATATTCAAGTATTCGAATCGCAATCCACGAAATACTTATTATTGAGTAGCTTCGGCGGCCATCTGTGGTCTTCATCATCAGTTCCACTTCCCCAAATGGTATTTTTTGAGAGCAACTGCACAAGTTACTATAAGAAATACCCAAAACGCCATAGGTGTGCCTATAATATTTGAAGAGTTCCCTCAATTTCTCCAGAATCCCATCATCAGATACTGACTTGGTGATAAATGGTACCAATTTCGAAGTATACCCTTTCAAACAAAAAAAGAATTTTCCAAATCGGTTCAGCTGTCTTCGAGTAATCGGTGATCATACACAAAAAAAAAAAAAAAAAAATATATATATATATACGCTTCGAATTGATAACCTCCTCTTTTGGTCGTCGGTTGAAAATAAAGTCGGTGTGACTTTTTATTTGTTTATTTATCAAAACATGCTAATACATTTTGATAACAAAAGACATACCACACAAACCATATCATCGAGGGTTTATCTGTGGTATGGTAGCCGCGGCAACTCGATACCACACTGACAATTAGCTGTTATTTTTGATAATTTTCACCGAAAAAATCTACTACATAGGTAGTCTGGTAGATATCGCTAGCAGCGATAAGACCACCATTGTGACTATAGGTTCAGCAATATTGTGAAACCGGTGTGTTTAAATTATTGGAGTACAATAAAGAATATTCTATCTATGTATTACGTTACCATTTCTGTCAACCTAAACGAGTGATATTAGTGCTAAATAAAACCAGAATCGAAACTGTGTGCTTAGTATGAGTTTGAAATACTTTTGTCGTTTTCGAAAACTATCGCTTTGTCTCTTTCACACGTACTAGATTAGTGTGAAAGAGACAAAGCTATAGTTTTCGAACACGATAATAGTATCGCAAACTCATACTAAGGCCGCTGATCCTAACAAAACTATCTTTGTATTAATAAAAGCAAATATTTCTGAATGTCTACATTAATCTAGCCACAAAAATGAATCCCACAAGACTGCGGAATTATTACAAAATGCTTTAACATTGTTCCCACTCGTATTTCCCCGCTCCTGTGTACGCGATTGACCTTTTAGAACTTTATCGAGGTTAATTTATTTTCGTAGTGTTCGTAATTGGGCGTTTGTTGTAGGTACTTTTTCTTTCCTCACACGAGTGCCAAACTTCTACTGATTAAAAACCTACCCTGCTCCTTCAGTTACCCTTAAATAAGGGGCCGCGGTACCTCGTTAGAATATTCCCGCAACCTTGGTGGTCGTAAGTACTATTGTTTCCACCAACAGTTCTAGTTTATTCACTATTGAACCCTCTTTTCTTGAGTTGATCCCCGCGACTCTGATCCCTGAGTTCTCGTCTTTCCATCTCGCCACACGACGACCAACTTTGTAGCAATCTTTGGATAACACTCGGTTATAACCTTACTCCATTCACGCCTTACCAAGTTTCTTGTCCAACTACATCCATACACTATTGCCGTGAACTCACTCTAGACACAAACATATTTAGCTTAGTTAGAGGGGTTAACAAGATTGCTAGTAATGTGAATTCTACCCACATAGCTAGTTCTCTTATTTAAAAAAAAAAATGTCTTTGGTGACGATTCTAACAACAGTAGTTGCAGTAATTGTCATCAACTGGGTCAGGTGGTCCATGCAACTGGAATCAGATTTTTGTTTATTAAGGATTTAGCTCAGCTGTTTATTTTCTATCATTCTTTGGCTAAATCCATATGGCTTTAATTATAGATATTTTTGGAAAGGAATGTTAATGAATGAATGTTGTCTCTACATTTTAGTGCTTCCTTCGGCACTGGCCTGACCAGTAGGAGCTATAGTTATTCTCGGCGAAAGCTTGTCTATGGAAATAGCTTCCTAGCTTGTTACTTTATATGCGTTCTTTCTGCTTTTTTTTTTGTATGTCTATATCAAAGCAGTATTGCCATCCCATATTTTAGCCTGATTATCTAAGAAGGCGGGAAATGTTTTTCTAGTGTATGTACATAATATACTTATGTGTAATACCTACTAAATAAACAAAGATTTAGAATTAGAGTTTTTTCTTAATTTTAACAATATTGATATTCTTTGCCTAACTGAACATTGGCTTCAAAGCCATCAATTTATTTTCAATTATAATAATTACCAGGTTGGTAGTTCTTTCAGTAGAGTGAATGCTATACATGGTGGCTCTTTAATATTAATAAGTAATAATCTTAAATTCAAGAACCGAATGGATATTGTGAGCCTCTCTGTTGAACGATCTATTGAAATAGCCTGTATTGAATTGGAGCAGTTTATTATATTAAGTGTGTACAGACCACCTTCAGGATTGTACGATTGCTTTGAAAAAGTAATGGATGAAGTTTTGCATAAAATCTGTAACTCGAGTAAATATCTCATTGTTTGTGGTGATTTTAATGTTAATTTATTAGAAAATTCTGATTTGAGCACTAACATTATTAGTTTATTCCAATCATACAATCTTGTAAACCTATTTATGGAGCCCACTAGAATAACTCCTACTAGTGCCACTTGCTTAGATAATATTTTTACGGATGTTGTACCGACTCACAAAAAAATAATTAATTTAATAGACTCTGATCATTGTAGGCAATTAATTACTTTAGCAAAAAAAAGTCAATAAAATGTTAAAAAAGAATATCACTGTAAATCCAAAAACTAAATATCGCCTGGAAGCATTTAAAACTAAACTCTTAAATAAAATGCCCTGTTTGTTAACTAATGAGGACCCTAATAAACATTATAATGATTTTTTCAAAATATATTGCCAACAATTTGATAACACATTTATTCCCAAAATTGCTTCAGTAAATAGTAACACTTCTTTCAGTGACTGGGCCACCGCTGGTATTTATAAAAGTAGAAATCGGCTTTATGAACTCTATGAGGAGCGGACTTACACTAACTCGGTAGAATTTAATTTATATGTTAAGAACTACTCTAAATTATTTAAAAAAGTCTGTTATATTGCCAAGTCTCGCTACTTGAGTTCTAAAATTAAAAATAGTAGTAATGTAATTAAAACGACTTGGGATATTATAAAAAGCGAAACGGGAAGGTCTTGCAACCGAAATAGTGATTACACCATCACTATTGATGATAATATAATTTTAAACATTAGATTCGCAAGTCGCCACAGAATTTGAAAATTTTTTCACTGACTTTCCCGTATCGACAACCAAGTCGCTAAAATCATCTCTCATTGCTGCAGAAAAAAAATATTCCAGTTTGTAGTTCAGGGTTTAAATTCCAATATGTTACTTCTAATGACATCATTAAAACATTTAATTCTTTGAATATGAAAAAGACTGCAGACCTGTGGGGTAATTCTGTTGAAGTTACTAAGTCAACTATACACATTATTGCTCCTACATTAGCTGTTATATTTAATAATTGTATTGATTGCGGTGAGTTTCCTGATCTAATGAAATATAGTAAAATAATCCCACTATTTAAATCGGGTAGTACATCTGACCCTACTAATTACAGACCTATTTCTGTACTGCCCACTTTCAGTAAAATTTTTGAGAAAATTATTATAATGCAGATGCAAAGATATTTTAATAAACACAAATTGCTACATAATAAACAATTTGGTTTTACAAAGGGTCGTTCAACAGCTGATGAACTTTTAGGACACATTTATAATGCATGGGAAGATAAGTGCGATGCTTTGGGCATTTTTTGCGATTTGTCTAAGGCATTTGACTGTGTTCCCCATGAGACATTAATCAGGAAACTGCACCACTACGGATTCCGGGACTCCTCTCTGAATCTTTTAACCTCATACTTGAGTGAAAGATTCAGAGAGTCGATGTGAACGGCAAAAGATCGCCGGGATCTGTGGTCAAGATGGGGGCCCCCCAAGGCTCAATTTTAGGTCCCTTTTTGTTTCTTATTTATATAAATGATTTGCCGTACCTGATCAAAAATCATGACATAGTGTTATTCGCTGACGATACTTCTCTTTAAAATTAAACGTCAACAGCAGGTTACTGAAGAAGTAAACAGAGCCCTTGCGACTGTAGTTAGCTGGTTTAATGTTAATAATCTTCTTCTTAATGAGAAAAAACCAAATGCCTAAAATTTACGTTACCTCATGTTAGACAAGTGAATACTAGTGTATCAATAAAGGGCGAAATATTGAAACCCGAAGATACCACAGTATTCTTGGGCATAACTTTGGATGCGAAGCTTCATATAGATAAATTGTCAAAAAAGTTAAGTTCTGTAGCATATGCCGTTAGAAAAATACGTGGATTAACTGATATCGAAACAGCACGTTTAGTCTACTTTAGTTACTTTCACAGTGTGATGTCATACGGCATTTTACTTTGGGGAAATGCCGCCGACATTCACACAATATTTGTATTACAAAAAAGGGCCATTCGTGCAATTTATAAATTAAGTCCTAAGCACTCCTTAAGAGACAAATTTAAAGAGATTAATATTATGACTGTGCCATCTCAGTATATTTATGAGAATCTCTTGTATGCACACAAAAATATTAATCTGTTTAAAAAATACAGTGATATTCATAGTGTAAATACAAGGAATAAAGACACATATTTCATTCCTAAAACAAGGTTAAAAAAAATAGGTGGTTCGTTTAGATGCCAATGTATACGTTTTTATAATAAAATTCATAGCCATATTCAAGAACTAAGTATTCATAAATTCAAATCTATACTTAATATTATAAAGCTGAAGAGTTTGTTTGTTTGTTTGCTTGAACGCGCTAATCTCAGGAACTACCGTTCTGATTTGAAAAATTCTTTCAGTGTTAGATAGCCCATTTATCGAGGAAGGCTATAGGCTATTTATCATCACGCTAACACCAATAGGAGCGGAGCAGTAATGAAGAATGTTTCAAAATCGGGGGATTTTTTTTTTCCACGGGGACGAAGTCGCGGGCGGAAGCTAGTTGTTTATAAAACGTAAGCTATGTTAAAAAGCTTTTTACAGTGTTAAAGATTATATTGAGGACAAGAAGGCTTGGGAATGAGATGCTCCAGTGATATACGTGAGCCTTTTTTATTTTCTAATTTTTGATAGTTGATTTATTTATTTTTTGATTAAAGTATTGTATATACCTATTTATTTTGTTTTTGTTTTTTTTTATATATAATTATTTCATTATTGTTAATGTGAGGACAATGTATGTTATTCTTTCTTCGTTGTTTTTACTTTCACTATAATTTATTTAATGATGTCAAGCAGTTTGAGTACTTGTGTGGCCTACCCAAATGTCCTTTGGTATTTTTTGTCAAATTGTAGAGCTCCTAAGTTCTAAGTTGAGCTACATGATAACTGACAAATGCTTGCACTGTCTGGACAGGTCCGCTCAAATTTGCATGGTTATTTCCTCAAAAAAATACCACAGACATGAACCTACATGCTTCTCATATACAAATACAAATTATCTGGACTTTAAAAGAGACTATGACCTCTGAGTTTGTTTCGGTGTTTCTTCTCAGAGTAGTCAGTTAGGAAATACCGGCCTCATCTAGCTAAACTTAACACGCAAAAAACATGACGTGTAAAAGTGTTATTTATAACCAATTTACAAAATAAATATTTCATTTCATTTCATTACATATATCTATTTTCTTCAACACGCCCTATAGCCTAAATAGCTTAATAAATAACACGACATAATTATGATGTAGGTAGATTTGGATAAGCCACCGATCAGTGACTTTTACAGTAATAATTATACTACAGATGTTTATGTGGAGTATCAAAAAAAACAACTCGATGAGACGATCACAGAAACTCGCTAATTCGCGAATAAAAATTATCTTATATAAAAAAACTAACCATAAATTAATTCAATTAAGGATAACTAGATCCGAAAATAAATTGCTTATTTCAAATGGTCTGATGCAGTTGGTGGCTTTATCTTTTTTTGCTCATAAATTGTAACTTGTTATTCTCCAACCCAAAGATTACGGATTACACGGACCGGATTTACATTAAATTCGGCTACATAAATAATGTTTTGAATTTGGAATGTTTTTTTAACGAAACGGTAACTCGTGGCATTACTGTCATAAGCATCGTGAATTACTGGTTCCCATAAAATTGGATAATTGATGGGAGTCAATGAATAAAACAATATTCTTTTTGACGAACAGGATCTACCGAAATACCAATTATTTCTGATGTTCGTTGAATTTACTTGAAATTATAGTACATAAGTTCAATTCATTGCAGCCTACTCAACGAATTAGGAATGAATTCGTTGAGCCTACTCAAGTATTATCATTCCTAATTCGTTGGTATTGTTACTGAATTTCTTCTTATATTTAAGTCGCCATTTGTATAAAAAGGCCCTTAAAAGTATGGATTGTGTAACAATTTTTTTATTAAGTATAGTTAATTGACGAATAATTCTAAAGTGGCAACGTTTCATCTATTTTAATAACTTTTACTTTGTAAGGAAATCGTTAATTGAGAATTGATTGATATAATATACAACAAGCCCTTTCGTTTGACATGTCGTACGGAGCATTTAGAAAAAAATGTTTAAATTCCTATTATCTCCAAATTCAGAGTTTCTTTTTAAAGTGTCCGCGTCCGCCTTTAGGTTATACAAAAGTTACTGTACGCTTAGAAATTTTTTGTTGAAATAATTCAATGGTTTTGGAGCAAACAGGCTGTGACATGTACGAACAGACAGGCACACAGACAAACAAACATAATAGTAATTAATGGTTCCAATTTTTCATCCGGATATTATAATAAAAAGAATTACTATTTACGAGTACTGCGTCGATCCAATTTTTTTTTTAATAATCTTCCGAGTTTAAAAAAAAAAAATTGCGGTAGGCAGTTTGTGATGATGAGATCTTTCGCGACTAGCATCTGCAGTTGTGTCTTCATCGACTTGAAATTGGCTATTTGATAAGATGGTGTGACAAATGAGGTGTCTTTCTTGATTATGATTTATTGTCTCGAAGGTTATTATATCTATGATGTAAAGAAAACCGCTTATTTATATCTCCGAAGAATTAAGTAATTGTATATCGTCGTAACACATCCTCCTGACAAAGAATCTACGAAAGTAAATTTATATAAATGTAACCCTATAGCCGGACTCTGCCTCTACGACACATAGAAAGAATGAAAAAGTAGACAGATAGATAGAATACTCTTTATTACACCAATAATTTAATCACAACTGATTCACAATAGAATTCAATTCAATCACTAAACTTATGGTCACAACAATGGCGGTCTTATCGCTGATAGCGATATCTTCCATACAACCTTTGGATGGACTTTAAGAACATAAAACAAAGATGGGAGGGGAAAGTCAGTGTACCACTTACTTCAAGTATATTATAACAAGGAATAAAAAGAAAAAGTAAATAAATATAGTATAGTATTTATTGCCACAGGAAACGACATGCATACAAAAATAAACTTATCAAAATTAATTAAACCTAGCGTTAGTGATATGTACTTAATTTATGTTAATAAAAACGAAGATTTAATGATGAACATTTCACAACATAGGTAACATGCTTTGCCTAGTTTAGGGGACAGGGCTGAAAACGTACATAATGTGATTAACTTTCTACATTTGTAAACATTTCATTGTATTTCAACAAAGTGTAGTAAATAAATTATTTATTAATTATTAATTTTGATGATATTTATGAACAGACTTCCCGACTTTCAGAGGTCTGTTGATATGATAATAATAATAATATTCCACAACTTTTCACACAACGCCATCTAGTCCCAAACTAAGCAGAGCTTGTGGTATGGATACTAGACAACTGATAAACATACATATATATTTCTAAATACATACATATTATAGATAAATTACACCCAGACAAAGAACAATGACCGTGCTCATCACACAAACATTTGTCCTAGGTAGGAATCGAACCCACGACCTTGCGCACAGCAGTCAGGGCCACTGACCACTATACCAACGGGCCTGTCATGATCATGTCTTATTCTACAATTTGATCAATAATATAATCGAACCCAGGCCAAACCCTAGTGTTTAATACTGTAGTTTGTTATTATTTATTAACTCTCTCTGCCTACTCTTGCGATCTAACTTGCGTAACAAATTTCATCCAAATCCACCCAGTATTTTCGAAGATTAGCGCGCTTAAACAAACAAACAAACTTTTCTGCTTTATAATATTATAGTATATCTAGATTTGTACCATTACAATCAGTCATAAAAACAGCTGAAAATTTACCACCTGGACATGAGTTGCTGTGGCTGACCTGGACGTCTGTAAATGCGGTGGCCGGAGATTAGCTCGGGATCTTGGCTCTCATGAATTTTATAAGATAGCAAATGAAGAGAAATACTAGAATTACAATCTTTTCAAATATTAGTTAGAGTTATAATAATCAAATCTTAGTACGTACCTACTTCATATTGTTTGGTGTCAATGTGTCGATAAATTCACACGCATATTTTCATTCTTATTTATATTTAGGGTAGGCACTCACCGAGACGCGACGAAACGCAAACCCGCGTGGAATTTTTAAACTAGCAATCCAATATAGAACCTTATTTCCCACACGATAAAAGAAAAAAGAAAGAAATAATCAATTTGAATTCTGCAGGGTACTTTTGGGGTATTTGTACTTTAATTTTGGTAATTTAATATTCAAGTTATTGGCCTTTTAGTTAAGCCTATAATTGTTACAAGCAATAAATTTATACAAAAGTGTACTTTTGCGTTATATTATAACACTTATTATACACACACAATCTATTGTTATTTCAAGTACCTAGTTATTGGTTCCACATAGTGTCCAGTAGTCTCTGGATACACACAAAACTCACAAATTGCATAAATCAAAAATTTCCGCTAGAAACATATGAATTACATAAAAATGTGTCAAATCTCTATTCATTTCGGTGTGTACTGACTCTTAAAACTTGGAGACGTACGTACGTAATAGATATAGGCACCTACCAACGTTCTTTTGTTTCACGAAACAATGCGTACCTATAATTGACTATGCATAGTTAATTGATGACCTATCTTGTAGTTATAATCATACTCAAGAAATCAGGATCAAATGTTTTCATTCGCAGAAAGAAAATTAGTTTATAATATCCATGTAAAAGGGGAAGAAGTAATAGACACAGGTCTCGTCTCTTTATGTTCCTACCATTCCGGGTTTATGAATGATGTCACGTCACTGGAACATGGACTACTCAAGGAAATTATACTACGAATGAAACAATTTTTATGTTATCTCACAGACGCACCCTTTGCATATTTACGCGTTGCCATACTAATACATATTATTGTAATAAATACTTATATTATATATCGGAAAAGTTTGTTTGTTTGTTACTTTAAACGCGGCGCTAATCTTCGAAAATACGGGGTGGCATGAAAATCGTTCGATCGAGACAGTTTATACTCGTTTTTTCCCCGACTTATTACTTACTCGGCTGGTACTGTATAAAGCTGTCATCATCATCATTATCCACAGCCTGACTTCACCCACTGATGGGTATAGGCCTCTCTTTGCTTGTGCCAAGCTCCACGATCCTGTGCTATCCCATCCAGTAGATACCCACTACAGAAATTCAAATTGAAAACCATTTATTCTGTGATAAACACACACAACAACACGCTCCTCCTCCACATTTATTGTGCGCACTTCCAAGCTGTGGAATTCTCTGCCGGCTTGTGTTCCCTGCCACTTATGACATTTCAACCTTTAAAGCAACAGTAAACAGGCATCTTCTGGGCTCGCTCGTTCCATCGTAGACCTCATCTAGGTATCGCTTACCATCAGGCCGATAGAGATGAAGAGTGAGCTCATTTAGAATAAAAAAAAATAAAAAAAACACATAAAACAACAAACAAAACAAATAAAGATCTCTCTCTCTATCTCTCAATAAAAAATTACAAACATAAAAAATAATAGGTACCTACTAAGAATTTCGCTGAGCATGTCCACACCGAAAAGTTTACCAACTCAGCATTTGCTGGACGAAAAACACCCAGCGCTGGTTTTCAGTTGGCACCCCGCAGTGACACACGGACTAGGTTAAATAAAATAATGTTAAAGAATTTGTAGTGTATTAAATACATAAATAAATTAATATTGAAAGCTGTAATATCGTGCTACGTGCTAAAAATAAAAATCTTTTATAGCAACAATGTCGTCTGCCCATCTCGCTGCTGAGCGACCGACACATCTCTTTCCAGTTCTTGAACGCTACTCAGTCACAGCTCGAATAACAGTGTAGGTATCTAATTGTTATCCTGCGCAAATGCATGATTTTTGATTATGAGCTGTAACGCTGAAAAATTAAAGATGAGATTTGTGTTACTTTTGACCCACCAAGCCAAGTTGAGTTGGTTACATGCATATTGATCATCAAAAGTTAAGAATTTCATTGCCTTCTACCTTTAACTTTTAGAAACATATTCATGCTGTAATATATCTTGCAATACAAATGCGTAAATAGACATAATGTATCCTCGAAATTTCGGCTGTGAGTTGAAAATGTAAACAAAAGGGATAGAACTTTTAAGATATGTAAATAATCCATTATTAACTTCAGCCTTGTCCCAGAAATGTCAACAAGCGTATTGCCTCGCTCTGAAAAGTTTATACAAATTGTAAAATCGTTACCCATTTACTAATATCTTTTCAAATTTTGTTAACGTTACCTAATACGGTCATATCAACATTGGATCATCACAAAGTTTTTATGATTTTGATATTATAGACAAGGTGGTCATAGTGTACACAGTATGACAGCGTCCAAGAAACTGGCCCGATTTCCCTGACGCTTGATGTATCTTTAAAACAAAATGTGTTCGTAAGTACCTACTGGATAAACTGATATTACAAATAACTTATATTATATTATATTTATTGGATAAGGTAAAAAGACTTAAACAAACATATTATTTGAAATACTTTCGATCCTTCGAATAAATGGCGCAGGGTGCAATTATCTCGTCCCCTCTCAGAATGCCCCCCGCTGCCGTTCTTCACCCCTGCGACTAAATTACATATTTATCAAATCTGAGGATCACTAGCATTCGTATCAAGCCGCTGAATCCGTAAACAGACAGTACATCACTGATTTTCACTGATTGCCTCAGGGCTCAGCCTCCATCATCATTATCATCCACAGCTCAACTTCACCCTTTAAAGCAAAGGCCTCTTTTTTGTTGCGCCAATCCCCACGATCCTGTATTAAGCCTTATCAATGGTCTGCACACGATAGCAACAAAGCTCAACCTTACGATATCCAACGATTTAGACCCTAACATTAAAGATAAATATTTAGTGCAAAAACCAGTTGATTTTTGGCGAATGCTTTCATGCAGTAAGTAGGCAGCATCCCACCCGCAATTATATGCCCATGCAGAAGGTGACGCACTATAATATGCAAAGTAAACCTACACTCAATTTAATGCATGGATGGACGTTCATCAAATTATCAGTTCTTTATTTTTACTTTGGCGTCGACTGAAGGAATAAGGCCGCAAATCATGAGATGCTGAATTTTCTGTTTTCTGATCACGAGGGTTGACGAGAACGACAATAAAGATGTGACATGTTACACCTATTACTAACAAATTGTTATGAGATTATTTACAATATTATTTATAATATTAACTCACCGGACACGGAAGTTTCGGGAGGTACCTATGTCTGATGGGGAAGGAAGAAACGCCTGGGTGTCACCACTGCGAGGATCGCCCTGAGGACACAATAGAGCATACGGTGCTAGACTGCCCCGCCTGGGCAGAGCACCGACGTGTCCTCACGGCGGCGATAGGCGGAGACCTCTCGCGCCCGGCATTGGTCGACGCCATGCTGCGGGCGAGAGGGAGTGGGAAGCGGTCGCCTCAGCCTCATGCATGATGCTTCCGAAGGAGGAGGCAGGCCGTGTGAGGGAGAGGATGGCGTCCTCTCTCCAGCCCAGCCGCAGTGGTGTAGACGCCCACGGCGTCGGACGTCGGCCGACGATCTACGGCCACCGTAGGCGCGGGCATGCGGACAGCGAGTAAATGGCAACTCGCTGTCCGACCATGGGCCATGCCCGGGTCTACGGCGCGTTGTGTTCCACGCGCGCCTCAAAGAGCGTCAGCAATATGACGAGGCCCCCCCTGTAGAGGGCCGAAGCCTGCCGGGGTCGTGGGACTTATCCCATTACCGTGACCCCGGAACGTAAAGGGTTATTGAAGGAACACCGTGGATTTTTGTCAGTAAAAGTCAGACAGTCCCTCCCGCCCTGCCCGGGGTGGGAGGACTTATTTGATAATTTTACCACGATAAAAAAAAAAAGCCAAGGGTTAAACATTACCACGCAACATTGCAGGAGCATCATCAGGAGAGCTGACTCGCCAACCAGTCGGAGATCGGTATATTTGCAGGCGGGAGGGCGATACTGCACGCAAACATGAATGATTTTGATCAAAATTAATACTTAATATTACTATTAGTTTATTGAGGAGTTCCGCAAAGTAGCGCCTGTTCTTTAACTGTAAAAAGAATTTAAGAGTCACCAGTTATTGTACGCTCTTAATTAATTGCTAGGCACACTTTATTACTTGACACTTACGTAACACCACTCATAGACATTCAGTTTTAAATGTTTACTTACTTGTATTTATTAGCAGATCCTTGGGTAATTAAAACGGGTAAATATAAATATTAAAACAGCTTAGTGCAAACACTAATTTAAATACCTACGTTACAATAAAGTTTCAACAAAAAATAACATCATTAAAGGTAATTTAGGCACGGTAGGTACATGCTGTATTAAATAGCAAAAAAAGCCAAACCAGTATAATCCTGAGCCAGGAAAAATTGTAATCGTGCTAAAAATAAAAAGTCCTTTGACCGTAAATACCTGTTGACGTCAACATATAAGTACTAAAATACTTACCATAAAGGATTTTGCATTTATCTTTGGGATGGATCTGCCAAGTCACTTATCATCACTTATCATCAGGTGAGATGGTGGTCAAACGCGAGCCTATTATCAATTTAAAAAAAAGTACCAGCTGGACGCGCTTGAGTCTATTGAGAAATGGACGAAAAGACTCATTGGCAACGATACACTGGTCGAATCAAAGCTCCAAAGCCTTGAACACCGACGACGAGTTGCTAGTCTATAGGTTTTCTATCGGTTACATTTCGGGGAGTGTGCGATGGAATTACACAATCTAATTCCGTTAAGCCCGTTCCATCATCGGACTACAAGACAAACGGCGATGCGCCATCGTTACATGGTGGATATCCCACCTATACGCACTAAACGCTTTGAAAATACCTTCATTGTGCGTACGGCTAAGGAGTGGAATTCCCTGCCGGAGTCTGTGTTTCCCGATAGCTATCTTAGGGATCTTTAAGTCAAGAGTGAATAGGTTACGCTAAGGAGTGGAATTCCCTGCCGGAGTCTGTGTTTCCCGATAGCTATCCTAGGGATCTTTAAGTCAAGAGTGAATAGGTTACGCTAAGGAGTGGAATTCCCTGCCGGAGTCTGTGTTTCCCGATAGCTATCCTAGGGATCTTTAAGTCAAGAGTGAATAGGTAAGCGTGCTCCATCTTCGACTACATCATCACTATACCATAAGGTGAGATGGTGGTCAAACGCGAGCCTACTATAAATTAAAAAAAAAATAGTATATATTGCTGTTCTTGTTAACTTCCATCATCACCACTGCTCTCAAAAGGGAGAAGGCAAACGTTGGAGGAAACCTACTTGTTTTAGGATTGAAAATCCGAAGATATTCCAGCTCATTTTCTCTCATATACAACGTGTAATTTAAAGGGTATATACATACCAAGTGCAAGGCTTCTTTGCATGAGACATGGCAAGGGTTTTGTAATCCTAAGTCTACGTGTGTAGAACTTATTACAAATTCCAATACACTGATACCAGAGACCGAATTTTTCAAATTAAGAAGAATGAAAAGAATACACGATAAGTGTTATTGGCAAGTGACGTGGAAAGTTATTGACCCTCGTAGTGCTGTGACACGTTTGTTATGATTGGTATTCAAGAAATATATGAAACCAATAATTTGGTATCAATTCTTTGAGTCAGTTATTTTGTGCTGAAACTGTGAATAGAGACTCCATACCAGATGTTGTCTTCAGCCCTTTTGGATAGATATGGGGTTTCTGTTACACGTTGTAAAAGAGAAACGTGTTCCAGCAGTGAAGACAATACAGGCTGAAAGCTTCCAGTCTAAGCAGATACAGCCAAGTACCTATTAGTGTTTTACATTGAGCGACTAATCTGACCTCCACAATCCAGTAGCTATGTAACACGATAGCCTTAGTAAAGACGGGTATCAGATTTTCTGACTTCGGACTCCCGTAACGACCGTCCAAGATGTATAAATGATAGCCAGGACCAACACTTCACGTATTTTACAAGGCATGGAAGAATCTCGTTAAGTGCCTTCCACGGACCTATCTCGGCAAATGTGATATTTTTTTCAACAAAAAGAACAGCCGTCAGATTTACAGTTGCATTAAAATGTTAAGAAGCAATCCATCCATCTACAGCTATCACGTTCAACTGGTACAAATACTCGAACCTGTTTGTAAATAAAATTAGCTGAAGGTAAATAATAAGAGATAAACAAACTTGACTTTGAACTCCAAAGTCAACGGACTCTGATGAAATATTTTAACAAGCTGCTTAAGTAGATGAATTTGCGGTCACTGGCTAACTAGCGAAGCGCTCGTGATGACCACGGCAGCATTGTTATATGACGCATAATTATGTGGAAGAAGGACAAACATTATAAAGTGTATTGTAATAAAGTTGTAATGGTTGTGGTCATTTTATTGACCTATGAAGTCACAAATGTTTTAAAATAGGTAGTAGGTACATTTGACGCTACCTTATTATTAACATAATTATTTTATAGCTCGTCATCTTTAGTTACAAATGGTACCTTACAATAGTTGAAGCTCATTTAAGAGTGTGAACAAAAAGTCCGGGTTCACGAGTGGTCATTCAACGGCCGATTATTTTGAACTTTGAGAAATACTTATAGTATGAAGACAATTTCGTGTCCTCGGCATCTTTATCTCAACATTTTTCCTATGGATTGTATATAAATAAATAGTACACCATGGACTACCCGTGTATTTTTTTTCTCGTGCTATGTCATATCCATCCAAAGGTTGACTGTAAAAGACCGCCCATTGTAACACCCTTTGTAGTTGTTACTTAAGTCCTTATTAGATTCTGTTAATTCTGTTATGGAGTATAATAAAGTGTATATAATTTATATACCTATCATCTTTTGCGATTTAGCAGGGCATGCAATAATTACTATATCACTACAGGATCAGAAGTCCTATTCTGCGACTGCAACAATCTCACCGTACGGTATCTCAGATGTAAGCTTCATTTGAGCTAAATTCCATAAATTAATTTGAATGACAGCTCAATTCATTCTCATTTTACTTCATTCGCTTTTTATTTTATGTTCACCAATTAGCTCTCACAGAATCGACCAAGTTGCTACAAAACTCATCCACGAATCATGTCTAACAAAATCGTATGTATAGCTAGAATGTTATATTTATAAAATTATTTTTACCTTTCAAGTTGATGGAAACACGATGTTTATTGGCATGTCACTGCAGTCTCACCACTTCATTGCTACTCTCCCCCTGAAATCTGCTATGATCAATTTTACCCGCTTGCATATCAGTGCGACACGAATTAATCGCATAGAGGATTCCATTCAGCCAATTACAGTAGCTGCTAACGTACATTTTAACAAAATGTCACGTACATTTTCAGTATCTGTCAGTGAGGTTCCTAGTAGGCTTGTATTCTAAAATTGAGTTACACAAATAGTTGTCCCATAAACAATTTCGATGTTTTCTCTAAAAATACAATATCTGGCGCGCTTCCAAATGCATGCATATATTTTAGCAAAATAACGGAAATGACCTGGATTCATATTGACCGTTATCTAGTGGTTATTTCATTGTATAAGTATCACATTTTCTTTTGATGGAGGGATGGCTAGACCCTGGGCAACTTAATCCTTCATTTTAGCGCCATTTAAGAAGCTTATAGCGAGGTCATTTTTGGACTGCATAAAAAGACATGACAGAGCGCTCGTAAATTATTGCAAAATATCAAGCTCCAACAAGTTTTTATAAAACATGTTTTAGAAATAACAAAATTCTCAGAAACATATACATAAAATACATATAAAGCCGGCCATTGACGATCAGTCCAAACATAAAACTGCGGCATAAAACTAAGGCGTCACTCCAAAATTTGATCGTGAATGGCGAATCATCACTCCAGAGTTTTAACTGACGACGCGCCACGGAAATTTTCCGTGACTACCATAAATCCAAGCGGCGCGTCGCGCCAAACTGAGCGTCAATGCGCGATCGTGATTCCGCGGCTTCAGTTCGCTCGCTGCGGTCGCGGTCACTGAGCGTGTTGTGCATCTAGTTTTAAAATGGCGGCGTCTGTATCAACTGGACGTGCAGACCGTGCAGTAATGATAGAATTCATAGAAAAGTACCAAAATTCAGAATGTTTGTGGAGAGTGAACGACAAAAATTATAAAAATAAACAGCAACGCCAGAAAGCTTTAGAAGAATTACTTTCCATTTAAAAAAAAAATGATAGTGATGCTAATATGGACTCCGTTTCCAAAAAAATCAATTCTATGAGGAGTGCATTTAATGAAGAACAAAACAAGGTATGTAGATAACTTTATTTACGGACTTTATCGTCAGGAACTGGTGTTTGTTTATTTCTTTATGTTTTTATTTACTTGTTTGTTGTAGGTGAAAACAGCAAGTCGATCGATAGGGGCCGATGAAGAGTATATACCAAAATTGTGGTACTACAACTTATTTTTATTTCTTAACGAAAAAGACACACAAGTCGAGAAACCTAACGACATAAATGACATATTAAACGAAGAAAATGAAAACAATGATCAGGTAAAAATCAACTTTATTAATACCAGTACTATGTAACCAAAGTACTTTTATTTATATCGATACATTTATTTATTGTCATATATTTTTAAATGAATGCTCTCTCATTTTGCCAACTAACAGCACCTTCACCATTAAAATATTGTACAAATTCTTCTCTTATCAACTTTGCATCATTACTAACATTGCCATTTATTACATTTAATGGAATTACACCTTGCAGCGGTACATTATCTTCATCAAATTCAGAATCCAGATAATTAGTAGTTGATTTTCTCAAAAAATTGTGTAATATGCAGCATGTAAGGACAATAAGTTTTATTCTTTGCAAATTTAAATTAATAGCAGTATGGAAAATTCTGAAGCGATTAGACATTATTCCAAAAACATTTTCAATTACTCTTCTTGCTCGTGACAACCTATAATTATATATTTTTCTTTGTGTATTTAGCGAGTTTTTACCAAAAGGCTTCATAAAGTCGGTTCTTAATGCAAATGCTTCATCACCAATAAAAACAAACAACAAAGGTTTGGAACTATTTTGGGGCTTTGTTCTGTTATTAGGAATATTCAGTTCATTCTTATTTAATTTCTCATAAAAACGTGTTTGCCTTATAACCCCACCATCAGATATTCGGCCATTAACACCAGCTTCGCACCATATAATTTCATAGTTTGCATTAGCACAGGCCATGAGCACAATGCTAAAGAATTTTTTGTAATTGTAAAAGGTGGAACCAGACTCAGGCGGCGGTACAATTCGGATGTGTTTGCCATCGATTGAGCCTAGGCAATTGGGAAACTGCCATCTTTCAGCTTCAGTTTCAGGCATCTGTAACAAAATCATGTATATTTTTCAGGATATGGACATTAATACAGACCAGGCTTCGCAGCTGTCGGCGGCGCGTTCTGAGCCACCACCGCGGTCGGACAGTAGCAATTCAAGGAAAAAAGTTTGTGAGGTGCTAAAAAAAATTGCTAAGAAAATGGACATGTCAACAGGCAAAACAAAACCCACTTTTAGTGCATTTGGAGAACATGTTGCGGAGAAGTTGAGAAATATGTCAAGCGATTCTGCGAAATACTGTCAAAAAATTATTAATGATGCTATATTTTATGCTGAATTTGACAAACTTAATGATACATCCAGGATTGTAACAGACCATATATATGACAGATCACGGTCACGATCCCAAACATCTTCTCCCTATTACAGACCTTACCGTCCACCATCCTCTACACAAAGTCCTTCTCCGTACCACTCGTCGAACGAACAGACAGACAGACCTTACCATCCTCCATCCTCCACACAAAGTCCTTCTCCGTACCACTCATCGAACGAACAGACAGACAGACCTTACCGTCCACCATCCTCCACACAAACTCCTTCTCCGTACCACTCATCGAACAAACAGACAGACAGACCTTACCGTCCACCATCCTCCACACAAACTCCTTCTCCGTACCACTCATCGAATGAACAGACAGACAGTCCTTACCGTCCACCATCGTCCACACAAACTCAACCTTCCTTCCACTCACCTAATGAACAGACGGACATACCTTACCTACCTACCTGTAACCTACCTGTATCATCACAACCCATCCTGACAGAGTTACACTCTGAGCCTCTGGAGCAACCACTTCCACAGTCATCATCAGCTTCAGATACGATTATTTTTAATAATGCAGGTGAAATTGTAGAATATTTAGATCAGCATAATGACTCCATATCGTCATCAATGGTTGCAGAAGGCAATTTCAATTCGATGAAAAATTATTTGATTTTTAAGCCACTGATACGTAAACGCTTGTGAAAAATTATTTGTAAATGTTTAATATGCAGGCATGTGTGTATTAGGCTAAGATAGTATTAATTAAAGATTCAAATTACCAGTTATTGGAAATTTTATTTTTCACACCCACCCTGTTATCAATTATGCACGTCATAAGACAAGAATACTTAGTGTGTATGATCGATTGATCATAATATATTATCAAAATATTACAGATGAAATGCAACTAATCAATTGTTCATGCACACCATTGATTCTATGGTGTGCGCTAAGAGTATATTATAATATTACTAATATATTTACTAGCATATTTTGTACCTTCATGTAATCCTTTAATACAGTGAGTATTGCTTTGCATGTCTCTGGAATGATAACTCCCAGACGCTGTGGAGATATTGCAGTTGGAAATTTTAATTCTTCATAACTCATTCCCGAAGCTAAGAAACGAAGAGTGCCAGTCAATCTCTCATGAGGGCTAATAGCTTCTCTCATATTAGTATCCTGTTTAGCAATATATGGAGTTACAAGTTTCAAAAGCTTGAAATATGTAGTTTCGTCCATCCTTAAGTAGTTTCTCCAGTCACTTGGTTCTAGTGATAACTCATTCAACAAATTGACGTGAGTGAATTGATTCCTTTTTCTAAGCCATTCTTTCATCCATTGCTTTTTTTCACGTTCCTCGGTGAGTATATGGCAACAAATCGTAGCCACAGTTAGAATTAATGTTTCTTCAGAATCAGAATCCATGTTTTTGACACAAATATATTATGTAGTGTACTATTAGTTTTTTTTTTTAATGTCTTTAGCATTCTGCCAATGTCAAAGTCACTTTTAGTTAGCTTGGCCCGGCGGCCGATCGAAAAATGAAGAGCCGGAGTGACGCCAGTGAATGGGCAAATCTAAAACCGTTTGGAGTGACGCCCTAGTTTTATGCCGCAGTTTTATGTTTGGACTGATCGTCAATGGCCGGCTTAATATGTATAGTCGCATACCAACGCGTCACCACTTACCTATCTGGACTGTGTCATGTTATTTTTCTTGTTGTCGGGGAGAAACCTTCAAAAGCCTGGACTTTTGGGGAAAATACGAGGGAGTTTAGGATTATTACCTCACTAAAACCACCTCGGTAATCAACATAAGAAGGAACCTCGTTTCCTCTTAAAATTGGGATTGACTCATTTCAAAATGTGACAAACACTCCAAATTTTCCGTTCAGAAATATACTGATCTCTTAATAACTACTGCAGTTTGTAAATAATAGATAAGTTGTTGCGAAAGCTATTTAACTACAAACCCGTAATTAAATCTACGCTTCGCAGATCATTGTCAATGGTCAATGTCACGCGAGGCTATACTCATCTAGAGGAAATTATACATTTGTAGGTTTATTTGTAGTGACTTTGGAACTTATACTGCCTATATTATAAACCAATATATTGAAAAAATAAAACTATGTGATTAATTTGGACGGTGAAAAGCAGAATTCATAATAAAATAACGTGGTTTCAAATAAAAATTGTTTTAAATAAAACCACGTTCGTTTCTAAATTCGTAAATGCGTAAGTCTACAAAATCGTACCTACATTATGTTAACTAACAGAGAGCGTTCCCGTTAACCCGCAATAGTATAGCATCCATACATGCTAAAAAAATATTACCATTATATATACCAAATGTTTTTATTTTTTTTTATATTAAAATATTCACTAAAAATGTTAAATTGATACGTAAAAGAAACACCCTGTACACGCGTAGTTGAAGGACGGCAACGTCGCAATTTATTTATGAATGACGGGCCGCGTGTGCGAGGATCTAATTGATGTGCTTATACTTACTTTGCGGGTTAACGGGAACGCCCTCTGTTAGTTAACATACTGTATATCTGCCTCGACTATTCCCAACTATTTTGAGGTCCGCATCGAGCCAAACTAGATACAGCAGATTAACCTTATTAGTTTACATTTAGCAACTGCTCATTTGGCCTCCACAGCGCAGTCTGGGTAACACGATAACTTTTAAAATCTTTCTGTCAGATTCGATCTCAAACTGTGAAACTCCATTAAATATGTGTTTTTCCTGCTTTATTTATTTACATAATATCTCGATGTCGCCTGTGTTAAGCATTTGTCTGAACCCTCATTAACTTGGCAAACTCGTTTGTTTGGAAGATCCTTGGTTAAGACTATACCTATCACAAGAGGTACAACTTCAAAGTACTTTTAATATCAAATGTGCATTACCTTTCTCTAATACACGTAATTATAAGACTCATTTGAATATATTAGCCAGCCAGCATGTATCTTAACAACAAAAATTCCAACGATCCCATTGAAATATGCAACATGTTTTCAGCCTTCTTCACCTCTGTCTACGAGCCTTCTTTCCTCGACCCCGAGGTTTGGCAGGCACCTACCACATACGCGGACAAGTCTTTGTGTATTTCGGATATATACTTAGATACGGATGATATTCTTGATGAATTAAAGAGACTGGACTCAAATAAAGGGACTGGACCTGATGGCGTCCCTCCAGTTTTTATAAAAAACACTGCTGATAGCATTTGTATCCCGCTTCAAATAGTATTTAATCATTGCCTACGTGAAGGCACATTCCCTGATATCTGGAAACGTGCATACATCACGCCCATACACAAAACTGGTGACATAAACAACATACAGAATTACCGTTCCATCTCCTTGTTACCCACCTTGTCGAAGCTCTTTGAGAGATTAGTGCACGGCAAGTTATACTCTCACATTCACCACCTTATAATACCCGAACAACACGGATTCGTTAAACGTCGCTCTACTACTACCAACCTTATGTTATTTACAAACCATTTATTTGAAAACATGGATAACCAAACCTAAGTTGATGCTGTGTACACCGACTTTCAAAAAGCGTTTGACAAGGTGGACCACAAGTTGCTTCTGGATAAGATCGCCTATAATGGCATTCGGGGTAATTTACTGCGGGGTGGTTCATGTCCTATATTTACAACAGAACCCAAAAAGTAGCTATCAATGGCTTCGAATCTGACTCCGTTGTCGTTACTTCTGGGGTGCCTCAGGGCTCCATTTTGGGCCCTTTGCTTTTCATTCTGTTCGTGAACGACATAAAACGCTGCTTTATTAACTCCCATTTCTTAATGTATGCCGACGACATTAAAATCTATAGGTCGTGCAAAACACACAAGACTGCTCATTGCTTCAGGAAGACCTCGACAGACTTTCCAACTATTGTTCACCACATAATAAACTTCACCTTAGCTTACCTAAGTGCAATTTTATATCATTTACAAAAAATAAAATTATAATTAAATACTGCTATACTTTACAAGGCACTACTCTTAAAAAAGTCGATCATATTCGTGACCTAGGAGTTACACTTGACTCAAAATTGCATTTTAACCATCACATCGATAATATTATTAACAAAGACTACAGAATGTACGGTTTCGTTATGCGATCCTCAGTTGATTTCAAACGACCGCGTACGTTCATAACTTTATATACAACCTTAATACGCTCCCAATTAGAATATGCAGCCCCAATATGGTGTCCTCTATATGATAAATATAAGAAAAGAATTGTTATGGTCCAAAAAAAATTTTTACGCTCCATTCACTATAAATGTTACCGTTCAAAACTACCGTACCCACAATTACTAAAACAATACAAATTCCTAGGCTTGGAGTCCAGGCGTACCCTACTCATGGCTGTGATGCTGCATGGCATATGTAATAAGGGGCCGTCCATTAATCACGTGATATTTTATTTTGCATTTTTTAACCCCCCCTCCCCCTTGGTGATACATGGTGAGGTTTAAGGCTACCCCCCCACCCCCCCCTATATCACGTGTATTTTTTCATACCTGCAAAGAATCTACTTTTTTAATATTTATTAAATACTGGTATAAGTATCATCTGATTTTATTATAGAAAATTAAAGACTACTATAATAACGTTCAGAGGTTAATGTATAGTATTTTCGAACCACGGATTAGAAAGACTTTCTTCAACACCAAGAACTGGATAAGCATCTTGCAAGTCAGTTGTTGGCACAGTGCTTTGTTGAAGATCAATATCGGTTTCATCAAGCCACTCAGCGCCATCATTTCGCATACTTCATAAATTCTTCTTTTTAACCGACTTCAAAAAAGGAGGTTCTCAGTTCGTCTTGAACTTTTTTTATGTATTTAATTTTTTTTTTCGTTTGACCTGGTATACTTTCTAGTTGGTCCCATTTGTTATGAAATCAGGATATGATGATGGAATCCTGGAGTAATCGAGGGAACTCTTCAAATATTATAGGCACACCTATAGCGTTTTGGGTATTTCTAATAGTACCTTGTGTGTTGCTCTTGAAAAGCACCATTTGAGGCAGTGGAACTGATAATGAAGACCACAGATGGCCACCGAAACTACTCAATCATAAGTATTTCGTGGATTGCGATTCGATTACTTGAATATGCATGATAAGCACTTTATGCTCGTCACAATGCATATGGTGATGTAGAGCTGATGGTGAAGTACCAGGAGAAGCAATATTTTGTAAAAGGTGATAAGTAGTTCACATTTTGGCTTTTGTTACTAGATAAAGTACAAACCGACCCACTAAAAAGCGAGAAAAATAGCTTTTTAGCAAAATATTAAACTGACTTCCATATCAAAACACTACAACGCCAAAACTAACTTTAATTTCGGAAGGCGGTGTCAAAAAAAATTAAAATACAAAACCAATAACACCGACTACCGAAATTAAAGTTATTTTTGGCTATAAGTTAAGTTATACAGATCACCTAGTTTAGACATGTGTTAATTCAAAACGTACGAGTTTAAACAATTTACGCATGTGTATTCAGTGTTAAAACAACAGAATAACTGACACTGACATGCTGAGTCCGGCGGACGGTTATTACTAACTTATTATTAACTTTAGTTCCTTCGTTGCCTGGCAACGGCGAATCAAGTTCACACTACAAGTCATTTTCGATTTTGTACGCGTTTGACGAAAAAATAAATACATGTAACGCCGCTTTTCGGTTGACTATTGCGCGCTTGCCAAAAAAAAATACACGTGATATATTACTTTACCCCCCCCCCCCTGCCCCCTTGTGATATTTCGTGATTTTTTATGGACCCCCTTTCGAGCCTCACGTGATTAATGGACAGCCCCTAACAACTTTGACTGCTCTGAAATCACCAATAAACTTTGTTATGTTGTACCCAGAACTGTATTACGGCGGGAGGCGCGCGTGCCCCGGCAGTTTCATACTGTAAAGTGCAGAACCAATGCTGGCGCGAGGGCGCCCCTCCGTCGTCTCTTAGAAACATAACACACACTTTTTCGATCTTGACATATTTTCATTATCTCAATCAAAATGTAAAAAGATGGCTATTCAACTGCTTGCACAATAATTACTACTTATTTTACTAACCCAAATCGCCTCCAGATGCGTGATTTTGTTTTAAGTCTACTTAATAGTTTATTCCGCGGACATTGGTGTGGGTTACATGTTTACCTCTATTACACTAGTTTGATATTTACCAAAATTATAACATGTAACTGTTTTATGTCCCAATAAAATAAAATAAAATAAAAATAAAATAAAATAAAATATTAGGTACACTTCTATAACAACTTTTGACGCAACAATTACAGAATTGGTTTTACGAAAGCTTTCAGTAATTTAGCAAGTAGGTATATACTTACCTAAATCAGGTATCAATCAGGGTTGTATCAATTACACGCGAGCCGTTGGAACCTTGTGATTACTAATATAATTCCTCTCCACATAAATTACTATAACAAAAACCTGTCAAGTGCGTGTCGGGCCACGCGCAATGTAGGGTTCCGTAGTTTTTATAACAGCCAAGTGCGTGTCGTATTCGCTGACTGATCGTTTCGTACCATGCTCTAACTAAAAGCCAAACATGACTACCTGACTAATTTGACTTCCTATACAAATCCTCACCTGATCCAACAATTTTGCACGAAAAGTTTTAATTTTTTTTAGAGATTTGTATAAAACTTGTCATAGCCGGTGTTTTGAATTTAAATACGGACACAGAGCTACACTACTCAATCTTCACAAGAAGCTAGCATGATACAACTGGCGCTTAGCGCCATCTATCGACATTTCTGTAGAGTTGTTCGAAATTTTCAAGTCAAATACAATTGGTCGACAATTACTCGTAAACTTGTAAAGACCACTTATGTACGATAGTTTTCCATTAAATTTCGTTATATAGGTACTACTGCCGTGACATTTGAATTTCTAACTACAACCGTTTAGTTTATAGAGGGGGGGATACTTGACTCTAAAGAAAATTGGTACTTTAAAGCTTGATAATTCACGAACGGTTTACTTAATCAAAAAACGGTCTTACCAAACCCCTAATATTTTTAAAGACCTATCCAACGATATCCCACACTATGGAAAGAACGAAAAAAAATAATTATCATCCCACTTTACATGTATGGGAGGTACCCTAAATAAAAGTTTTTTTCAAAATTTTATTTTACCAGTTTTTCGGCGTCATTAACGTGTATACTCATGCCAAAGTACAACTTTCTAGTACTAATAGTTTTTGAGCTAAACCGCGGACAGACGGACAGACAGACGGACATGGCGAAACTATAAGGGTTCCTTGTTGACTACGGAACCCTAAAAAAAGCTAAACTAAGAACTAGGGCGGGAAGGAACGACACCAAACATAAATAAATAATAAGTACCTTTTGTTACTGAGTTGTTTTTCACGGAAAATTACTTAATGGATTCAGTATTTTTAGTGGTACCATGAAACTGTTAATAAGATATTCAGTCGTTTAATACTTCAGTTATTTTTTCAAGTAACATGTCATTCAACAACGTGTGCCTACCGAATAATTAGGCTTTCTGATAAACGTAGGTCTTGTAATGAGTGCTATGGAATTAGGGCGTAGATCACAGGCAACGTGAAAATACAAAAATACATTTGTAGATACAACATAAATTGTACACATATTGTCGTATTTTGCGTCTCACCTTGTTGATCGCGATAATAACCTTGAATTAATTAGACATAAGCAATATTTTAGCGCATTAATTTGACACAATCAAAAACAAATGTCATATTTTTTTAAAGCCAAGTTCCTGCTCTTTTTGAACGATAACGTTTGCATCGACTATTCCCGAAAACCCGTCACAACTTCATAGTTAGAATTTTACGTTTGATTGTGAAGAAGTGAAGTAACATACCTACTCCCCTTACAATATTTATATTCATACACATTACATTACAACTGAAAATAATATTCCTTATGTAGGTAATATGTATAATTATCATCAAATTAAAATATAAAATCAGAAGATTGTTTTGCGGAGTATTTAGACCCAGTTTAGAGACTATTAAATCATCAATTTTATATAATTCATGGTAAAAAAGGCATATGCCGTTAATACCGATGTGTTTTCCTATAATTTTCACCCTATTATAGAAAACTTGCAAGTTGTCTTCATACTGCAATCTGTATTATTATGCAGAAGGACATGTGTTAGCTTCCATGTTCAGACATACTATTAGTATATCAACATAAAAACCTAGGTGACTTAAATCAATACTTTGAAGTGCTGTAAATTAAACACCTTGGTTCTAAATTAACGCATTTCTTTTACTTATTTATTCAAAGAGGTTAACTTTTGACTGACGGTTGCAAGTACTTTGTAAGTATGTTCCATATTCTATTTCCACTAAATAAATTATTTTTCTTTTGAAACCTTGAAACTTAAAAGTTTGGATGTTGTAGTCGATATTTCAACAATCAGATAACTTTTACATGAGGAACAAGAATGGTGGGTAGACAGCTTTTGCGTAAATTAATATCTTAGGACGATGTTTTTGTTACAATTCTGCTAAAATTAACTAAATAGTTGTTCATGCTTCTAGTGGTCGCCACTGTTGATTTTGCAGGTCTCAAGAGTTACACCCTCAATTCGCAAGAGCAGTCAGCGAGAAGGGGTCATGCCAATTAGGAAGTTAAAATCATTACTACCCCGTGGTCCTGGGTACACTTCTCGACATAGTTATCGATGTTGTCTTCAGTCGCCGAAAACTGTTTTTTGTGTATGTTCCCCGTTCACTATTTGTATTTTGTGAGATACCAGTGTGGTCCCTCAGTTAACACGCTCATCAAAATTGTTGTTCGATAAAACCGGGCCCCTAGGCAGTTGCCTACTCTGCCTAATGGTTAATCCGGCCCTGGCCAGGGTTGCGGGAGTGTTCTAACGAATTACCGCATAAAAAGAACAGGGTGGGATTTAAGTCAGTAGAAATCTGAAATTCCCTTCCACTCCATCCAAAGTGGGGAGGATTCGTTTGATGATTTTGACCCCGTAAATAAGTGCATCAGGGTTTGGGAATAGTGTGGTGAGCTATAGGAAAAAGGACCAATTACAATCCGCTTAACCGGTTTTGAGGGTGACTGTATTAGTTTTTAATTTAAAGTAGTAAATAAGGGATAGGAGAGATATAACAACGGGCGGAAGCTTGTAATGCGAAAATTATTTGATGAGGATTTTTTTACGCTAAAATTGTTTATTTTTTTACGTATGAGCCCACTCTTGACCTCGATATCGCCTGATTATAAGCGATAGATGAGGTCTACGATGGAACGAGCGAGCCCAGAAGATGCCTATTTACTCTTGCTTTAAAGGCTGAAAGGTCATAAGTGGCAGGGAACACAGAAGCCGGTAGACTTTTTTTGAAACCGAAGGCAAAAGTTTGGCCATAATATTGACGACCTCGTACAAACAATACGACGTAATTACTTAACGAAACTGCACTATATTAAGACATTCACATTGCATAGAAATAAATACGACCTTGGAGTTTGATAATAATTTATTCCTCATTGGTTCAGCTCTGAACTACACTTTTTTTAAACATAGTTCAAATATCACATACTTTCTCATAATTTATAATATGCTAAAATATTAATATTAGATATTTTGACCAAAGCACCATCGTGTCAAGAAACCGCTTATTTTCAACACGACGAAGTCGGTCAACATACCCTATTCTTGCCAAGAATATTTCAATTTCCAATATTCATAGGTATTAGATATTATTAATTCAAAATTAATTTATTAAAACTATGCTAAAAATGTGCTGTTTCTGAACGAAAACATTTACAACATGAAGACAGTCCACCAAAACGCCAGTCCGTCACCACCAAAGAGTAAAGTAATATAGTCACCACTTCGTAGTGTGCTGTAGTAGTGTTGTAGCTAGGAAAAAGAATGGTTAGATACATATAGTAAGTAATCATTCTTTGTAGGATAGGTTAACCTATTGACTGACACTCACCTGAACGGCACTACGTCGTATAAAAAATATATCGATTAAACGAGAGAATACGGCTTATCATCTCCCAAGTGCCACCCATAGGTACTCGTATACTCAGTATTTAATTTTTTTAGGGTTCCGTAGGCGAAAAGGAAGTCTTATAGTTTGCCATGTCCGTCTGTCTGTCCGTCTGTCTGCAGCTTAGCTTCGAAACTATTGGTACTAGAACGCTAAAACTTTGGCATGGATATACATATTAGCAGGGCCGGATTAACCATTAGGCAGAGTAGGCTCTTTGATGAGTAGCCTGAGAGACGCCACGGAATTCTCACCTTCTGCCTGATGCAGGTGCTTACCAGGTGTGTATCGGAAGGTACCTGTTTCGGATACAGCGAGAGGATACGCACTGGTGTCATCATTGTGAGGATCACTCAGCAGACACGGTGGAGCATACGGTGGAGATGTACCCTACTTGGTCAGAGTACCTACCACCGTGTGCTCTCGCGCCCGTCCCTGGTTCAAACCATGGTGCGGGTCGAGCGGGAATGGGATACAGTCGTCTCCTTCTGCGAAGCTGTCTTACTAGTGAAGGAGGAGGCAGAACGCGTGAGCGAAAGACAACGCTCTTCCTCACGCCCCAGCCGCCGGGGGAGACGCCCTGGGCGTCGGGGATCGTCCGCTGATCTCCGTCTACCGTAGGCGCGGCTTGCGGGCAGCGAGCAGGGATAGCTCGCTGCCCGGTAAGGACCAGGCCCGGGTCGATGGCGCGTCGTGTTTCACGCGTACCTCACAGAGCAGTCAGCAGCACTGATAGGGTCCGATAGGATCATTGCTTGCTGGGGCTGCGGAAATGCTCTAACGAGATACCGCGGTCCCGGACCATAAGGGCAACTGAAGGAACAGGGTGGGTTTTTAGCCAGTAGAAGTCTGACACTCGCTTCCGCTCTACCCAAAGCGAGAGGAGTCATTTGATGATTTTCCCACCTAGAAAAAAATGTATCCGTATAACTTCGAAACAGTTGCACCTATTTGACTAATTAAACAAAACAAAATAAAAAACAATTAAGCGAAACAAAGTTCGTGCTTCGTGGGAATGCTAGTAATTTAAAACTATTTTTCGATAGTTTTGTATTTTTGTTATCTGACACCGCCCCTCGAAATTAAAGTTATTTTTCACATTTTCAGTAATGTTTTTAAAGCCGGTTTTATTTTTCGTTAAAAAGATTTTTCTCGCTTTTTAGTGGGTCGGTTTATAGTTTATCTAGTTACAAAATCCTCAATGTCAACTACTTATCTCCTTTTACAAAATATTTACTGTTCCGATACAAGGCCGTCAGTTGTTGAAGAGTTCTCCGGGTACTTCACCATCAGCTCCAATTTACCATATGCATTGTGACGAGCATAAAGTGCAACAACCATATTCAATTAATCGAATCGCAACCTATGAATGAAATATTTATTATTGAGTAGTTCCGGTGGCTATCTGTGGTCTTCATCATCAGTTCTACTTCACCAAATTATGCTTTTCGAGAGCAATTGCATAAGTTACTATAAAAATACCCAAATTAGATCAGATCCTGATTATATTATACACTTCCAAAAAATAAAGAAGTTTCCAAATCGGTTCGTCTGTCTTTGCGTAATCGGGAAACATACTTTAAAAAAGAGTTTCCGGCGAACTAAGTCGGTTAAAATCACCTAGACTTAAGACAACAGCCTATGTCGAGAATCGTACCCGGTCACTCAAAGTAAGAAGGAGTAGTCATTCGATGATTTTCCCACCCGGAAAATTCGAAGTAGTAAAAGAAAATCATGAAAACATTGTTTTTAAGTTGGTACACGTAAAGATTATTTTTTTATCTCGTCTACCCCATAGTGTGTGGTATCGTTGGATAGATCGTTCAAAATTAATGTGTTGTATGGCGTAACAGCGTAATGGCTTCACAAATTTACGAGTACTAGTCGACCAACTGATTGTACATACTTCGGGGAGTGTGTGCAGGAGCTGCATGACCTGATGCTTCCGTCTCCCTTGCACTACCGGTCTACCAGACGCACTGCTGGGTACCGTCCAAACTTGGTTGATATACCGTCTTGTCATACCAAGCGCTTCTCTTCCAAATTTATTGTGCGCATAGCCAAGCTGTGGAACCCTGTCACTTTTGACCTTTCAGCGCCCTTTCCATATTTTGGACTTTGGTGGTCAAACCTACCATCTACCTACCTACCATCAATTTTTTTATTGCGGGTGAGACCACTCTTCAACTCGATGTTGCCCGATGGTAAGTGATAGATGGAGGTCTACGATGAAACGAGCGAGCCCAGAAGATGCCTGTTCACTCTTGTTTTAAGGGCTGAAAAGTCATAAGTGGCAGGGAACTGACAACTTGGGTGTGCGCACAATAATACTGGAAGGTAAGCGCTTGCTTGGTACGACAAAATGATATATCAACCACAAAGTAAAATAAACTTTTATTTAACCGACTTGAAAAAAAGGAGGTTTAAAATTCGTCTTGAACTTTTTTTTTTTTTTTTTTGTGTATGTTGTTGCCTCATAACTCGGAGATGGCTGGACCGATTTGGAAAATTTTTTTTTGTTCGAAAGGGTATACTTTCTAGTTGGTCCCATTGTTACGAAATCAGGATCTGATGATGGGATCCTGGAGAAATCGAGGGAACTCTTCAAATATTATAGGCACACCTATAGCGTTTTGGGTATTTCTTATAGTACCTTGAGCAGTTGCTTTCGAAAAGTACCATTTGGGGAAGTTGAACTGATGATGAAGACCACAGATGGCCACTGAAACTACTCAATAATAAGTATTTCGTGGATTGCGATTCGATTACTTGAGTACGGATGTTAAACACTTTATGCTCGTCGGAATACATACGAGTATGGTGATGTAGAGCTGATGGTCAAGTACCAGGAGAACTCCTCAAAAATTAACAGCTATGCATCGGGAAAAGAAACATTTTGTAAAAGGTGATAAGTTGTTGACATTATGGCTTTTGTAACTAGATAAATTACAAACCGACCCACTAAAAAGCGTGAAAAAAATTTTTTTAACAAAAAATAGAACCGACTTCCATATCAAAACACTACAAAGCTAAAAATAACTTTAATTTCGGAAGGCGGTGTGAAAAAAACAGAAAATCCTAAACCAATAACACCGACTACCGAAATTAAAGTTATTTATAGCTTTGTAGTGTTTTGATATGGAAGTCGGTTCTATTTTTTGTTAAAAAATTTTTAATTTTCGCAAATAAGTTTTCTTTGCAATCCGTACCTACTTTTCAAGTGACATTTGGCAGATATATAATGTTTATGTAGGATAGAAAGATAGAAGTCATTTATGTTCCTATTTTTACTATACCTAGGTACTATTCCTATCTCAATGTATTTTTATTTGAATCGCATAGCACTTCTTTGTAGCACTTATCGATATAGTTTCCACTTAATAGTAGATGTAAATGATGATGTAATATGATGATATTTTTGTTTAAACACGATTCGTTTTTATTTCCTTCTTTGACCACCTACACTACCAACATAAAAGATGGCAATAAATTGATATGTTTACGATACAACCGATTTGCAAAGTCACGATCCAATAGTAGACTACACTACAAACCTGTTCCTACTAATGGTATTTATAACAATCCACGCATGCATATAATGCTATTTAAATGCACTCAACGTCGCGAACGCATTAGATCTGCGGTAGATCTATTTAATTAATTCATGTCAGGACTCTACTAATGTCGTTTTATTTCGACAGTAGGTAGATGGCCCTTTCGGTTACATAAGTGACCCACTCTTTTGATGAGTACAGAAATATTAGAGCTTTGTTTTGAAGGTTAGATACCGACAAACCATACCTACATAATTCGCTATAGACTCCTACTGTAATGTTGATTGATTGGCTAGCTGACTGTAAAATATAGCTGAACTGCTGAACTTGAAAATATTATAAGGCCATTGATGACAGCTGATCTATGATTATATGAATTGGCGCCAATGATTACTGAGACTGACGCTAATAGTTGGTAATGTCTGTACTAAGGTGAAGTTGTAATAGACGTCCCGCCCTAAATTAAATTTCTTCCTCTGATTCGGCATCCTAGGTACTCCATATTTTTATCGTCAACATGTTAATTATTTTATGGACTACCATAAAATATTTTCAAACAGATCTAGGTAAGTGCGAAACTCACTCAGTTGCAATTATTCGAAATATTCACGACCTATGTATTACACTTTTTTCAATTTAGTCATATTAATATTTAGTATGCTGCCATCTAGCGTAACCATGTAATACTACAGAAATAATTAATGAACTCATTCCGGTTATAGTTTCTCAAAATTACAATGGCGCTAGTGAATATAGGGTTCAGTCTTACTTCATTCTATACAATTATTCATTCAACCTTCATCGCCTGTCACCATTGTAATCAGAGATGTGATGAACGACTTAAAACTTTTAACGAACTTATTCGTTTATTTTTTATCAAGAGTCACTTACGTTAACTGCTTAAATGCGTGTCTGCTTATTTACTTGCTTACATTAAAAATATGAAATTATGTTGTGTGCTTTTTAGTTAGTTAAGTTTAAGTGCCTATTGGTTTTTAAACGACATCAATGAACTTTTCTTCGTACTTGGCAGATCAGTTTTATTAGCTCTCCAATTTGTTTTACAGAATAAGTAGTCAAAATTAACACAATTACTTACACTATAAACTATTTACACTATTATTAACACAATCAACTACACCTAAAAACTATATTATATACAAGTCCAAAAGTCACAGAATTATTTCCATGGTAAGAAACAATTCACCACATGAAAAAAGGTTTTACACTATTTATGTTTACCTACGTAAACAAGTCCAAGTCACAACTTCAAAAACAAATTGTTTCGGAAATTCATAAAACATAACGCTTTTAACTGGGCGGAGAAAACGCTACTAAACGTATAAAGCAATTAAGTAATAAGCAGTTAACGAAAAACCCGTGTCAATTAAATTGTCGTTTGTAAAAGTGAACAGCGGAATGCAATATAATATACAGCCTGGAGAGGACTATAAGATCTTAAATTAAACTTCGTATAAGTTATTATATTCTCAACCTGCACACAAACATTCAATCGATGTATATTCATTAGTTTAGCCACAGGCATTATTTTTCATTTTAAGCATTTTCTACATGATGTATTGTTATTATTGTTAATAGGAGAGTACGCCACAGGTTAATAACCCCGAAGCTCATCGGTATCATCGCACACGTTGCCAGCTCGCTACTGCAAAAACCTACGCCTTTTTTAAATTATTTATTGCCCGATACAAATCAATGCAAATTATACCGTATACTTGAGACATAAGTCATAAAGCATGTCGATGTGGTTCCGCCAACGGTCGAGTGGCGTGGGGTGGCCGCAGGGGTGTACGGGAGGGGTAGTCATATTCTCTATCTAAGTCACGGTCACACGGTCAGTATTAGTTGTGGTTCGTTATCGAATTTTTGGCGTACGAAACGCAACCATTTTTCCGACAACGGAAACGGTTCCAGAAAACGGTCGTCGTTGGAACTGGTTTGAAAACGGTTCCATCGATGAAACTATTATCGAGTGAAGTAGTTGCAGTTTCTTGCAACGTACAAAGTACAAACGGTTTCAAGTTGCAAATGTATAAAACGGTTTAGGCCATGCGCGCACTGCGTTGCGTTTTGGAAACGCAAAATCTGTGAAGTATGGAGTGTTATAGAAGTGCGCGCACTGCGGTGGTATAAACGCGTGCGGTAGAGTCACCGGTGGCCCCGGTCATTCTACCGGTGCGGTAGAACTACCGCAATTGCGGCCACCGCAAGGCAGTGCGCGCACGGCCTTACTGAATAATACGTTTTACGGACGACATTATGATTTTTAGCTTAATTTTTCGTGGCATAAATGGCACTTAGCTTTTTTATATTAACTGTCTTAATCGAAATGCGAGCAAAAACTCGCGTATTTGAATGAATTGTGCGAAATTTGACGCTTTGTTTTAATAGTGACAGGGCACATAACGTAGAATAGGTACTTATTTAAATTGATAAGTGAACTTTGTGAAATTAGACGCTTAGTACCTACTTACTGTTTGAATTTTTTTTTTTAATTATGAATCATATTGCCTCGTTATAATTACACAGCTTCGGAGTACACCAGTATGATTTTAATTAATGGGCAGTGTCACGGAAACGATTTAAAAAATCGGATTATGATATCCCACTGACCTATCTTTTAATAAATTGAAAGACGTGGCTACTACTGGTTTATTATCAAGAGTGAGAAATAACTTTATACGTTGGTGTACAATGTGTATTCAAGAACACGGCGTTCATATTGATGATAAAAAAATTTAATACTGTCTACGTACTTAGCTAAGTGATCGAAAAGTGATTGTGATTAATAAATTGATTGGCGAATAACTCGCGGGTGAATGGTGCCTGACTATTTCGTTAATAATCTGTCATTTGTTGTAATGTAATTGAGCATTAATAATAACATTAATGATGCCAAAACATTACGTTGCTTGTAACTACGTGATGTCGTCGCCAGCCGACGCACTGCGTTGCCATTCTTACAGGTACTTTACAGGTCAGTGAGCCAATATTTCTAAATGATGTTTTATTTTGTGTATAGTTTTATGGTATTTAGTTTGTTTGAAAAAATCGTTTTTTTTTTATTTCGATGTTAGGATAAATTTGACAGTTTATAAATGTTTCTAGGAACCAGCAATGCCAGTGTTTTCAATTAAAGCCCTATTGTCGTCTCCACGCTGTACATACATACATACATTTAAAGCATATTTAATTTGGTAGGTTTACCAATTTCGAGTAAGTAAACGCGATTCAGCACATTAACAATCGATGTAAATATTTTAAACTTTAAAATTATTGCGTTAAGGTCGATTTTCGCATAATAATTGTTTAGCTATCGATTAAAATTTAATCAGGCGCCATCTATCAGTTGTTGCGTAATTCATTTGAGCACGTTCTACTTACGTTATGGAATGAATGAAAATGAAAATTATGGAATGAAATAATCAAAACGCGGTTGCGTTTTAATTTTAACAAAAAGCAGAATAAGCAGATACCGTTAAATGTTTTTATGAACTTGTCTGCTTATTTGCTTATTTTAAATAACATGTTCTATTATATGCTATTCATTTAATAAATTGAAAGACGTGGCTACTACTGGTTTATTATCAAGAGTGAGAAATAACTTTATACGTTGGTGTACAATGTGTATTCAAGAACACGGCGTTCATATTGATGATAAAAAAATTTAATACTGTCTACGTACTTAGCTAAGTGATCGAAAAGTGATTGTGATTAATAAATTGATTGGCGAATAACTCGCGGGTGAATGGTGCCTGACTATTTCGTTAATAATCTGTCATTTGTTGTAATGTAATTGAGCATTAATAATAACATTAATGATGCCAAAACATTACGTTGCTTGTAACTACGTGATGTCGTCGCCAGCCGACGCACTGCGTTGCCATTCTTACAGGTACTTTACAGGTCAGTGAGCCAATATTTCTAAATGATGTTTTATTTTGTGTATAGTTTTATGCTATTTAGTTTGTTTGAAAAAATCGTTTTTTTTTTTATTTCGATGTTAGGATAAATTTGACAGTTTATAAATGTTTCTAGGAACCAGCAATGCCAGTGTTTTCAATTAAAGCCCTATTGTCGTCTCCACGCTGTACATACATACATACATTTAAAGCATATTTAATTTGGTAGGTTTACCAATTTCGAGTAAGTAAACGCGATTCAGCACATTAACAATCGATGTAAATATTTTAAACTTTAAAATTATTGCGTTAAGGTCGATTTTCGCATAATAATTGTTTAGCTATCGATTAAAATTTAATCAGGCGCCATCTATCAGTTGTTGCGTAATTCATTTGAGCACGTTCTACTTACGTTATGGAATGAATGAAAATGAAAATTATGGAATGAAATAATCAAAACGCGGTTGCGTTTTAATTTTAACAAAAAGCAGAATAAGCAGATACCGTTAAATGTTTTTATGAACTTGTCTGCTTATTTGCTTATTTTAAATAACATGTTCTATTATATGCTATTCATTTAAACGCCATCTCTGATTGTAATATTTATTTTGACATTACGTGGACGCTACTTCGGGTCTTCGGCTCATTCTACATTCACTTCTCTGTCAAAACCAGCTGATGAAAAGTTGGTCAAAAGAAAGAAACGCGTATTTTTTCTTGATTGCTGTGAATCGAGCCAAGATAGTAATTATTTCGAATCATCACTATCGACTGGGTGTTTTAATAAGTTGGTGGACTTTGTGCGCAGATAATAGATACCTTATCGCGTAATTATTTTAATCGAGTCTTATTTAATTGTTACCACTACAACTTTGAACTTGATTCACTATTGTGTTTGTGTAAATAAGTTCCCAAAATGACGCTAGGTGAGTGATAAATATATTTTAAATTATTACTTAATTTCTTAGGTGTGTTTTAAACATGTTCGTGTTGGTATAATCGATTCGGATGGTATAATACATTAAAACATTAAAACCGGTTTTTAAGAAAACGAGTGGAATATTTTCTGCGGAAGGGCCTCGTATCATAATTATGGTTAGCTCTCTTTTAAATTGTAATAGTATCAAATTTTACTCTAGTAAAATCATATAATAGAATGTTCTATAAAACTTACTTTGGTAGCAAAATCTAGGTACTGGACTTTTTAATTGAAGCTACATATATGAGCAGTGGCATTAGTATAAATTTTATTGATTATATGTAAATTTGAAAAATTGGCCAAGTGCGAGTCAGACTCGCCCATGAAGGGTTCCATAGTAACTATAATAATATAATATAATATGTATATTTATTTGACGAAAAAATACCTTACAAATTTCTTAAAACTAGCTTATTTACATTTTTTACAACTACGCCAATAACTTTGTTTTTCATAGTGTTTGTATGAATTACAAAGTTATATTTGCGGTTTCAGAAAATATGCTGCATCTCAAAAACTGCAGAACTGATTTCATTTAAACCAATTTTGGTTGAAAGTTTACATTAAGATCTACAGACATACATTTTTTTTAATTTTTCACTCCATTATTATAGAAGTTAGATGGACACACATATTACCACTTTGGAAGCGAATATCTTTTAAACGACTAACCTTATGACAAAATGGGTTTAGAAACTTCAATGTCATTTTTAAAGACCTGTCTATAGATACCACACACACATAGATTTCATGAAAAAAATATTTTCAGTTTCAGTTCCATGTATGGGGAACCCCCTTTATTTTTAATTTTTTTCCTAAAATCAGTAAGCGGTTCACAGAATACATCTACCTACCAAGTTTCACATGTATAGTCCTAATAGTTTCGGAATAAAATAGCTGAGACATACGGACGGATGGACAGACAAACAGACATACATGTTGAAACTATAAGGGTTCCGTTTTTTGCCATTCGGCTACGGAATCCTAAAAAGGGTCTAAACCATAATTTATAGCTCAATAATAGCCTTTTATCTCAAATTGTTTTTAAGTAAGTGCTAATTAATAATTGTATAATGATTAATTTCTTGACACACAGGTTATTAAAAATGGGAATATTAAGGCTGGTCTGGCTCTTTTGGCCTCAAATGGACCTAATACTTTAAGTGAATCACCAATACAGAAGTATTGTAAGTACTCCAATATAACAATAATAAAATGCTATTGTTTTATGTAAAGGTATTCATTACTATAATTAAGTCTGCTGATAAAAAAATAATGAGTTAGTATCTCCATTTAAGTGACTTATTCTTTTGTTATTTAAGGTCTTGTTATCATATTTTAACAAGACCTCAACATAACTATGTGTAGGTATAGACGCCAGCACATGAAGCTACCCGAAACTGTCAAATTTTCCCAATCAACCTTGAACCTAATTTCTTTAACAATAAAGTTGAAAATCTATTAAAGAAATTTGACAGATTGTTGTAGCTTGATGTGCTGGTGTCTGTACATATGTACATACATATATGTTGAGTAAATACTAGCGTCAATATCCAAATGGGTAAAGTGTCAGACTTGTGATTGAGAAGTTGCATTTTCGAACCCCAGCCATTACACCATTGCCGTCAACCCACTCCGGACACAATCAAATTTAGCTTAGTTCGGGGGTTAACAAGATTGCTAATGTGATTTCAACCCACATTGCTAGTTCTATTTTAAAAAAATAGCAATATGTCAAACATTATGACTTAGTGAAATAAAGCAAACAAACCCAAAGTATTCTTAAAAAATAAAACAATTGTAATACATACATAATTCAATATTGATTTACTTACAATAAATTTACTTGAAAAATAAGTAAGTAGCCTTGAATACAAATATTTAAACAATAAATAATTACCATGGTGTTGTTATTGTTGAATATTTATGAAACCCAAAGAGTAAAAAGAAGTATATTCAAAACTTAAAGATGCATTTTCTTGGTTAGGTACCAATTAGTTTTACATCAAAGCTATATTTTATAAACCACTCGTAATAACAAAATAGATTGCTATATTTTAAAAATGTTGAACCTCCATAGGTATAGATTACAGTAATTGCCTGCTTTTAAAGCTGATAAAAAGCCTGTGTATAGACTATATTAATTAAGTTTGTTTATTTTTTCAAATTCCAGTTTTATTTACATGTTTAGGAGTTATTAAAAACAACATGAATTATTTAAGTACAAAAGATGACATAAGTATGTGCATAAAAAATATGGTTATTACAAGAAAATATTACAAATTATCTACTGTGACAACAAAAACCCTTTAATCCAATCATAATACATCATAAAGTTTATAAAAAAAAAACGATTTATTAATTTTGACAGCTACCAGAATAACATTAGTTGACTGAGTGACCACCAAAGTGAGGACACTATTTAAAAAGCAATATACGGCTCTATAGTAAAAAATATAAAATAAATACTTAGCAAATTAGCACAAAATACATATTATCTTTAATTACCCTATAATCTACTGATGAAATTGAGTATAATTCCAACATTGCTATTTGATTTTTAATAGTTTATTGCGAAATATGACACCTTATCCTAATGCAAGTCTTTTAATATGTCAGTAATTGTGGAAAATAAATATATTTGTTGTATAAACTTACAACTAAAAGGTCATCAAACCCTATATGTTGGCACTTGCTTGTTTTATTTCGGTTCTTCCATCCATGTCTTAATTTTCCAAGCTCAACAAGATTTAAATTCCCCGTTTCTTCCGGTTTTATTTTAACTTATTAACAATGAATATGTTGACCACACATACCATTAAATATTAACAAAGTATTGCTATTGCAAAAATCATGTGAGAAATATTTAGGTAGGCTTAAATATAAACAATTCTCTGTCATGGAATACCTACTTAGATCATATTATAAAAGCAAAGCTTTTGTCACTGTTTAGATCTCTCGAAAACAACTATGTTACACTATCTATAACTCACACCTCATCTCCTATATTTGGTCGAGATATGGGGCAGTGAAACTATTAAGATACTGGTAAATCTACAAGTCAAACAAAACTAATCATAAAAAAATTACCCTTTTTAACAACAACAAACGAAATTTACGAAGACACGATAATAATGAAAATTAAGCAATTATATTCCTATCAAACTTGTATTTTTATCCACAAAGCTCTTAACAACGGTATACAGACAAATTTATCATTTAAAAAGGTGAAACAAGTGACTCAATGTAGCACTTGTCGAGCTAGTTTTTAATTTTGCCCAGAACCAAAAGTAAGTTAGGCAAGATAAATTTAATATAATTAGGAAGGAGCACAGTTATAAAACAAAAAACCCTCATGTGTATGGACACTCGTTCAATGCATTTAAGACCAAACTAGCTCAGTATTTGATAGAAAAATAAAAATAAAACTCCTCAGCACTGAATGCATTGGATTAATGTATTTATATTGTAATTATTCTTATTTTTTAGATTAAGTCTATTTAAACCCAAGCAAAAATATTTTTCTCACCAACAATAAACCTCGTTCCTGTATATTTTAATGACTCAAAACTAATCTATACAATTCAAATTAAAGTGTAAATAAATAGTTTGCCTTGTTATTAAAAAAATATTTTTGCAAAAAATAAAACCGACTTCCATATCAAAACACTACAAAGCCAAAAATAATTTTAATTTCGGTAGTCGGTGTTATTGGTTTTGTATTTTCTTTTTTTCTTCACACCGCCTTCCGAAATAAAAATTATTTTTGGCTTTGTAGTGTTTTGATATGGAAGTCGGTTTTATTTTTTGCAAAAAAGTTTTTATTTTAGTGGGTCAGTGAATTTTCCAAATCGGTTCGTAAATGACGGAGTTATGCGCGAACAAAAAACGCAATGCAGAGTAAACGAAAAGATCATCAACGTAAATATTTTTTTAGACTTTTGTTGATTTTTCAGAAACGGCTTTTCCGATTTCGGTAAAACTTTCATGGGACCATTTGGGAAGTATACCCTTTCTAACAAGATAAGAATTTTTCAATTCGGTTGGCAAGCGACGGAGTTACGCGCGGACAAACAAAAAAGAAATACAAACATCCGAATTGAGAACCTCCTCCTTTTTTAGAAGTCGGTTAAAAAATAGAAAATTTCCTTGGTGGAATAAAATTCCTTATTTCCTTAGGATTTTTTTATATAATTTATCTTCCTATTATCTTTTTAGGGTTGCGTACCGAATGGCAAACAACGCAACCCTTATAGAATCGTCATGTCTGTCTATCTGTCGGTCCGTATGTCACAGCTATGTTATTCCGAAACTATTGGGACTACACATGTGAAACTTGGTAGGTAGCATAAATTCTGTGAACCGCTTTCTGATTTAAATACGAAATAAAAAAAAATAAGGGAGGCTCCCCATACATGGAACTGAAACTATTTTTTTTTTATCAAACCTAGGTGTGTGTGGAGTTTACAGACAGGTATTTGTGTGTTTGAATTGTTCCCGTACCTATAGACTATACGATCTATAGACTTACCTATGTATTTCGTTTCATATTAATTAATTTAATCATACTTACAGTTATTACATACCACACATACAAGTTATACCTAGATATTATTTACCTCAACACCATTATATACGTCGTGCAAATTTTAACACTTTAAAACGTAAAGTACCTATAGCAAGGCTAAGTCAAGTTAATCCAGTTAGTGGTTCAATGTGAAATAAAATAAAAACATATCCTTTTGTAAACCTGCTTGGAAGCTTACAAAAGGACCAATTCTTTTGTTGAATGTAGGTTATTGTTGCATGCTCATGAATCGAATGCTATGGTAGAAAGGTCTTGAGTCTTGACTTGACCAGACAGTTAATTTCACTCAAAAAGTGATCAGATCTAAGCAGCATCTGAAATTAATTGAACATAAGAAAATATTTTTTTTTGTAAACATTGAAAATCCATCGAAAAAAATGACGTGTAAAAGAGTTTGTTAATAAACAATTTTCAAAATAAAGATCATTTTCATCCCCCCATCTCGGAAAGAGTATTTTTGCTCTTCGATATCTGAGTGCAAAAGCCGTTTTTATCCGCTATAGGATAAAGTAAATTGAATTTAGAACATCGTGTGTACTAAGTTTGTGAATTCAAAACATCATTAAACCTATTTACTTCTACCTCGATATTTATAAATTCGGCCCGAATTTATCATACAACTTTTATTAATTTGTTAAAAATTCAGACTCTGGAACCTTCTTGGTGTACTTACTTTTTTTTAATTTGCTTTGCGCGCCATTTTTTTTGCATTTAGTCATTTCCTCGCTGAGGTGGGATGAAAAGTTACGTGTTGCACTCGAGTGCAAAGATTTTTCACCTCGTGCTCTTTTGATTCCCTCGCTAACGCTCAGGATTCTAATGTGTGAATCACTCGCTGCACTCGTGATTCAATCTTAAAATCCTTCGCTTGGTCGGTCATCAAAATTGAGCACGCGGTTAAAAAGCAACTTTGCAATCTGGTATAACAAATAACTATTATCATTTTTATCTCAGTCCGATAGGTATAGAATAACATAACAGAGTAGTTTATAAACTTGATTTCACTTTTATTGTAATAGTAATTTTTTTATACCGTTTTCTACATAATTTGAGCAGCTGGGGGCTGGATTCTGATAAGTCACTCAATTTATTTCTATCAAATGTTAAATGTACTTATACTCTACTAATACTTAATTACATAGCAGCCAAATTCTTCACAGGTGATAAACAATTCATTCAATTCAGGCGCAATTCAGTGCACTATAACCTAAAACCATCCACCAATAATTTTCAGCTTTCACATTGTGAAAGGTTAACTTACTGACTAAACAATAATTATAATAATATATTCAATTCTTTTGTTACAGGAATAACCAATTTGAAACCCAAATCAAGCAGTGTCGCCGAGGTGAGTTATTGATTTACATTTTTATTTACTTACTAACTTATATTAGGTACTTACCTACCTACGGGGGGAGCTCGTGTCTATATAACGGTAGCACGGAACGATTATAAAGGTAAAGCAACGCTATGAATGGATAACTATTTTGGCATTTCTAGATCTCTCGCTCTCTCTCTCTCTCTCTCTCTCTCTCTCTCTCTCTCTCTCTCTCTCTCTCATTAAGCCGTCATTTACATCTTTGCCCGTTTTGCCCATCTTTTAGGTACCTCTTCTTCACAACCTAGTTACAGGGCAAAACGATACCCCTTTTCAAGAGCGATTTTATCAGTTATCTGGCTTCTGACAACCCGTAACGGCTGTCAAAGAAATGACAGCCAGAATACGGAGGACTCTGGATATGTAAAAATGTTTATCCATCCGCTGACCGAATCCAACAAGCGTTGCATAACATTGAAAAAAATATGCGTCTATTGTTATTTAGCAGTATTATTATTCACTAGTACTCACGCGGGGCTTCGCTCCCGTGGATTCTATCACGGTAAAAACATAACTCTCCTTTTTTGCAGTCGAGTAAAAAGTAGCCTATAACCTTCCTCAAGCCTCCAGCTACTTCCATACCAAATTGCATCCAAATCCACCCAGTACTTTCGAAGATTAGCGCGTTCAAGCAAACAAACAAACAAACTTTTCCGCTTTATAATATTAGTATAGATTTGAGACAAAATACTATATTTTATTTGCATAAAACATAGAATATACGATGTTATTATAAATATGGAATCCAACATGATTTGCTTAAAACTTATGCATGCAAAGCTCCTCTGTGAGAGAGACTAGGCCTGAGTTTGACTCAAACCCAGGCCCAGTCTCTGATGAATATCGGTGCAAAATTGGCATTGTGTCTCAGTTCACGATGTAATACTTAAATTTATGATTATTTCACACAAGTACCTAGTTAATTTGGGCAGCATTTCGAGTTATGTCGATATTATCGCAAACGAACGATGTCTTGTTATTAAGGCCAACGTCCTGAGATAACTGCCAGCCATATTAACTTGCGTAACATAACAATGCTATGTTACACTAACAGTCGCGCGGGGACTTTATCGCGATATAAACATAACCCTCTTTCTTATGCAGACGGGTAAAAAGTACTTCCATACAAATCAAACAAATTCACCCAGAACTTTCGAAGATTAGCGCGTTTGAACACAAACTATTTCTACATAATAATAAAACAAAAAATTTTAAAACACTACTTATATTATAATGCAGTGAAAACAATGAGTATTCAATATCGTGAAAGCTACTTACATTTTAGAATCTCCATTGAACATGTTTAAGCGCATAAACACATTATAAACAAAGATTTATTTTGAACATAAAACGAAGACTACAGCGACCTCTAAATACCGGATTTACTAGTTCCTTAATATTTGTTTAAGTCAGACGTTTATTAAACAGAATGCCGCCAGCATGTATCCATACTGTTAATTTATTATTTTAAGCTGCTTAACGCTTTGACCGTAACGATTCAATTAAAACTAACAAAAAGTTAAAAATAATCATAATTCAGTTTTCCTATATATATTTACATACCTACTATATTTTTTCTGCACAGTTAAAAGAGATCGGCATATTACCATTTGCCATTTGTCAGACACTGGGCTGGTAGGCATGTGCGCACAGGCGTACATGTCGCCAATTAAATTGATGTTGTGTTTTAGTTGTGGTTAAGCTTTTTACTAACACTATGGATCAATGGTCTGAGACAAATAAATAAATAAATATTACATATTATACTTAAAAAATATCGAAATTGTCCAGTAATTTATTCCAATTATAGACAGACCTGATTCAAACTTCAATGTCATATTGTCTTCATTAATTTATTTTTTGACACGTTTTACATGCATGTATAAAATTAATGTTTTGTGAGATACTAACGTGAATTGAAACTCAGTCGTAATTGACTCGGGTTACCTTATTCTCCTTGCTAACACAGTCTGACGTTTTCCTTGAGCTTTTGTTAGATCATTTAATCTTTAAAATTGTATAATATGAATGATTATGATACTGTCATTTAACATGGGTGACTCGAATGTTAGAGTGAGACAATCCGAGCGCAAGGCGTGGTTCACAATAGTATCAGATTTTTATTAAACGGTAAAGGAAAACATCGCGAGGAAATCGGTATGTCCTAAGGCCTACAAATCCAAAGACATGCGTGTGTGTCCATGTAGTTGGAACGTTATGCGATCTAAAATATGGAGTTCAAGGGGGAGGAGTCTTGGGTGTCCAAATTAAATTAGTAACTTCCTTATCACTACGTAGCTAATTCTAGTTTATCCAAAACTGTATTTTTCTCCGACATAAATGTTAATGAAAAAAAAAAACTTTTAACAAAAAATAAAACTGACTTCCCAAAAAAACACTGCAAAGTGAAAAATAACTTTAATTTCGGTAGTCAGTGTCTTTGTTTTGTACATATTTTCGTTTTTGACACCGCCTTCAGAAATTAAAGTTATTTTTCACTTTGCAGTGTTTTTTTGGGAAGTCCGTTTTATTTTTTGTTAAAAAGATTTTTTCTCGCTTTTTAGTGGGTCGGTTTGTAATTTACCTAGTAACAAAAGCCTACATGTCACCTTCTTATCACCCTTTGCAAAATATTTCTTTTCCCTATGCCGAGCTGCTAATTTTTGAGGAGTACTCCTGGTACTTCACCATCAGCTCCTCATCACCATATGCATTGTGACTAGTGTTGCCCAAACGAGTCTCGCAAGAGTCTTGCAATTAGCGATTATCCTATTGCTATTTATTAAACGGTAGTTGAGATCTCAGAACAATGTAACAGACATTGTTACATTGTTCTGAGATCTCAACTACCGTTTAATAAATAGCAATAGGATAGGAACGGTAGTTGAGATCTCAGAACAATGTAACAATGTCTGTTACATTGTTCTGAGATCTCAACTACCGTTTAATAAATAGCAATAGGATAATCGCTAATTGCAAGACTCTTGCGAGACTCGTTTGGGCAACACTAATTGTGACGAGCATGAAGTGTTTTACAACCATATCCAAGTAATCGAATCTCAAACCGATGAAATACTTATCATTGAGTAGTTTTAGTAGCCATCTGTGGTCTTCATCATCAGTTCCACTTCATCAAATGGTGCTTTTCGAGAGCAACTGCACGAGTTACTACGAAAAATACCCAAATCGCTATAGATGTGCCTATAATATTTGAAGAGTTTCCTCGATTTCTCAAGGTTTCCATTATCAGATCCTGATTTCATGACAATGGGACCAACTAGAGTGTATACCCTCTCAAACAAAAAAGAATTCTCCAAATCGGTCCAGCCGTCTTCGAGTTATGAGGTAACATCCATTAAAAAAAAATGTTCAAGACGAACTGAGAACCTCCTCCTTTTTTTGAAATCGGTTAATAACAAACATTTCAAGTTACTAGTTACTAACACTTAATGGATTCTTTGGTCTGAAATAAAACTTAATTATTAATCTCTTCACAGGCGGTCCAAAGAGCAAGAGACACTTACAATCGTGGAGTCACTCGCCCCATAAAATGGCGTCTCCAACAGCTGAAGAACCTCCTTCGCATGTACGAGGAGAACCGCAACGCCATGATAGAAGCCCTTCAGAAGGATCTGAGGAGGAGCAAGATGGAAGCTGTCCTCCTGGAAGTAGACTACCTGATCAACGATCTCAAGAATACTATTCATCATTTGGAGGATTGGGCTAAACCTGAGAAGGTGAGTAATCTTATTCAAATTAATTGGCCTGTTGTTGTGAAAGGTTTTTACACAATCATAATTGAAATCACTAGGCTGATGTTATTGATACGGAATAGAATCAGGTGTTACCTAGTGTTAATTCCGCCCGCAAATATGTGCATATACAGAAGGGATGCAAGAAAAAAACATACTACATGCAAGAAAAATACACTGAACTCACTTGAGTGTGGTTTGCTTGCATGTAGTACGCAGAAGGGATGCAATAATAACATCAGTTTGATGTTATAAGTATATCCAATGCCTAATAGATAGCTTACGGGTCGTCATAATGAAGCAAAGAGGGAGATCGTTGTATATTCTTCGCAGAGTTGCTTGCGTCAATGTTACAGGTATTATTATCCCGGCTAGATCTCATCCTTAAATTCACTGGAATGATTAACAATCCGCTCTCTATTTATACTCTTGTTTTGCCATAAGATATCGACAGTAATCAGTTTTCGCTTTTGTTTCGTTAGGTACGTAATGTGATATGCGTCGGAAGAATGATATAAAAAATGTTTCGCAGTAGGAACATTCTCATGTTCCTACTGCGAAACATTTTTTTTAACCTATGGGTAAAATAATGCTACATGGTGACGTTTTCTGTTTACTTGTTATACCTAATGACAAACACAAAAAATATATTCCAAATATTTTTTATTATTATCTGTGTTGAACGGACATATTTAATTATAAGTAAGCATTTTATTATCAGGCATTTAAGGCCTATAAATTACTTCGTGTCAGCTCTTACGGCGTACAAGAACGTCAGAAGTTTTTGTTAATCTTTTTTTCTTCTATTATATGAAGGTGCGACTAATACACAAATTTTAAAATTAAGAATTTCAATGTCGTCACCCTACTCAGCTGCTTAGGTCACAATAATACCCGAGTCATCGGCAATGATCGGCGTCATTCTTGTATGCATCCGATTAACTTAAGGCCAAAGTCCGTATTCTGCTTAAGTTTACATTTAAAGCAGACGATAATATTAAAACCGGTATTTTGAGGCATCAACCTTTTTACCGAGAGAACAGTAAGTATTTAACATAAGATTGCGCCTTTTAGATAGAGGCTCTCAGTGCCAACAGCGACATTTATTTATTTGGGTCTGGCAGTCGCTGCCGTGGACATTTTTTTTTCATTCCGGATGAGCCCACTCTTGATTTCGATCTCCCCTGATGCTAAGCAATAGACAGGGGCGTGCATAGGATTATGACAGGGCATGCGGCGGAGTAAAAACACACAAAAACTTCTTCTTTTATAGATTTTTAGCATAGCCACAGCCACGCATCGTAGCATGGTGGCGATGCGTGGCTGTGGCTATGCTAAAAATCTATAAAAGAAGAAGTTTTTGTGTGTTTTTACTCCGCCGCATGCCCTGTCATTGTTAGATATATATAATCTGTATTAGTTATCTGTAGCCGTAAGTCTATGATTGTCGACGGGACTTCCTGCAGTGCTGCCACCTTAGCGCTTTCGGAGTCAGATCTAGCGCATTTTTGGGTCACTTAGCGCTGAAATTTTAATATTAACTCCTAGCGGAAAATATAGCGCGTTTCGGCAAAAAGTAGGAAATAAGCAGGCAACACCGCAAACCGCAATTCGTTCGTTTGTTTAGGTTCCGTTTCATAAGTTTTGGGTAGGGAAATCCCCGAATAATATAAATTGTTTCTGGTCGTCGGTTTACAATGTGCCTTTATGCAGTAAGAATAAAGTAGCATTTAGAATGTCAAATAGTTTTTATTCTGCGACTATTCACGCATTTCAATTATTCTTATTGAAGTGCATGTCTTGCTTTGAAGTGGTTGTGTTGACAGAGTCACAGACTTATAAAAATTGCGTTATTTCCACTGCATAGTAGAAACTAAGAGATTGATTGACATGGAAGTACCAGTGTCAAAAAAAACATATTATATACAACGTTATAAGAGTGAGTGGGAAGCGAAGCCTGAGTTTAAGCATTGGTTGAAGGCGTTTCCAGGTGATTCTACAAGAGCGTTTTGTACGTTTTGCAATCGTGATTTTGCTGCAAAATTAAGCGATATACAAAGGCACAGTAAGTCAACGCATCATATGAAGAAATGTAAACCAGTGTTGGATAAAACTCAGAGTAAAATTTCCACATCTGAACTTCGCCGTGAAGACTCTTGCTCTTCGGCTCTGGAAGCTGAAGCTAGTCTTTCTATGTTTATAGCTGAACATTCAGCGATTGCCGTTGTAGATCATCTTACTGAACTATGTATAAAACGATTTTTTGATTCTCAGTCTGCCAAAAACTTAAAGTTACACCGTACCAAATGTACATCTATAATAAAAGAAGTGTTAGCTCCTCATTTTATTGAAGAATTGAAAAATGATATTGATGGAAACTCATACAGTTTGATTATCGACGAGTCAACCGATATATCGGTAAAGAAATGTCTGGGCGTAGTAGTAAAATATTACAGCAAGTACAGCTCCAAAACAATTTCTACTTTTCTGGGATTAGTGGAACTGGATTCATCGAATGCAGAAGCTATCACCAATGCTTTGATCAAGTTGTTGGAAGAATGTAAACTAAATTTAGATCAGCTGACTGGTATTGGGACCGACAACGCAGCTGTCATGACTGGTGTCAATTCTGGCGTTTATAAAATATTAAAAGAAAATCACTCACTTCCTAATTTAATATTGGTCAGATGTGTTTGCCACTCATTACAATTGGCAGTATCCCATGCATCAATTGAAACCATACCGAGAAATATTGAGTTTTTACTGCGTGAAACTTATAACTGGTTTAAAATTTCGTCCAAACGTCAGCTTGATTATAAAGAACTGTACCAAACCATCAATCCTGGAGAAGAGCCTTTAAAAATCCTAAAAACCTGTGACACTAGATGGTTATCCATTGAGCCCGCAGTAGCAAGAATCCTAAGCCAATGGGAGGAACTAAAATTGCATTTTAACCTAGCCAGGACAAAAGAAAATTGCTATAAAGCAGAACTACTATTCGCAATGTTTAATGACCAACAAAATAAAATTTACTTAATGTTTCACCGAGGCATCTTAGACAACGTTCAAAAAGCCGTCAAAACATTTGAATCTAAATCGTCCGACCCATGTCTCCTTTACAACACATTGATTGATTTGATCAAATCTTTGTGTTTGAGAATAGTTATATCCCAACCAAGGATGGAGTTTGAGACTGTAAATGTGAGGGAACATATGTCTTTAAGTCCCTATTTGGGCTACTTATTTGAAAAAGAGTTGACGGAATGCAGTCTTCGCAATGATCAGAAGACAGCAATTAAGAAAAGATGTGTGGATTTAATCGTAAAGCTTATTCATGAGTTGCAGCAAAGACTACCAGAAAATCTAAAAGTTTTGAAAAATTCAATGTGCATGTCAGTCTCTGTAATCCTGAAGGAAAACAGAATCGTACAAAACTTAGTAAGTTTAGTAGAGGGACTGGGTGAAGCCGAAAAAATGGATAACATTATACAAGAATGGAATACAATCAAGTTACAGAAATGGGAGAATACTACAGATACTGAACTGTTTTGGGCTGAAGTCGGTGAATCAAAAGATGCCGTTGGGGATTGCCCGTATAAAAATTTGTTTGAAATAGCAACCAAAGTCATGTCTTTGCCACATTCCAATGCTGATATAGAAAGAGTTTTCAGTACCATGAATGTGGTAAAGACAAAACTGAGAAATTCTTTAAATATAGATACCATAAATGCTATCTTACATGTACGATTGGGTTTGGCGTACAAAAAGGCTACTTGCTTTAATTATACTCTTCCTGACAATGTTCTGTCTCAGATCAGATCAAACCAAAAATATAAGTGGAAATTACAAAATGTACAAAATGTTCAAGCACCGCAACCTGGACCTTCAGGAATTCAGTCACCTTTAATAATTACTGAACCTTTAATACCTGATATCGAAATCGATTAGCCATTAAACTTAAGACTAACTAGACTAGACTTATACCTATTACGACTATTTTAGATTTAAGATTATAAATACAATTTTAATTGAAATAAATAAAAACTTCTTACAATTATGCCTTTTTTTAATCATGCAATCTAGCGGATTCTAGTGCTATTTTTTTGATTATGCAGTCTAGCGGAATCTAGCGGAATCTAGCGCTATTTACAAGTGCTTTTAGCGCTCTTTGGCCTCAGAGAGGTGGCAGCACTGACTTCCTGTAACGCGGATGGAAATACACCACGTCGTCATGAGCTCCGTGTTTGTTTTATTGAATACTCCTCGCATCCTGCATAACATGGTGTCAGAAGTTCAACTTGAACCATAACAAGTCGTCGTCGTCACTCATCATAACTCGTCGTCACGGAGTTTCGTCAGCATATATCAGCGCATCGTCAACGTCAAGGCAAGTCTGCTCACGTTTTTTCTAACCAAAAACCAATATGCCGAACGACTCGTCAACGTACAAGCAAGCGCCAAACGCGCCGCCAGCGAAATTTCAGCTGGACATTCATGCCTCAAACATGCCTCTTGCGTGGAAAAACTTCGCAACGGCTCTAAGTATCTATATGACTGCAAATAACTTAGATGACGAACCGGACACAAGGAAGGTCGCCATTTTGTTAAACACTATCGGCACAGAAGCCCTTCAAATATTCTACTCATTTGATGTTGACATGAAGAAAATAAGCTATAAAGACCTCGTCAAGAAGTTCGAGTCATATTTCCTACCAAAAGTAAACATTTCAATAGAGAGGCACAAATTATTTAACCGGAAACAAGGTCAAAACGAGGACATAGAAACATATGCCACGGACTTGAAAAATATTAGCCTACAATGCGATTTTGGGACCCTCAATGACAGCATACTCAAAGATATTTTCTCATGGAACCTGGAATCCAGTTGTGCTTACATTAAAGAGAGAATTTTAATGGAGAAACCAGATACATTTGATGCCGCGGTCGAGCTAGCAAAGACGATCAGAAATTCGAAGATTGACACACAGAAGATAAGTCAGAATGATAACGAAACAAAAACAGGCCAGGATGTCAATTCAGTGCGGTCAGGAGCAAGATACCCGAAGAACAGTTCAACACATAGGCAGTCAAGCAAACCAAGATCAGCTAGTCAGTCAAGACCACAAAAGAAGTCAGAAGAGCCCTGCACCAGGTGTGGACAAGTCCATCGAGTTCGCTGCCCAGCAATAGGTGTAACCTGTCGCAGCTGTGGCCGCAAAGACCACTTCGCATCTGTTTGTCATACCCGGACTAGGGCTAAAAAGGTAAACATGACTAAAGAAAACAAAGATTTGTCAATAGATTCAGACAATAATTATTTTCTAGGCTCTTTATTTCTATCCGCTGTATATTTTTTTTTTTTTTTTTTTTATTTGTTTAAAGGGCTTTGTCGCTTAGCGACCACATCGCCCAGTGCGAGAAAAACAACATTTAGTTAATTATCACTAGCTTACGATCTACTTATAACTAGTTTGTACAAGAGTTTTGTGTTATCGGACAATGGAAAAGCAAGCATAGCGTTACAAATGCCAATGTTATTCGTTTCAAGCGGTCCAAAAATACTTACTCTAGTATTTTCGTTGCGGATACATTCCATCAAAATATGAAGGACATCATCAACCACTCCACATGAATCGCAATATGGTGACGGAACTTTTTTCATTAAATAATTAAACTTATTTGATGGAATATGTCCGGAACGAAGTCTTAAAGCGATAGTCATTAACTTTTTATTAAGATCACAATCGATCCACGGAACCCGAGATATCTCTGGCTGGATAGTTTGGTACCAAATGCCCTTTTCTTTTGATCTTTCATCAAAATACTCCTGCCAAAGTTCTAAACACTTTCTTTTTGCCATTCTAAAATGGTCCGAATACAGTGGGGTGATGTTCATAGGAACACCATCAACACACGCTTGCTTGGCGAGCTTATCTACCACATCATTTTCTTCATATTGTACGTGCGACGGAATCCATTGGAAACGTACTGTTTTGGAATCGGAATGAAGTTTTAAGATTAATTCATATATAGCGTAGGCTGTCGGAATACCTCGCATGTGAGAAGTGTTCCGAGCCAAGTGTTGCAGCGAGCTTTTGGAGTCTGTCAGAATCACAAATTTATCGCCATTGACCGACTGAATATAGGATAAAGCTTCCAATATCGCGATCAGTTCAATGTGCATGATAGAAATATCTGAATCGATCTTAACCTTCATATTACTCTGAAGAATCGGGTCCAAAAAGGCTGCGCCCCCCGAATGTTTATCTTTGGAACCATCAGTAAATATTTTATGATAATCTGCATATTGTTCTTGTATGTATGAAGTACATAATAGTTTTAACTGTGAAATACTGAAGTGGCGTTTAGCTTTAGAGATACTAGGAATTTTATCTATTATTATATGGGACAAATCTAAGCTACTTATCCACTTATCAAGAGAAAACATTCCAAGTTGAGCACTTGAGTGTATTAAAATAGAATTATACTGTGCAAGGATATCAATAAGTAACGGCAACTTTTTGTTCTGCCAATAATTGGAACCTGTAAATAATGAAAGTTTTTGAAGTGATTGTACAGTTTTGTTGTTTAGAAAGGATTTTGATTTTAAAATAAATTTACTGGCTAAGTATCTACGACGAATATGAAGTGGCGGAAGACATAGCTCGCTTTCCATAACATGTATCGGGGTGCTCCGTATAAATCCACCGATAACGCGTAAAGCCTGGTTTTGTACCCGATCTAGTTTTATCAATTTAGACTTGCAACTATTATCAAACAAGAAACTAGCATAATCAATTCTACTTCGAATTATCGAAATATATAGACGTCTCAGGTGTTTTTGATGGACTCCCCATCCCGGACCTGATAAAACTTTAAGTAAATTAATGAATTTTATTACTTTTTGTGAGGTTTCATTTATATGCTTACCCCATCTTAATGAGCTATCCAGCCAGAGACCTAAGTATTTAACATTACTAACAACATCAATAGATATACCATCAAAATCAAAGTTAACAGATCTTCTAAAGCAACCTTTTTTAAAAACACAGATCTTGGTTTTATTTGGAGATATATAATGATAAAAATAATTACACGACACATCTTATAATTAACTCACAAGATACAAAATTTCTTTTAGATACAGGAGCAGACACAAACATACTCTCATTATACACTTTTAAAAAACTCAACATACCTTTGTCAAAAATAACAAAAAGTACCCATAAATTATCAACATTCAGTGGTGAAATACTACCCACTGTTGGTCAGTGCCAAGTGAATGTAAAACTCAATAATAAAGATCATTCATTAAATTTTCACATAGTAGATCTTAATTGCCAAAATGTCATAGGTCGTAGAAGTTGTGAGGATCTGAAATTAGTCAAAAGGATACATAATGTTCAGTTCAATGATCATACGAATTTAAATAATGTCATGTCAAAGTATTCTCAGTTATTCAAAGGCATAGGTTGTCTTACGGATTTTGAGTGTCACCTTACCTTGAAACCCGATGCCGTACCTTCAGTAGAGGCATGTCGCAGAGTTCCTTTCGCTTTGCTTGATAAACTGAAAAAAGAACTAGAAATACTAGAAAGAGACAATGTCATAGAAAAGGTAGAAGAACCTTCAGACTGGGTTAATGCAATAGTACTTACCTTTAAGAAAAATGGTAAACTTAGGTTATGTATAGACCCCAGAAAACTTAATAAAAGCATCATGAGGGCACATTATCAGTTTCCCACTATAGATGAAATAAAACATAGTTTGTCAGGTGCCCAATTCTTTTCCACTCTTGATGCTAATAAAGGATTCTATATGTTAAAATTAGATAGAGACTCTTCTAAACTATGCACTTTTATTACACCACTAGGTCGGTATAGATTCCTTAGGCTTCCATTTGGAATTAATTCTGCCGCAGAAATTTTTCATTCTGAAATGACTAAACAGTTTAGTGACATACAAGGTGTCAAGGTCATGATGGATGACATACTAATTTATGGTAGTTCCAAACAGGAACATGATATAAGGCTTGAAAAAGTGCTTCAGAGAGCACAAGAAATAGGCATAAAGTTCAACAAAGAAAAGTCTAATATATGTCAAAGTCATGTCAAATACTTAGGTCATATCTTCAGTAAAGAAGGTGTTAAAGTAGATCCAAGTAAGGTCCAAGCCATATGTCAAATGTCGCCACCAACTAACCTGACTGAATTGCAAAGATTCATGGGTATGGTTAACTACTTAGGATCTTATATTGAAAATTTGTCACAGAAAACTACTAATCTGAGATCACTTTTGTCTAAAAACACTGATTGGTACTGGTCGGAGAAACATGATATAGAATTCAATACATTAAAAAGACTGATAACAAATGCCCCAGTGCTTACATACTATGATTCAAATAAGGATATTATCCTATCAGTAGATTCTTCCAAAGATGCTATGGGTGCTGTTATATGTCATGACAAACAGCCAATAGCCTATGCATCCGCTTCTCTCAGTCAAGCTCAGCAAGCTTACTCCCAAATCGAAAAAGAGTTATTAGCCATTCTCTTTGGATGTACCAAATTCCACCAGTATATTTATGGACGTCATGCCATAGTAGAAACTGACCACAAACCGATAGTCCCATTATTCAAAAAGCCAATAGTCAGTATTCCAGCTCGATTACAAAGAATTATGCTACGACTTCAACCTTATGACCTAGACGTTGTATACAAACCGTGTGCGTTACCCCAGCAAAATAATGTCGAAAATAGTCATTTAAATCTTATAGATAATTAGTTGCCCAGATTCTGTAATTGTTAAGCACATTTTTAAATTTGTTACACATATAGTTTTTTAGTTATTACACGAAAACATATTCTGCTGGGGTAACGTTTGAAACGTTACCGCAGCAAAACTTTTTTTTAAATAATGGGAATATTGAAATAAATATTAGCTATACATTTAGTTGTCTAGACGAGGTAAATGTTACACGTTATTTTGTTTTTGTTCTTTCTTCGGCTGCGAAGTTATTCGAGATTTTGCTGGAGTAACGTTTGTGGTTTTGCTGGATCTCTGAAACGGGTAAGCGGATTCTTATCATCTTTTGTACATGACTTCTTAGGAATTAGTTTTAATTTGTTTCGCAATAAAAATAACAAAACTATATACCGTTTAAAAGTTATTTAATGAAATATAAAAACAATTCTTTAGGTCCTACCACTCTGAATATGAGCTCTAAAGACTTATTTTAAACGTTATTTTGTAGCTTTTAACTACCTTCAAATGTATATGGAGGTTCATTAGTATCCTGTAGGTAATTAACAAATTATGATGATATTCAGTTCTCCACGTTCACGGTTACAATGCGCGCGGAGTTATTTGGCCACCGATAAACCTGTATACGGTTATATGAACTGAATGTTATATCAATATTTAGTTGCTTAATTCAGTTATATACTTGTAAAATTTCAGAGTATTACATACAATAATTAACGAGATAATTAAATAAAAGTCATTAGGAACTTCAAGACCGTGGTAATCCGACCAAGTTTAGGTGGTTACAAAAAAGCGACTGCGTAGAACATTATGCTATCTTCTAAAATATGTAGGATAGTCTTACAAGTTTAGTAGAGATGTGTACACAAGTGTTAAAAAAAAACTACATATTTCTTAAAGAATTTTTATTTACAGGTAAAATAATAAGTCCTACTATTTTGTAGACAAATTTCAAATATCACAATATTTTTTCCTAGATATATATTACAGATAGTTGTATTCTAAGATTAACTTAAATTATGTAAAAATCACAGATCAAAAATAAAATATTAAACTACAGTCAAATAATTATGTAAGTCAGAATCATATTTAGGCATAAATTTCATATCCATAATAATTAAAACGTAGAACCATCATTCTTTCAGAAAGTTTACAGTTAGAACCATCTTTTGGCATACATTAAATAAAACATTTGATTGTGAACATACGTGGTTTTTATTTCCATGTAAGAAACATGTAAACATGCAAGCAAGCATGTAGCATGCAGTTATGCTAAACGAAATTATGCAGAATTCTAACTTTAACTTTTGCCAAAAGTAATTTATGCCATTGTGAATTCGAATATATAAACATTCGGCTAAATAATAATTATACATACTAAAAAATTTGTATGCCTTAAAAATATTCGTTTAAGGAAGATTATACCAAGTGTGTTATGCCAAATGAATTTCGGAGTATCAAGATTCTGCCAAATAGAAGGAACCCGTGCAACTGTGCCATTGAACTGGTGCACATAATACAATATATACCTATCTAATAAGTAGCTGAAAGGTAATAATAATAATGTTTATAGTACAGATATTATAATATTGTTATGTATTTAACAGTGTACGCGTCTGTACCGAAATTTTAAGGTGTATTATCCTACATATTTTAGAAGATAGCATAATGTTCTACGCGGTCGCTTTTTTGTAACCACCTAAACTTGGTCGGATACCACGGTCTTGAAGTTCCTAATGACTTTTATTTAATTATCTCGTTAATTATTGTATGTACTACTCTGAAATTTTACAGGTATATAACTGAATTAAGCAACTAAATATTGATATAACATTCAGTTTATATAACCGTATACAGGTTTATCGGTGGCCAAATAACTCCACGCGCTTTGTGACCGTGAACGTGGAGAACTGAATATCATCATAATTTGTTAATTACCTACAGGATACTAATGAAACTTCATATACATTTGCAAGTAGTTAAAAGCTACAAAATAACGTTTAAAGTAAGTCTTTAGAGCTCATATTCAGAGTGTTAGGACCTAAAGAAATGTTTTTATATTTCATTAAATAACTTTTAAACGGTATATCATTTTGTTATTTTTATTGCGAAACAAATTAAAACTAATTTCTAAGAAGTTATGTACAAAAGATGATAAGAATCCGCTTAACCGTTTCAGAGATCCAGCAAAACCACAAACGTTACTCCAGCAAAATCTCGAATAACTTCGCAGCCGAAGAAAGAACAAAAACAAAATAACGTGTAACATTTACCTCGTCTAGACAACTAAATGTATAGCTAATATTTATTTCAATATTCCCATTATTTAAAAAAAAGTTTTGCTGCGGTAACGTTTCAAACGTTACCCCAGCAGAATATGTTTTTGTGTAATAACTAAAAAACTATATGTGTAACAAATTTAAAAATGTGCTTAACAATTACAGAAGCTGGGCAACTAATTATCTAGAAGATTTAAATGACTATTTTCGACATTATTTTGCTGGGGTAACGCACACATACAAACCTGGTAAATACCTGTACGTAGCTGACACACTGTCGAGATGTGCTTTACCAGAACAAGCCCTAACTGACCTTGAAGCTGATATTGACCTTCATGCCAACTTAGTAATTAAATCTTTGTCTATTAGTCCACATAAAATGAAAGAATTACAAGACCATACTTCTCAAGATTCAGACTTGGTCCTTGTTTCAAAGTTCTGCAAGAATGGCTGGCCAGAACATAGAAAATCAGTCCCTGCAAATATTAGACCATATTTTCTTATAAAAAATGAACTGCAAGTGATAGATGGCCTCATCCTAAAACATAACAGTGTTGTTGTCCCTACTTCACTTCAAAATGATATCTTGAAATTATTACATGAAGGACACCTTGGTATTAAAAGTTGTCAGAATTTGTCAAAAAATTCAGTATATTGGCCCAATATTTATGCAGACATAGAGACTTACATTAACTCATGTCACATATGTTTAACACACAGACGTAGCAACAGTAAAGAACAATTTTGTGAACAAGAAATTAAGCCGATTCCTTGGTACAAGGTAGGCATTGACTTATTTGATTTTAACTCTCAAAAGTACTTGTTAGTTGTTGACTTCTTTTCAAAGTATGTAGAACTTGCTCACTTAAATAATAATTCAACTGCTAGTAAGGTCATTTCACATCTAAAGTCAATTTTTGCAAGACATGGTATTCCAAAATACATAAATTCAGACAATGGTCCACCTTTCAACTCACATGAATTTAAAACATTTGTTACTCAATGGCAAATTGAACATGTCACTGCTAGTCCCTACTACAGCCGTTCTAACGGTATGGTGGAAAGGGCAATTGGTACAATTAAACATTTACTTAAGAAATGTCTTATGGACAAAACTGACCCATATATTGCTCTTTTACAATACCGAAACACTCCTAAGCAAGGTTTATGTTCCCCTGCTCAACTTTTGATGTCTAGAACACTTAGATCTAAATTACCTATTTCAAATAAAGTACTACACCCTAAAGTTCCTGACTACAAATTGGTAGAGGATAAAATGAAACAACAAAAAGAATATTCAAAACATTATTATAATACACACACAAAAAACTTACCTAGTCTTAACAAAGGTGATAAAATATATTTCAAAAAACAACCACACAATCCACATAATGTTTGGACACCAGGCACAGTCACAGATGTCACTCCACAACCCAGGTCATACATTGTTGACACTGGAGATGGTTCCTACCGCCGCAATCGTGTACATATCCTGAAGCCCAAGACTTCACCCCAACTTACACGTTCTCCTTCTAGTCCTCCGCCACCACAGCACCTGCAAAATAAAACGAATATTAGTCACTCTCCTGTCACACAACACAATGAACACAATCATAACACAGAAAATATTAAATACTCATCTTATGGTAGACAAATCCGAAAGCCTCAGAGATACTGTGAATAGTAAATTAAGTAATTTGTTTCTTGTTAATAAGTGATTGTATTTTCAGTGTTTAATGTTTTATTTCTTTTCGTTGTTATTATGCAATGTCAACTGTCACTGTCACTGTTTATCAACTGTCAATATAACTGTCATAGATAAGCAAGATCGGTTTAGATTTTTAGCTGTCATAGATAACAAAACTACTTTAAGTTTAGATTAAGTCTGCAACATTTTGTTTTAATAAAGATCTGTCTGAAAAGGGGGGATGTTAGATATATATAATCTGTATTAGTTATCTGTAGCCGTAAGTCTATGATTGTCGACGGGACTTCCTGTAACGCGGATGGAAATACACCACGTCGTCATGAGCTCCGTGTTTGTTTTATTGAATACTCCTCGCATCCTGCATAACAGTCATAATCCTATGCACGCGCCTGGCAATAGATGATGATAAGATCTACGATGGAACAAGCGAGCCCAGAAGATGTCTGTTTACTGTTACTGAGAACACATAAGCCGGTATAGAGTTCCACAACTTGGGTGTCCACAACTTTATCACCATAAAAACATAATCCTCCTTTTTTGGAGTCGGGTAAAAAGTAGCCTATAGCCTTCCTCAAGCTTCAAGCTACTTCCATACCAAATTTCCTCCAAATCCACAAACAAACAAACTTTTCCGATATTTAATTTAGTATATAAAGCGGAAAAGTTTGTTAGTTTGTTTGTTTGTTTGTTTGCTTGAACGCGCTAATCTTCGAAAGTACTGGGTGGATTTGGATGAAATTTGGTATGGAAGTAGCTTGAAGCTTGAGGAAGGTTATAGGCTACTTTTTACCCGACTGCAAAAAAGGAGAGTTATGTTTTATACCGTGATAGAATCCACGGGAGCGAAGCCCCGCGAGAGTACTAGTTTAGTATACATTGACAGGGTTAACAATTTCACATGTTACATTAACACGCATTAACTTACGGACAGCATCAGAAACTCTATACTTCGATCCAAAACAGTAATAGCTGATCCTAGCCTTACAGCTGCTTGTTTAAAATGGAACTGGACTGGTCATATCTGCCACATGTAGGAGGAGCCATGGACCAACATAACCACTGAGTAGTATCCTGCAAAGAATCTCAATAAATACAACCCTAATTACAGGTAACCATGACATGTGTAAAAAAAAACATCTGGAAAACTAACAGACCAATTTATATGATTAGTCAACGTTCAATAAGAATTGTCTGTTATTTTATTTTTGAATATGCTAAGAGAATCGCTAAAAATATCTTTATTATCCTGTTTTGTAACGACATAATTTTACCGGACTGCCGAAGTAATGGCACATGCATTCCGAAGTTAGATCTACACGAAGAAATGTACTTAGAAAGGAATTCGAACGTAATACACGAGGTCTGTCTCTATTATACGTCATATATACGAGTATGTTATCTAGTTGTTCTGGAAGGTAAACTTATAAAGCCGATTTTCTAATTAACTGGACAATTTATGTCTCTCCCCCTGGAATGTCTCGATAAATAGCAAATACCACTCTGACAGACTCGGGAACCGAATCCAGCACCTCATACTTAGCATAGCGTTTTCGGCCATCAAAGAGCAAGAGGTTGATTTTTAAATTAGACGAAGAAATAAACCCTTGTCTTTTAAGTTGAGTTCAGACATAGACCGTTTTCCACAGAAATAAAAAAAATTATTGATATTCAATTAATAAGATGTTCGCTAGTCAAATATTTTCAGTCCAGTCCAGCTATATCGAAGAGTCAGCAGCATTGACGGGGCCCGAAAAGGCATTTGCCGGCCAGGGTTGCGAGAATATTCTAACGAGATACCGCGGCTCTCGCAAAGGCAACTGAGGCAGCAGGGTGGGTCTTTGGTCAGTAGAAGTCTGATACTCGGATTAGTTCTTCATCAGTCTGTTATTAAAAATATACTCTACGGCTAAGTACGAGTTGGACTCTCCCATGATAGGTTCCGTAGTAGCAAGCATAGATAATCTAAAACTTAATTTGTTTTTTGTAGTGTTTGTATAAATGACAAGGAATTATGAAAATGTGTTATATCTCAACTTCTGCTAACTGTATCTCGTTTCAACCAATTTTCGTTGAAAGTGGTTATTAAGATCTACAGCATAGGTTTACAGGCTATAGCTATAAAGTGGAAAGTACCTACAAATACCTTTCTAGTAGCAAATAATGAAAATAAATTGTTTGTAGAATAATTTATTCCGACATGAAGGTTAAATTCAAGGTTGTACCACTTATAAAATAGCGGACAATAATGGAGGAACAATAGCGAACAAAAATATGTGAGAATAAATGTAGATAATAAGGTAATTTCTTGTATGTGTAGTATTTATACCTTATCAATTTTATATTGAGTATGTGCGTACATGTTTGCTACATAAGGCCGTGCGCGCACTGCGTTGCGTTTTGGAAACGCAAAATCTGTGAAGTATGGAGTGTCATAGAAGTGCGCGCACTGCGGTGGAATAAACGCGTGCGGTAGAGTCACCGGTGGCCCCGGTCATTCTACCGGTGCGGTAGAACTACCGCAATTGCGGCCACCGCAAGGCGGTGCGCGCACGGCCTAATAGTCTGCTATGAATTATCATTTAAGGTAAAAAACCTGATATATATTCATCATGTTTGTCTGTCCATCAGTATATCCCGCGGCGGGGTATCGCTATGTAACAAACTTTAAATATCGATTCTAAATGGCGATACCCCGCCGCGACTATTGTTTTTTTTTACTTTTAAGTGATGTTTCTTAAACTACTTCTAAGTATTTTTGCGTAGCGGTTTTTTTTTTAATTTTTAATTTAATTTTATTTTACTTATGCTTTTTTAAACTTTTCATCTACCATAGTTTTTGTCACTTTGGCCAATTTCATGGAATGGACAGTTAATTTTGATAAAATATGTCTGATTATAATATACCCGTCGTGTTCTTTCATTTGATACCCCACTTGGGTATATTTGACAACATTCGATTATTCATCCCCACTTTCAGCCCCCACAACTTTTAAACGGCTCAACCGATTTTCATCAAACATGTCTAAGAACACTCGCACATAAGTCACCTTTAATACAAAAAAAAATGAAATCGCTTCATCCGTTCGGGAGCTATGATGCCACAGACAGACAGACACACACAGACAGACACGTCAAACTTATAACACCCCTCTTTTTGCGTCGGGGGTTAAAAAATAATCATCAAGTTTCAGTGTAATGCAGTTGGTGGCATTTATTTTATGCTTTCAACTAGCGTTGCCAGGCGTCCGGATAAAGCCGTACATTGTTAGGCTTTTTGAATGCGTGTCCGGCCAGAATAAACGTTGTCCGGCGTTTGTTAGGCTTTTTACATTTTCCCAATCGCCTTAAGAAGATTTATGGTAAAAATAAAAAAAGCCTGGGATTACAAACAAAAGCTTGTCCCTACTAAGGCACAAAATTGTTAATAATTTAGGGTGACCGGTCTTTTTACCTAAATTTCCGGCCAAACTGACTGGTCTGTCCCGCTATTAGGCTGGCAACCCTACTTGCAACTATCATCAGATTACTGTGAATGTGAGAGCAATGTGGGATAATAACGAATATTATGAATAGATTACAACATTGTCTGGTAGTTTGAGTTCTTTATACGGCCCACCCAAATGTCCTTACTTTGGTATTGTTTGTCAAATGGTTCGAGCTCGGTTCTAAGTTGAGCTACGCGATATTTGACAAATGCTTGCAAGGTTTGGACAGGCCAGCTCAAATCTGTGTGATTCTGTCTTCTAAAGGGCGCCACAGACACTAACCTACATGGCTCTCATATGATTTGATCACTACAGATTGTATGGACTTAAAAGAGACGTTGACCTTTGAGTTGTTCAGTGTTTCTTCTCAGAGTAGTGAGTTAGAAAACACTGGCCTCATCTAGTTTACATTTACAAAAACAATAACGTGAAAGTGCCATTTATAACCTACTAGCTTTTTACCGCGACTGCGTTCGCGTGGGAGGTTTTTCCCGCGATATTCCCGATCCCGTGGGAATTCCGAGATAAAAACTATCCTATGTCCTTCCCAGGGTCCTAAACTATTTCCATGCCAAAATTCATCTAAATCGGATTAGTGGTTTAGGCGTGAAAGGTAACATACAGACAGACAGAGTTCTTAATAAGAGACTTTCGCATTTATAATATTAGTATGGATTTGCAAAATAAACATCATTATAATTACGAAGTTGTAGTTGAATCGCTTTTTTGGAATTAGGTTCTTTACAACCTGTCTTGTTAATTCTTACGTAAGTTCACAACCTGCAACCGTACAAATCGATCTTAAAGGTAAAGCAGCGCTTGCTAAGTTCGGTTCGTACAGCACGGTAAGTCGTTGGTCCCGGCTGTTCTAGTACACCTTAACAGTCGTCACGGGGTATTCAGATGCCAGAAAGTGACACCAGTGTTGCCAAAGCGTACCTTGTTACCCAGTTACTGAGTTGTGGAGGTCAGATGCTTCATGTAAAATACTGGTTCGTAAATTATGGCTGCATCGAGCTAGACTGGCAGCTGAGTCCAACATTGTTGAGAAAAAGATAAGCAGCAGATGTTTCTATACTGTACATCATTCTTTAATATGACCCTGCACTTCCAGACGTATAATATTGCATCAAAACATATCAGCCGACTTGAATCTTGTTAACCTTGATTCTCCTAAGGACAGATTCTCATAAGAACAGATTCTCATAAGGACAGATTCTCAAAAGGACAGATTCTTCCGTCCGACACGCTTATTGACGCTTCAATTATGAAAAATTCAATTATAAAAACATCATTTGCATGACCGTATTTTTTGTATCATAAGACGTTTTTTACCTTACATTTTTATGAGAAGATTTTTGCATTTAAATATGTCCTCCACAATATTCTCCCGGTCAACATGGCACATCGAAATAATCCTTCATAAAAGTGCTGAATAAGAAAGTGAATAAATTAACCGAGAAACTTCACATTTCCGTTAACGCGTAGTTTATAACAAACCGAGTAATTATAGACACGCGAATACTGAAACCCGCTCGTTACTTAATTGTTTACAAACCATGATTAAAAATAAACTATGTTCTCGAACTAAATTGTAGGTTCCTTGTTTGACTACTTATAAACAGGAGAATTTCGTAATTACTCGTGTTACTCAGTATTAAAAATTAAGTAAATTTGAATGCATAAACACTACGTATGAATATCTTGTAAACATCATATTACAACAGCACTTTAATAGATATATTATATGCACCTATTCGACACATACACCCACAATTTATTCTATTTTGAATAAATTAAAAAAAAGACCTCGTTAAATGTCAACAAAAAACATTATTTTATTATATTATAATTTTACTGAGTTGAGTTTTTGCAAGAAAGAGTCCAGATTTAAACAAAATCCTACTTGTTCATCTCCTATTTCCATTATTTGGGATCCTCACTTTCTAGCGCCAAGTCACACGATATTGGGTTGACATTTCGCAAAATTGGGCGTTGTGAAGGTATTTTTCAATCCACCAGGATAATTACAAGCGGGTTCTCCCTCACTTTTGTTCTGGACGATTCAGTGCAGTTTAGACCAAATGATCTTCAGTTATGACTGTACTATCGAAGGCTGATTTCGATTATAATATCTGCTATTGGTGCAACTTAATAGGTTCCTCGTATAATAATGAAATAATATTGTTTATTTTGCAAATACGTTAGAAATAACACTTTTACACGTCATTTATTTTCGTATATATGTAAACTAGATGAGGCCGGTGTTACCTTGCTAAGAAACACCGAAAAAAAACTCAGAGGTCAACGTCCCTTTTGAAGTCCATACAATACTTAGTGATCAAATCATATGAGAACCATGGAGGTTTATGTCTGTGTTGCTCTTTCACACACAGATTTGAGAAGGTCCGTCCAAACAGTGCAAGCATTTGTCAGTTATCGCGTAGCTCAACTTAGAACTTTAACCTTTTGACTGCCACAGTCGTATATAGACGCCAAACCAAAAAGCGCCCAGCACGCCACGGTCGCGACTGGGTGACAGAATTATAAACGTAAATAAATGTCATAAAACAGTATTGTTTTGTTAATTTCCCATGTTAATTATGTACTTTAACTCTTCTTAGTTTATTTGAAGTGAACTGCTTTCGTCAGATTTCATGTATAGTAACATAAGATGACAAAAAATAAAACCAGTTATAAAGTTCGAAAAACTTAGTGCCCTCGACGCCACAGTCACCATAGTAGGACACGTAGTGATGTAGATACCAGTCAATATAACAAGAATATCGACCCTGACGGCAACCTACGTTATATTTAATTTACTCTGAATTCTGCACTAATAAATAAATAAAACATTTGATATTGAACTTTTATGTTTGAGAAATCAAGAAAATTTTATAATACAGAGAGTATTATAAAATTTTCTTGATTTTTAAAAGTCGATTGTTAGTAGATTTTCGATTAATTGTAATTACTGAAATACCCATCTGTATCACGCTGTTGTATTGTCTGTGCCGGGAACGCCACAGTCGTCTATGTTTGACAGTCCCATGACGTCAAACGCGGATTTATTTCAAATAGAGTAGTTTATTTACTGACTAGTACTCACGTGGGGCTTCGCTCACGTGGATTCTATCACAGTAAAAACATAACTGTCCTTTTTTGCAGTCGCGTAAAAAGTAGCCTATAACCTTCCTCAAGCTTCAAGCTACTTCCATACCAAATTGCATCCAAATCCACCCAGTACTTTCGAAGATTAGCGCGTTCAAGCAAACAAACAAACAAACTTTTCCGCTTTATAATATTAGTATAGATAATAAATATTATTAATAATGGAGGACTATAATATGAGTAGTGAAGACTTATTACATATATTGCAAGGAGTCGACAATGACACGTTTATCATGGAAGACAGTACAAATACTTCAGCACTGATGTCATCAGTTAGTGGCGATACACTATAGTACATTATGATAGATGCGTGCTATATTGATCATTGCACACGCGTTTCATACGACGTTTTTCAACACACTTGCGAGGAAAAAAACAGACTTGTATTGTTAAATATTTACTTGTATGGAAAATATGAAGTCGATGAGTCGTTGTTTGTTGACGAGGTTAAAAAATAAAGCACATCCTCCGACTAGTAAATAGTTATATGTGGCATTATAGCACTAGTGCAGTAATGTAAATTAAAAAGCATGCGTTTCTAATATACTGCGTTATGGACCTAATAGCGGTTTATTAAGAGCCACTTTACGAGCAAGTGTGTTGAAAAAGCATTAAATTGGTTGTCCTTTCAGAGAAACTTACATTTTATTAATTGACACTGTTAAAAGTACAACACAATAAGAATAAAATATTTCGATATTATTGATAAGTATCGGTGTCGCACCTCTAGATCAGAAGCGAGCAATTTCAAGAAATCCACGCCAGCTGCGCTACTGTCATCATCATAGAGTGACAAAAAATTACGTCATGAGGGAAAATAGTGCTGTGATGGTATTGACTTAGTTTTATCGATTGTTGATTGAAAGGCCGTAACTGTGACACAGATTATTACATTTATGTCATAAAGGACAAAGTGGGTTGAAATAAAACTCTACACAAGGATGATATAATAATCTTCATTGAAATTAAAACCCATGTTAAAAAATATTGTCAGTTTTCCATGAGCTTTATCGATATAATTTCGACCTCACTACTATTTTGTAGGTATTAAAAGATGAATTCGGAGCTTGGCGCCGAAGGCACGCTTTTTCTTTTTTGAAATGGCTGTCAAAAGGTCAAGGAGCTCAAGGATACACATTTAAGTTCTATCCAACCGTCCAAAGTCTGCTTTATTGTCTAGAATACAGACCAATATAATAGCATTGGATTAACTGCCTTCACATTTAAGTTCTATCCAACCGGCCAAAGTCTGCTTTATTGTCTAAAATACAGACCAATACAATAGCATTGGATTAACTGCCTTTTATACAAATTACCTCACTCATAAGACTAATTTATAACTGTTTCCTTTTCCAGCCAGAAAAAGGTTTCGTAAACATACTGGATGAAGTGGTTATCTACAACGACCCCTACGGAGTTGCCCTCGTCATCGGGGCATGGAATTACCCCCTGCAACTACTGCTGCTGCCAATGTCTGGTGCCATCTCTGGGGGTAATACCGTCATTGTGAAGCCTAGTGAACTGGCGACCGCGTGCGCAACGTTCGTGGCTGAAACCTTGCCTAAGTATTTGGATAACGTGAGTACTTATTAAAAAAGACCTACCTATTAAAATTACCCTTATGAATAAACAACGTCGTTTAAGATTTAATTACAGCGGTTGCAACCCGATTACAGTAATTAAGACGAACAATAACTATGATTACAAGGAATTTAAGTATATACAATATAAACAACAACTTAGGTTGGAAATGATAAAAAAGGTTGACATATCTATAAATTCCTCTCACAGTACTCCTGGCATGCCAATAAAATCTACTTCCATTCATCCGCAAATAAATAACTGATTCTTTGGGGGACATAGCACCTGTAACAGTACGTAGGTACAGCAACAAGTGCTAGTTTAGAGCTTATTCCAACCTGTTCCAACTAAACTGGGGCTCTATCATCTAAAACTGATAAAGATCGGTGGAACTAAACACAATATTATCAATGAAGGTTATAATTATGTAACATTATAATATGCATTCAAACCGTAATAATACCAGATTTCCTTTCACTTGGTCAAAATTGGACTTCAATGTCAAATTCAACTGAGTTTGCTCCACATTTTATTTTATACTATAATTTAATGATATCCTTATATAGCACTTGTCCTTATACACAATTGTTTTTACGAGTTTATCTTGTTGTGATGACCTTTGTCTCCTAATAATAAACAAACTGAGCTCATCATATGTTTTTATTTGTTTGGTTTTAAATTTTTACCGAAGTGTCGGGCTCCATTGTTGTAAAAACTTGAAACAGTTGACCTGTAACATAAATTACGGTGAACCCTTTGTCACTGTGATGTCAAGAGACCTAGGATTTCTTATCAGTTATAGAGGCTTTTCATTTACCCAGTTTCCCAAATCGACAGGTTAGTGACGCCAGCTGTCTTATTTATAGAGGGTTCTGCTAAAAGCCTAGTTATAACGTTTTTTTTTTTTATTTAAGTAAGTAGTTTCATGTAAGCGGAAGAAATTCGAATGTTTATATAAGCTATTGAGCTACAAAGTGTCCATTATAGGGGTTAAACCTTTGAGTTTGAGACATTGTGATGAAAGGATCAGCCAGCTGGACTAAGCATTACCGAGTGCTAGCTGTCCAGGGTGCACCGGGCGTTTGGAATCGCAGTACGATGTATTTAACACCACTAGGGGAGGCTTTTTATCATACAACTTAAAGAAGAAAAAGGGTTCAACATTGAAAGAATCTAAGAAATCAAATATCAATGTAAAAGTATACGGACCTCATTGCAACAGAATCTTTCCACTTAGAGTCCATTTAACCAGGTTCACTATACCTCATTCTAGGATGCCGTAATAGTGGTCGAGGGTGGGCCCCAAGAAACCACAGAGCTGTTAAAACAGAAATTCGACTACATCTTCTTCACTGGAGGCACCAGCATCGGCAAGATCATTTATGAGGCAGCCGTCAAGAATCTCACGCCAGTCACCCTGGAACTTGGAGGCAAAAGGTATGCAAGTCCTATTTCATTAGTGAAGACCCATTTACAGTTTCCCAGAGATGTGCCCTAATGGGCTTTGCACTGAGTCATATTTTAAGAGGTAACATAACACCTTCTCTTTCCTTTCTCTCCCTGATCTTTCCTCAATTGTCCAGCCGTCTTTGGAAGGTTTCCCCCCGACAACCAAAAAAGGGCCCAGTTTCATTATTTCTACGAGAAATATATATTTAGTGACATTAAATGATATTTATTTATGCAAATTGGTCTTAAATAACACTTACACACGATTTTTTGTTCGTAAGTTTAATGTAGATCAGGCCGGTGCTTCCTAACTGACTACCCTGAGAAGAAATATTGAAACAAACTCAGAGATCAGTCTTTTTTTAAGTCTATACAATCTGTCAAATCATATGAGAACCGTGTAGGTTATTATCTAAGGCGATCTTTTATATACTTAATAATAAAACTTCCTGCATCAACTTTAACTAAACTATTGATAACTATTAGGTTGTTTATTTTAATTTTTTTGTTGAGAATGATTAAATTTGGTGTAGTCGTTCTGCATTTATGTGCGTACATACATACATTCGGCCAAGCCCGTTCCATCATCGGACTACAAGACAAACGGCGATGCGCCATCGTTACATGGTGGACATCCCACCCAGACGCACAAAACGAAGTACGGCTAAGGAGTGAAATTCCGAGCCGGAGTCTGTGTTTCCCGATAGCTATAACCTGAGGGTCTTTAAGTCAAGAGTGAATAGGTTTCTTCTAGGTAAGCGTGCTCCATCTTCAACCACATCATCACTTACCATCAGGTGAGATGGTGGTCAAACGCGAACAAATTCCGAATTTTAAAAAAAAATACATACTCAGCTATGTCCTGGCGAACTTCGCACCGCCATAATTATAGAAAAATGAAAAGAAAAGAATAAATGAAATCGGTCCTACTACCGTTCTCAGATTTTAGCAAGAATAACGAACAACAATTGATTTTATATATAAGACTAGCTATTGCCCGCGACTTCGTTCGCGTGGGAGGTTTTTCCCGCATAATTTCTGATCCCGTGGGAATTCCGCGATAAAAACTATCCTATGTCCTTCCCAGGATCCTAAACTATTCCCATGCCAAATTTCATCTAAATCGGTTTAGCGGCTAAGGCGTGAAAAGGTAACATACAGACAGACAGTGTTACTTTCGCATTTATAATATTAGTATGGATAATTAGAATCTAATAGGTCAACAAAACCTATATTTACTTAGTGTGAAAATAGTTATCGTTTTTAGTTACAATCAGGTCAATATGTACAGACTTGATTTGTTTAATATTCGAAACATGTATTATGAATGAACAATTATATAAATTGCTGGCTAGGGACAGATAAGATTTTAAAAGTATAAAAACATATTAAAATGGAAGCTTCATTTATCGGTATTTAATCCTTACTAATATTATAAATACGAAAGTAACTCTGTCTGTCTGTGTGTTACGCAATCACGCCATCACGCCTAAACTACTGAACCGATTTTAATGAAATTTGGTACTGACATAGTCTAGAGCCTGAGAAAGGACATAGGCTTCTTTTTAATGCGAAAAAAGGGCTGTAAGGGGTTGAAATAGGGGGTGAAAGTTTGTATGGAAATTACGTCATTTTGAAAGCTAGAAGCTTGAAACTTATTTTTTAGACTTTTGATTAGATATTAATAAATACGACATTCAAATTATGTATGCGTTTTATTTTCAAAATAATTAGCCTAAAAAATTAAAAATGCTGCCGAAAGTCACTATTCCGCGCGGACGAAGTCGCGGGCACAGATAGTTTTTGATATTCAAAAGGGCTGAGTTAACAACATCAAAACCCAAATTGTTTAGATATGTTATCATAAGTAATCGGATAATTAATTTAATCTAGTAGTCTTACTTAACATAATGATGTAATTGACGTCCAAACGTTACACAGCATTTATGTGTTTTATGATACTTGCGTTAAAAGTATTTTTCTGAAAAATATGTTCTCAATATTTATGAACATAGCATTCTAAAGGTGAAAGAATTTTTGAAATTGGTCCAGTAGTTTTTGAGTTTAGTCAAACAAATGTTTTACAAACATTAAAAGATTCAGCATAGGTAATGGTAATAATGAAATAGAAGAAAATTGGTTTATTTGCCAAAACATACTATAAGATATAAAACAAAAGAATTTACTTCTGTAAACAAACAGAAGATAACGTCGTGTGCTTCAAGGCTGAGCCAAAATACCGAACAAATTGTTGAAGTGACAAACGGATATGAATTAGCTGTGCCATATCAATCAATATTTTTATTTCGTACCATAAAATCCGTAAAATGTTAGTCAGTTACACCTAATAGCTAATTATCTAGTGTTAGTATCCATCACACTCCGCACAAACTGCTTCATAATAGGAGAGGACACACTGTCACTCACCATTCTCAGGATGCTGTGACAACTGTCCCTTACTCTTCTTAGAAGTGAAGCCAATTTCTTTCGTAAAATCGCGTGAAACATTTCTGAGGCACTATATTAACGAGGCAGGCGCAAGAGCATCCTGAAAGCATTATTATACTGGACGCGGAGCACATCTAGCAATCTTTTGGCGTAACTATAGAAAATTAAATTAAAATCCAAATATTTGTGTAGTAAATAACTTAAATTATTGCGTATATGTTAATGGCAATATACAAAACATGTGCAACTGGGTTTAAACTAGGAGGATTCCTGTGCTATAAGCACTTACTTCCGTCACCACCATGATCGAATAAATATAATACTTATAATACGATGTTTGGATTTAAAGAGATGATGATGATATAATGTACTAAGTAATTTACATACTAAAGTAGATGCTCACCTCAGATCACAGGCTGTACTAACTTCCAAAATCTCCCCTCCACAGCCCAGTATATATCGATAATACAGTCGACATGATGGTGACAGTGAAGCGAATACTTTGGGGCAAGTTCATCAACGCAGGTCAGACCTGCATCGCGCCGGACTATGTCCTGTGCACCAAGGAGGTGCAGGATAAGTTCGTGGAGGCTGCCAAGAAGGTTCTTCAGGAGTGGTACGGAGCTGATGTGCAGAAGTCACCGGATCTCGGCAGGATTATCAATGGAAGACATTTTAGGTGAGTTTTTAAAAGGTCTGTCGGTCTTCTACAGATTGCATTTCGAAGAGTGTGCGCAGGAGCTCCACGACCTTATTCCTCCATCTCCCTCCCAGTACTGGACTACATGACGTACTGCATGGTATCATCCTCACTTGGTTAATATATCTACCGTCTTGTCGTACTAAGCGCTTCTCCTCTACATTTATTGTGCGCACGGCCAAAGTTTGGAACTCTCTGCCAGCTTCTGTGTTCCCTTCCGCATATGACCTGGCTGCCTTTGAAGCAAGAGTAAACCGGCATCTTCTGGGCTAGCTCGTTCCATCGTAGACCTCATCTATCGCTTATCATCAGGCGTGATCGAGGTTAAGAGCGGGCTTGGTACGAAGATGTAACTTCAAACTCAAGTGGAGCTTTTTTATTATTATTTTTTATTTATTTTTATTATTATTTTTTTATATATTTTTATCTCGAGGCAGAAATCCTCGTCCATAGTCAGTCCATGGGCTTGTCAGACTGTACTGACTAAAACCACCCCGTGTTCTCTCGCCCACTGGCGCCAGAGATCGTATGAACACTTAAGTTTTCTTCAACGTGGCCCCCGACTGGCGCCGACAACTTCCAACATTGCCCTGCAAAAGGCCAGGCAAAAAACAAGGTCCCTGAATACTCTGGTCACTTAAGTTTATTACTCAAACCAAGAATTTTAACTGCAGCTAAGTAATTGACAAGTCTATTATTCATTTAAATTTAAAAAAAAAATATTCTCAGTTGGTACGCTCTTGTCAGTGTGGTCGTGGGTCGCGTAGTTTTCCGGGCTGTTGAGATCATCATTCACGATGTTTCGCCATTTTTTCCGTTGGCAGTCATCTTAGAACACTCAATCTCGGAAAAAGGAATTTAAAAGGAGCTAAATTAATTCAATAATTTCTCTTTTCAGTCGCCTCCAAGCCATAGTAGACGCAAGCAAAGACAAAATTGCAATCGGAGGTTCGTACGATGCAAACGACAAATACATCGAACCCACTATCATCACAAATGTTGTGTCTTCAGACAAAGTTATGCAGGATGAGCTATTTGGACCACTCCTCCCCATAGTACCCATCGAGAACGCTTTTGAAGCGATACAGTTCATCAATCAGCGGTAAGTTTGCTTCTGTGCGATTCGTGATGCTATATTTGTGATTTTAGTTGAAAGTCTACGCTCCTTAATGTTAGTTTTGGTTAGAGGTGCTTTCTCTAAAATGTATTTGAAAACTACTAAGTAATCATTTTGCTAAAGATTTGGCAATCCTGACTACTGCTCTTTGGTATTCGCCGCTTCAAGCGACGGCTAAAAGATCCCTCACACTAGCTTCTCTCGAGCGTCGACGCGGCGCTGACGAAGCGGGTGCCGTACGAATAGCAAACGCTGTGCGTTGTAAACGCTGCCCGTTGTAAACGCTGTCCGTTGTAAACGCTGTGCGTTGTAGACGCTGTGCGTTGTAAACGCTGTGTGACGTAAACGCTGTACGGGCGCTGGCAATACGACGACGCTCGAACGACGCTAGTATGGGGATCTCAAAAAAAAGCAACACTGGTCGCACGACCAACCGGCCAGTGATAATGCATACAGGTGGCTTGATCGCAGGTCAGAGGCGTATGCCTGTTGACAACTAAATGAATGGCAAAATGTTATTGGTCTGTTGCAATCTCGATTTTCGGTCCTAAGACGAGAGTCGAAAATCCAACAGTGCTGTCATATTTAAGCATTTATTTACTCGTCCAAAAGTGGCAGTAAAAACTGGCTGTAGTATGCTGTTGTTACGTCGAAATTGCAAATATTGTATCAGTATTCTTTGAAATTATCTTTTAATGTTTCATAGGTTATGTATGTGTGTCCGTGTGTTTTTGAGTGTTCTGTTACATACCAATACTTCAAAACTTGGGAACTCACTGTGTTGCCATTTGGGAGATATTAAATACGCATATAATTATGTATTTTCATTAAAAATATCGTGGGAATTTCATTATAAAGTCGCACGATTACGTTACTTTAGATCTGATTTATATATTGCATTAAAAATAAGACATAATTTCAATCCTAATGATGAAGAATAAATCTTATTAACGTAAAATATTAATCAACAGATTTCATCGAACATACCCTTCAGCCATGTAATCCCCATACAATGCACAATTTATAGAGGAAAGACACAAAAATACATTTAATATCTATATTACTTACTACGACACATTACTACCAATATCGATATCGAATCGATTCTTTTGTCGAAACTGGGGACGTTTAGTAGATTTTAATTACACAGTAACGACGAATCGACTATATTTTGGTATACATATATTAATAATAAGTATCCCAATTAATAGCAAGCGACTTATGATCGAGTGATTGTTTACAATAATATTTTATTACTGCTTTATAGCTCTTACTGCATTCATACTTCCTTCAACAAATTTTTCTATTCAAATTATCCCTTCAAAATAATAGTCGATTCGCATTCGAACCCATAACTGAGACCAGACCCTGGAGACTGGTCATCATTACTAGCTACCATCATACCATGGAAGGCAACCAAGGAGTCTACTATGGCTCATCGCTACCAGTCTAAACCATTATCTATGGGAAGGAACCATGGCGACCATAGAGTGAAACCATAAACAATTTTCAGGGAACATCCATTAGTACTTTACGTGTTCAGCAATCAAAGCAACATACAAAAGTTGTTCACTGAACAAACCCGGTCGGGCAGTATCAGTATGAACGATACGATCATGTTTTACGGCGGTAAGGACAATACATTACCATTGTCTCTTTGTAAAAATATACAAAACATTTATAAAATAACTGATTTTCAACATTGAAATGATAATCGGAAGTGCATGCGGAAAATTTAATGCATCTATTGAAATCAATTAATCGACTAAATATGTTGTTGTATTGATTCATTAGTAAGACTTACTGGAATATATTTTAAAATTATACGCAACCAGTATTAAAAAAGAACAAGCTGCCTGTACAAAATACATATTTTTATATTTTTTAGTCTGACAAGACCTCCAAATATCGATGAAACTTGCTGCCTTGATAGTAATAATAATGGAATAATACCTCTTAATCCAGAATATGTTGCGTAAGTAGCAAACATATGCGCAAATGCACAGCACCTGTATTTGAAGGAAAAATAATAACACTGCCAAATATGTATGGTCTTTTTAACCCAAAGGTTGACTGGTAGATAATGTCTTGTTGCATTAAGTCCGCCCACAATAGTGGTAACTATTGTACATAAAGTTTAAATAAATAAATATAAATATGAGTTAGGCTGAAAATTTTTGTAGATACTTAGTAAAGATATATGCACAGTATGTTTGTATTGAAGCAGCTTTTAATATCACTATCAATTTAAGAATTACCAGTCGTGTCACTTCCTAATTACAATCTAATAATATTTTATTAAAAATGGTTTATAAAAGTTTTGTATGTTAGTGCAAACAGACTTCGGGATACGGTGATACATTGGTTTGGCTTTTTACTTCCAAGGAATGGGTTGACAACATTTTCAAGGTGGTTTCAAGATGAAAAAAATAAATACATTTTTATTCTAGACCAGTAACTACACAATCAAATCAAGAATTGTTCAGATATATCTCATACGCCTTAAATTTGCTACTCCTTGTTGGTTCGCATTTCCTGATCCATTGTATCTTTATCATGAAATGTGGACATGTGTTCGATTACTAGTTCCCACTGTAGAAAAAGAAAAGCAAGCGTATGTTGATATTTGCAAGTTTTATCAGTGTTTTTCCCACTTTTAATGCCCTGAAAAAGCTCATAATGGTCTAGAATATCAAGTATTTATACTTATTTCATGTAAAGGTGTTACGACTTAGGTATAACTACTTCTACTCGCGGATTTCTTATGGTGGTTGGTAACGGTGATGGGTGGTGGTAGATATGTTCAAATGAATAATTTCTCATAATTATACAATTTTAAATATTCTATTAATGATTTCTTTTTGTCAAAAATATACTAAAAAAGTTTGTTCTAGTTTTCTGTCAAAGTTAAATGTTGCCAGATTTAAAATTATACCGTTTTTGGTATATTTTTTCATAGTATATTAAAATAACTTTTAAAATAAACTTTACCAGAAAACTATTCTCAAATAAAATCTAGAATATTCTTTCCTCTAAATAATAGCCTGTTCGGTGGAGGTCTGACGTAATTCTGTTGTATGTAGAGAGAAGCCGCTAGTGATGTACGTGTTCACCACGAGTAAGAAGGTTCTATCGAGTATTGTGGACAACACTAGTAGCGGAGGGATGTGCGTTAACGATACCATGATGCACATGGGAGGTTTGGATACTTTTCAATTTTATTTAAATATATTATTTTACCAACTATAGCAGTGCATTGGTAGAGCAGCGGTAACTCAGTTCAAACCCAGACAGACAGGTGAAGGAAAACACCGTGACCAGCATGTCCAACGACCAAAAATTAATTCGAAGACATGTGACATTTATCAAACCGCTCTAGGCCCGCCTGGTGGATTAAGGCCCATTCCCCCTCATAGAAGAGGCATGTGTTCAAACAGTGGGAACGAAATAGGCTGAATATAAATAATACTTTCAATACAAAAAAAAAATACCTGAGATCATTGATGATAGAAAACCCACCACCATGGACCTCAGGTAAAGTAAATCTCTACGTATGCGCAGCTTCACAGTATATTCATGACTAAGCCGAGTAATAATAATAAGCCATTTATTCAACAGTATGTAGGTAGTACAATTTCCTCAATATCTAAGCTAAATAAAATCTAGGTTGTCTTCTGTTGATTGCCAATCGGCAAAGGCCTCCTCCAACCTTTTCCACTCGTTTTTGTCCCTGGCAACACAGCTCCAGGTCACACCTGCGAATTTGGCCAGGTCGTCCTCCCATCTTTGTCGGAGTCTTCCCCTTTTTCTTATGCCATTCCTGGGGTACCACTCTGTGACCTTTTTGCTCCACTTCTCCTTTCTTCTACTCATATGCCCAGCCCATTTCCATTTTTGTTTCCATTTGTTGCTATGACTAAGCCGAGTATCTCAGACAATTTATGTTCATAACTTATTTATCTCAAGGACTTAGCAAATACGATGTTTCGGTTCTGAAACCAAAAAGGCATGTTCTTTTTCTTTAACGGCCTATTTGACATAACATTTAACAGCGTATGTACAATGCGGCCGTTCTAACTTGGCGAACGTGAAGTTAGGCTCTGCGAACTTTAACGCTTGTGCACTCGTACAAGAATGAAGGTTTTAAAAAAATAAATGCAATTAGCAGTTGTTATTCCTGTTAGCAACTGTTATTGGCATTTATTTTTTTAAAACCTTTATTTTTGTACGAGTGCACAAGCGCTAAAGTTCGCAGAGCCTAACTTCACGCTCGCCAAGTTAGAACGGCCGTACTGTAATTGTTGTAAGCTTACCTACACAATATGTTTTCCGTTGATTAACTTACTTTAATATGCAACTATCTACGCTTCTTCTCTTTCTGCCAGCATTTAATAATAGCATGATAATTTATAAGCATGATTGAGAACGATGAACTGTGTTATTTTTTTTGTACATATTAAAAAGTACTTCAGGCTGCTGAGATTTTCACTTGTTTGATTTCTTAAATATTGAAATGATTAAATTAATTTTCAAACTCCAATTTATATGTTGTGGTTGTAGAGGTCCTTTAGATTAGGTTTCCATTACATATAATTTTCATATTATATTATTACTACCCGAGTTACGATGAAAATCAGTATACAGTGGAAACTGGGATATAAAGGGAAAAAGATATTGTAATGCAAAAGTATCTACAGAAGAACGTCATTGTAATTATCAGTAAAAGAAGTGTTCTCACTTGCAAGGCCCACTGAAATATTATTGCAAGCTGATTGATAATGTGATATGAATTTGGCCACGCATCTTGAACCTAGCAGTGGTGTTCAGACCTCCAGTCCTCGTGGCTTACTTTAAATTATTTCGCAGTAGGCGTAAGAAGTACAATAATCAATCTAAATCCTCGGGAATAAACATGTCTTTGCCTTGGAATAGCTTGAATCCCTCGTTCCCTAAATTCAAGATTCTATTATTAACTCCTTCGCTCCGTCTATGAGTTAATTCTAGAACCCTGCATTACGCTCAGCATTCAATACACGACGCTCGTGGAATAAGACAGCTTTATCAAATAACTGAAAATCTCACCAGCAAACAATCAATAACCAATCTTATCCCTTACTAATAAGGTTTCTTATTATAGTTGAGACCCTCCCGTTCGGCGGCGTTGGTGCTAGCGGCATCGGTTCATACCACGGAAAGAAGACTTTCGACACGTTCACACATAAGAAGAGCTGTCTTATCAAGAACTTTTCGCCAATAGGAGAAAAGCTGGCTTCGTAAGTAGATTTTTTTGCTTATCGTGAAAAAGATTATATTCACCTGACTAGAGAAAGTGGTTACTGTTAGTAATGTTTGTTTTTTAAAAGAGATCTTGGAACGTGGGTAGTATTCACATCATAAGACCGCCCATTGTAAATATTGTAAGGTGTACAATAAAGTATATAATAAATATTACTAGCTATCTTGTTATCCCCTCCAACTAAGCTAACTGACTCAAAGAATTGATACCAAATTATTGGTTTCATATATTTCATGAATACCAATCATAACAAACGTGTCACAGCACTACGAGGGTCAATAACTTTCCACGTCACTTGCCAATAACACGATAATTCTCTTCGTTCTTCTTAATTTGAAAAATTCGGTCTCTGGTATCAGTGTATTGGTATTTGTAATAAGTTCTACACACGTAGACTTAGGATTACAAAACCCTTGCCATATTGTTTATCATCCAAAGAAGCCATGCACTTGGTATGTATATACCCTTTAAATTACACGTTGTATATGCATGTGTCTGAAGTGGGTACATGGCAATTGTAATGGTGAAATTCCAATCCGCGACCTCTCTTTCCGACTCCTTAACCATCAGGCTATTGTCGCTTCAAATATATTTATAGCCTAAAACGTTTTTACTTTTCTATTATTTATTGATTTTCTCTTCATCACATAAGTACGAAGGCGGACTTAATTCCCCAGGCATCCTCCACCAATTCACCAAATGTGGTGAAAAGATAGCATGATGGGTATAAAAATTATGAGTGAGTGAGAAGTGATAAACAAAAAACTACTTCATTTTTAATGGAATGAAAAATAGTTTTAATGGAAATTAAAGAACAACGTTTTTAACCGACATAATTTGTTATTTTGTACCTAATGCATACAGGGTCACAGGTTAAGTCGACCTAGATCCGTTAAGGGCGTGTAGTATAAACATCCTCCTAGGAAGTTTCATAGTCAAATCAGTCAGAAACTATGGAAACTACACGCCCCTAACTGATCTAGGTTGACTTAATCTGTAACCCTGTATACAAGATATATGCGGTCAATTTCTATCCTTGTCTCATGACATAATTAACTGCAGTTTTATGGTCTATATCAGTCTATGGCAGGGGTGGCCATCTTGATCAGAGCTAAGATCGACTCTTTATCGACGAATCCCTGTGGGATCTACCAATTACATAGTTCTTGATTTTTTAAGGAAAAAGTATAGCTTTTCATGTCGTATTTTTTTATTAAACGGAAAGACATAACATTTTATTCTTAGCAATTATTTACTAACTACTTAATTATAATGGCGTAATGATAATACTTACACTAATATTATTAGCTCACATTAATGTTATTAGTGTGGAATGAAGGACTGAGATTGACAGACACCCGCCACTCCCTCGCGCGCATCCCACACAACACGCGTTCGCGCTAGTCATTTCTTATCGAAAATAAAAGAGAACTAGTGCGAGAAACAGAGGGTACGTAAATAACGTAATCATTACCTAATTATATCGTAATTTGTTGGTAATTACGTTGCGCAATCAGTTCCATATATTTTTTTAGATATAAATATTATTATTAGGTTGTATATTTCAAGTTTTAATAATTAAAATTAGTTTTTGCCTTGCCGCAATCGACTCGACTAATAGCCGCGATCGACCGGTTGGCCACCCCCGGTCTATGGTATAGACAATCATGAGACTAAAGAACCATGATGAGCAATTAATTAATAGCCACAATTAAATTAGAAGGTTGTGTTATGTATGTCTATAGATTACTCATATTTTATTTAATAAACAATTATTATATAATATTCTTTTTCATTCCAGCGGCCGGTACCCCCCGTACACAGACAGCAACATCAATTTCCTGAGCATGTTGATGCGTAAGCGCTTCGGCCCATCGCTCAAATTCTTGCCCTATCTGCTAGCCTTCGCGCTCGGCGCGGGAGTATCCTATGGAATCTTCGCTTGGCAAAAGGTAAAGAAGTAATGTTCCATTGTGATGTTATTGATGGGCGTTTTGTAAAATTTTTGAGGGTTAATTATATTTAAGTAATAGCATGAGACGGCTATACAACGTGTAACGGAAACCCCATATCTATCCAAAAGGGCTGAAGACAACATCTGGTATGGAGTCTCTATGCACAGTTTCAGTTAAAAATAAGTGACTCAAAGAATTGATACCAAATTATCGGTTTCATGCATTGATGTATTAAAAGGAGGAAGATACGGTACTAGACACAGCGTTTGGTCCTACTAAACTAAGTGATTGCCCGTAGTTGGCGCTCAGTCGCGCACGGAACGTTGTTGATCATACAGCTCAAGAAATTCTCGTCTCTTCGTGTCTTACGGATTTTTTTGGTATCAATACGCATCAAAATGACTTCTAGTGTAGCTAAACAGTGTTTTAATTACACCAGGAAGAAAAATAAGAGACATGGGTCATGGGATCACTTTCTACTTACTTACCTAATACATGCAATATCATTTCATTCGTACTCGCAAACATTCGGCAGCTGAGGCGATTTCGCTCGCACTACAGCGCCGTCTCCTATCTCTGTCCTTGTCTGTTGGTAACTGTAGGTTTGGGACTTATGATGACACTGAACACAGATGTGTGAGTTTCCGTGCATGTATTCATGCGCCGAGCCCAGGTTTACTGATTGCAATGTTAGCGCGTAACATATCTTCCTCCTTTTAATACATCAATGGTTTCATGTGTTTCTTGAATACCAATCATAACAAACGTGTCACAGCACTACAAGGGTCAATAACTTTCACGTCACTTGCCAATAACATGATAATTCTGTTCGTTCTTCTTTATTTGAAAATGTTGGTCTCTGGTATCAATGTATTGAAATTTGTAATAAGTTACACACACGTAGACATAGGATTACAAAACCCTTGCCATATCGTTTGTTATCATCTAAAGAAGCCGTGCACCCTTTAAATTACATGTTCTATAAATATCTGAGGTTGATGGTATGACTCCTCCCGCGCTTTGGGTGGAGCGGAAGGGACTTCTACTGACTAAAAACCCACCCTGTTACATTTGGCCTTGCGTACCGGAGCCGCGGTGTCTCGTTAGAATATTGCCGCCACCTTGACGTGTAGGTATAGCTGAGATCTAAAGTTGTTTTAGTATCTGTCATTGGACCTGCGTAGACGCTGACACTGCATGAAACTTATGCATGTATAGTTTATACACTCTGTGTTAGCGTTGCGAAAATGTGATTTCTATGATTGTATATCGCATATTACAGTAAACGCTACGCATACGTTGTGACGTAATGTGAGTGATTATGAAAGGCGAGATTGGTTAGTCTTTTTGATGTTTATGTACTAAACTTCAAAAATGATCTAAACTGGAATTACCTAGCGGAGCCTGTTTCCTGATAGCTATAACCTTTCATTTTGGGTTTTTAATTCAAGAGTGAATAGGTTACTTCTAAGTAAGCGTGCATCTTCGACCACATCATCGCTTATTATCAGGTGAGATAGTGTTCAAAATCGAGCCTATCGTCAATAACAAAATCGTTAATTTCTATCGACTCCCTCAAAAATTTTACACACTCTAAGTTAGGTAAATATCATTTGTAAAACTATGCCTTACCACATTCCATCAAGGTTTAATTTCGTTTACAACAGTAATTCCCCTTTATTTGTTTACAGGCGTAAGTATTTTCAGTAAGGTAAAGGATATATTATTACATTATAATTGTAAACAAAGTATTGCTTAAACAATAATTATTATATAAGATACCGAAAATATGTAAAAAGTAATATGTTGATCAAAACTAAAAATGTAAATTAATGTAATATTTGGCCCATAAAAATCTTTAAAACTTAAAAAAAAACTTGTTTTATTTCCCAAAAAAATCTAATTTGGCATTGAATTATCATTGCAACATTACACCCTTGAACTTCTTAAAGCTACACATTTGGTCAGTAGTTGCCAGTAAAAAAAAACAAGGAGGCATTTATTTATATTTTTATTTAATTTAGACTGAAACACACTTTCTATAACACAAATACACAGATTGGTATAGTAGAAGATCATATTGAGATATTGTAACTGGGGAGCAAAGTGACCTTGTTAAATCATTGGATTTAAAAAGACTTGTTGTAACGAAAGGATATGTTGTGACGTATGTTTCCATAAAAGAAAAAGACATGCTCACCAAATTAAAATTCAAATAAAAATAAGATAACCTCTCTAAGTGTATCGGTGACGGCCAACTTGTTGTTGGTCGAATAAGATAGTCGACTATTCAACAGTAATACACTACCTGCGAAAATCTTGGAGAGAATAGGACTGCATTCATCATTTTTTATATATCATTTTTGTTATAACAACTTCTCTAATGATCAGTTTTATTTAGTACCTACAGTGTGCCCAGTATGAATATTTTAATCTTTTTATGTACATATAAAACACTTAAAAAGGAAAAATCAAATATAAGAGTGCAAATCTATCTATCAATCTTATTCCGAAAGAAATTTCTTCAAGTTCACCTGTGACCTGCGCCGACGTGCAATGAATGTTATTATCTACTCTGTTCCAAACTTACCAAGTGTAGCCCCTGTTAGAATACAGTTGAGCAAATGACTCAACGCTGGAAGGAAACATGGAATTTTGATCTTGCACGCATTCACACAGATATAGGTAGTTAAAATCCAGCTAATCTCGCTATAGTAGAAAAGTGTTTGATGCTTTATACAAACATGTGAAATAGCTTGTTTTAATGTTTGTACACTATAGATACAGACCTGGCAGGAGGGTAATATATTTAACCAACTCCTAAAATTATTTTGAAATGAAAAAATATGACGAAAAAACGTGTGAGGCGTTTTGAAATTCAAGGAAAGGTCAAGCCAAGTGTTTGAGGCACACAAAAAATTTACATGTTTAAAAATAAATCTTCTTACTAATATACTGTATATATACTAATATATACTAATATTATAAATGTGAAAGTTTGTGAGGATGGATGGATGTTTGTTACTCTTTCACGCAAAAACTATTGAACGGATCTGAATGAAATTTAGCAAGTAAATAGTTTACATCCTGGAATAACACATAGGCTACTTTATATCCCGAAATTCCCACGGGATCGGGATTTTATGCGGAAACCCTCCCACGCGAACGAAGTCGCGGGCAAAAGCTAGTATTTACAAAAAGACAAGTTGCTTAAGTAGGATAATTTACCTGCTAGGCCATCGAGAATAATCATGATCATAGGGTTTGGCTAAAGTCCATCACCCTCCTGCCAGTTCTGCATCTTTAGTGTAAATATAACTTTTTATAATGCCTCAAGCACTTTTCAGAGAATTTCTACCAATTACCTCTCACAACTCCAGGCTTGTGAAAAGGTGAATTTCATTACAAACTGTACACCTACATAAAACACTACAAATATAATGTAAAAATATAGACGCGACGCGTCCGTGTCGCAGTTTGAAAGAAAAAAAAAAACAAAGTTAATGACAGCAACAAAAGAGGAGGGAAATGAAATATGTGTGATGAGGCGCAATAAAGAAAATTAATGAACATAATTTATTACGAACTGACCTTATGTCATGACGTGTGGAATTCATTGAAATATTATCTCACGTACACACAAATGAAGAATGAGACACAAACTCTTAATATTTCAACAAATTATTGGATTATGTTGTGTTCTAGTCAACCGATCGATCGCCCTCGATATAAAGGCCTTCAATCCCTCTTTGCTCCCAGCTTATACGAAGCTTCGAGCAGTAGTTTAACTTGATGTACTAACCGCGAAGGAGATTTTCAGTATTATGTCCCTACCATAAGCTAACAAGATTTATGTAATAAAATAAAATCTTTATTGTTCTAAGAGTATTACAGTACAGAGTTTTATCACTAGCCTCCACACTAGGATCCCCTGTGTCGTGGACGCTAGTCTCCTTCGTCTTACATAAGTACTATTATTTAATTATACAAAACAAACAACGGTCATGATTTGGACATGTCTAAATAACAATAACCCAAAAGAAAAAAAAAAGTGCTCGTATGTGTGTGTGATTAAGGTATGTGTGTAAGTGCGTGTGTGTCTACTGGATACTAATTCATAAATATAAAAAAAAAAAACATAAATAATTATGTATAATGTTTTATTTGTAGTTATATGCTTTCTTAACTTTTTCGTTGACTGTACTGCAAAAAATCCAAAATGTGTTTGTTTCTAAAGATACAATATTTTATTAATAATGTTATAATCATTTGTTTTTCTTTTTTCAGATGGCTTCGGAGGAATAACAAAGCCGAGACTGAAGCAGCTTCAACCAGAATTGTTGCCTACTTATTGTGATAATGCTTTAGAATTAAAACCTAACAAACCTGGTATGTTAGAAAAGCCCTATACACTACTATCAATTCACAGATTAAATAAACGAAACATATTATATTGTCTTTGATGACTTCATTGCATAGTGTGCCTTCTTTATAGATAGATACCTACAGGTATTTGCACTCACAATTAATTACGTTATTAATTACGAAGCAATATTAGTCCTATTTATTATTCTACACTACATAAGATACTTGCCATGACTATTAAGGATTCTCGTGCAATTATTGTCTTAGCATATATGTATATTGAGGAAATAAGCATTTATTTTTATACTTATTTTATTAGCCAAGATTTTTCCGTTTGGCAAGCAATTTAGGGAATGTAAGCATGCAGTAAAAGATGTGAATCACTTGCCAAACATGCTTGGCTCCTTTTTTGCTGCATTCCGTTGGCTTGATATATTCCAAACTCTTTATTGCATTTATTAATCACTGAGAATATCTACGTTTGTTTTATTTTAGGCTCGCAACCCTATTGAAAAACTGCAATATGTTATTTCGTTTTTGAATGTTGAAATTACATTTTATTTGTATCGTTTTATCATTTACGATTTATAGTTACACAATTTATGCAATAAAATTGTAATAAGCAATACGAAATCGCACGTAATTTTACTAATGTAGTGAAAACTTATTTAAAATTGTTAGATGATTGGTACTAGAGATATTGGTAAACTGTAATAGTTCTTTTAATTTATGAATATGACTATTATTCTCCTTGATAAGCATTAAAAATGTAAGGTTGTTGGATATTACGTACCTATAATTGTATTTGTAAATAAACGGGAACAATGGATGGAATACCTACAAGAATCATTGGTTTTATTTCTCTTATATACCTACTCTTTTAAATTTTTAAAGATAATCAACCCATGTTAATGAAGGCGACACTAATACGTCTCGGTGTTCATAAGAAATCGGCTGCGAATCAAGGTGGGTGTGTAGCTCTCGGCATTTTATATTTGTAACACGATGAATCACTTCTATAATATCGCAGTACAAAGAAAATTTTATAAAGTTGTTATGGAATGAAGTGGTAGGATGATAATCTGTGTGTAACACTTAACGATTAGATTCAAAACATACTTGAGTATCACTATTCAAATGACTGTAAAGCAGGCAGGCGGGCAATGCCAGGCCTGTACCTTTCACCCTAGAATTTTAAAAATTTTAAAACTAACAAATAATTGGTTGAATAATTTAAAAACTGGATAAGTGCGAGTCGAACTCACCTCCACCACATGGATTAGCGAAAAATAACTTTGTTCTTCATAAATTAAGAAGTTGTTTCGTCAATCGTATAAATGACCAAGTTATAACAAACAATAAAATATAAATATACTATATATAATTAACTATATTATAAATGTATGTAACCAATTACGCCCATGCTACTCCAGGGGGAGCCTGGTAATCTGAATGATAGGGCTATCCTAGTGCAGATACCAGTCTCCCACAGAGGCTGAACTATCAAATAATATTATGTATGATTTAGTTGTAAGACACTCTTCCACAAAGAATACAAATAAATATTGCTTATGATTATATTTGCGGTTTTTGAAAATGTTCTATATCACACATAGGTACACTGGCAGTATCTATCTCGTTCAAATTAATTTTCGTTGTAAGTTTTCATTAGCACATTATACTTACATTTTTAGATTTTGCACTCTCTTATTTTAAAAGTTAGAAGGGCCACATATTTCATCAGTTTGGAAGTCTACCAAAGGATAGACTTTGTGAAACAATGGGTTTGGAAACCTCGTTCCTTAACTTTTATTTTTAAATCGTAAACCGGTCCACAGAATACATCTACCAAGTTTCGACTTTGTAGTCCTAATACTTTTGGTATAGTACCTACCTGTGACATACGGACAGACAGACAGAATTACCTTCGCCCATGTTTTTGCGTTTATCTGACTCACCTGGTGGGGATTGATCATGTCTGGAGTGGCGAGCCTAAGTTTCACTTTCAAGTAACCACAAATGACTTTAGTTTGAACAGATATTTTTGTGTTAAGATTTTTAGAGTACTGTAGCCGAATTGCAAAAACCCTTATCGATTCGTCATGTGATCATGTCTTCTGCCTGTCTGTTCGTCTATATGTCACACAGACACAATTGAAAGATCTAAATTTTAAAACAAGGAAGTGAAAAATGTAAATAAAAATATTCTGTAGATCAATTTAACCCCTTTAACAAAAATAGGTTATAGTCAGCAGTGGCGAATTCGATTCCTACCGGCTTCCCTTTTGAAATATGGCAAATATTAAACTAAACAAATAATTATTTCCGAAGAAGTCAGCCCCAGGGCCACAGTTACTGGAATTCACGCATCACACTTGAGCAAGGTAAGCATTTTTTGGTCCGGCTTCCCTTTTATGAAAATTTACCCTTCGCCACTGAGTCAGCAGTTTTTGAGAGATATGTATAAACATTTTATATAACACATTTTTAAAAACCATAAATGATTTCTTGGTAATTATACAGACACCCCTCAAGGCAAGTTCGACTCGCAGTTGGCCATTTTTTAGAGTTCCTTAGCCGAAGGCAAAAAACGGAATTAAAGATTTGTTTGTTTTGTTTTTGATACAGCCACTTTATTCCGAAACTATTAAGACTACAGAGTTGAAACTTGTTAAGTATATGTATTCTGTGAACAACTTTATGATTTTTTATATACAAAAATTTAAAAAAATATACAACGTGTAACGGAAACCCCATATCTATCCAAAAGTGCTGAAGACAACATCTGGTATGGAGTCTCTATGCACAGTTTCAGCTCAAAATAAGTGACTCAAACAATTGATACCAAATTATCGGTTTCACATGTTGTATGTATGTATGTATGTCGGGCAGGTGTCCGCAACTCCACGACCATGCGCGTATTTTGCGTAAGGGGTTTCTCTTCACTCAATCCATGCCAGTTCCTCCAGGAAGGCGAGCAACGCCCTTGTTTTGCTTACCATTTCTCGGAGGGTACCTGGGTTGCCGAAGTATTTAGTCCTGTAATCCGCGACTACAGGGCAGCTTAGTAGCAGGTGTGCTGCTGTTTCGTCCTCCTCCATGCAGGCTCTGCAGAGTGGGCTGTCTGTGACTCCTATTAGATAGAGGTGTTTATTAAATGATCCATGACCGGTAAGGGCGGCTGTCACCAGCCGCATTTGCGGTTTAGATAGTCTAAGGACCTGTTTCGACAAGCGGCCATCAAGGGTCGGGAGAGCCTCTTTGGCCTGCCTGCACTCACCATGGTCCTCCCATAGTTTGTGGTGTAGGTCTCTGGTGCGTTTCCTTACCAGGTGACGCAGATAACCGAAGGGGAGTGGTGCAATGGGTTCAGGTCCCATAATCGCCATACTCGACGCCCTTCTAGCGAGTTCGTCCGCTGCATCGTTGCCTCGGGAGTCGCTGTGTCCTTTGATCCATTGAATGGTTATATTGTTGTGTCTACCAACCTGGTTAAGGAGATTGTGACACTCCAAGATCAGCCCGGAGTTAACTATGTGGCTGTTCAGTGCTTGCAGGACCGCCATGCTGTCCGAAAGTATACGTATCGAGTGGTCCTTAACTTCCCTGTTTATGATGGCCGAAGCTGCCAGTGAGATGCCCAGGCGGTTTCACATGTTTCTTGAATACCAATCATAACAAACGTGTCACAGCACTACGAGGGTCAATAACTTTCCACGTCACTTGCCAATAACACGACATTTCTCTTACATCTTCTTATATCATCTTACATTTGAAAAATTCGGTCTCTGGTTGCAATGTATTGAAATTTCTAATAAGTTCCACACATGTAGACATAGCATTACAAAACTCTTGCCATATCGTTTGTTATCATCCAAAGAAGCGATGAACTTGGTATGTATATACCCTTTAAATTACACGTTGTATATATAGGCGATACGGACAGTACCTTCACTTTGCAAAGGTTGCTTCGGCGCCAAGAAATCAGCCACCCACGTTATCCCGGAATGAAAAGCCGTGGCTTCGTAACGTGAACTACCTACCTACCTTGCCTATTCAGAACGGTGAGGTTGCTCCACCAAGCCTTTAAAAAGCTTCTCTGCTTTCGCGGTGGAGCGTGGCTGGATATGTTAGCTAAGATACCTACGCACAATGGACTGAATGAGAATCGGAAGTGCGTAAAACGGAGATTCCACTCCACTCGTTCGAGAACTTTTTTTACAAAAAATTTAACCGAATTCAAAACTTACTTGCACTACAAACAGATTAATCTTAAAGATTGTTTTATTGGATGTCTAATTCCGTTTAAAATAAATGCTAGGTATCTACTCACATGGCTGAAGCCGGTGCCAAGCCAATGTTTCATCACCTCGGGTGTGCCCCAGAATGCGGCGTACTTTGCCTATCAAAACTATTCATTGGCTCTGAAATTGTATTTAAAATCACCTCAATTTTTCTAGCCTGACGTTCATGCTCAGCAAACGATTGGTCACACTTCAGTGTCCAGGCTCATGACTTTTACCTGCGCAAGTACGAGCGGTTTCTCTGCTAAACTTTCAAGAAGTATAAGTAACACCAGTGGTAAAAGCGATGATCGCTTATAAGTTGCGTTAACGCTTAATGTGAAAATTTTCACATAACACATTTTTCACACAACATACAATTCACATGAATCGCAACAATATCAACAAGAAGAATCTGAAAAGTCAATCAAAAAAGTGGCCAAGTGCGAGTCGGACTAGCCCGTGAAGGGTTTCGGACGTAGGTAGTAGCAATTATAGATTAACGAAAATAGTACATTGTTCATAGAGGGGAGAAAGTGACCGATTACCAACGAGGGTGTAGTTTGAGGCCCGAAGCACAGCTGAGGGCCTTAATACACACGATTTGGGAATCGCACTTTCTTCCGAGTGATACATAGTGCTTTATACTATACCTACGAGGAAAATAGCTTTTTGTACATTAATAAATGAAACCGAGTTAAAAGATAGGACCTATGGCCATAGACAGTAGGTACCTCATTTGTCACACACAGTGGAGACACTGGTGAGGGAGGGAAAAGTGTATGAAAATCCATTACTAACGCGCTGTTTTTGTTTAATTTAGACCAATTCAGTAGCTAACTAAAAATACTTATAATGCCAAAAGACAAAAAAGTTTTTATCACCAAGAGAAAATGATACTGGCCACATAGTATTGCTCAACATTGATTTAAAATTACTCCCAACCAAGGATCTTCTACCTCAAGTTCCTTGCTCCCAACACGCTGCTGAACCAATTCTCACATTAACTTTCAGTATTCGAACATAATAAGAATAACAATTTGGCGCGAAAAATAAATGAGGTACCTACTGTCTATGGCCATAGGTCCTATCTTTTAACTCGGTTTCATTTATTAATGTACAAAAAGCTATTTTCCTCGTAGGTATAGTATAAAGCACTATGTATCACTCGGAAGAAAGTGCGATTCCCAACTCGTGTGTATTAAGGCCCTCAGCTGTGCTTCGGGCCTCAAACTACACCCTCGTTGGTAATCGGTCACTTTCTCCCCTCGATGAACAATGTACTATTGTTTTTATAGCGTTTGTAATGACAGTTACACTCGGGCTTAAAGTATGAAATTGCTGTTTTGAAACGAAAACTTAAAATTCCGTTTTTCTAAAATGTTACATACTTATTTAACCAAAATATTTACTCTCATTATCTATAAATTGATGCCATCTAAACGGAAGGTTATTGATTCCTTTGCGATAGAACTGTCGGGGTCTAAATTCGACAAACTGTCTTAAAGCATTTTGTACACTGCCTCTTGGGAAGAATTTTTTTAACTCGTTGAAAATCGACACGAAAAAAAAATTACGTCCATTGGAGCAAGGTCTGGCATCTCTGTCTGGTTGGTACGTAGGATGACCTATGGTTTCAAACCGCAGCATCTGCAGAGTTACAACTGTTTCTCGTGCAGTGTGATGACTGATGTCTTGCGTTGTCAATGATGAAGATCGGTTCACGAGTCGGAGCCGTTTCTCTGCTAGATTCGCCATCGTTGTTCGAAGTTCAGCATACTAAACATCTGCCGTTATCGCCAGATCTGACCTGAGAAAGCTATAGTGATTAACACCACGAATAGACTACCAAACAGTTACCACTCACTACCTTATTATTAGTAAGATTTTATGATTCGGTTTTCGTAAAGAATCCGCTTTTCGTCACATGTCACAATTCGATTCAATATCTCTCTTAATTTCTGTACCGATTCAACAAGGCAACTCAAGTTTCAACACGCGTTTCTTTCTGCGGATCAGTCAAATCATGAGGCATTAATTTTTAATATTTTTTATCTTATTTTTTTTTATCTACCCAGGAATTGGCGCCAGTTCCTGGGTACTTTGACTCGGATCGGCTTCCAGAATATCCTTTCATACTTTAACCTCTATTATTTGTGGTTTTTGAAAATGTACTTTATCTCAAAAACTGTTGATAGTATCTCGTTCAAATTTTTTTTTCATTGAAAGTGTTCTTTAAGATCATTATATAGGTAGTATATTTTTTTTTGATTTTTCACTCTCTCAAAGCTAGAGGGAATTGGGTCACACATTTAACCACTTTGGAAGAGTTTATCTTTCGAACGATTGACTTGGAGAAGAAAAACAGATATCTTAACGGCATTTTTAAATCTATTGACCTAACACATAAAGATTTGATGATGTTTTTTTGGTTTGGTCGTGGTTTTCTTTTATTTCGATTGAATGGGGCGTGCAACTGTCAAAGTGGCGCTAGTAGCACACTTACCAATATCAAAGCAGTTTCTCTATGGAACAGTAATGAATTCCTAAATTAGAGACAGTTATTGAGAATTTTTCGATTAAAGAACATGTATTATGTTCTTTCATCGGAAAATTGTACAGAAATCAATTAAATGAAAATAAAAAATATTACCACAGATAACCATAGATGATACAGATAACTATATAATATCTCACAATCTAACTAACACTCAGACTAAGGAAAAAAGAATCAGAGAACTAACACTGACAGTGACAAAGGTTCTTACGGTGGTGGCGCCATCTGCGATTAGCTTTCACTTGCACGCCCCATTGAAAAAGATTGAGATGGCTTATTCGATTACTGGGTCGGCCAAAAAATGCTATGGGGATTTTCTGTAAGAAATTTCTCAGTATTAGCCCGGAGTTTTGAAGTTAACGGTCTGATACCCCCGAGCCTCGGAAAGTACGTTAAGCCGTTGGTCCTGGCTGTCATTTGGACATCAAAGATGTCGAAAGTCGTTAAGGGTAGTCATAAGCCAGTAAAATCTGACTCTGATCTAGCCAAGAGGCATCGTGTTACCCAGCTACTGCATGGGTTGTAAAAAACACTCAGCTGCATCCGGTTAGACTGGAAGCCGACCCCAATATAATTGAGAAAAGAGTAGGCAGATGATGACTTCCATAGATAGATAGATAGATATACTCTTTATTGTACACCATAACAGATTTAAATAAGGACTTAAAAAACTACAATGGGTGGGTGTATGCGAAGCACCCCAATGATTTTTTAATTTTTATTTATCTATATTAATATCTATACTATATCTATACTTCTATACTAATATTATAAAGCGGAAAAGTTTGTTTGTTTGTTTGTGTAAAAGAACTTTTTACGCGACTGCAAAAGAGGAGAGCTATGTTTTTACCGTGATAGAATCCACGGGAGCGAAGCCCCGCGTGAGTACTAGTAATATTATAAATCGGAAAAGTTTGTTTGTTTGAACGCTAATCTTCGAAAGTACTGGGTGGATTTCAAAAATTAATTCTGATTATTATAGGAAAGTTTCACGAGGAAGGCTATAGGCTATCTAGCATTACGCTACTGCTCTCAGTTTTCCTGAAATAAGGGTATTAGTGAAGTAAGTCGGAAGAAAATACGCCGCTGAATTAATATAATCGCGTGCGCTGGCGAAATGTTGAAATATACGTAAAGATCATGTTCTACAAAAATGTAGGTTTAATGTAGATCTAAAACAAAGTCCGTGGTACTACATATCTAACTTTTATAAATAATCCACAATAAGGCAAATTATGTAAAGAAAATATAAAAAAATAAGGCATGACTTTGTAGTATTATTATTATTTATTTATAAAAGGTAGCTTCACAGCTTGCAGGTACAGATATCAAAACAGTTACTTAAAAGTTACGCCAATTATGAAGTACACAGATATTAGAGGTAGATTAAATACAAAGTTGACATGTCTGTTGTCATAATTTACAGTGTATGTGTAAGTGTATCTGAATAGTGTGGATGTGTGTGAATGGGTGATGTGTGTATCTATGAGTGCATCTTACTGGCACTGCTGGTATGACTGAGCATCCTGTGTCTCCAAAAAAAAGATCATCCGTATCCTTGACCAAGGATACTGACTATCTCCTTCTTAAGACGGTTTCGTGTGGTACAGAAGGGGTCAAGTGTTGAGAACTTGTCATTGAATAATGCGGGTAGACGCAACAACGGTGATATCTTTAGGTAATTTGTGGAGGACCAAGGGACAGCAAACAGAGTTGTATGTCTAGTACGTCTGAGTGGTACGTTAAAGTGAACATTGCTGAGCAATTGTGGGCAGTCAAATTTATTATTAATTATGTCGTATAATAAAACCATATCATTTAACTGTCGTCTTCCAAGGTACCTATTAAATTTGTGATATCGACAGGAGTCCAGGTAGCTTGGCATGACGGTTTTAGTTTTATAATTTAAGTGTTTAATAAATTTACGTTGAATGGATTAATTGAATCGGTGTCTTTAGTTTTGTATATATTTTTGTTTTTTACACCGCCTTCCGAAATTAAAGTTATTTTGCCTTTGTAGTGTTTTTATATGGAAGTCGGTTCTATTTTTTGCTAAAAAGTTTTTTTATACGCTTTTTTTATAAAACGAACACCAATAACGCTTGCGGATTCAAGTATGCTCCTTACATAACAGTAGTATAGAGTTTTTTAAAAGCATAATTGACTATTAAATTGCCCGCTGTTACGAATAACGAACCCTAGTGACTTGTATGCTTTACTGGTTATGTGGGTAATGTGTTCCTCGAACATTAATTTTTGGTCTAGAATAACTCCTAAATCTCTAACCTGTGATGCTCGCGGAATAATGTCGTTACTGATAGAGTAATTGTAATTTATGTGGTTGCGTTTTTTAGTGAAGGATATTATTTGGCATTTCTTGGTATTTACCTTTATATTGTTTAGTCTGTAGTATTCACTAAGTCTATCTAAGTCCCGAGGCCGCGGGATTTATCTCATCACCGTGACCCCGGAACGTAAAGGGCTATTGAAGGAATACCGTGGGTTTTAGTCAGTTCAAGTCTGACAGTCCCTCCGGCCCTGCCCGGGGTGGGAGGACTCATATGATGATTTTACCACGTTAAAAAAAAAAGAGTCTAAGTCAGATTTAATCAATTGACAGTCGTTAGTATTATTTACAATGCTAAATATTTTTTGTCGTCGGCGTACAGAAGATGTTGAGAATGAGAAAAACATTGCGTTATGTCAAATAAATAAATATTATAAAGCAGGGGGGATATCAGGGAGCCCTGGGGCACACCGGAATTTACTTCGACATAAATAGAACGATAGCTGCCGATAATAACGGCCTGCCGCCGATTTCTTAGATAAGATTCTATCCACCTAAGCAAGTTTCCCTTAATACCTACTGCGTTTAGCTTTTTTATCAGTATGCAGAAATCCACACGGTCGAATGCTTTTTCGAAATCGGTGTATATTACGTCTACTTGGGCCTTATACCAGATACAACGTAGTTGGTAAATTCTAGAAGATTGGTGTTGACTGTACGAGATTTTACGAAACCGTGTTGAGAATCGGGTATACAGTGCTTAGTTGCGTTGTAAATGTGATCGTATACAATTTTCTCGAACATCTTCCCAAAGTTGTTTACTAGCGATACACCACGGTAATTAGACACTTCCCGTGTGGAACCTTTCGTGTGGATTGGTACAATTTGGGCCTCGCGCCATTGACGCGGGAACATGCCCTCGTCGAGAGATCGCTGGTAAATGATCATGAGCGGAGAAGTTAAACCTAACTCACATTTTTTCATAAAAATCGTCGGTATTCCGTCAGTACCGGCTCCCTTCTTGGTGTCTAGTAATTTGAAAACGGTTTTAAGTGATTCGGGTGTAATGGCGATATGGTGAATACTGCTCGACAGGGGGGCATCCTCGCAACACAGGGGGCTGTGACTGCTGGTAGGAATAAAGACGCTTTGAAAAAATTATTAAATGCATTACATATGTCGTCACCGTTCGAGTATGTTACACCTTGATAAACCATATTGCGAGGATACCCAGATCATTTCCTTTTATTATTCACGTACCTCCAAAATTCTTTAGGTGATTTTATTAATTGTTCCTCGCATCTGTTAATATAAGTATTTAGCGTAGGACTCCTCTTGGAGTAATATTACCCTAGACCTTAGAATGCGAATTCAGCATAGTCCGTATGGTATTTAATTTTTTCCATCTTTTGTGTGCTTTCGATTTTTCTTTTATAGACGGGGGGTACCATTTTGGATATCGGTAACGTCCTGAAATACTCCTGATACTTTTACTGTTGGAACGTGAAAATCTATAAGCGAGTATAACGTTACATAAAGGATGTCGACGCACACTAACTAGCTCCGAATTAATTCTGTCAAAGTCTGCCTTAAAATACTTTTTTATAAGTCTAGGTTGAGAGGGCATCGGTTTGCTGCGACAGTTTTCAATGCAAAGCTCAAGTGGGGTGTGACACTTGTCTTTGTCGACCAGCGGTATCTCGCTTAAGGTGCAATCGAGTGATATATTAGATATGACAAGATCTAGGACGTTGCCACTATTTTATATTATGCGGCCATATTAATATTTGCGTTCAAAAGTAATTTCATCATCGAGACAATTTTATGAAGATAAACTTTGCATTTTACAGTATGTAATTTGGACTTATAGTTTAGGAGAAAATGTAAAATTAATATTATTCAACAACGCTATTCACCGAAATGGCGCGCGGATGCACGGCGCGTCGAGCATAACTCACGTACCTACTACTCCGCGATAGATACCGCACTGATAGTGTACCTAAACTTGGTTTCATTTCGACTTCTTTGCTAAGAGACTTCCTATGTAAAATTGTTTCAGTTTTTTTTTATGTCAGATGCAACTGTACGAGCGAAGCCGTACAATAACAGTAGTTTTAAGTTTATGCTGACATCGACGCGCAGCGAAATGCATGTTCGACTTATAACTAATTAATTCAACGCATCGCGTTAGTAGCATCAGAAAAGTGTCGCGATTAACACATAACGGGCAAAATACTTATCAAAGACGCTTTCGCCACGTGTCGATCAATTATCATTTTGTACATCAATTTTTCCTATTTGTTAAGTTGTGTACTTTTAATATATCATTATTTTCATTTTATCAGTTTATCATTTCAAATGTACCCTACCCGTACAGCAACGAATTATGAATGATAGTCAGATGTGTATTTTTGTATCTATACATTTGAATATTTTTATTTTACTTTCTGTTTAGTTGAATAAGTCATTTTGATAGGTTGTTGTTTCGTTTATCCCATTTTTAGGGTTCTGTATCCGAATGGCAAAAAACGGAACCCTTATGGTTTCGTCATGTCTGTCTGTCTGTCCGTCCGTAGGTATGTCACAGCCATTTTAATCCGAAACTATTGGGGCTATACACATGGGCGTAGGAAGAGGGGGGGCCGGGTGGGCCGTGCCCACCCCAGAAATTCTGGGGTGTAACCGTTGTTAAAATTTAAAAACTGGCCAAGTGTGAGTCGGACCCACCCATGAAAGGTTTTTCATAAATTACGAAGTTCGTTCATCAACTATTTGTATAAATGACCAAGTTATATTTGCGGTTTTTCAAAATGTTCTATATCTATACTAATATTATAAAGCTGAAGAGTTTGTTTGTTTGTTTGTTTGTTTGTTTGTTTGTTTGTTTGCTTGAACGCGCTAATCTCAGGAACTACGGTTCTGATTTGAAAAATTCTTTCAGTGTTAGATAGCCCGTTTACCGAGGAAGGCTATAGGCTATATATCATCACGCTAAGACCAATAGGAGCGGAGCACTAATGAAGAATGTTTCAAAATCGGGGGATTTTTTACACGCGGACGAAGTCGCGGGCGGAAGCTAGTCAATCATATACACTGAGCTAGCAGTACCTATCTCGTTGGAATTAATTTTCGTTGTAAGTTTAGATTTTGCACTCTCTTATTTTAGAAGTTAGAGGGGGAGCACACATTTTACCAGTTCGGAAGTCTATATCTTTCAAACGATTGACTTTGTGAAGAAATGGTTTTAAAAACCTCGTTCCTTCGCTCTTATTTTTTTATATCTATACTTCTATACTAATATTATAAAGCGGAAAAGTTTGTTTGTTTGTTTGCTTGAACGCGCTAATCTTCGAAAGTACTGGGTGGATTTGGATGCAATTTGGTATGGAAGTAGCTTGAAGCTTGAGGAAGGTTATAGGCTACTTTTTACGCGACTGCAAAAAAGGAGAGTTATGTTTTTACCGTGATAGAATCCACGGGAGCGAAGCCCTGCGTGAGTACTAGTAAACCATAAACCGGTTCACAGAATACATCTACCAAGAAAGTAGCCGTGACATACGGACAGAGAAACAAAATAACCTTCGCCCATGTTTTTGCGTTTGTCTGACCCAGCTGGGCTGCCTCCAGGCTATTGGAGGTCTCATCTTATGGGGCTGGACCGCCGAAGTGTCGTTCACTTTCAAGTAACCACACAAATGGGTGCGCGCCGAAAAAATGCCAAACATTCTCGACTTTAGTTCAGACTTTAGTTTCGTGCAAAGGTTTTTGGGGTTCTGTAGCCAAATGACAAAAAACGGAACCCTAATAGATTCATCATGTCTATTTGCCTGTCTGTCCATCAGTATTTCACACCTACACAGTTGAAACTTGGTAGGTAGATGTATTTTTTACAAGAATAAAAAAGGTGGAGGGGTTTCCAATACAAGGAGCTGAAATAATTGTTTTTCAAACTTATTCGTGCCGGGTGTCTGTAGATAGGTCTTCTGTCTAAATGACATTTTCATTATTCCGCAACGCCGTACAAAAATCATGGGACAAGGGAAAAAAATCGAGGGTTGCAACCCCCTCTCTTTCCGTGGTCCGGGGGGTGATTTGAAACAACATAAAATTAATTTATTTTGAAAGTATTTTATGCATAGATAATATTTTTTACATGCCGTACATTTTCGTTGGCCCAGAGGTTTGTAGGGGAAAAAACCTCAAGGAAAAATTCATAGAACGAAATGTAAGAAAAATCCATATAACGAAATGTAAGGTGAAATTCATGACGATATTTTTTATACGGCATTTAGATAGTTTATTTGTACTTAATGCAATAATTTATAAAAAGTTAATGCCGTACAAATCTGAAAGTTCATATTGATAAAAAGTAATAAAAATACTAAATAAATATAATTTACAAGGTAAAGGCGCCAATGAAGGCCCGCTTAATTTCAAAACCTCGTAAAATCTTGCAGATAAGTAAAGTAAAGAAAAAACATAATGGAAGTTGTAATATATTTATTTCAGAAACAAAATATGTAAAATAGTAGTACAGCTTTTGGCATTTTAACACAAATGTAAACACTTTTTTGAAACTTGGTATTGGGCTATCTTGGGAGGCTGGTTGCTGAAGATGGCCCGAAAAATATTAATGAAAATATAATCATTATAAACACTTAAACACTTTTAACATAAAACACCAAAATAAAAACACATCCTTCCCATAACATTATTCATAAAAGGTAAATAACCAACCAAAAATTTAAATGTGGGCTATCTTAAATCTATCAAAATAAAAATTAACTATAAAATAAAATAAAACTACTGAATAAAATAAAATGTAACTTTGAAATCAACTTTGAAAGTAACTTTTCAAAAATATAAATAAATTGTTCTTTCTTCTGTTTATTTTTTTAAATGTCTCTCGAATGGGTGGGCTATCTAAGGAATACTGAAAATTAACTTTGATATCAATCAAAATATACTTAATTAATTAAAACAAATTAGACGCTACTGTCTTTAATTGAGTGTGTACACTCCCAAAAAATTAATCTGAAAAATATCTCAAAAGTGAATTTACTTAATATCTTAATCAGAACTTTAACTGCCTAAAAAAAGGTACCTAATTCGAGATTTATTGCAATCCAACACAGTTTCCGAAACATGCGCAGACAAAATTAAAAAAAAAAACAAACAAACAAACACAAAAATATACTAATACTACATTTCAGTAATCCTAGAAAGGTCTGGGCTATGTTCGGGAATTATATTATGGGCCATGATAGGATATTACACCCGGGTTGGGTATAGTTTCGTAAAAATACAAAAATGGAAATAAAATAATAACACTCACCAGTCATTCGCTGATAAATAGATTAAATATGAATTTTCACAGTTTACAGCAAAGAGATTTGTTTTAAATTTGTTAATTTTCAAAAGAATTTAGATAATGGAGGTTATAAAACGTGCATCGTCTTGACATTACCGAGCAAACTGTCACCTGTCTTCAAAATGGCGATGCGCCGGTAATGAAACTGACTTGCACTATTGTCTTAGGTACTAGTAGCATAAACCCGCGAAATTTCAGATATTTCGAATAATCATAAATGTATTTTTTTTAAAGTGGGCTATCCTAGGAGCCGGGCCATCTTCGGCGACACTACCTCATATATATCGCTTACGGAGCGACATTCTGTTACGACGTTTAGCATTTGTAGGCATATATCTACACCTGCCTATACTTTACTGTGTGCTAAGTAGTCGTGGGTCACAACCATGGAGAATAGACTAGTCTATTCAGTGGCGTAGCGTGCCTTGTCGGGGCCCCGTATAAAATTTTTTTTGTAGGCCCTTATATGGAGGTAAAGATTTTTCACAAAAGAAAAAAAATATTGTGAGAAGTAATATTTATTTATCACATAATTTACCCATTTTACAAATAAAAATCGAATTTTAAATATTCACTCTCCTTGCCTTTTTATCGGCAAACTGATTTATTAAATCATTTATGGCTGATGATGATTTTAGTTTTTCTAAAGTTTCTGCCTCTATGGACAATAGTGAGATGTCTGACAGCCGTTCTTGTCCCATCGAAGTTCTTAAGTAATTTTTTATTAGTTTTAATTTTGAAAAACTTCTTTCTGCCGTTGCGGTTGTAACTGGAAGGGTCAAGAATAAAAAGCATGCTGTGATTACCTCGGGAAAACTGGATGCAAGACTATTGAATTTTACTAGCAATAATTCAATGAGTTCTTTAATGGAATATTTTTTTTTAAATTTCAGAATTTAAGCATGTTTTTAGAGCCTTTAATTGGTCACAAAGATTAAGTGAGATGTCTTTACTGTATTTAGCAGACAGTTTTCCGGAAGCGTTTAATATCTCTTCGCTTGAAGAAGATAGGAGTTTCTCCGGTTGTAATATTTCGAATATACTACTCAGGTTGCAAAGGCTCTGAAATCTTTCTTTAGTTTGAGAAATTAATATATCTAAACAGCAATAGTATACATTGACTTTGAAATAGGATTCCGGGTCGGAAATTCTCTCATCTTGTGATAACTCATCAAAAAAACGCTTCGTTATCTTTCGCCTACTGTTTTTAAAAACAGTTGTTACCCCCCACTTTTTTGCTAAATCTTTGGATTCATTTAGCAAACTATTAAGTGAATTCTGATTTCTTAATTGGCACAGTCTATTTAAAAGATTACTTAATAAAATACTAGATTTCTGTAAGTCATTATTATCATGCTGTAGAGCTTTAGAAACAGGATTAATAATTTCAAATAGTGAAGAAAAAAATGTAACGAGCACTAAGAAATCAAAACTCTCTAAAATATTAATTATACTTTTACATTCTTCACGTTCATCTTTTTTATTTGAAATTAAATTTAGTTGGTACAAAGTTTTCATGATTAGTAAAAAATTTTTCTTTACTGCTAATAAAGCGTCGTTCCTAGACCATCTGGTAGGACATACCTTTTTAAGGGTAATCAAATATTTTTCAGATGAATCGTCACTTAGCATAGCCCAGCGTTTTATACTATTGCCAAAAAAAGTATATATTTTTTCTAAATTATCGAAAAAAGTCGATACTTCACGAACATGTCTCGCAGCATCGTTCAAAACCAAGTTTAAAGCGTGCGCAGCACAATGAACATAATCGGCATTTGGAGCATGCTCTTTTATTAGGGTTTGTAATCCTCCATACACACCCGACATAACATTTGCTCCATCGTATCCCTGTCCTCTACATTTAGTCAAATCAATTCCATATTCTTTAGTCAAATTTAAAATGACAGTTTTCAGACCTGCAGCACTGCAATCGGTTACTGCTATGAATCCTAAAAAGGACTCACAGATTTTTATTTCTTTAGGCACATTATCATCATTTTCTGTAACCGAGATATATCGAAAAACTACAGATAGTTGGTCAATTTTTGACAAGTCTTGTGTTGTATCCAGAATTATTGTCAGAAATGGAGCTTTTTTAATTTCTGAGATAATACTGTTCCTAACGTTAGTACCAAGCAAACTAATAATTTCGTTTTGAATCGTAGGGCTTAAATAATTTATTTCACCTTTCGGTTTTAGAAAAAGTTCTTTTAAAGTTGCATCATAGTTAGATAGCAGACGTGAAATTGCCATAAAATTGCCAGAATCAGAATCATGCCCCCTCAAAGGTAGATTACAAGATACTAAAGTAATTATAACATTAATTATACGATGCAGTACATCTCTCCAGAATGTAATTTTACTATCGATTTCACTTTTCAATAGAGTATCGATGGTATTTCCTTGCAACCAATTATTATAAGAGAGTGAGGCACTAATATGCTGCTGTGACTTTTCATGGTCAAGAATAGTTTGTGTGAAATTGCTTCTAAGCGAAACACCGTTAACCCAAGCAGAGGAGTACGATTTGTTTTAACGATCTGCTAATAACCAACAGAAGTGACAGTACGGTTTGTTTAAAACGTTAGAATAACATAACCATGGTCTTATAATTTTTATGCCTGCCTGATTGAAATATGAATAATAATAAGCTGAAAAAGGTCGGTTATTTTCTGAAACTTTTGGAAATGGTCCTTGTGGTTTAAATGGACCCAATTTAAAAATTATTTTTCGTTCGCATTCAGTTAAATTGTCACCAAAATTTCCTCTATCTGATGAAATTATATTACAATCTGCATTATCTGCAGATATATCAGAATCGTTGACTTGGGGTTCCTCGATTTCTGGATGGACATCCGATAAAGTATGTGCTTGGCTTTCTTCTATTTCCGGATGGATATGTGTCGAAGAACATGCTTCAGAAGAATCTAAAAATAAACGAGTAATTGTTAAAAAATAAATACGAATGCTTTGATACTAAACTGAAAAGAGTTATATATAAATAAATAACGTTACTAAGGGTCACAGTTAGAGAGTGTTCAGTTCAGACGCACACAGATTCTACGCGGATTGTGCTCGTACCTATTAGTAGATACAAAATCACCTGCAGCCCGTCCGTGCATTACTATACACCTGCGTGCTATTTAAACGCAGCGCGTAGTGTAGTGGCCATACAAAACGAGAACCCGAAAGCGAGTCTGCACATCTGAAGTTCTCAACACGCAATTAACGATACGATACGGACTGATAAACAAACAACAAAACAAATCGATCCTATAGATAAGTTAGAATTTTGTTTTTTTTAATCAAGGCACGGAACCCTAAAAACAGTATAATTGTGAAAATCGAGGGGGGAGGCAACTTTTTGTGACGGACAGATGGACAGACCGAAATTAAAAGATTTCCTTGTTTATCACTACGGGCCCAATAAATGGGTTGGGTAGTAGTGTAGTACTTACCTTTCCAATCTAAATCACTCACAGTATCTTGTCTCTGAAAAAATGAAGAAATTTTGGGCACTTTTTTTATAACCTCGTCCCTTTTCTGTTTAATTTTTCTTTTCTCAGCGCCGCTGGGATAATCTCTTTTCCTTTCACTCATTTCTTTTACAAATCGTTACTAATACTGCTAAACCAGAAGAACAATATTGTTTGTACTGAATTACAATGTAATGCACATTTATATACAGCGCGTAAATAAACAGTGCACTGCACTCCGTGGTTTAACATCCAATGCAAAGTACAACAACGTACACGTACATCGCGATATCGATGAAGGATTCCCGGGGATTCCCCGCTGAGTTGAAGATGAAGTAAGTAAAACGGGGAAGTCCCGCAGCCCGCCATAACGATGTAGTGTTGCCAACTTTTGAACGCACGCTTAAGGCGGGAAAAAAAGGAATTGCTTTATAGAATTTTGTCATTTGTAAAATAAAATAAATTAGAAAGTTTTTATTCTTTTTCCTTACACACTTTGGGGGCCCCCGTGACCCGGGGGCCCCGTATAATTGATACGGCAAATACGGCGGTAGCTACGCCCCTGTCTATTCTTCATGGTCACAACGTATTTTATTCGGATGTACTCGGCTTGGACCCGAGTAAGGTGTTCGGTTACGCTCGTTCACACATAGTTCGATTAGTATGTGTGTACTCAGCAAGGGCGGATCCAGGGGGGGAGTCATGGGGTCATGACCCCCCCGCCTGGGCTGGGTCCAGGACTTAGGTGGACCACTAATTAATTTTTTTAAACATTTTTACTAGATAATACTCCAGTTTCTGTCGTTGTAAACGAATATCGGCAGTGGATAGCCAAGTGGCAGCGGAGTCAGGAAATACAAATTATAACTTCTTGTGACTTGACCACGTAATGTGAGCTTATGTGACCCCCCCCCCCCCCCCGTGGCACCAAAGCTGGATCCGCCCTTGGTACTCAGTGACATAACGGAACTGGATGAGGAATCAGTCGAGGAAATTGATGACGTCATAGGTAAATAAATAAATCTTTAATCTGTACGTAAGACTTTGATTTTGAAAAAACTTATTCATGTTTCAGAAAATGATAGAGAAGATAATTCAGACGTCGATGAAGACGTTGATTCCGATAACAACTCAGCGGCTGATTCCGATAGTGAATAATTTAAATAAAAACCTTATTTTGTATTGTCATCTTTAAATATATCGATTTTTTCTAAAAAAATAGTTGTTTTATTTATTCACATCATTACAATGAAACCATATATTAAACTATTAAACCAAAAAGTATACAAAACTGTTGATACTGGGATAAACAGTTTCAATTCTTGGATATTATATACACACCCTTTCACTATTAAGTTAGACGTCATAATGATTTTATCATATTATCAATTGTTCTCTTCAAAAATATGTTAATGGGCATTTCCGTAGAAATTTATCCCGGTTACAAAATGGAGAACTGTGGAAAAAAATAATTAAATAGCGTTTTTATTATCTTAAAATGATTTGATATTAATTAAAGATTACTGTAATATTTGCAAAATAACAAAAGATTACCCATCTTTTGAGAAAATATGATTTGTTTGGGACAAGGTAGTGCTTCTGATTTCCATTTTGTAATTTTTTTGCAATCAAATAAAATGTTACATAATTAATTATTAGCAGAAAAAGTTTTTATTGCATAGAAAACGCTACGTTCTTTAAAAAAAAAGTATTCATCAACTATTAAATGCGTTAGTTTTTTTGTGATTTAGTAAAAACATATCTACTTTGTTACTTTTGGGAATTAAGCTTTGTTATTTTCTATTTCCCACATTATCTAAAATAGTTAACAAGTTTAGAATATTTTAAAATTTATGGTTGTATGACACTTTTTCAAAAACTAATCAAATAATAAGCTGGTGCCCTGTAAAAATTGGAAATTAAATTAAATTTCATAATTTAAAAAATGGGACAGTTACAAAATCGATTGATAGAGTTATAAAACGGAAACATAAAGCTTATTTCACAAAGTTAATAAAAATTTAAAATGTTAATAGGGTCAGATGATAAACAATTTTTTTCATAAACGAAAATGAAACTACGGAACCTTAGTTTAATCAGCCTTTAATAACAGTTTGCCCAAATCAACAGTTTTGTAAATTATATTATAATATAGTAATATTGCAGTAAATCGTCCCTTGTTAAATTTTTGTCGATGTCTACGATGTATACCATTTTTTGGTATTCAGGTTCACTGCCACCGACAGTCAACTTTATTGTAGTAGATTTAATCTGTAACAAAAACATATAGTATAAAGTTAATTCATATAAAAATAAACACTAAGTAAGCCTACCTACCTTCATCATCAGGATCAAGGCATGTGTCACACAAATAATCAAAAGTAACGGGACCTCCGATGCAGTCCACACAGTATGTGTTTTTGCAACACATACATGTTGCTTTAGCACCAAGTATTGAGTAACTGCATTTAATGCATTTTAGAAACAGAGTATGCTGGTTTTCTAAGTTTTTGTCGCTTGTTCTTTGTTTCTTTGGTAATGGTTTGTCTTTTTGCACTCCCTTTTACTTTTAATACATGGCAAGTAACCAACTGGTTCAGTCTCACTTGGCCCTGGAAAGTTTAACTCTGTAGCAGAGAGTACAGTTAGTTCATTGTTTGTCAAACAATTAACAGGCTCAGTCTCACTTGGCCAAAGCAAAGCATTGAAGAAATTATATTTATACAGTATATGAATATAGCAATAACCCTCATTCAACCAGCCCAAAGAAAAGCATGATATTAGTGGTATTTCATTAGCTAGTAACTTTCAGTTGAAAAAGATAATTTCCTGAACCATTAATTAATATAATAGGTATATTATGCACATTATACATAAGTGCATGAAAAAGGCAAATTAAAAACTGGACCACCACAACAAAAAAAAATCACATTAAAATTGCACAATCATGCTTGTTTAGCTTATGTACTCGCCTTTACATTTCCATTTTGTAACTTTCACAATCCACGTAACCGTAACTAAACAAAATGGAAGTAACGTTTTCATGTTTTCCAATTTAAAATTGCACGTAGTTAAACAATAGAACAACGAATGCTGCAAGTAATTCAATTAATAATTTTTACGATGATTTTATTATCATTTACAATAACAAGATTAACAAAATCAAAAACTTACCAGCAGAAATTCCTCTAACAAAGTGGACGAATTACACGTAGATGGTAACGCTTTGCAAGTTTTGAGTCAAAACTTTTGACACGTATAATTTTGAGAGCACCTGATTGCCAACCCAACAATATGGCGGAATCGATGAATAATGGTTCCAGAAAAATAATGTGCTAAGATTTGCCAGTTTATTTTTTTCTCAAGTGCAGGAAAGACGGTTACAAAGTGTAATTTTCCACTACGTCCGAAATCGTGGGACACAATTAAAATACTAAAAAGTAATTATTTTTGTTTATAAGTGGCTGTAATCTATGTTTTGTTTTAAAAACTTCATACATATGAACATATTAAAACCTTTTTTACCTGCATACTTAATTGTATGTCATCAATAATCTAACTCAAAGTGTGTCACGACACTGTGGGACACCTTAAAACTGGGGGGTTCCTAACTTATTTTCGTTTTATTTTAACAATTATTGTAGTAAAAGTAGACTAATTCACTGTTATTTACGGAGTTTCAATATTATACTATCATAATAAACAGTGAATTACAATAATAGGCTTTCGGTCTCCTAATGAATTATGAATAAAGTCACGGGACAGCGCAAAATGAGAGTGGATAAATTTCTACGGAAATGCCCTAATACCGTACAGTATCAGATGGCCATAAAGTACTACACCCTTAAAATAGTAGCGTCATTGTCGTCAGCCTAAAAGATATGGTCTGCATTAAAATGTACGGCATCATTTTTTCCTAATTTATTTATCTTAATACTATTTAAAACAAAGGAAAAATGTAGAAAATTGCTATATTTTATTAATCTATGAATTTTAAACATTTGCAATAATTTAAAAATTTTCAGTTTTTGTATTTCTCTATAATTTTTTTAGAACAGTTTCTTTTGAACGGCAATACTATATAACAATTGTATTTTACAATATCATGTTAAAAAAAAAGTTGCCGTACAGAGTCAAATGATTTTACAGCTTTATTTAATCAAGTATACCATGAAATTGAGATAATTATTAATATACATTCAAATGAACAATAATTTTTGATGGCATTATTTTTAATAGTACTTTTGAGTGCTAGATAATTTTTTGGAACCGAAGCCGTACTTTTTCAAATCACCCCCCGGACCACGGAAAGAGAGGGGGTTTCCCTCGATTTTTTTCCCTTGTCGCATGAATTTTGTACGGCGTTGCGGAATAATGAATTAGAAGCTGTATTGAAACAGTATGAAACTGATGCCGTACAGAATGAAATGACTTTACCCTGGAAGTTGTCAGAAAATCAAAAAAAATACCGACTTTGTGGCGCACCATTTTTTTACGGCACTGCGCGCTTTCTTATTATTTTTCATGGATCTATCGATGGTAAAAATGCCGTACAAAAATATATGACCAAAATGTACTCACTCTACGCAGGTAGAGTCACTATTGTAAGCTGTCCAACTGAGTGCTGGTGAGAATTCAAAAGTGCAGACTTTTGAATTCTCACCAGCACTCAGTTGGACAGCTTACAAGTGACGGCATATTGCTGAATCTTATTATTTTATATCGCCCTATATACGTCACCTGGTGGTTCATATGACCCATCCACTTTGGACACGGGCCTGTAGTCTAATACTTATACCACCAGAAAGTAGGACTAAAATATTGTATATACCGAAATACTATAAATCTATTCTTAACAATATAATTAGCAACTACCTTTACTTCGCGATTCTCTATCCAGTGCGAATTAGATTTTAAATTTTAACATCTATTCATTGATATTCAGAAATCATCGAGTTAATAACAGTAGTAGGATTATACGCGGGTGAAACCGCGGGGTACAGCTAGTAAATCATAAAGTTGTTTACAGAATACATCTACTTATCTTAATGGTTTCGGAATACTTGGCTGTGACATACTGACGAACAGACAGCCATGATGAATCTATACGGGTACAATTTTTGCCATTCAGCTACGGAACCCTTCATGGGCAAGTCTGACTCGCACTTGGCCAATTTTTTGTGGTTACCTACTTGAAAGTGACACTGTAAGCTCGCCCCGACGCTGTAACTCAGCTCAGCGTCGCTTCTTCACGACACTTCGGCAGTCCATCCCCATCAGGTGAGATCCCCAATAACCTTGAGGAAGCCCAGCGGAGTCAGACAAACGCAAAAACATAGGCGAAGGTCATTCTGTCTGTCTGTCCATACGTCACAGCTACTTTATTCCTAAAATATTAGGACTACAAACATTGGCCTATCTAGAGATATTTCCAGGGAGGGCTGGCCACCGCGGCCCCGGAAATTTAGGGCCGCTGAAGGAACAGGGTGGGTTTTTAGTCAGTAGAAATCTGACACACCCTTCCGCTTGACCCAGAGCGGAAGAAGTCATTTGATGATTTTCCCATCCAAAAAAAAAAAAACGGAGGGCTGGCCCCCAGTGGAATCAATGTTGCGTATGAAATGAAAAAAAATCACATAAATTAATTTAACATGAATCGCAACAGTAGTGTCAACAAGAAGAATCTGAAAAGTCAATAAAAAAGTGGCCAAGTGCGAGTCGAACTAGCTCATGAATTGTTTCTTAGTAGCAAGTATAGAGTGTTGGTATAAATGACATAGTTACATTAGGGGTTAAAGTATGAAATTGCTGATTTCAACCGAAAAATTAAAATTACTTTTTTTCTAAAATGTAACTTATTTTTATGTATAATATACTTTTATTCCGAGGTGGAAATCCTCATGGATGTCCTCCGCCCTAAAGGTAAAGGGGTCTGTCAGACTCTTACTGACTAAAACCACCCCGTGTTTCCTCGTACACATGCGCTGGGGGCTGCGGGAACACATAAGTATTCTTCAACGCGGCAAAATGTAACATACTTATTTAACTAAAATATTTACCTTCATTATTATTAGATACTTATACATTGTTGCTATCTAATCAGAAGGTTATTTATGTCTTTGCGATAGAACTCTCGGGATCTACAGTCTTTCATTAAGCGCTTCCTAACTTTAAATTTAAATAAAACAAAGTGTGTGAGAGATATTATCATCGAATTTTTGTATTCATTTGAAAGACCTATCAATGTGTGGAATATAACATCGTTCAAATGTTCGCCGCGGCTTGCAAGGCCTAGGGCTTGCAATCCCGGAATACCGAGATCTCGGTATTACGGGATCCCGTGTCATTTTCCAATCCCGCGTGACGCGGGATTACGAGCGCGGGATCCGCGGGATTTGCGGGACTGAAAGAAAGCATGCATGCGACTTCTCGCGAGCGCGATCGCTCGGTGACTCGGTGACTGGCAGCCGGTAGTGTTGCAAACAAAGCGGGGTCGATGTAGCCTAATATAGCCGAATTTCAGTCAGTGGTAGCCTAAGTATGTAGCCTAAAATATCAGGAAAGTTTTTTATTGTGTTTGTTACTATTTTTTTTGTGAAGAAAAAACGGTGTAGTTTCATTGATCTCATACTAATAGTAATACGTGAATAAATGTGGAGTTAGTTGATTCATTATTTATTTTTGTGAAAAATAAACGGTGTAATTCGATTGATCTCATACTAGTAGTAATACGTAAATAAATGTGGAGTTAGTTGATTAATTCATTATTTTATTTGCCTTATATAAATGTAAATATTTTCGTTACGCGGGATCCCGCAAATACCGAGATCCCGCGGGATTGAAAATTCTCAGTCCCGCAAATACCGAGATTAAATTCAGGCTGCGGGATTGGAAGCCCTAGCCGCGGCTTCTCTGGGTAGCGCACTGTATCCGAAATGTCCAATTTTCCATGACTCTAGCGCTTAAAAAAGGATAAATTTGAACGATGGCATTGGTTATGTTGGATTTGAGGGCAGTTTTGGTTTGGGGCTTATGCGCATAGACCTGCGACTTACGAAAACCCCACAAGAAAAAGTCTATTGGGGTCAAATGTGTGATCTCGGTGAAGATGATTTTTCGATGAAAATAAGGGTCAGTTACCACTTGCTCCAGTAGCTCTACCATGAGTTGCTATCGAAAAACTACACCATCTTACCGTAGTCGATATCGAGTAAACGTGCATCGAATAGTTTACAATTAAAGAGCCCATTCAGCGAACACACGTCATTGTCTATGGTCGTTTACCTTCAGCTCTTGAGTCATTTGACTTAAGTAGAGGTCATTTGAATTTTGTACGGGTGCAGGCCTGAGTCAAGATGCAAAATTCGCCAAGTTGTGGTCTACGACAGGTCGACTTTTTGTGAGCGACGTGAAAACGACTGCCTTAGTTTCTCCTGCACACTTTCAAGGACAGTGGCGATGTTTTCGGCAGATCTTGCGTTTCGTCAACGTATGGGTGTTCATTGAACACTGCGAATAGTCCTCTCGGTATGGCGACCGTAAAATGGGCGAAGCGTGCGGAACGTTGCCCAAAGAGAACACCCATTTTGATAAAACATTTTTATTATTTGCACGTGTTATTGAACCCTATATCCGGCCATGGAGATTCGGCAACACAGACCATAGATTACACAGACTGAATAAATGACAGCCAATTTGACAGATGTACCTTTAAAAAGATGGCCGCTATCAACTGTTAAAATTCGGAAGTCCCTATTGGAAGACCCTTTAGATTCGACAAACTGTTTGAAAGCATTTTTTAGACTTCCGCTTAGGAAGAAATTTTTTATCTCGTTGAATATTGACACGAAAAAAAATTAGGTCCATTGGAGCAAGGTGTGGCATCTCGGTCTGGTTGGTACGTAGAATTTATTTATTTATTAAAACCATTGACATAATTACTGCGTAACATGGTGTATTACATTCTCTTTGCTGCGTAAAGACTGGGCGGACCGCATGTTATAATGACGCCTCAAACTTGGTCCCAAAGTGGTCTTCCCATTGATTTAAATAGTACGCAGTAATATATATGTCAATGGGTCTATATTTATGGACCTATGTTTTCTAACAGCATCTGCAGACCTTTTTATTCCTTTTTTCCAAGTGGGAAATTCATCGAATGACTTCTACCGCTCTAGGTTAAGCGGAAGGGAGTGTCAGACTTCTACTGACTAAAAGCCCACCCTGTTCCTTCAGCTGCCTTTAAGTTCCGGGGCCGCGGTATCTCGTTAGAACATTTCCGCAACCCCGGCAGGCAATGGCGCACGTGGAATACGACGCGCCACCGTCTGCAAGCCCGCGCCTACGGTGGCTGGAGATCGGCTTGCGATCCCCGACGCCCGGAGCGTCTCCCGCGGCGACTGAGGCGCAAGGAAAAGAGCTGTAGCCTCTCCCTCGCGCCGCACCATGGTCTGAACCAGGGCCGGGCGCAAGAGATCACCGCCGCCGATCGCCTCAACGAGGACATCTGCAGAGTTACTACAGTTTCTCGTACAGTGTGATATCTTGCGTTATCATGGATCAAATAATGGTGAAGATCGGTTAATGAGTCGGGGCTGTTTCGATTAAAACTATATTTTATGTGTTCGACTCAACACATATAGGTTTGATGTTGTTTTTTAGTATGGTTGATGGTTGCAAGCGTTATTGCATAGCACAAAGTCTGGGATTAGATTACCGGGTCGCACAAAAAGTGCTATGGCGATTTTCTGTAAGAAATTTCTTACTAGTAGCCCAGAGTATGGAAATTGACGGTCTGATACCCCCGTGCCTCGGAATGTTCGTTAAGCCGCTGGTCCTGGCTGTCATATAGCCCATATAAGCCCGTAAAATCTGACACTGGTCTACAGAAGGGGTAAAGTGTTACCCAGCGACTGGGTTGTAGAGGTCGATAGGCAGTGGCGCCATGTAAAACACTAATACTCAGCTGCATCGGGTTAGACTGGAAGCCGACCCCCAAAATAATTGGGATAAGGCTAGGCACATGATGACTTATGTAAGCGGAGCACCCCATTTAAAATTATTATTTATTTTTTAATTTTTGTATATTAATCGTAAAGTTACAGAATAAATCTAATTAACAAGTTTCAACTCTGTTCAAGTTTCAACTCTGTTCTGTTTCAAGTTTCATACGGACGAATAGACATATAGCCATGAGCGGCTGTTGCAACCGAAGGCTGGGCACGACGCAATCGCGGCGATAAGTCCCCTCTTTTAGGAGTGGCTGGAGAGACGCCACGGCCCGGCGTCCTCATCTTCCGCCTGACGCAGGTGCTTACCGGACACGGCTGTTTCGGGAGGTACCTGTTTAAGATTCAGCGGGAGGACACGCCCGGGTGTCGACATTGCGTGGACCACCCGGAGGACACGGTGGAGCATGTGGAACACGACACGCCGCCGACCCGGGCCTGGTTCTTACCGGACGGAGAGCTACCCCTGCTCGCCGTCCGCAGGCCCGCGCCTACGGTAGCCGGTAATCGGCTTGCGATCCCCGACGCCCGGGGCGTCTTCCGCGGCGGCTGGGGCGTGTGGAAGAGAGTTGTCTCTCCCTCACACGTTTGGCCTCCTCCTTCGCTAGCATGACTGCTTGGCAGAAGGAGGCGACTGCATCCCATTCCCTCTCGCTCCGCACCATGGCCTGAACCAGGTCCGGGCGTGAGAGGTCGCCGCCGTCGATCGCCTCCACGAGGACACGACAGTGCTCCGCCCAAGCAGGGCATACCTCCACCGTATGGTCCACCGTGTCCGCTGGGTGATCCTCACAATCATGACCACCCGGGCGTATCCTCCCACTGTATCCGAAACAGGTACCTCCCGCGACACACCCGTGTCCGGTAAGCACCTGTATCAGGCAGAAGTTGAGGACCCCGTGGCATCTCCAAAGCCACTCCTCAAAGTGGGGACTTATCGCCGCGATTGCGGTGTGCCCAGCCCTCGGTTGCGGTATTCTCTCTTTCCGACTTAATAATTTTTATTGACATACAATTTTGAATCTATTATATCGAATCATATAATATCACTTTCGAAAGTATTTATTTGGTACATTTAGTGTACGGGAAAATTTTAATCTGTATTAAATGCCGAAGCTAATAAACGTATTTATTTACATACGAATTAATAAATAAATATACAAAACAGCTTCGAAAATAACGTAATATTTTTAATCAGTTTTTTGGTTACATTTACGATCTTAAATCTCACAAATCGCAATTAAAGAAACTTATAACATTCAATATAACTATGATGCGTTTCAACTAAGAACAGGATCGACTTAGCGACATATTGTGTCGTCATAGCTATTAAATCGAACTAGTTGAGTAGAGTAAACAAAACAAGCATTTATTAAAATATTTATTCACAAATATTGCGCGCAACAAAATTCCCCTTTCCTTATTTGAGTGATTAAACGCGAGCCTATCATAAAAAGAAATAAAGCGAGACTGCATAGGTACGTAATTGTAAACTATAGCACTTAAGTACGGTCCCCGGTAACCTTAGGGACCGCACATTAAGGGCTGTAGTTTTTAATATATTTGTTTACGAATTCCCAGAATTGTTATTTTTTTTAAATTCTGCTACTAAATACAAATATTTAGATTCACATGCACATTAAAATTGTCGATCGATAAAAAAGTGTCTTGTCGCTTGCACTGGGCCCCTAGTGGATGCGGGGCCCCTAGGCAGTTGCCTACTCTGCCTAATGGTTAATCCGGCCCTGCTTGAAAGTGAAACTGTAGGTATGTCGTCGCTTCTTCATGACACTTAGGCAGGCCGCAGACGTTCGGTTTCCGAATTAGGTTTCCTGATCAGGAATTCAGATTCGGAATTCCGTGAGAGTAGCGCAAACGTCCGGTTTTATAATTCGGAATTTTACGTATAGAGACCAGTGTTCCCAACTTAGTTCGACCCCCCTTTTAGTGGCGAAACATTGCTTTTAGTGGCTGGTGGTTTTTTCTAGTGGTCAAGTAGAATTCAGTTTCAATTACTGAAAGTGCTATTACTCAACTACTAAGCCACTAAAACTTTACGAAATATATTATTTTTACTTCGTTAATGTACTTAATTTACTTTTACTGCGTAGGCACAATAAAAGTGCAGAATTTATGGCAAAAGTTGATGATCTATGGCGACAAATTCATTTGCAGAAATGGAACGAGAGCAAAGATACAAAAAAAATTTGGAATGAAGTATTGCATTTCAAAGATGCTCAAGGGGAATCGAGATTATGACATGATGAAAATCTGTATGGATACCGAGAAATCTGTCTGGCAACACTGATCTGAAATGAAATTTCCGTGCGTGTACGGTGGCCGAGCCAAAATGTACGCCAGCGCTGCGTTCGGAATGACGTCATTAGGTTTTTCCCGTTCTTACGATCCGGAACGCATCGAACCGAACGTTAGGTTTTTTTCCGTTCGGAAAAAATAAGAATAGTGTGCGCCTTGTTGAACATTTTGTATGTAAGCAGAGCATTCAGGTTTCCGAATCTGAATTCCTGATCAGGAAACCGAATTCGGAAACCAAACGTCTGCGGCCGGCCTTAGGCGGTCCAACCCCACCAGGTGAGATCCCCAATAGCCTGGAGGAAGTCCAGCGGGGTCAGACAAACGCAAAAACATGGGCGAAGGTCATTCTGTCTGTTTGTCCGTATGTCACAGCTACTTTATTCTGAAAGTAGTCGGACTACAAAGTTGAAACTGATTGTGTGATGATGAGATGTATTCTGTGAACCGGCTTACGATTTTTATACATAAATAAATAATAAACTTTTTAACAAAACCGACTGCATAAAAACACTGCAAAGCGAAAAATAACTTTAATTTCGGTAGTCGGTGTATTCGGTTTCCTATTATTGAGTAGTTCCGATGGCCTTCTGTGGTCTTCATCATCAGTTCCACTTCACCAAATGGTGTTCCAAAAGCAACTGCACAAGTTACTATAAAAAATACTCAAGTCGCTATAGGTGTGCATATAATATTTGAAGAGTTCCCTCGATTTCTCCAGGATCACACACACGCCCTATGGAGCCGACACAATGGCAGAAGCTACGGCTAGTTAGGTATAGGTTTATCTATTAAGTATAGTCTTGATTTCATTCGCACGATTTTTCATAGGGTAAATACGCTAAACGTCGGCCCCCCCAATCTTCGGCCGTCTGTACATTTTCAGCTTGCGTTCATTCAAAAGGTAATTAAGTGACAATTTTGCTACCTGAATTACAACCTTAGTTCATACTCTAGATGTATAAACCGTTACTATTCGATTACGTCACTCGCTCTTCGCACACTGAACGCAAGCCGCGTTAGTAGTTTACCTGATGTGAATACCCATACTTCGGGAATTGATATTACTACGGTAAGACATTTCTTTATTTTTGTTTTGAGCTTTATTATCACTAAAACGTTATTTTTACTATATTTTGAGATAGTTTTTTCAACATTTTGCATATTGTTCTAAGGGAAAAATAGGAGGCCGTCAATAGAGCGCCAGTTTTGACTTAAAACCCGATTCTCGGCCGTGGCCGACTTAAAGTAAATGCAGTCTGTTTTCTACAATTCACACAAAACAATTCTACCAATTCCATTGGTTTAACAAGAGAATTTGCAAAGCTTACAGGCAAATAAATCTATTTTACGTTTAATTGCCAAATACCGGCCGGGGTGATATTAGTTGAATCTCGAGAAAAAAGGTACACGAAATAGGGGCCGACATTAGAAATATTAAAGATCGTAATGTCGACCAGCCTCAAATTCGAACGCCACTATACAGGCTGATTACTTTTGTATTTTTTCATTGATTGGGTGGTAGGTAGTCATTTTTAATTTATTTATAAACTTATTTTCTCAAAATTAAATATGAATTATGACAAGTATATTTTATTAATATTATTAAGCAGTTAAGTTTTAATGTAGGTATTGACAATATTGAAAAGATATTTATGGTAGCTAATTATGGTTTGGGAATTTGGGATATAAATATAAATTGCTCTTTGGAACTTGCTATCTATGAAACCCTTGTTTATTAGCTTAAAAATATCTTTGAAGTTTACTTACTTTCATTGATTCATTAACCTGCATGTGACAAAAAGCTCGTTCGTTTTGACTTAATGCTTTTAATTTAAGGTACTACAATGACAGAGCAGGTAGATGCAAGGCCTTCGCGAAAGCAAAGAGAATTATGCGGTTTTACGATCGCAATAAAATAAAAGAAGCTCCTGGGGCAATAGGTAATGGAATGTCCATTCGTGCATTAAACTATTTGGCGTCCCACGAACAACGTTACAAGTATTTTATTTTATTGTGATGTTTTACTTTGTTATAATTTTAGTACCTAACATTTTTGAGGGGAAAAATATATTTTAGTAATAAACAAATACAATTACAAATGTATACTTAGTGTGATATTAGACTCCTGCCAAAATAAATCATATTAATAATATTTGTGTCTTAATTTAAAACACCCTATACCCGGCCGATATTTGGGAGAAACGCGACCGACCATGGGCCGTGAATGGCCGACACTAGGGTTTTTTCGTTCTCGACTCATCTAAACCTTAATACTTTTTTCTTTTAATAGAAATGTCAACCTTATACCTATAAACATGAAATAGATATATGAAACTATCCAAAACCGCATCAGAAGCTATCCTTCGTTGCAAACTGATGGCGCCAGAGCGATCCCCAGTCAGAAAATCCGTTAGGGGGCCGACATTTGGCGTATTTACTACATATTTTCATTTATGGGGTACTTATCAGCTCCTGTGTTGATAAAAAAAAAGATTATGTTTGACCGCGAATCTTCAACTATTGTACATAATACATTACAGAGTACATACATAATATCGACCCTGATATGGAAGAACATCGTAAGCGACAAAATGTAGGTATTTCACTTTTTCACTGTAACGTACTGCTAAAGTAATTTAGGTTCTAATACAAAAATCCTTATATTTATAATTTCATAAACTTCAAAATAATAACCAAAAATAACTTTTATCGCAAACGACAAAAGTAAAACTTTCAAATAAACGAACAATCAGAATTATCGTATCCGACTTATCGTAAGTAACGTTTGTCACTTACGATAAAACATAGTTTTAAGATCTGTTCAAAACCTACGATGCGTTTAGTTATAATCGCAGTTACACTAATTGTTAATTATCAATTTGTGGAGCCCAAGCGTTTGCAAGCTAAAGCAGAAAGGTGGTCTGGTAAAGGTAAAAAAGTTCATGCAAATCCATGTGCAGGAAAGAAGTGTGGTAATAATTGCGAAACAAACTTTACTGATGAAGATAGGAGGAGTATTTACGAACTTTACTAGGGTTTAGGAAGTTCTCTGAGGCAACGAGACTGGCTACTGGCATTAGTCGAGGAAATAAACGTTCGTCGACGAAGAGCAGAAAGTGGTAGTAGGCGATCAGTCTCATATCGTTATTATTTTCCTTGGGGAGATGGTGGCCGAAAGAAAGTGTGTCAGCAGTTTCTATTAAAAACGCTAGGTATATCACAGATGACGTTAAGATATACTATAAAGAATATAACTGCTTTGATGTATCCAGGCCAGATGAAAGAGGAAAATCAACACCTAACAAAATAGCGAGTTGGTAATTCAAGGAGTTCAGCAATTTATTCAAAAAGTCTCAGCTGTCAAGTCTCACTATTGTCGTAATAAAGGAATTAAGTTGTATTTGCCATCTGAATTTAGGAATCTTCCGTTCCTCTGTAATAAGGTCCATTATAATGAAACTATCTACGAAAGTGGAAGCAGGAATGGATACTGTTACTTATGGCATGAGTCTGAAGCCAAAAGAGGCTGTAATGAAGTTTGTGCTGTTGTTTTTAAGTATTTAAAATGATTGATGAGAAGAGCGAACATTCATCTATAGCTTTGTATTGTGATAGTTGTTGCGGGCAAAATAAAAATTAGGGCGATGCTTTCGATGTTGTCGTATTTCATAAGTGATGTTGCAATGTTCATTGTGGATATAACTATAAACTTTTTGGTTCTGGTGCATACAATGATGCCGGTCGATTCGGTAAATGCCACAATAGAATCTTTAATAAAAGGAAGAACAGTTTGGGCTCCATCCCCATGACCCACGTAAATTTCAAATGCCAGGACCCATCTGAAGAATTATGAAACTATAATGCTAGAAAATGCCGACATCTTAGACTGGAAAAGTTTTGCAGATAACTATTTACCAAAATATATTAAGATTCCTATTATTAAACTCAAGTTTAACGTACTTTAAAAAAAATGAATCAGCTTAAATACGGATTTTGTACGGATTCAGAAATTCAATGTGTGGACCTTTTTTTTGTTACGAATGAGCCCGCTCTTGACCTCGATCACACCTGATGTAAGATGAGGTCTACGATTGAACGAGCGAGTCCAGAAAATGCCTATCCACTCTTGCTTTAAAGGCTGACGGGTCATATGTGGCAGGGAACACAGAAGCCGGCAGAGAGTTCCACACCTTGGCTGTGCGCACAATGAATGCTGAAGAAAAGCGCTTAGTACGACAAGACGGTATATCGACCAAGTGTGGATGGTATCCTGCGGTACGTCTGGTAGACCGGTAGTAAAAGGGGGATGAAAGGATCAGGTCGTGGAGCTCCTGCGCACACTCTCCGAAGTATAATCTGTAGAAGATAGACAGGCAAGCAAAGTTTCGCCGGTGAGCCAGGCTGTGAAGCTTGCCTGCCAGAACCTCGTCACCTATGAGCCTTTTAGCTCTGCGTTCGATCGAGTCAAGTGCAGCTAGCTGGTATTTGGCTGATCCATCCCACAAGTGACTGCAATACTCTATACAGAAATTAATAAGATCTTTTAATAAGATCTCGACAATGTCGACAGCGCCTCCAAGCTGCCGTGGGTCAGCTTGTACGGCAAAAGTACCTATTGCCAAACCCAAGTATATGGACCTGAAAAGAATGTCTAACAAGGGTATAATTCCAGCACAATATGCACAGGAATATCTCACCTTACCTTATGATGGCAATACAGCAGACTTACTAACGGAAGAAAGTGATAAAGAGTAATTTAAAATTTATATTAATTTAAATTGTTTAAATATAAATGAAAATTGATTATGCATGACGTGTTGGCGTTTTATTTTTAATAGGTAATTTTGATATCTTATAAAAGATATAATAAAGTAAAATACAATTGTTTAACAAATAAGTAGACTAATTTATACAAACGTAAGTGACGATTTTTAAAAACAATATGAAATCATAAACTTCTCTTTTATCGTTAGCGACAATAGTACCAATTATTCAACTCTTTTTGCTATCATTTAATTGATTATAATTAAAGCCTAACATGTTTTGCAATATATACAAAAATTGTAGTTATATAAGTAAACTATAAAAAATAATCAATAAAATACGTCTCCTGTAAATTTTACTTTTTGTCGCTTACGATGTTCTTCCTTATCAGGCTCGATATATTATACAATACGTTACCATTTATTAATTTTGAGGCTTGAATTCAGTGTATAAAAACTGCTTATTATATGAGTCACCATCATCAGATCAAAATTCGCTATTTATGACAGCGTTTATAATTTAATTATGACTAAGTACCTATACCGAACTACGTTTGGAGAGCCTTGATTAGTTAGCATTACAAATGTTAAAAGACCTTTGAGAAGTAACGCAACTTCAAAACAAGTATATACCTAACGGGTCCTACTAATTTTATAAATACGCAAAATTGTCTGTCGGTTTGTAACTGTTTTACGCATTTTCTGAATGGATTCAAATATAGATGCTTAGACTACCTTTGATAAAAAGCGGGCGAAGCGGCTGAATGAATGAGCTCATGACTCATCAATCTACTACTACAACAAACACAACGTCTGCAATACCTAGTCTAAATAATTCGGCTTGCGGCCAGTTTTCCGATAAGAAACGAGTCAGTCAAGCGCAAATCAGCTGTTAGTGATTACTGATTATGAAGTAGTATGCGAATGCGAAACAGCATAACTTTGCGGTAGTTGCGTTCTTGTTTAGTCTGCCGCGTCTGCAAGCCGCCTAGCAGATGTCAATACTAGAAAAAAATCGAAGAGTTGAAATTTATCGTGAATGTAGTGTTGTTATGTCGACAACTGTAATATAACGTTCTTAAGTGTAGGTATGTAAGTATCTGTGTTTGAAGATTGACGATAAAATTCTCATCATCATCGTCACATCATAGAAATACTTTGCCACTAAGAGTCAGGAGATTCCGGCCTAAGTCTAGCTAGCATGGCGTATTTTTGACCTCATGTACACGGTACACCGTTAACTATATGTACCGACATACCATTATGTATGACCTCATAGTTCGCACTGACGGTGTCAACACTGTCAACAGTTTATTTATATCCATGCAGTCATTTTCACATAAACCAATGATTACATTTAAGCAGTACGCTTTTACTGAATATTACATCATTGCAACATAAACCCATCAAGGAAGACAGCTGCTAATCAACACAGTCCCTACGTAGTGTCTGTTATGTTTATGCATTTTTTTTAATGGTATGCGGGGACAGCGGGATGTCATTTCCACTCCATAAAAACCTTGCCCGCAGTATTTCAATGACTGAGCACTTTTTAAATACGTAGGCTTACGTAGGTATTACTTTTGATGTTTCCCAAGTTGAAGGCCAATAATAAAAATATGAATGAAGATTATGTTTGGCTTTGATCCAATCCACTTCCATGATCGTTCATTTTCTTCTAAATGGGCACTTTAACTGAAACGGAACAAAAAGCAGATTTTTGTGATTTGCTAACTTTTCAAATCTTGATCGAATAATTATGGTGAACGCAGACCTAGCCGCACCGCACGCGCCGCAGTCTTTGCATTCGAATTCTTTATATGAAGTTCTATGCAACCTCGCACACCTACCCGCGCCGCAGTCGCCGCAGTCCCTGAAACGACCGAACTCCCCTAGCCGCAGCTGATGACGTCATCCGCACGCAGCGCGGATGACGTCATCCGCATCCACGGCGCGCAGTGTTGCCAGAGTTATAAAGTAGACAGAGAATCTCTGTCAACGGTTTATAATAAAATTACTTATTCTCGTATAAATAATTACTTGCTTATTCCCTATTATAGCACCTACAGATAAAAATACACAAAAGAGCAAAATACCAATACCAAATACAGATTTTATACAGATTTTTGAATCTTCGGTACAGATAATGCTTTCAAAAATCTGGCAACACTGACGGGAACGACTGTAGAGACTGCGGCGCGGCTAGATGTGCGAGGCCATTAACAAAAAGCGATGACTGCGGGGACTGTAGGGACTGCGGCGCGGCTAGGTCTGCGTTCACCATTATTGTGGAACCCGAAACATGTAACTGAGCATTTGGATAGGGGCCTCCCTTTTTTTATTCATAATATTTTTACTCTACGCATTTAATTCTGCTTCTGATTGTGTATCCGAACTCACACAAATGTCAAAACAGTAATATTTTAGTATGGCAAGTAATATTTTTGGTGTATTTACGTGTTTTTCTTTAACTACAATAGCGTTTGTAACTTATATATCATTACAAGGATTATGATTACGTCTAAGACATAACAATTTTTTTCCAACACACTATATTACAAAATAAACAAAATCTTTAACAATTCAAACTGATGGTATATTTTCTAGCATTGCAACATTAGTGACTTACGAACGAAAGTGCTTGTGATGAGCAAAGACGATTAAAAAGTGTCGATAAGCCAATATTCTGCAGAAATTAGCCACAATCTTCAGGTATCTACAAAATATAATAAATAACACCCTCGCATGTGAGGGTACTATGTGGTGGTGCTGTACTTCTTCCGCTAGTTCAGGTGCTTATTCACATTTGAGGGCTTGTCTGACTACTCCCTACCCATAATCCTATACGGCGGCCATATTTATAAGTCATGAAAGGCGTTGACGCTCGACACCATCATAATTATTTGCGTTGTATTGTTTCACAGGACCGATGGCTGCGATACGCAAAAAATTAGTGATCGTCGGTGACGGTGCGTGTGGTAAAACATGCCTGCTCATCGTATTCAGCAAAGATCAGTTTCCGGAAGTGTACGTGCCGACTGTGTTCGAAAACTACGTCGCCGACATCGAGGTGGACGGCAAGCAGGTTGAGCTCGCCTTGTGGGATACAGCTGGCCAGGAGGACTACGACAGGCTGCGGCCGCTGTCGTATCCTGACACTGATGTGATCCTCATGTGCTTCTCGGTGGACTCGCCCGACTCGCTCGAGAACATCCCGGAGAAGTGGACACCCGAGGTAAAGCACTTCTGCCCTAATGTGCCCATCATCCTAGTTGGAAACAAGAAGGATCTGCGCAATGACCCGGCCACGATTAATGAGCTCCGCAAAATGAAGCAGGAGCCAGTGAAGCCGCAGGAGGGGCGAGCCATGGCGGAAAAGATTAACGCGTTTGCGTATTTGGAGTGCTCTGCCAAGAGCAAGGAGGGAGTGCGCGAGGTGTTCGAGACGGCGACCCGCGCCGCATTACAGGTCAAAAAGAAGAAGAAGACAAGGTGTTCCCTGCTGTAAATGTGCTGTTGTCGGGAGAACTCTGTTTATGAATTGTACGCATACTGCCTGATAACTTAGTTTGAAACGACTCGGACTGTGCAGCAGTCGCGAGGTCGGCCACACAGTGCTTCCTTCCGATACTGACTGCTGACGCGAAGTCGTGGCCCGCGTCGCACGCACACTCACTCAGTATTTGTGTGGCTACTCTTTCACAATTGGTACTTTGTATATTTTATAGATTATCTATAAAGAGTAAGCGTAAATGCCTTAACAAAAGTAGTCGGGGGCATGTGGACCTCCCGTCTCTGGCAGGGCCACTGGAATTTTTATGCTATAATATCACGTTATATAATCAAGTAGCATTTCTTCTACATATAGATTATTCCTCGACCGGTGGCATCTCACCGAGACTTGTTTAGTTCGGTATTTTGTATTTTAATTTTTCAATAAAATAGTGGTGTATAAATTGTGTAGGATGTTTATTTGACACGGAGCGCTAGCCCCACTCATCTAAGTGCCTGTCAGCTAGACGCGTCTCTGAGACGTCCAATCTGATTCTGTAGGGCAGTTGTATTGTAATCTATTGTTTGTGTGAAATCATAACTTCCTAATATAATTTATTAGTAATAAAGGAACCCCATGTCAACAATTCTTAACTAGACTCTTTTTGACTTTTTATAAAATTTTAATGCAGCATTTAAGCAAAGGTGTTTAGAATGGGGGATATTTAAGTTAAATATGATCATTTATGTTATGTTTCATTAGTCTTGTAAGTACAAAATTATCGTCAAATATAATTAACAAAATAATTATTAGATTTCCTTTTATATAATTTAAGATTTATTATTTTGGATTTATTCCAATTACAAATTTATTAACCAATAATTGAAAGTTTCAATTTAGGCACTCCTTGACATTTTTAGTAGTTGTAGTGGGTTGAAGCGGCGCTTGGGCGACTGCATGAACTGTTTCTGTCTGTAGTTAGTTGGGCTGCGGTAGGGGACGGCGGTGCCGTCGGGCAGCTGGCGCTCCGGGCCTCGCAGCTCGGGCGCCCAGTCGGCATACACCAGCGTGTCCACTGCGCTCAACTTGTGTCCTGCTAGCGGGGTCACTATATACACCACCCACTTCTGACTATCTACAGCACGGACCAAACCTGTAACAATAAAAAAAACTCCTGTAAACACCAGAGTATGTCACGTTCTTAGTTATCATATTTAATCAGCACTTTATTACACTTATTGATAACACATTTTACGATATTAATTATATTTCTATGCATACCTCTTATGCTATTTGTTTGAAATTATATACATATAAGTAAACTGCATATTTTTCAACTGTTAAGAATTTGTTTGCTTGAAGAACATTGCACCAATTTCAGTGAAATTTGTAATCATTAGGACATGCATATTTAATTATCAATATAGCATCAATTAGTCATAATCTGAAGTGAATTAATATTATAAAAACAAGTTTTCAATTCTAAATGTAGAACACCTAATTTTTTATGAAGTTATTAACAAGAATACCAGTTATAGATAGAATATACTATAAATAAGATTATTGTGGTTGATCCTATTATATTGTTGGTAATTTGGCCACCAATATTCAGTATTCCAAAAAGTACATCAATTTTGTAAAAAGCAACAAGATTTTTTCTAAAACAATTAAGAGCAGTTACCGTGTCCGTGGCATAGCAGTGCGTTATCTTGCAGGGTAAACACTTTTCCCTTATCTCCTATGGCGAGTTGACAGAGTGCTACTACTTTTCCGTTAATCACCTTCAGTACTGCATCATTTGCTACTTTCACATTTGTAAACACGTTCAGATCTGACAAGTTCACTCTAGAACAAAAAACAACAATAATTAGTAGGTTTTTTAACACCATGTTGTCAGGTCTACAAGGAAATGTATATACCCTATACAAACTACTTATTTTATAAAGTTGGTATGCTACCTGTTGCTTTTCAGTAGAAACATGAAAACGTACCCAGATGTTTTCGAAAGATATTAGGTAATCTCATGTGGTTACAAATGTAGGCAGATCTATGTCAATGAGTAGGTACAGTTTCTGTTAGCTTTGTTGTCGTGACCTAGGTGTTATTAGTTGCGCTGGACACAGCAAAGACGCAATGAAACATGTTAACGATATTGTAAAACGAATGCAATGTCATAGATTAATAAGCATGTTGTGCTGTCTACATGAAGCGAAGCTAAATTCCGGCTTAGTTCTGAAGTTACAATGCTTTCATAGAACCTGAAATGATAACCGAGCAGATTGATTAACGAGCCATTGTTAGCCTTCGCGTGAATCACGCTCAATTCCCCGGCAAACATTATCTTATTACTCATATTGTAGCTCACAGTTATTGTGATTATCGGACATTCGAACATGTCATTCATAACAATCCACGAATTGAAATAATCAAAATATAAGAATGGAAAATCCCATCAAATGTACCGTTCTATTCAATTTTCTTATGCAGTTATAGTTCAATACTGATTATGTAAACGTTGTCTAACTGCAAATAGCCTTGTTGTAAATACTCCGATATAGTGTTTGTTACTAAGACCAGTGTCCAGTACGCATAGGACATTACTTCAACAATGCATTTATATCTGAAATTCCACGAATGCTTATAGGTATTTTCCGTAACTTGTAGGCCAAGGTGGGACAATGAATCATTCGCGATAAAGCCACAGGGAGACTGCAGACAACACCCGACGACTCCCGAGTTTCAACAAGCTTGTGTTGCCGGAAATAGCACGGGATCGTGAAATCGCCGAAACAGATGGAGGCATTTATCGAGTAGGCTGATGGGTAAATATTATGTTTCTCGCTCACTCCCACGCGAGTAATGCACTCTTGTAATATAGGCGTTCTCTCACAGAACATATGACCGCTCGAATGTGGTGTAGGTATTTGGCAAATTGTGTCACTGTTAACTATTCAAGATCGCCACTGATATTACGCTGGACAAGCTATTTTTTATTAGTTATTTATATAGCCTTCATTGTTAGCAAATGGGTAGGTACTTTATCAGGGACAGAGTTCGTTTTCAGACGTTAAAATGAATCTCATAAGATTCAATTTCTCATAAGGTTCATAAACCTAGTCGCAATGAAGCGATCGTATCCATTTCTACGACCACAGGGGCCGTCCATTAATCACGTGATGTTTTATTTTGCATTTTTAATCCCCCCCTCCCCCCTATATCACGTGTATTTTTTCGTACCTGCAAAGAATTTAATTTTTTTTTAATATTTATAAAATCATCTGATTTTATTATAGAAAATTAAAGACTACTATAATGTTCAGAGGTAGACAGAAAGGTTGCAGTTTGTTTTTTTACTGACATCAAAATAATGAAAGAAATGCGAAAAACTTTTTTGTACTACAATGAACATTATTTAATGTATAGTATTTTCGGACCACGGATTAGCAAGACTCTTCAACACCAATAACTGGATTGGCCACTCGGCGTCATCATTTCACCCACTTCATAAATTCTTCTTTTTAACCGACTTCAAAAAAGGAGGAGGTTCTCAGTTCGTCTTGAACTTTTTTAATGTATATATATGCCTCATAACTTGAAGACGGCTGGACCGATTTGGAAATGTTGTTTTTCGTTTGACAGGGGTATACTTTTTAGTTGGTCCCATTGTTATGAAATCAGGATATGATGATGGAATCCTGGAGTAATCGAGGGAACTCTTCAAATATTATAGGCACACCTATAGCGTTTTGGGTATTTCTAATAGTACCTTGTGCAGATGCTCCCGAAAAGCACCATTTGGGGCAGTGGAACAGATGATGAAGACCACAGATGGCCACCGAAACTACTCAATCATAAGTATTTCGTGGATTGCGATTCGATTACTTGCATGTTAAGCACTTTATAACTAGATAAATTACAAACCGACCCACTAAAAAGCGTGAAAAAAATCTTTTTAGCAAAAAATAAAACGACTTTCATATCAAAACACTACTAAGCCAAAAATAACTTTAATTTCGGAAGACGGTGCCAAAAAAAAATTAAAATACAAAACCAATAACACCGACTCCATATCAAAATATGGACGTCGGTTTTATTTTTTGTAGTAAGTATAATATTTTTGTTTCGCATTAGCCCATAATTAATTAAATTATTTTTGAGCCACACTAGGTGGCTCAGCAAATAGGTCTAAATAGGTTTTAATTAAAAACGTACGAAATTAAACAATTTAAGCATGTGTATTCAGTGTTAAAACAACAGAATAACTGACACTGACAGAGTCCGGCGGATGGTTGTTGCGGCTCGCAGGAACTTTACTTCGTTCGATGCCTGGCAACGGCGAATCATGGTCACACTACAAGTCGTTTTCGATTTTGTACGTTTTTGACGAAAAAATAAATACATGTAACGCCACTTTTCGGTTGAGTATCGCGCGCTTGCCGCAAAAATAAATACACGTGATATATTACTTTACCCCCCCTCCCCCTTGTGATATTTCCTGATTTCTTATTGACACCTCCCCCCTGTTCGAGCCTCACGTGATTAATGGACAGCCCCACAATGGAAAGAACGAAGACAGGCTTTTTGACTAGATGATTTCTGTCCATCCAAAGGTTGTCTGTAAGAGATTGCCCTGTGCGATAAGACCGCCCATTGTACACTAGTTTTTATGATTTTTATCCTTAAGTGTATTGTAAGGTGTACACTAAAGTATATAATAATAATAATAATATAATTTTTTGAGCCTTAGCTGTGAATAGAAATACAATTTGATTTATTAACTCCATTAGGGATTACTTTTAACTATCTTACTCTTTTGAAAAAAGAAATGGCTTCTCTGTAGAGTGAAGGGATAAACGCAACTAGGTCTATATTTCCAGCATTGTACTCCGAAAGACTATTGTTTTTACAGATCTAAGTTTTTTTTTTTTTGTATGGCATAGATCTTCTATATACCTACATATTAAATTGGACTACATCAAACAGTAAGAATGGCTTTTGCCGAGCATTAGAATAGTTTGTGTTATCTATACATCTCAAGGTAGAGGTTTTGGAGGATAATTTTTCAGCAACTCTACCCAGTTGCTGAAAAATGATCCTCCAAAACATTTTTAATAACAAGATGTTACTCACTCATACGGCACAATCCCCAATAACTGAGCCCCCTTGTGGATATTCACCAGTTCACCGAAGTACGCCAAATAATTCAGATATCTCTGATCCTTCGGGGACACCGCCGTGTTATGTTTATCTGAACCTTCCGGAGTTTGCGTCAAAATGAACGTGTAATCTAAGTGGGATAGCTCAACATTTCTGAAGAAGCGATCATACTTGAGATTCTGATACATATTTTTGACTACATTAGGTTTAAAAAAGCATTCAAAACGTTTTTTGACGACTTTCGTATCTATTTGCATTAGGAAGGTTGGTTGTGCTTGTAGGATGGTTAGGAGGATGAACTTGAGCCCCACTTGCGTGCACATGCCCATGGTATTTATGATCCAAGGCATTGAACTGTATGCCTGGTTGGAGCGGCAGTGGGTGAGGATTTCGGTGATTGCCGACACGTAGCGGTTGGCGTTATCCATTGTGTTGATCATGCCTATGTTCAGCATTCTGGAAACAAGGATGTTAGTTAAATAGATGAGGGATATGCCTTGGGAGTCGTCTTTGTTCGAAAAGACGTTCGGCCCTCACCTCGACAATGGTAGGTAAGTTTGAAATAACAACAAAACTGTAAATTTTAGTTCTACAAAACAGCCTATCGGAACTTAGCGGTTACCTTCGCATCCGCTTACGCAGGGTATCACCGCGGGATTTACATTTTGCCCCCGACGTTTAGACGTGCGTTTTTTCTTGTCAACGTAGATTTCAACACTCATCGTCCTAAATCGAGAACAAACAGCTTTGCGTGTCCACTCTATGGTCCATCGCCCATAATAATAACTCAAGCCTAGGACCAAGACAGTGTCATGTAAATATATATTAGCTTGTGCATTACGGGGGGTATACGTAAGTATATTATTCTATATTGTTAAATGACGTGAGAACTGTGATAGAAAACAATAACTACCAATCCAGAGTTTATACAGTGGTGGCTCAGTGGTTACAAGCCCACCTTGCGAGCTCCAGGGTGTGGGTCCCGCGTGGCGCCTCAGCAGTAAGAATGTAATAGGTTGAAATACTATTAGTTATACATACATTTCTGGAGTCTGTAAATGTGTATAGTTGGGGCCCAGTAGAGGTGTAGAGACTACAGTGGCAGACACATTGCCGGCCACAGTGAACTCAGCCTGTCCAGGGTCTAGGTCTATAACTAGCACTGGACCATTGGCTACCAGTCTGTTCACATAGTATCTCAGGAAAGTGGACTTGCCCAGGCCTTTGCCGCCGCACACAATACCTCGACTGCTCTTTTCTGGAATAAGTAAAAATATATTTATTAATGATTTACTTAGGTAGAACAATAAAATGTTATATTATGATTGCTTTTGTAATAATAATAAATAAGGTTTAAACTAAAGGACTGGCCACATTTATGACAGAGGGTCAAGCTGAAGGAGAATAGGGAAATTTTCTTCCTACAGTAAGAGGCTAGTCTAAAAGAAGGTCTATTATTTTAAAATATAATATTGAGCTATTTAACAACTTTTAATTGAGAGAGAAAGAATGAATAATTCATAAAGATTCATTCAAATATTTTAAAATTAAAGGTATATATTGTTGGCTTACCAAGACCACAGCTAACAGCATGATCCCAAGACTCAACCTCTTCAAAGAACCTCCAAGGCCTCTTTAGAACAAGGCTGCAACCAAGATCTACTGAAGCCTTTCTAAGACTGAAATGTGTCTTGTTGCACTTTGTGAACAGGTCCATAAAGACATTGCTCTCAACAAAGTCCATCCTTACATCATTCAATTTTGAAAACCTTATTATGCCATCAAACATTCCAATTGTTGTGACAATTTCTTCAGCTTCCTGCACTGAAAATCCTTCTGAAGTCAGTTTTCGGAACAACCCATAATCACTGTTTGGACTTTCAATTGTTTTGAAACATTGGGCAAAATTATTGTTTGGAGCGTACACATCTACAGAATCTTTTAGTATGTGACCGAAAACTTCTACTGTACCAGCAATAGGTTTAACCCTCACTTTGCCATTGAGATATAACTCTGCGGGATGTTTTAATATGATAATGTAATTATTTTTTCTATGATATACTTTCACAGGCTTGCCAACTTCACCCTCAGTTAGTTCCTGTTCTGTGTCTGAAAGTATGGTGTTATCATAGTCTGTAATTGTTTCTTCAATCACATTATCATTTTCTAGTTCTTGACTAATGTTATTATCTAGGTCTTCAATATCATTATCATTGGTGTTATCATCAATTAGGTCCTCAATTGTATTATCATTACCTAATTCTGGTACTAGACTGTCTACATCTTCAACCACCATTTCTGTTTCTGTTGTGAATAAACCAGTAAAGTTTGTTGTGTGGACAATATCTTGTAATTGTTTCACTGTAGGATGCTTGTATTCCTCTAAAATATCACTGAGTCTTTGCTTTGGCATGTCCTTTACAATTAATGATATGAATGGAGACGAATCACTGGTTGCAACTGAATTTTGTGTATTATTACTGTCTGAAAAACTGGCTTCATCATCTTCTTCATCATCATCATTATCAATTGTTAATGCTTCCATAGATATAATGTCATAGCCACTTAGATTTTTATTAGAAGTCTTGTCTTTTGTTTCTTTCTTTTTATGTTTACTTGTATCTGGTTCCTCCTCTACCATTCTTTTCTTACTATTGAACTTAGTTTTGAATTGATTTTTACCAAGTTCTTCTAATATCTTAGATGCTAAGGCTCCGTCTGCATCAAAGATTTCTGACTCTCTGTCAGAACCTGACACAGATGTAATGTCTTCTATGTCTGATGAAAATATTTCATCTTCACTTGTTACTAAGTCTTCACTATTACATTCTGATGGAGAATCGTTGTTTTCATTACAATCAGATATGGATTCATTACTAACAGAATCCTCCAAATTAAGTTCATTTAAGTTATCATCTGTGTCTGTATTGAATTCAGATAAATTTAACATATTTCCATCACTAGCTGAGCTATTTCCTACAGGGTTTGAAGTGGTTGCCCGACTATTGTCCCCTTCGCTTTCAGAATTTGTGAGGTCTAGATCGGAGAAACCGCTGACGGATTCCGAATCATCAAGGCGCTTGTGTGCTTCAACTATATCGCTAGTAGAGTCCCCACTATGTCTGATAAGCTCATTATCGCTTTTCTTGTAGCCATGTAACATTTGTCTCAGTTGTTTCTTTACAATTTCTTCTGATTTGTTATCTTTTTTGGAAGGTGGCTTCTTCGAAACATGCGCTTTTTCAAAGAACTCCATTTATTATAACGACTTCACAGACTAGAACATTGAATAGCCAAGTGATTAGAGATGGGTAACTCAGGAGAGATAGATACAAAAGATATGAATCACTCCGTTTCCATCAATCACTCTTTATATCCGTTCACATCCGAATGTATCACTGTATCAGTGTATCTTTTCAACTCATTCACTCACAGCGTCTTGAAGTCTATTATTTTTATTATATTTCGGCCGGACGGCCACTAAGGAAGATTTTGGAATGTTCAGGCGTCTCTTTCGCACCTCCCTATTTAGGATGTTCTGTCGCGCTTTCGCAAGACAGGGAGAGTCGTTTGACCATTATAAGCTGACACGGTGTCGGCACAAAAAGATAAATTGATAACTCTATTACTGGTACGTAGGGCTCAAAGTCGTTAAACGGTACGTGAACATTTAAGTATTATATTGGATTTACCTACACGTGTACTTTACTTTGCCTTTAAAAAGTTTTAGTAAACTACGCAAACTAATTTCAGTCATAAAACCATCGTTTTAAGGCTCAGGATAAAAAATAATTAAAAAGAAATTTGCGATTTACAAAACTAAACAAAATATCAGTTCAATCGGTAGAGTATAGAATGTATTTTTTCTACAAATAAGTAAAAACAATGCCTACCCTAAATACCAATGTTATATTCGGTAATCATTAATTTAATTATTTATTATTTTAAACAAAATTACAGTTCAATTTTGAAATACCTATAATACTTATCAATCAAAACAGATACCTAGAAAGAAACAGCAGCCCAACAAATTAGAAAGATACCTAATGTAACGACCAAGCAAAGTGCAAACAGATATACTTATCTATCGCTCACTGTATTCTAAGATCGCTCATAATGATTCATTAGATCGAGTTGAGCGAAGCAAGCCACGCTGAGCAGCGTGTTGTGTGCGCGAGTGTGAGCTACTGATACATATGGATACAAAGATATGAAAGAGTGATACATATCCCTGTGAACGAATCTTTCGATGCCACGCTGAGCAGCGTGTTGCGTGCGCGAGTGTGAGCTACTGATACATAGGGATACAAAGATATGAAAGAGTGATACATATCCCTGTGATCGAAAGATACATTTCAATCTTTTCTTTTTAGTGATACATTTTGCCCATGTCTACAAGTGATGGGTAATTAATTAAAGCGGTTCTCTACTATAGTAAGATATAAGGGGTTGTTTAACCCAAAACCTGGGAATTTGTAAAATAACCGGGAAGAGAGGAAATAAGAAACAATACGACGAACTACGGGACATGCGTGAATTTCTGTCAATGTCACATTCTAGTCAATGTCACTCGAAAATAGTTCGGAAATGATTCAGCCACAACAATTTAAAACGATTAGAAATTACAAAGCAAATGAGTGTCATATTTAACAATATGATATGGAGAGCAAACTTTCTCTGTGGCTGGAATAAACTTCTAATAGAACAAATATGGTAAAACTAAATTAAGAGCGTTATCGGTAAACAGGCCGACCGTGATTTAGGTATCGACTAGCTCCCAATGCGTCCATATCAGGGGTGGTCGACTCTTACCATAGATGTAGAATATTTCCATAGATCGGACTTGAGAGTGAATGAGAGCTCCCGCTCTTAACGGAACCTTGCTGTGTTAGAAAGAGAGAGGAAATGACTCTGTTAACAGAACCAAAACACGCATATGCTACCGGCCCATACCGGCCCCGGTGACTGTTTACGCGAGCGTTTCGTCATTTATTTCAGTGAACTACAGTGATAACCTGCGTTGAAACAACTATAATACAATGATATCTTGTGCAGTACCAGGATGTGAATCTGCCAAAAAGAAAAATCCCCAGGATTACTCGTTTCACCAGTAAGTTTATAAGTTGTTTACATCGTTATTTCTGCAATAACAATGCACTAAAAAGCCGGTTTTAAGCAAAATATGATGAGAACAGTATTTTATTTACGATTTAGACGAGTTAGCATGCCTAAAACCGACGTATTTGAGAAATAAAAAATAGAGAAATACGAAGGAGTTATAACCTCACTTTTTAGTGATGCGATGGCCTAATTTTTGTTGATATCGACAGCTACGATAGCTTCATACAAATGCATAATCTTAGAAAAATAGATTATATATAGGTACTTATTGTAATAAACAAAATTAAATATAGATATATTAAAATCGTATCTATACTAATATTATAAAGCTGATGAGTTTGTTTGTTTGAATTTTAACACGCTAAACTCTGGAACTAGTAACTACCTGATAGTTCGAATAGAAAAATTATTTTAGTGTCCATTCAATTTAGTAGGTATCCATTTATCGAGTAAGATTATAGGCTATATAATAATATATATCGACCAACGGGAGTGGAGCAGTAACCAAAACAGATATGGGTGAAGCCGTGGGGGACAGCTAGTTAAATAATATTAATAGACTAGATAACAGATTTGAAAAATTATGAAACATTTTTCCATTGAGATTTGAGATCACTTAACAAGACACATATTGTTTGCAGATTTCCTACAAATCCGGTGATAAAAGAAAAGTGGTTGCGTATGCTACATAGACCAAATTGGACTCCGTGCAAATATTCAACAATATGTAGCAAACATTTTCATGCACACTGCTTTTCAGTCACTTTGGGTCAAAAAAGAAGAAAGTTGCGGAGTGGTTCTGTTCCAACTATTTCTATGCCGGTAAGAAAAAAACAATGTCACAATATTTATTAAGAATGTAAATACCTTTTAAAATAAATCTTCTTTACCCATTTAAATTATTTAAATTCCAGGTTGAACTTCAATGTCCACGCCGAGCAACTACATATCAGTACAGAGATATTGAACCTGTACCTAGTACATCTACTTCTACTAGTGTACTATCAGCTAGTAGTATTGAATTGACTCCTAAAAAAAGAAAATGGTGAAGACTATAACTAAATTGAGAAGAAAAATAATGGAGAAAGAAAAAAGCTAAGAAAATTTCGGGCTCAAAAGAAACGTAAGGAATTTAAAATCATTCAACTTAGCCAAGTTATTCAGGACTTAAAGTCCCGTCCATCATTGAAAAATGATATGACGACTATTATAAAATCTTGCCCAAATGAACTCTTGTTACAATGTTAATTAATGCTGATAAACAAGAAATTAAAGCAGTGCTCTTGCACACGGCGATATTATATACTCGTATAATTAACATAATATTTAAACTACCTGGTTTTCATATGATTTGACAAGTGTCTGGGCTTAAAAAGATACTGTAACATTTGATCTTGTTTCAGTGTTTCTCTCAAAGTAATCAGCTAGGAAATACCGAGGTCAACTAATCTTAACTAAATGTGGTCATAACTTATGCGTAAAAGTGTAACGTATTCTTTTTGTATTTTTGTATAAACACAGCAACACTTTTTCTTACTTGTAACCTATTTATAGAAATAAATATCATCGACACAAAAAGTGTAATCTTTCTTAGTTAAGTAACACCAAAATTTACACTTTTGAGTTTAATTTTGTTGAAGTCGGTTATCACATAACTTATATTTTTCTTTTAAATATATACTTTATACAACTAATACATGTGTTTAATCTTTTTTTTATCTTAAGACATTTAATTAATCAAATCACTTTTTCTCATAAAGACGATTATAACAGCTCAAGACTGTTTAGTCCGACTCGACATTCGCTCTACACTATTTGTGTTGTATATGTGTGTATCGCCACGCGGACATACCAATTTTTACCTAAACTCGAGTTTTTAAATTTTGTACAATGGCTCTTAAAAATGCAAACTGCATTTCACTAATAAATCATTTTTATAAGTAAATCTTTTTGTTTTACTATTTTCCTTAAAATGTTAGCTTTATGGCCGCTCACTGCTCAGTTAGTGGCACAGCGTGGGATGGCATGGCAAAGCATTAATTAATAGAAATGTCTAGGGACGCTCGAGAATCCTTCTGGTTAACTTAGGATCCCCTGTTATACCGAGAGTTACCGGGACATACTGCGTTAATTGTGAAGATGTTTTTTGCCATTGAGTAAGTATATATTTTTTTAATCTTTCTAATAGAAATTGCGTGATACTCTGACAAATAAACATTGTAATGAAACATAATTACGGCATCAGTATTGTTCTTAGAAAACGCACCTAGTATTTATTTATTTATTTTATTATTTATGTACACAGTAAAATACATTAGGATAAGCATAATATTATAATTAGTATTTTTAACTTTGCTGTTCGTCCATGTGAGATGGACGAACAGCAAAGTAAAAAAAAGTTTTACCGCTAAATGAGGCTAGTCGCATGCCGACAGCATTTGCATCAGACCTTTAAGACATTTAATATAATGACTCGTGACGTTACATAAATTATCGATAGAGACCAACCAAGGAATGGACAAGTCACAACACTGTCTATGCACACACTCACATTTTACACACACTTAGATCAATGGTTTTTGGTCACGTTTGATTGTTGTCATTACCAATCTACGGAAATATTCTACATCTATGACTCTTACTGTCGAATCAGGAACATACCTATTGGGGCCAATTTTATGTTGCCAGAAATATATTAAATACTTTTTTATGTTTAGTGGCAACATCCAAATAAGTAAAGTACACATAATATATCGCACCTCCGCTCAAATAGTGTCACAACTCAAAAAAATTGAAAATCTTTTTTATTGTACTATTGGTGTCAGAAAACTTAAAAATGTTATCTCAAATAATGTCATGTAAATAGTTTGATTATTTATCCCTAGATGACGCTAGTGACATTATATCGCTAAGTAAAAGAACTGTCTTACCAAACATAAACAGTGTCACGTCACTGCTTGTGCAAGGTGGTCGTGTGTCTGGATATTGTATAGAGTGTTGTTTGTCAATTTATGTTGATACATGTGATGAGCCATTTGGAAATAATCTGTGTGTTTATTCAATAAAAGTGAACTGTGTCGACATATGACAGTTTATTGAATTAAGGTAAGTCAAAAACCACAATACTTATCGCAATTAAGTGATCTATATCCAGTTAAGGCATTATATGTGAAAAAAGTTATTTTATTAACTTTAAATTTTATTTCGATAAAGCGTTATTTTTTATATTAAATTATTTTTTTTTTGTCCTTAGATGGTTGTATCTACAAATATATACTATGTCCAGATCAAGCAAAATATTGTCTTTATGCCTAGAGTCGAATGGGCAGCATGTTCCAGAAATAAATGAATCGACCTTTTTACCAGATGGTACTCAAAAAAAATAATTTAGAAGCAATGCCTGACAGCTTAAACAAAGGAAATGTTTATTTAAGTGAAATTTCCGAAAATGAGTCTTTTTTGCCACCTAAGCCGATGTTAGATCTAGAGCTAGAAAGTAATTCTAATGAAAATGAAGAATGTGTACAAGATTTGCCTGTGGAATATAATGTTAATAACAGCGAAACACGCATTCAAGATAGCTCTACTGAGGAGGAAAAAACATGATTCTTTAACTTAAATCATGTTTCTTCTAATTCACTCTCACGAAATAAGACATTAACTGTTCCTGATACAATGCCAGCTTATACTTCTAAAATAAAGATTAAGGAGAATAATTAATATTTAAAAAAACACTAGAAAAACACGCTTTTATAAATGCAAGTAAAAACAAAAAAATGTTAAGAAAACCGATAACCGATTTTCTTTAGCCTAATCGAGGTCAAAGTTCATTTCAAAACTTTTCTAAGAAATCCAAAACAGCTATGATACGATTTTCCATCATGAAGTTCCAGTTCATATCTTCCGGCTCCATCATCAGATCAGTTCAAAAGTACCATAATAATATGGTACTTTAATGTATTGTCATCAGAACTACATACAGCTGCCAATTTTCATTACGATACGACCCTTGGAAGATGGTTAAATTAGTTACCTTAGATTCCATTACATAGTTAGTTACATACAGATCGACCTAATAAAAGCGTGTTAAAAGACTGATTTAATGACTTTAGTACAAAATAATCACATTCCGTGTTTCTATGCTGACTTTTTCAAAAATTTGTAAATTAGATTTAAGTTAATTAATATGAATAAGAGTTTTAATATTAAACTTCTTTTTTGATTGATATTAATTATTGCTAACAACTGTTGATTATTGCTAATAATATTATTTTTTCATTGATTATGTTTTAAGGAAGAAAGTTCAGTATTATGTTTGAGTTATAACGTTTATATTTCTGTTTTATTTCTTACTAAGATTTTTTTACACCTCTTTAATTAAACAAAATTTTGTAAATTATTCGTTTTTATGATCTATAAAGTGTCACAACTCAGAAAAATAAAAAAATTTTTTCGTCTTTTCATGATACTTACTACACCATTTTGTAGACCTTCAAAAACCATTTTAACTCACTTAAAAACATATTGCAGTAATTTTGTTAGTTTTTGAGTTGTGACCCGAAAAGTGAAAAATTAATATAGTATAAATTTCAAATGCTATTTACTCAACAGTTTGATTTTTTGACTTATGACACTATTTGAGCGGAGGTGCGATATATGTCTATGATTTGAAGTGAAGTTCTAGTGAAGTTATCCAGTGCTACGGTGCTCCCATGCCCATCAATAATTATTTAAAATCTATCAAAAATTAAGACTTGGCTTAAAGGTCTTGTTACCAGGCCATAAAATTCCAAAAAAAAAATAAAACGTACAACTTAAGTGTTGCTATAATTTCAACGTTTACCTCAATCCTAGGTAAAACTATAGTTTAACTCCTTGGTAAAAACGTTGGTAACAATAGTTATAGGGGCACCTTTCAAGTAATATATTTTTTTGAAATGACATAATAATTTAAAAACTCATAACTCCCATTGTATAGGTATTAAACATAAAATACATTGTTTTGTATTGATTTGAAGTAAATTATGGAAAGATTTTGAGGAAGGTTAAAACCTGACATAGCAACACAGCATAAATAAATTAAAATAAAATGTCTTCCTGTTTGGCTTGTGCTTGCTTACTTCAGTTATTTTAATTTGTTTTTCATTGTGTTTCGGTACTTTCTGGTTCACAATGAAATACCACAAAAGGAAGTGCTTCATGTGTGGCAGTTTAAGTGCGAATCCAGAGATAACTCTCCATCGGTTTCCTAAACCGGGAAGAAACAACTATCTCCGGTACTTAGCTACATAAATTTGGCGATCTATAGCCCTTACATAATTGTTTATCTACAATTTTACACACTAAACTCAGATTTTTAATTTGCTATATCAAAATAACCTGTGACCGACCTTTTTCATCAGTCAGTTTAGTTTCTTACAGCTGCGAACTATGGGCGAAATTCTGTTTCCCTGATGGACAGTGGTCTTCGCCTGATTTACAAATGAAGCTGTATAATGAGCATCGAATGCTGTGCCATACACATTTTAAGGAATCTTCCTATGTGGACTTCACTACCAAAAAACTACGTAGGCATGCTGCTCCTGAAGAAAACTTTGTACAGGTTAGAACTTTATTGTTAAGGTTTCTGTATCCAAAGTGTAAATTGAAATGTTAATTTTTGTTAGAATATCATGTTCCACCAGCTAAAATTATAGATATAAAGCATCATTAGTACAGAAGTAAAGGAAAATTGATTAATTTAAATAACTGTATACTTCCTAGGAAGTTAAAGAACCCTCTGTGTACAAGTCAAAACGGTTTCGTCCGTCCGTCCGTCCGTATGTCACAGCTATTTTATTCCGAAACTATTAGGACTATACATGTGAAACTTAGTAGGTAGACATGGGCGTTTTCATATTTAGTTGCAAACGGATATGTAACCGATATTCAGTTTTCATATCGATATCGAAAACCGTTTTCAGATATCGATATCAGTAGTACGATTTGCAAAAGTAACTGTGAAACGCAAACTAACGACAAACGCAAATTCACACTTTTACCGTCAATACTACTTCCCCATTCCGTACTTTCTCATTTAAGTTCCCGGTTCCGTTCAAGTTCTCGGCGCGGTGGTTGATTTAAATGAAAATTTGTTATTGAAATATTGTTATTGCCCATGAAGGGTTCCGTAGTAACTATGATAAATATAATATACTTAATATATTCATTTGAAAAAAAGAAAAAATAACCTTACAAATTTCTTAAAACTAGCTTATTTACAATTTTTACAACTACGCCAAATAACTATGTTTTTCATAGTATTTGTATGAATTACAAAGTTATATTTGCGGTTTTAGAAAATAAACTGTATCTCAAAAACTGCTGACTCGATCTCGTTCAAACCAATTTTGATTGAAAGTTTACATTAATATCTACAACAAATGTTTTTTTTTAGATTTTTCACTTCATTATTATAGAAGTTAGAGGGGTGGGGGGGGACACATTTTACCACTTTGGAAGCGTATATCTTTTAAACGATTAACTTTATGAAAAAGTCATTTTAGAAACCTTAATGTCATTTTTAAAGATCTGTCTATAGATACCACACACGTATAAGTTTCATGAAAGAAAATATTTTCAGTTTTAGTTCCATGTATGGGGAGCCCCCTTTATTTTGAATATTTGTTAAATTTTCTCTTAAAATCGGAAAGCGGTTCACAGAATACTCTACTACTAATAATCTACCTACCAAGTTTTACATGTATAGTCCTAATAGTTTCGGAATAAAATGGCCGTGACATACGGACGGACGGACAGACAGACAGACAGACAGACGGACAGACATGTCGAAACTATAAGGGTTCCGTTTTTTGCCATTCGGCTACGGAACCCTAAAAAGGCAAATAATTATCGTTAAGTAGGGCACGTGTCACCAAGGTCAAGTGCAACTCAAAACAAAACTGTCCAAAAAAATACAAATCAAAATTCATTCGATACAATTCTTATTCCAACAACATAAATTCAACCTTAAATCTATTGGACGTAGGTTTAGTTTAAAGAATGAATTTCTCCCTGATATCGAGTAGCCGCCGGAAAGTTGCTAACTTATGGAATCTTTGTTGCAACTAAATAAATAGAAACTAGACCTTATTGCTAGCGCGTTAAGATATAGATATTACGCACGAACTGTTATTAACCAAATAACCAATTCCTAGCCGAAGTTACGTAATATTCGCTTCATCACTTTTACGCCAGTAAAAAATTGAATGGTAAGACAGAGACAAAGCGATATAAAAACCTTTGATGTCATATCGCTCTTGATGTGAAGTTTGCGCTTTGTTCGTTATTCGTAGCTCGTTTCTCGTTGTTGCGCTTTGGATAAACCATAACTCGATGAAGTTTTTGTGAAACGGTTATGTATATTTAGATATCGATATGGTATGATAATAAACACATATCCGATATAAGTTACGTTTTGATATATCGAATCCATCTTTATTAGTAGGTAGACGTATTCTGTAAACCAATTTCCGATTTGTCCCCTCCCCTCTAACTTCTATAATAATGGAGTGAAAAATCTAAAAAAATATGTGTCTGTAGATCTTAATGTAAACTTTCAACCAAAATTGATTTGAACGAAATCAGTTCAGCAGTTTTTGAGATGCAGTATATTTTCTAAAACTGCAAATATAAGTTTGTAATTCATACAAACACTATGAAAAACTAAGTTATTTGGCGTAGTTGTAAAAAATGTAAATAAGCTAGTTTTAAGAAATTTGTAAGGTTTTTTTTTCGTAAAATAAATATACATATTATATTATTATAGTTACTACGGAACCCTTAAAGGGCGAGCCTGACTCGCATTTGGCCAATTTTTTATTTTTATAATGTGGCAAATGGTGTTAATAAATTGAAGAAGGATTAATTAATAATAGTTCATTTGATTCAGAGAATATTCCAATACTTAATTCAAGTTGTTACTGTTTTAACAAATAATTATTTTCAGATAACACAAACTCTTCATTCACAAACTCAACATTCCAATGAACCTGTTGTGGGTCTTGCACGTCTTTGGGCACTGTCAGATGTCACAAACCAGGCACAATCAACAAGAAAAAGTAATGAAGGAGACTATGATAAGGTAAATTAATATTTTAATAGGGTTCCATACTGAAAGGGTGTCAGTTTTTGAGATACAGCATATTTTTTAAAACCGCAAATATAACTTTGTAATTCATACAAACACTATGAAAAACAAAGTTATTTGGCGTAGTTGTAAAAAATTTAAATAAGCTAGTTTTAAGAAATTTGTAAGGTTTTTTTTTTCGTCAAATAAATATACATATCTAATATATAAAATTCTCGTGTCACAGTTTTCGTTGCCATACTCCTCCGAAACGGCTTGACCGATTTTGATGAAATTTTATATGCATATTCAGTAGGTCTGAGAATCGGCTACTATCTATTTTTTAGGGTAGGGGTAGGGGTAGGGTAGGGTAGGCTAGGGGTAGGGTAGGGATAGTGTAGGAGTAGGGTAGGGTAGGGTAGAGGTAGGGTAGGGTTAGGGCAGGGGTAGGGGTAGGGTATCGGATACAACGCGAATGAAGTCGTGGCGGGTCAGCTAGTTATATTATATTATTATAGTTACTATGGAACCCTTCATGGGCGAGTCTGACTCGCATTTGGCCAATTTTTTATTTTTATAATGTGGCAAATGGTGTTAATAAATTGAAGAAGGATAAATTAATAATAGTTCATTTGATTCAGAGAATATTCCAATACTTAATTCAAGTTGTTACTGTTTTAACAAATAATTATTTTCAGATAACACAAACTCTTCATTCACAAACTCAACATTCCAATGAACCTGTTGTGGGTCTTGCACGCCATTGGGCACTGTCAGATGTCACAAACCAGGCATAATCAACAAGAAAAAGTAATGAGGGAGACTATGATAAGGTAAATTAATATTTTAATAGGGTTCCATACTGAAAGGGTGTCAATGGAATTATTAGGGTTCTGTAGCCAAATGGCAAAAAACGGAACCCTTATAGTTTCGATATGTCTGTCCGTCTGATTGTCTGTCTGTCCGTCCGTCCGTATGTCACATCCATTTTATTCCGAAACTATTAAGACCGTAAATGTGAAACTTAGTAGGTAGATGTATTCTGTGAACCGCTTTCCGATTTTAAGATAAAAAATAAAAAATATTTAAAGTAAAGATGGAACTAAAACTGAAAATTATTTTTTCATGAAACCTATGCGTGTGTGGTATCTATAGACAAGTCTTTAAAAATGATATAAGGGTTTCTAAAATCATTTTTTCATAAAGTCAGTCTTTTAAAAGATATAAGCTTCCAAAGTGGTAAAATGTGTGTGTCCCCCCTCTAACTTCTATAATAATGGAGTCAAAAATCTAAAAAAATATATGTCTGTAGATCTTAATATAAACTTTCAACCAAAATTGGTTTGAATGAAATCGGATCAGCAGTTTTTGAGATACAGCATATTTTCTAAAATCGCAAATATAACTTTGTAATTCATACAAACACTATGAAAAACAAAGTTATTTAGCGTAGTTGTAAAAATGTAAATAAGCTAGTGTTAAGAATTTTTTAAGTTTTTTTTTATTCGTCATATAGATATACATATTATATTATATTATTATAGTTACAACGGAACCCTTCATGGGCGAGTCTGACTCGCACTTGGCCAATTTTTACTAAGCCTATTATGTTGGTTCATCTGTCACACAAGGCTTTATCGCATTAATGGTTAGAGATAGCCAGTTGAAATTTTAATTATTTTTTCAGATAACACAAACTCTTCCAAAACATCCCATTGAACCTGTGGCAGGTCCCTCACATCAATTGCCACTGTCAGATGTCATAAACCAAGTAGGCAGAAATAACCCACAGGTATTTATTTTCATTTTAGAACAGTTATATTAAATCAGTCAAGTGGTAAGGCCATAGGTGTCAATTATGTTATTTGGAATAATAATAAATCTTATTTATTAATTTAAGGTGGTGACAACTCCTTTACACTTATCACCATTGTCTCTGCCAAAAAAGAGACAAATAGAAAAAGGAATACAAGCAAAGCAATCTGCATCTACGCAACACATGATACAGACTGAACCAGGACAAGCAAAAACTGAAAAAGAAAAGCTATTGCAAAGTAAATGCAGAAGACTGGTAAAACATATTTGTTGCCTTAAGAAAAGAGTGAAAACCCTCAAAATACGTGATGTTTTAAAAATTTTAGAAAAGGATGATGGTGTTATGAAATTGATTAAAACTAAAATTCCATCCTCATTTGCATTACTACTTCAGAGCCAAATTAAAAACTTTAAAAGGAATTCAAAGGGCCGGAGGTGGACACCTGAAGCGAAGATTACAGCACTTAGACAATATAAGAGATCACCCACATGCTACCGCTTGCTCAGGAGATTATTTTGTTTACCTACACCATCTACATTAAAGGCATTGTTAAATAAATTAGACATGGGTGTTGGGATGAACAAACAAGTTTTTAGTGTATTGGGAAACTATACAAAAACACTGATTAGCTCAGAAAACCAATTTATAATTATGTTTGATGAAATGTCTATTAGGAAAAACCTATATTATAATAAAAAGTTGGACATAATTGAAGGTTTTCAAGACCATGGGCCACATGGACGCACACCTGAAGTAGCATCTTATGCTCTAGTATTCATGGTTGCTGGTATACGGAAAAAAGTAAAGCAACCTATTGCCTACTACTTTTCTGGAGCGTCTGTCACAGCAGATAGGCTTGCAGTTCTTATAAAAGAGGTAATGTAATGATTGTCATTCTCTTTATTCTCATGGGCTTAGCACGCACTACGATTAATTAATGCGTCTAGATTTGAACTGCCAAACAATTTAACATTTAGCTTTTTATGCTATTACCAGCCCTTCGCCCGCGACTTCGTCCTTGGTCCGCGAGCCGCCGCGTCGCATCCCATCGCCAGCCCGTACTCATTTTTTTTTCTTTTTGTTCGGCTCCTAAGTGTCGTGGCGTGATGATAAATAGCCTATAACCTTCCTCGAGAATAGGGCTATCAAACGCAAAAATAATTTTTGAAATCCGACTGTCAGTTCCAGAGATTACCCCCCTACATGATACAAACAAACTTACAAACAAATACCTCTTTATAATATTAGTGTAGAAGATAGCTAGTTACTGATGCTATATTTTAAATAGAACATTATTAATCTTACGATGGCGCAAGACTCAAACTGCAATGCGTTTTTGAACGAGGTTTGGCATGTCAAGCAATACTCTGAAAGCTTTGTTTTTAATAATTTGTTTTCTATATTTCAGGTTATACGACACTGCTTTGAAGCTGGTCTAAACATATCCGCTTCAGTGTGCGACCAAGATGGGATCAACAGAAAAGCATTGCGCCTTCTTGGTGCTTCCGTAGAACACCCACACATTGTTATAGATGACAATGAAGTAGTCACGTTGTTCGACACGCCCCACCTGCTTAAGTGCTTTCGGAATTTGTTTTTAAAGTACAACATAAAGTGTCCTACAAATATTTCTTCAAATGACAGAAGTGGCACAGGTAATTTAATCTTGACCTCTTTGTTCGCATGTAGGCTGATTAGGCCAGAAATACTAAAGTTGACATAATTGATCTGCAACTTTCATCTGGTTTTAGTTATTAATTGACTTTAATATGCTCGACCATTGGGGACTTTTATAGATTGAATTGTATTGATATAATTTTTGCAGGTCAGGCAAAATGGAGTCACATAGAAAAGTTTTTTGAAGTGGATAATAATAATCCAAATTTCGTGTTTGCACCATCGCTGACTAAAGACCACTTGCAACCAAATACCAAACAAAAAATGCGGGTATACCTTGCCGCCCAAGTGTTGAGTCACACTGTTGCTGCTGGCTTATATGCAAAAATATCTCAAGGTAACTGATTTGCTTATAAAAATTATCACTATAATTTGCTCACTTTGGTGTTTCCTGGTGACTAAAAATAATTATTCGAACATTTCCAGGAGAACTACCTGCGGAGGCTACAGTAACTGCAAATGTTATAAGTAACATTGACAAACTTTTTGACTGTGTCAATGCAGACACTACGGATTTAAAAAGAGGCAAACCATATGCTACAAACATGAAAAGGAATTCACCTCATTTAGCCCATTTCAAAGAAATGAAAAATTTCTTTGAAAATATACAATTTATGGGATGCAAAAGCACGCCACCGACTCAAGAAGGCTGGATATGGTCTATTAATGGGATAGAACGGCTGTGGACCACACTAACAAAGAACCACAATGTTAAAAGTTTAGCAACGCGGCGACTTCAGCAAGATCCAATTGAAAATTTATTCAGTTGCATCAGGGGTAATTGTGGATCAAACGTAAACCCTACTGTAGGACAATTTGTTGGTGGGTTAAAAACAGCAATTTTAAGCAATTTGTCTCACATCAGTGTTGGCAATTGTAAACTTGACGAAAATGATGCTATAATAAACAATTGTAAGTTATTGTTTTCAAATGAACATAATTTACAATGTTTAAACAATACAAACTTAACTACTGAAGAAGACACCGAAGAGGCCGACAGAGGAGCAATTTTACTGGAGCTGGATGACGATATTTTAGAACAAGGCACTGTGGACGATGCTGAATTACAAGCGTGTGCATATGTTTGTGGTTTTATTATAAAAAATTATAAAAATCAATGTTCCACTTGCAAAGGATTATTTATCGCAGAAGAAACTGACACCACGCAACTATTTGTTGAATTCAAAGAATACAATGATATGAAAAAGAGTTTATAATGTACGCATCACGCGATTTTATCATGTGTGTCGAAAACTGTGCCCAAAAAGTTAATAATTTTTTAAAAGAAAATCCTCATTTATCGTGTATTAAAGCTACCATTAACATATTATTGGGGGAAATAGACTATAATTTTTTGAATAAATGTGAAAAACACAAACAAGGTACTATACAATTTATAGGAAACAGTGTTTTTCAAATTTGTGTCAAAAGATACTGCATTCTAAGAAACAGAGAGTTTGCAGAAGCAGCCTCGCAGGCAGCACTGAAAAAAAAAATTGCCATTTTAAAACATGTTTAAAATTTAAATCTGTAAAAATGATGACATTTTACTGTTAATAATTGATAAATGTTATTATAATTTACATGAATATTTGAATAATTTTTGTAATCCATTTTGTAATCATTATTAGTTTGTAAAGGTGTACTGCTCCCAAATTACGATGATTATTTTGTAACATACTTCTTTGACATAATTTTCTCATTATTTGACAATATATACCTACAATTCTAATTTCTACTCTTTATTTGTGGTTGTAAATGTTATTTATCTTTTATTCAAATTCTCTGATATTATGTGAATGTGAGAACTTTGTAGGCCTTGTAAACTGTAGATTTGTAGACCATTTTCTATTTTAATAAGTACCTAGTACTTGTTGACAGGCCTACACTGTCCTCCCATACCACGAGTTTGACACATTGTAAAAGCCAATTATTTTTATAAGAGTAATCGTGGAGTTTCTCGTCGTCCTCTCCATAGAACGACCAATAAGAACCGTGCACCTAGCTTCTGACGTTACATAGTGCCCATGTAGGTTTATGTGAAATAAATTATTTTGATTTGATTTGATTCTCTCGATGTTCTCACCTTGCTAAGGTGAGTTCCAGAATGTGAATTATGGACTTTATAATTATTATTGTGTTGTCGATAGTCATTATATTAATGATCTAATTGTATACAATATTTTTTCTGTACTTATACTTAACTTTATTTTATGTACCACAATATTGTAATGAAAGAAATAAATATTTTTTTACATTTACAATCAACACATACTGTTTTCTTTTGTTCCAGCTGGCTTCTGCACTTGCAAGAAAACTGAAAAGTTATCTTGCAGGTGCAAAAGCCAAATTTTATCAAAATAATTTTTCTAAAAAAAATGTTTATGTAGCGGGAATTTCGAATATTATTTTTTATATTCGAAATTCCCGCTACATAAACTTATTTGGGTATAACAAGAGATGGCGCCTCTGTGCACCAGTTTTTGTCGTCAAATTTTTTGTACTAAGTTGACATTCTTCTCCGCTAGGAGTATATTTGTTCTGTGGTCCATATTCTCTTTGAATGCGTCTGTGTGCTTTCGCACCTTAGAGTATATTATAAAAGGTCATTGATTCGCACCATAGATTATACATATAAATACCAAAATACTGAGATAGATTTTCTATACTCTAAGACTCTATGATTCAAAAATTGAGTTTTTGACCCTGATCGCCAGGTAGCGTAACGGTAGTTTAATACCGAAAAAATCCGATAGGTGGCGTCTACCATAATATTTTCTTATTTTAGAACTACCTACTAGATTGATGAAATAAATATTCTAATCTGTGGCGCTACAAAACGCTACGCTTATGAATCTTGGGCCACGCAGAGAAATCATGCGATCCTTTGTTCGCGCTGAGGTAAGCGGCCGGCGAGCTTACACGTGCCGCGCGCACGCACCGTGCGCCTGATATTTGTACTGGCCGAGGCGACGACGGCCTTGAACTACGGAACAACTGCGTGCGCCGAGCCTAGAGATGGGTTGTACTAGGTAAATTTGGGACTAGGTGCACCTATTCTTAGTATTTAAAAATACGTTATCCAGATACCTATTCCACCTAGTCCCTAGTCCACCTAGTATCAATTATTACTTATCGAATGTGGTCATGGTGCACGTACTTAGTCCAAGTAATTTTTTTATTGTGGCTACTAATTTTGCAGGAAACTGCTAAACAACAAATGAACACGGTATTTTGATTAAATTTTACGATGACGGTCTTTAAGCTTCACGGATTCACCTCGTTGCCACTTCTCCTGTACTTGATATTTCTATTGAACTTAGGGTATTAGCACCAGCAATCAGTGATAAGACTAGGTTGGTACCTAGTAATTGGACTTTATACTCGAGACTAGTCAGTAATCATTCGATCCGAGAATACTCGATCCGAATGAGTACCACCTAGTCTCGACAAGACTAAGTATTACGAAGTATCTATTTACTTAGTCTTTTCGAGACTAGTTGGTACTCATTCGGATCGAGTATTCTCGGATCGAATGATTACTGACTAGTGTCGAGTATTGAAAGATAAAGATGGGAAGACTACGGAATAGCGTAGTTAAAAAAGGACAGAATATATATTCTTGCACAACACGCGTGCGCGTTGCGTTACTTTTATGTACTTTGAATTAGGGTTTAAATTCAAGTGACTGACAAACGAATGATTTTGACAAACATGAATGAGCGGTAAAGCAGGTTTATAACGTGTTGAGTGAATGGAATGCAATTACGCGTTAGTGCTATGAAGCCTAAGAGCAGTTGGATTTCGCAATACTTCATGATACTAGGTGTTGTCAAAGTGAGAATAGGTGCCGCCTAGTATCGAAATTTACCTATTCTTCGGATCTGTTCTAGTAGATACGACTCATCTCTAGCCGAGCCATTGTGGTGAAAGGAATCGATCAGCAAGCCACAGTCGTCCTGTACTAGCCTACGAGTCGATCGCGCCGCGCTTACTTAGTTTAACTTATTGCTTTGTTCATAGCTTGTAATTATTATTTAAATTAATATAATTTTTGTTCAAGTAATTTAATAATAACAATTTATTTCATCTTCCTTTCTACACTCATTCTTTCGCCTTTCGCTACGCTTCCGCTTACGTCAAAATACACACCGAACTTTCTCCAAGTTACGGGTTCGATTCCCGACAGTGGAAATCTAACATTCCCACATTGGTGACACCGACTACCGCGTTACTCAAGACACCAAGAGTCCAGGAGTACAGGAAAATGTTGAAACCAGTTGACGGCTGCGCTGATAAAAGATCCAAGTGCACTTCCAAGAACCAGACAGAGCCGGTGAATCAAGAGGAGCAGTAATTTCTGTGGTGAATTTGCTTTGTTTACATCCGAGGGTAAAATATTTTGACTTTGGTCCAAGGCACAAGCGGTGAGCGATTTGAATTTTTTATTTTATTTTTGCAAAACACTAAATATGAGGAGAGGTATCGAAGGTAGGACTGCCACTCCGCTGCCCACCATTTTGCCCGGAGGAGCCAGCATTATGGTTTGCACAGCTTGAAGGCCAATTTATTTTGTCTAGAATCAGCAGTGACACGACAAAATTTTATTTTGCGACCTCCCAACTAGAATCCAAATATGCTATAGAGGTCAAGGATGTTATTACTAACCCTCCAGAGACGAACAAGTTCGAAAAGCTGAAAACCGAACTCATAAATCGATAGTCAGCGTCACAAGAAAAGCGAATTAAACAATTGCTAGTCCATGAAGAGTGTAATTGCGATCGCCTAATCGCAATTAGCCATCACAATTCCTGCGTCACCTTCAAAACCTAGCTGGACCATCGTCCACTTTAACACCGTTTGAGAAAAACTCCTACGAAGCAATTAGAACTAGGGATACTGAATAAAAACTTTTTTGCAAAAAAATAAAACCGACTTCCATATCAAAACACTACAAAGCCAAAAATAATTTTAATTTCGGTAGTCGGTGTTATTGGTTTTGTATTTTCTTTTTTTTCACACCGCCTTCCGAAATTAAAATTATTTTTGGCTTTGTAGTGTTTTGATATGGAAGTCGGTTTTATTTTTTTGCAAAAAAGTTTTTATTTTCGCGCTTTTTAGTGGGTCAATTTGTAATTAATCTAGTTATAAAAGCCAAAATGTCAACTACAAAAAAATAAAAACGCGCGAACAAAAAACACAATATAGAGTAACCGAAAAGATCATCAATGTAAATATTTTTTTAGACTTTTGTTGATTTTTCAGAAACGGCTTGTTCGATGTCGATAAAATTTTCATGGGACCATTTGGGAAGTATACCCTTTCCAACAAAAAAAGAATTTTTCAAATCGGTTGGCGAGCGACGGAGCTATGCCCGAACAAACATAAAAAAAAAAAAAAAAAAAAAAAAACAAACAAACATCCGAATTGAGAACCTCCTCCTTTTTCAGAAGTCGGTTAAAAAGAAACATTTTAAGACTTTATTTCACTTTTTAATCGCACCTATTGTTTTGTCAGCGGAAGATGTAGCAGCAATATCCAGGCTTCTTTTAATCATCTAAAATTCTTCGTATGAGAAGTCCATATTCAACTCATCTCATCCTTAAAAGTCCGCAGCTTCTTGGAAATGGTTGTAATTTACTGGCGATTTAAAGTTTATAAACAGCACCTTACAGAGGATGTTACTTTCTGAGAAATCGTACTGTTGTACCAAATAGCTTAGGAAATTATTGTAAAATAATTTTAGAAAATCGCCTTTTATGGATTCCATTTGATACACGGGACGGAGTCGGTCGCGGTGGGACATTTGAATTTATGCCTGAAATACGGGACGTCCCGTGAAATACGAGACGTCTGGCAACACTAGTGAGTATACTGCAAGACTAAGTTCCCATGTAACGCGCGTTAACCCGCGTCAACGCACGATCAAATTTAAAAGAGTTTAGATGATGAGCGCCACAGATAACTTTAAATAAGTCAGATGGGCGCTAACGCGCGTTACTAGTGTACTCGTCACTACTCGTCAGTGTATTTTCATTTCATCATGATTGTCATTTCTATCGCTGAAAATTAACACCAATTCTTCCCAAGTCACGTCGTTTCAAAATTTTGTTTTTATAGGATTCCGAACCTACATTCCAAATTGCTGGCTTTTTTTCTACTTCAACAATTAGTAAGTCGATGTCAATATCTTCAAATTTACTCATTTTCAATGCAAAAACAATATAATTATAATCACGAAAATTAAAAAAAAATCAAAAGAAGTGTACGTGCAATCGCGATGAAAGCGCGCGCTCAACTTAAAACATAGTGTATTACATACTCTTTGGCTCAACTGAATAGCAGTGCTACCAACAGTTCAACTAGGTCTCCACCAGATTCAACTTCTAAAACCACGGGAAGAACGCACTCATGTAATAAAATATTTAGTACTTATAGTATGTTATTGTACTTATAGTATGTTATTGATTCTCTATTATACGAAATTCCAACACCCTATTTACATCCTTAAGGATGATTTCCGGGATAAAAACTATCCTACGTCTTCCCCAGGGTCCTAAACTATTCCCATAGGTACCAATTTTAAAAATCAAATTTAATTAATTTAATTTAGCTTTTGCCAGCGACTGCGTCCGCATGCAATTCGAAATCTATCCCACGGGAACCTTATATCGGGATGAAAACTATCCTATGTCCTTCCCAGGGTAAACTATTCCCATGCCAAATTTCATCTAAATCGGATCAGCGGATTAGGCCTGAAAAGGTAACAGACAGCCAGACAGAGTTACTTTCGCATTTATAATATTAGTATGGATTTCGTTGAATGTCTAGTATATATATTTTTTTTCAATTTTACTGTTGTTCTTAAGTCAAGTGACACCATGGACAGACCAATTATAGGCTGTCAAAATAAGAATTTCAACTTTTAAAACCCCATTTAAATAAGGCCATACTTTTAACTAACTCTATCAGACACAATTAATTGCTTTAGATGTAGGGACAGTTGGGGAACAGTGGAACACGGGGCACTATGGAACTGTTACGATTTTAAGTGAAAGAGACTTTAATTAATGCCTTTTATTGTTATTAAACAGATCGTAAGTTGATACATCGCACACGCACAGTACAGTATGCCAAAAGGTGGAGAGCAGGAAACGGAACTAAAGTAGTGTTACCACATATTAGACTCAAAACTATTATTTATGAAATTAACCACAAATAATTTATTACTACTTTAACACCCTCCTTTAATTTCTTAAATAACTAATCTTATTATTGAAAGAAACAGAATTTCACTTAAGTACTTGAAGTATTGTTATACAAACAATCTCTATATGTAACTTAGTACCTAAGTCCTTAAATTTCTAAGCAAGATTATATTTAACAATATATTTTATTCATCAACAATACAAATGGAATATGTATGCTTACTTACATCTTCACACTTTATATAACATCCAACAGTTAAGTTTTTAACCAGTTAAGGTTTTTGTAAATACCTACATATTTTAAACTGAATACAATCACAAATATTATTACTAACAAAATCTAGCTTTCATAATTATTATGAGATACACAATGTTGCATTAGAGTCGAGACTACTAAACAATGTCTACATATCAACAAAACAAAAAAAATATAGCTGCCACATCTAGTTGTCTAATGTTAGCAAATACACTTGTCTAACACATTATAGTATTCTTATGTTTTACAAACTTATGCTTGTTCAAAGCTTTTGTCATTACATCAGCAGGTTGTAAATCAGTTGGAAAATACGTAATACGAAGCTCATTATTCATGTATAGTTCATGAATGTAATGAAACCTGACGTCTATATGTTTGGACCTTTTGTTAAATATACCTGTTTTAATCAATTGAATAGCACTTTGATTATCTATATAGAATTGAAGCATCTGAATATTAATATTAAGTTCTTTTAACACTGATTTTATGAATATTGCATCTTTACAACACTCTGCAGCTGATATGAATTCTGCCTCTGTGGAGGAAAGTGCAATTATAGATTGCCTTCTTGAGCACCAGGCAATAGGACACCCAGCCAACATGATAATATACCCTGTGGTACTTCTACGAGTGTCACAATCACCGGCATAGTCAGCATCACAGTACAAGTCTAAATCCTTTATGTTACCTCTTTTCTTAAAGAACAATCCATCACTAATAGTACCTTTTAAATATTTGAAAATCCGTTTTATTAAAACTACATCCTGCTTAGTAGGTTTTTCTATTTTGCGACTAGCTAACCCAACTGCATAAGCTATATCAGGTCTTGTCCTGGTTGAAAGATATAGCAGGCTCCCAACAGCCTCTCTATAAGGAAAAAGATTCTTGCCTTCCTCATTCAAGACTATTCCCTCTTGAACTACACAAGGTGTGTCAGCGGCTTTGCAGTTCAACATATTATATTTTTCTAGTATGTTTCTGGTGTAGTTTTCCTGAGACAGCAGAACTCCATCATCTTTATATGTAAGTTGTAAGCCTAAAAATGTTTTAGGTTTTTCATATACTTTTAATTCTATTATTTTATTTATTTTATTGAGTACCTTACAGCCATCTTCTTTATTTTTAGAAATTATTATTCCATCATCAACATAAAAACCAATAATAACAGTAGTTTCTTTGTTTCTTAGTACACATGGCTCATTTTTAACTTGTTCAAACTCTAAACTCTTCATTATTTTAATAAATTCTTCATTCCATCTTTTTGGTGCCTGTTTTAACCCGTATAGGGATTTTCTAAGTTTACATACTTTCCCATAACATTCTTCAAAACCTTGAGGTACTTTCATATAGATTACCTCCCCTTCTTTAAGATTTCCATTTAGAAATGCGGTCTTGACATCAAATGTCATAAGATGGTAGTTATTGATCACCGCTATAGAGAATATAATCCTTAATGCAGATTGACATGCTACGGGGCTGAAGATTTCATCATAGTCTATATCTCTTTGTTCAAAACCCCTTACAACAATCCTGGCTTTATATGATCCATTTTCTTTAACTCGAAATACCCATTTATTAGTTAGAATTTTAGCATCTCTGACATCTTTTTCATCCACTAGTTCCCACACTTGATATTTCTCTAAGGATTTTATTTCTTCACTTATTGCTTTTTTCCAATTTTCTTTTTCAGGTGACTCCATGGCTTCTTGGTATGTGAGTAGAACATAATCATCAAATCTTTGTGGAACTCTTCTTGTCCTTTTATCTATTACTTGCTCATCCTTTTTATTTCTATCCTCTTCTATTTCTGTGTTTTCCTGTATTAATGTTTCTTTTTCTTTTTCAGGTACTATGCTGCTTTCTTCAGGACATATTGGGTCTGTAAGCAGATATCCACCATGATCTTCAACATTTACATCCAATTTTATGCTCTGTAACTGCTGCTGTCCATCTTCTCTTATTATGTTATTAGTTATTGTATTAAAGACAACATCTCGAGCAAATACAATTTTCTTTTTATTTTCATCATATAACCTATACCCATTTTTAGAGTAACCTACCATTATTAATTTCTGTGACCTTGAACTTAGCTTTTTTATAGGTGTTAAATCTTTTGCTAATGCTTCACAACCAAATACTTTTATGTTAGAAATATCCGGTTTCTTATTATTCCATACTTCATATGGACTTTTAAAATCAATCACTGAACATGGCAACCTATTGAGTAGATATGTAGCTGAGTACATAGCTTCTCCCCATAGTTCTTTGCTAAGGTTTGAATTTAATAATAACGCCCTAGCTTTCTCCATCAAGCTTCTATTTAGACGCTCGGCTTTGCCATTAAGTTGTGGGCTATACGGAATACTGTAATCTAATTTTATACCAATTTTATAACACCATGCTTTAAATTCACTGCTGGAGTACTCACCTCCATTATCACAACGCAGCACAGAAACTTTTGCATTAACTTCTCTCTCAGTTTCCCTAATGTAATGTTTTAAGCAGTCACTAACTTCACTTTTATTTGATAACAGATAGGTTTTTGTATAATGACTAAAGTCATCTAACACTGTGAGTATGTACTTTTTTCCATCAAAACTTGTGGTTTCTACAGGACCACAAACATCACTATGTATTATTTCAAGTACCCTAGTAGCACGTTCTCTAGTCTTATTAAATGGTTTCCTTACCTGCTTAGCTTTGACACAAATTTCACATAAGTCCTGCAATTGTTTTATATCAGCCTTGCTGTATGTGACACCCGTAGCAGCGTCCACCAATTTCCCCAGTACCTCATTACTTGGGTGACCCATTTTAATGTGCCAGTCATAGACACTTTCCTTTTTATTTGCTAACAGAGACACTTCACTACTACCTTGTTTTAATTTTAAATGATACAGTCCTGTTGACTGTTCCTTTTTACCAAATATTTTAGTGCCACACTTAGCAGTAATCTCAACATTGTTATTTTTAAAAGTTACAACGGCACCATTTTCTGTAGCTGCTGAAACTGAAAACAGATTTTTACATAGATCTGGAACGCACAGAGTATTATTTAAGACACAATTGTCACCTTCAAAAGTGCCACTTTGTACAGACAACATTTTTTCATCTTTCTTTGCCAAACATATAGATGTCTCTTGGCATTCCAAATTACTTAACAAGTTTATATTATTTACCATATGTGATGTACAACCTGAGTCTACAACAAAGTCATAACAGCAATTATTCACTGCATTGTTACTTTTGTAACCTAAAAATGAAACAGAACTTTTATTGTTGCGAAAGAAACAGTTACTTTCTTTATGATTGTTTTTCTTACAAATAGAGCATACTTTCTTACAATCTTTTTTTACATGACCTATTTTATTGCAACCAAAACAACGTATCTTATTATTATAATCAGAATGGTTACCCACTTTATTAGAAGACTGTGAATCCTGTTTCTCCGCTCTCTTGAATGACTTAGATGCTCGAAATGCAACCTCATTGTCTTGTGAACTTGTATGTTTTTCTTGTTCCTTAATTAATCTTAATTTTAAATTTGCAAGGGTTTTTTCTTCTTTAGAGGTAGAGTCCCATGCCGTTACAAAATGTTCATACTCAGTAGATAAAAATGTTAGAATTTTTGACTCCACTAAGCTATCGTCCAAGGAGATGTTTAACTGTCGCAGCCTATATACCAGGTTATCCAGATGAGATAAATTTTGCACCATATCTTTATTTTTGTCAAACTTGTAGTTAAAGAAATCTTGCATGATTTTATTTTTGTGTCTGTCTTCAGTGCCGCCGAACATTTCACATAACTTTTTGTACATAGCACTTGCAGATGTGCATTGGAACAACATTGTTATTAACTTTTTGTCCACAGTTTGCAATAAAATGTATTTAGCTTGTGCGTCCTTTTTGCAAAATTCAGCTTTCTCTTTATCTTCAGTTTTAATACTTCCTTCAATTATATCTTGGAGACCTTTGGCTTGAAAGATAATATCTACCTGGAATCGCCAGAGTTGATATGTCTCAACATCGCTGAGCTTTTCGATATTTTTAAGTTCTTCGGTCGTCGCCATATTTTTATTACAAAACACGTCGCGTACGTGTTTTTATAATCGGACCGAATCGCAAATACGCTCACTGGCCGAACTGTTAATAACACAGGCCAGCTGGGCACATAACCTGTTACGATTTTAAGTGAAAGAGACTTTAATTAATGCCTTTTATTGTTATTAAACAGATCGTAAGTTGATACATCGCACACGCACAGTACAGTATGCCAAAAGGTGGAGAGCAGGAAACGGAACTAAAGTAGTGTTACCACATATTAGACTCAAAACTATTATTTATGAAATTAACCACAAATAATTTATTACTACTTTAACAGGAACAATGTCGATAAAAATTTGAATTTCAAACTAATTCGCGCGCTACCGCTTCGACCAATCGCAGCGCGTCCTGCGCCATACGAGGACATAGTGAAATATGGCGGCGCGACAACAATGGAGCTGTGAATAGAAAAATATTGGTTTTTATGTTCAAAAGTTGAGATTTATTTTCAAAGTACTTTCGTTTTTAGTAAAAAAGTTTAAACAATAGGTAAGTAATATTTTTTTTTCATAAATATTAATCATTTTGTCTATTTGAGACCGCTATGTGTTAAGTTCAAAACATAACCGAACTTTTTTGAAGACTTGTTTGAAATTTTGTACACGCTATGGGGCACTATGGAACGAGGCACAGTGGAACACTGTTCTATTGAACCCCGCTAACTTAACTTCATTTTTGGCAGATTTTAGACAAGTCCAGAATGGTGAGACATAGCGTCAGAAAAAGTTACAGGAAACTTCACAGCGAAGCTAACATGCGAGAAGCTGTAGAACTCGTAGAAGGTGGTATGAGCTTAAAGTTGACAATAGTTTCTATTTTCCGTTAGAACCGGACATGGCAATGGTTTCAGCTGAGGATATTGAACTAGTCTTGCCAAACCCGTCCTTATCTGGAAAAACTAAACGTCAAAAAAGCACCTACACGTTTCCTGACAAGGTATTAAAAAGATTTGATACCATTGGTTAATTTTTTGGTATGAATACAGGTCGTATTCCAATGTGCCCCATACCCTGTTTCATTGTACCCCAGACCTGGGGCACAGTGGAACACAGGAAGGGGTTCACAAAATCAAAGATAAATAGGTTTAAGTTTGATTATTGATCTCTTTTTTGCTGTGCAATTATTAAGTTAAGGTATATTGTTGATGTTTGTAAGCAAAAATTTTATAAAGAATAAACACTGATTTTTCTAAAAATAAAAATATATTTTTCGTACCATTGTGCCCCAACTGTCCCTAGGCATAATCATGTAAAGTAAAACGTTGTAAACGCCCTTAAAGTCGAGTTTCTCTTGATTTTCAAGGGGTTCAATAACCAGATCCCGATCTTCCATCATCAGCTCGGCACATGAGAATAATGACAAGGCACAAATATCTCCATTATTTTAAAACTGTGATATATATTTTGGTCTGAGGATATATCCTAAGATATTTATTGGACTTAAACGATGTAAAGGGCTCTTGTGATGAATAACGCACTTATTTTCATATGAACACACCTTCCTAAATAATGCATTATTTTAGAAAAAATTTTATTACCATAAAAAGGTTATGGTCAGTGAACCTTAACAGATAGACATGTGGTAGGTACTCCAGACTGCTGTGTCGGGTGTTCCCCATTTCTAGTTGCAGCGACGGATAAAAATGGAAAGAAGACGAGACTCACAGAGTACTTTCATATATATAGAAACGAGTGTGGACACTAGTAGTGTCGAAACAGTTACGTATAGGTCCCAAAAATGGCTATATGGGAATGCAGTCGCGCGGGCACTGATAGAAAGGTACGCACCGCTCGTACTCCCTACATTTACTATACTCTGTGGCTCCACGCCGCTCGTTGCCGGCAAAGAGTATGTAATACACTATGTTTTAGTTGCCGGTTCCATATAAATGTCCAAAAGAATGTAGTACACTAAGATATATGATCGCATTGAAACGCGAAGCTCGAAGCTCCTGATGACTTCGTGTCCGCGGCCTAAGTCTACATGAAAACATTTCTCCGATTGGTGGTCCAAATCTCGAGACACAGATGGCAGACAGAAACCATGCTTTCTGACTTGTCCACTAATGTACCCCCATATCTTTTTAACTGCGAACCGATTAATTCTCACATTTGAGGAATAATCTAACAGTCATGAACCTACATATGTCCCAATCTTCCTTTTCGCCGGATTGAGAAAAAGCGGGAAGATTGAACCCGTGTACAGAGCGTTTTTCTAGGGCTCGCCTTATCACTCAGGTGTTTTGTGATCATGTTGTGTTTTGATAATAGGGATGCAAAATAATAAAACGTAATAATAATTTTATGTACGATATTTAATAATATATAACCACTCCTGACGTTCGAGATAAATACATTCCATGATTGTATCAACATTCAATACAGTCCATACGAATGACAACTACTACTAGGCCACTGATGGAAGCACCCCCAGGTTTGACGAAATAATTGATGTTAGGAATGCTTCCATGAGCGAGCTGTTAACATACAGTGGTGTTTGACATGAGACTGCCTACGAAGGGATTAGTTGTGTCCTAAATGCGTCTCACAATCTCTTGTCAAAGCCTGTGTTCGTAAAAGCTAGACTTTTATTGCGCCGCCTGGGTGAAGGTAGCAAGGAAGTCGGTAACGATCTTCTTGAGGGAGGCGTCAGACTCGGGGGTGATCTGACCATCCTTAGCGATGGTGGCCAACAGGCCCTGGTGGCTGGTCTTGATGTGCTGGGTGAACTCCTTCTCGAAAGCGGTGATCTTTGCGGGGTCAAGTTTGTCGAGGTGACCACGGACACCACAGTAGATGATGGCGACCTGTAGATGATAAAATAATGTTTATGAATATTGGTAAAATCTATACTAATATTATAAAGCGGAGAAGTTTGTTTGTTTGAACCCGCTAATCTTCGAAATTAATGGGTGGATTCATTTCTTTCTGGTAGTTTATTAGTTTTTAACATAAATTTTTAACACTTTATAGACTTAAATAAAAACCCTAAACTACATATATGCATATGAAAATAAACTAAAATAAGGTATCCAGAAATTCGTGCGCATCGCTGTCCTATGGGTAGATTGGGATTAAATTATGTATGGAATGCTTTTATTCAACTGCAAAAAAAAAAAGAGTTATGTTTTTAACGTGAGTCCACGGGAGCGAAGCCCCACGCGACTTCTAGTGGAATCTTACTAATATTATAAATGTTGTGAGGATGGATGGATGTATGTTTTTTACTCTTTCATGCAAAACTACTGAACTGATCTGAATGAAATTTGGTAAGTAAGTAGTTGACAACCTTTTCATTTCATGTCAAGACATAGGGTACTTTTATCCCAAAATTCCCACCAGGTCGGGATTTACGCGAAAAAATTCACACACTCAAAAAAAGAGTTATCTTTATTTATGTAGCTTACCTGCTCTTCAATGGCCATGGGCACGTACTGTCCCTGCTTCAACAGCTCGGTCAGACGCATACCACGGTTAAGCAACTGCTGGGTAGCGGCATCCAAGTCGGAACCAAACTGCGCGAAAGCGGCGACCTCACGGTACTGGGCCAACTCCAGCTTCATTGAACCGGCCACCTGGTATAGAGAGAATCATGGTTAGACAGTACAATATAGCTGTGCGAAAGAGGGTGCCTACGGCTAAGTTGAATCCCTGTCGGAGTCTCATCATCGCTCAACAACAGATGAGACTGGTCAAACGACGACTCTATCAACAATAAAAAAAATAGCTTCACAAAAAAGTAGTGTTACTTATATGGATAAATCAGCTACAGTTTTGGGTCTAGATACAATGAAATTAACTCAGAACCGGATTGGTTAAAGTGACAATGATGCCTAGCTGTAGACATGCCTGTGTTACAACTATTTAGTTTAATTTCAGTTACATTATAATATTTTCATTATAAAGATTCAAAGAGTTACAAACCTGCTTCATAGCCTTAGTCTGGGCAGCAGATCCTACACGGGACACAGACAGACCGACGTTGATGGCGGGACGGATACCCTTGTAGAACAGCTCAGTCTCCAAGAAGATCTGGCCGTCAGTGATGGAGATCACGTTGGTGGGAATGTAGGCAGATACGTCACCAGCTTGGGTCTCAATGACGGGCAGAGCGGTCAGGGAACCACCGCCCATCTTGTCGGACCTGTGGCAAAAAATGGTTTGATGTTATTTGGCTTCGTATATTCGTATTTAATATGAAATATTTTATGTCAGAAATTTAGGGAAGATTTCCTTGTGTCGTCGCTACGGTACTTTGAATGCACTAACACATATAATACTTTTTACACATGGGCATCGTAGTTTATTTAGTTGGCAATAATATTTTATTAAATGACCGCTATGTATTATTTTATTTTTATATACGAAAAATCATTCAGATTAATAAAACCATTGACAAAATGGCATTATTTCAAGTTTATGGTACTTTATATCAGTCTATTAATTGTTATTGGTTAATTAATACATAAGCATTAACTTTATTTTCAGGATGAAAAATTGATGATTAATGTTGGAAAACAGCCTAATATATAAAAATAAATATGGAGTTTATGTTGTGATTTTATTTTGACTTACATCTTAGCGGCACGCTCGAGCAGACGAGAGTGGAGGTAGAACACGTCACCGGGGTAGGCCTCACGACCTGGGGGACGACGCAGCAGCAGGGACATCTGGAGACAGTATTCACAATTTATTGATTCAGAAGTTACACCATTCATAGAAAGTAGGCATATAATATTTTTTGGTGGTCAACTGTAACTTTCTGTCAGAGCTTAAATTTTAAGCGAGTAATGATAAAGACTGTGTCAAAAATCCTTTCTTTGAGAGAATTCCCCAAAAACACATTTCGGTCGCACGATTAGTCTGTTGATTGTTTTAATTCAAGAGTGAAGTGAGCAAGTTTAGAATGAGAATTACTTGTTAGGTTCTGCTCCGGTGCTTCGCCCGCCCGTTTCAGAGGAGTGTGACCATAAACACCATGATATGAAATTTTTATATATTATTTTGTTAAATGAATCCTCTCCCACTGTGGGTGGAGTGGAAGGGAGTGTCAGAGTTCTACTGACTAAAAATCCACCCTGCTTTTCTTCTGTTATCCTTGCAATTCGGGGCCGCGGTATCTCGTTCCCGCAACCCCGTAAGGCAATGGGCCCTATAGGGCCCCGTAAATTCTGCTGACTGCTCTTTGAGGCGCGCGCGGAACACGTCGCGCCGCCGATTCGTGTCTGGTCCTTACCGGACAGTGAGCTACCCCTGCTCACCATCTGCAGACTCGCGTCTACGGTGGCCGGAGATCGGCTCGCGATTCCCGACGATTTCGTTTATACCTGACGATAGGCAACAGCGTGCTTGGACAGATCGTCGTAGATGATGAGGGCATGCTTGCCGTTGTCACGGAAGAACTCTCCCATGGCGCAGCCCGAGTAGGGCGCTAGGTACTGCAGGGGCGCGGCGTCGGACGCAGTGGCAGACACGATGATGGTGTAGTTGATGGCGCCTGTGGAGAACAATTGTGTGAAGATAATTGGTTGATTGAGCTAATTTTGTTGTTGAATAGCTAGAGATAATTTATTTCAATCACTGCTGTTATCAGTAAATATCAGTACATTGATTAGCAAATGCATATCATATAACTGCTATATCCAATGTTATAATCCTTTCACAGCCCTTTGCTTTACTATAGTAAGCTGTTTCATCATACACCTCTTCAATTGCTTACCATCAGGCGTGATTAAGGACAATAAAAAAATATAAATCGTTTTTATTTTATCTTTTTTAAAGAGAACTAGAAAGTAGTGGGTAGAACTGACATTACTAGCGATCTTGTTAACCCCTCAAACTAAACTAACTATACTTGTCTCGAGTGGGTTCATGGCAATAGTTAAATGGGTGAGATTTGAACCTGCCACCTCTCGAGCACAAGTCCGACACCATAGCCATTAGGCTATCATATCATCACTTAAAGTTAGACAGCTCCCCAACCCAATTCTTACCAGCGTCAGTCAACCTCTTCACAATCTGAGCGACGGTAGACCTCTTCTGTCCGATGGCGACGTAGATGCAGTACAGCTTCTTTTTCTCATCCTCTCCCTTGTTGAATCGCTGTTGGTTGATGATGGTATCAATGGCCAGGGCAGTCTTGCCGGTCTGACGGTCTCCAATGATCAGCTCACGCTGTCCACGACCGATGGGTACCAGGGAGTCGACAGCCTTGATACCTGAGTAGAATGGTGGAGTTTATGAGTTGTCAGATGTATTTTTTTTAGCATCATTTGAGAACACAGACAGATTTACTGCTACGAAATTTTTATATTTTTACATATTGTTTGTTATGTAACCAAGAACATTAATGACTGACAATATATTAAAATTACTCAGTAGTTTTATTGACATTTGTTGAAGACTAATGCATGGTACTTTCAAAGGTTAAAAAAAGGAGTATAATGGTGAACGCAGACCTAGCCGCACCGCACGCGCCGCAGTCTTTGCATTCGAATTCTTTATATGAAGTTCTATGCAACCTCGCACACCTACCCGCGCCGCAGTCGCCGCAGTCCCTGAAACGACCGAACTCCCCTAGCCGCAGCTGATGACGTCACCCGCACGCAGCGCGGATGACGTCATTCGCATCCACGGTGCGCAGTGTTGCCAGAGTTATAAAGTAGACAGAGAATCTCTGTCAACGGTTTATAATTAAATTATTTATTCTCGTATAAATAATTACTTGCTTATTCCCTATTATAGCACCTACAGATAAAATTACACAAAAGAGCAAAATACCAATACCAAATACAGATTTTATACAGATTTTTTAAATCTTCGGATAGATAATGCTTTCAAAAATCTGGCAACACTGACGGGAACGACTGCAGCGACTGCGGCGCGGATAGATGTGCGAGGCCATTAACAAGCGAGCAGCAGCAGCAAGCGATGACTGCGGGGACTGTAGAGACTGCGGTGCGGCTAGGTCTGCGTTCACCATTAACGACCAAATTGGGATATAGTAATCTGTCGCTCTTTTATGCGTAAAATCCTGTAAATTTTAATTTTCGTTTTGATTACAATCATTATTGTTGGGGGATTAAATCAAACTTCCGTATGGAAATTAATTGCTTTTTCTCCTAAATTATTTATGAATAATTAGCATGAATACCATCATCAGCTATTATAAGGAGAGAAACCTAAGGATTGAGTCTTGCCTTATGTGATATAAGACATGTCTAAAGTTATGCAGCTAAGTTTACTGTGAGACATAACACAATGACAACTCACCAGTCTGCATAGGCTCGCGCACAGACACACGGGGAATGATACCGGGGGCCTTGATACCGACACGCATACGGGTCTTGGTGCCGAGGGGTCCCTTGCCGTCGATGGCGTTACCCAGAGCGTCGACGACGCGTCCCAACAGCTGCTCACCGACGGGCACATCTACGATGGCACCGGTACGCTTGACAATGTCTCCTTGCTTGATGTACTTGTCGTTACCGAATACTACCACACCGACGTTATCTCGCTCCAAGTTGAGAGCCATACCCTGGAGAATGGAAGATGTTTGAGTATTACCAGATCTACAAATAAGCCGATTTCACCGATTTTGGTGTTTGAGGTTATTTTTAAACCTTGGAGTAAAATATCTATCATTTGTAAATTTTTTGATAAATATGTGGCTAAAAAATTAAAAAAAGTTATAATACCAAAATGTATTAAATTTAATATTATTATACCAGACATACTTAACTAATAAATTATAAGAAGTCAGATAGTTACTAAAATCCTGACTGATAATTGACAAACGAAAAGAAATGTCCCAAGAAGATGACCACTACCAATGTTTGGTGTTATGGGTTTTACTCCAGTCCAGAGGATAAAACTGGAAGTCAGTTGCAGGATTTTTGGATACAGCCTATTAGCTGATTTTTATCGTAATTATGATTTATCATATAATTTTATACATGTCCTGATTTTCAAAAGCTTTGTAATTGAATTTGAAAATCTTTTCTCCCAATTCAGAGAAAAACATTAGTTGTATACAAAATAATTTCTGTAGCTTTCTTGTAAAAGTCGTCACTAAAACTGTCTGATGGTTTGATAATTACATAATAAAATAATACAGAAATGATTGATTTTTGGAAAAAGATTACATATTATTATCCATAAGGCCATCCATCATCGTCTTGGGCACACCTAAAGGACCAAAGTTACATAAGTGGTTGCATGGGGTGTTTAACATCCCAAATTCGAAAAAATACAAAATACATGCAAAATGAGTCTTTTGTTAATCTTATTAACAAAAGGCTCATTTTTACATTTCCTCTAGAGTTGCTTTAAAATGGGTTATTGTAAACTCACCACAACGAAAATTCGCCACATTTAAAAATATTGGTTAACTTGCCAGTGACAAAATAATTCACAACAGGTATAGTAAACTCGTCACAGGTACGTCTAACTTGTTTTGAATGTACCGACAGCAATACAATATTCGTTCTACATTAGTGTTTAGTAAAAGTCATGTAGTTTCAGAATAAAGAAAAAGAAGAAAACGATTTTATGTAACAATCAGTTTAATTGAAAGTAAAAGGCGTGATTATAAAGATAGATAGATGATCAGTCTAATTGGATAAATCATAGATTTAAAAAGGTTTAACTATGTTTTAAAATAGGAATTACTCATGAAAATAACTAACTTTGGCTTACTTACAAATCACAGCATTTTGTATTACACAATCAAAATTACATTGGTACATAATATAAAATGTAGAGACGTTTATCTTTAAACACAGTTAAAATATAAGGTAAAATCATTATATATTAAAAAAAAAGCCACTGTATTACATTTTTTTACACACAGGTTTCATTTTAGCGAGTCGCTAAAGGGCTGGTACTCTACTTAAAATTAGAAACTTTTGTGTTGTTGGATAATTTTTTGAGATTTTTAAATACCTATTGGCGCGATCGAAATATTGTAATTATATTGTAAGACGAGATACCAAAAGCTATTGATTTTAGTATGTAGGTACGCAGGTATAGGTTTTTAGGTATAGGCCTTTAGTACAAATTAATTATGTATGATAATATATACATACTTACATTTATATAAACAGTATTACTCACTACACTAGTATGTATTATTAAACACTACTACTTCATTTGCTATCGGTACTTTTAAAGCTGTGGCAAGTTTTCGTGAGACAGATAAGACTGTGGCGAGTTTACTATAATTTTTACTTGTGGCAAATTTTCATTATGGCAAGTTTACAACAACCCTTTAAAACTAAGCAATACATTTTTAAACAAAAATCTTTTATCTTTACCAATTTCCTTGGTTCTCACATTCATGGCACTTAGTCTAGAGCATTTAGTCTTTTTATTTCCTGTCCTTAATTCAGGAACAAATATGGAACCTTTAGTATGAAGATGATTTGGTCCAGAAACAGATTCTTGGTCCTAATGTTCATGATGCATTTTAAGTCACCTGGGGTGACAACAACCTAAGCACAACTGCTTACAACTGAGTCCCTCTCGCAACTGAATTGTGAACTTCACATGTATTTATAAAGCAATTGAAAAGAACAGGGTGTTAAATACAAGTTTTAAAAAGTTATAGCTTTGAAAACATTGGGGTGCAAAACACCCCATGCCACTAATTAAGGGTTAATAAATCTCATTTATGCATAAGCATCCTAATACAAAAAAATTATAAGAGGCAGGTTATATTTAAGTGTCTGAAGAAATCAGAGTCTTTAGTAACTAGAAAAATGTTACAAACCTTAACACCGGAGGAGAATTCCACCATCTCCTCAGCCTGGATGTTCTTGAGACCATAGACACGGGCAATACCATCACCAATGCTCATTACACGGCCAGTTTCTTCCAAGTCATCCTATTTCGATATGAAAAAAGAAGAGAATAAGAGTATGTTTATGGAGACATGTACACAATACTCAGAGGTTAGAGTTCAGGCCATAATAGTTTTAATTTCATAGTAATTAGAATTACTCAACTTAAGCAGATCCAGCTCTAAGAATAGCTGAACTAGAAGATTAGTTGACCTAATTGAAAATTGATATAATATATTCCAGTCAGAGATAATTATGGAGTTCCAGAAAAAAATTGTTTCATAATCAAAAGATTAAAACAACTTTTTCCAAAAAAGGATTAGAAATAAAGTGTTCAAATACGGCAGTTCTATAATATTTTCACTGAAAATAAGGTTCTGCAGGAAATGAAACAAGTGTGAATGAACTTCATAACTGAAATAGGTCATGGATCAATATCATCTGTGCAGAAAGATATTATTCAGTCAGATCGCAACAATCAGTGCAGTCTTATTATTCATGAACTGATACAAATTGATAAGAGCATGTTTATGTAACACTTAAAACTAACCTTGGGAGCGGCACCCAGGATCCTTTCCTCCAAAATAGTGGAGATTTCAGCGGCCTTCTGGGTGGGAGACACATGGAAGTTGCGGGCAGCTACCATCACGGCGGGCGCCGCAACTCCCGCGACCTTCGATACCTGCACACATAACCAACATCAACACATTTCACACTACATTTGCACATTAAACTAACACAGTCACTCTCCTTTACAGTCCTCACTTTGCATTTTCTACTTTAATGCACTAATTAAATGTCTCTGGAGCCCAGAAAATCGAATCGCCCTGTATTACATAACACCGATCATTCACAACAGAATAATGTAATAAGCCGTCAATATGAAAATATTAGCTAGAATGGTCATTTATGGAATATTAAAGTTACATAACTATACATAAGATCAGTTACTATGAGCAAATCATCAATGATTCCTAACCCGTGGACATTCTGCAAGACGTGATAACCGGGTAGTTTTCGTGTTACAGTATTTTACACACTTCATGTTCGTGATCTAAATGATAGTTACCTGCGATGCGGCATTGGGTAAACGCCTGGCTACTGAGCCGGCAATACGGGCTGAGATGAGAGACATTTTTCACTAATTCTTATAACTATGGCAGACGAATTAAGAGGCCCAAGGTAGTCGAAGTTCTCCGCTCGCGACTCGTTGCGGTAGAACAGGAAGTGACTTATTCGATCGCTGTCTATGGTTAAGTCTGCAGTAGAAAGTACGTTTGGAAACTCTATAAATATATTTTCTGAAGTAGAGAAATTCAAAACAACAATACTGTGTATTACAAATATAGTTTTAACATAACCAAACAATTTAATATATCTTTTTAATAATATTGCTTCTAAGCCTGTCATCACATTAAAAAATACAATCTCAATTCAGTTAATAAAAATAAATAGAAATCTTTTCGATTTCAGAACAAAACCTGAAACGGAAAGACAAAGAAAGATAAAGACTTGTCTTTTGTATATATTATATACAAAAGACAAGTCTTTATCTTTTGGACCGAGCGAAATAAAAACTAATAGAAATATAATATTGTTATTACCAATTGAAATTAAATTTAATCTTAGCATAATAAATTATAAAGCTTTGTTCTAGACGATATTTTAAATTATTATTATTACTTACTCTGTAAATGCAAATGATTTCTTGTGATAATGGGGCGTGCAAGTGAAAGCTAATCGCAGATGGCGCCACCACCGTAAGAACCTTTGTCACTGTCAGTGTTAGTTAGATTGTGAGATATTATATAGTTATCTGTATCATCTATGGTTATCTGTGGTAATATTTTTTATTTTCATTTCATTGATTTCAATTGATTTCTGTACAATTTTCCGATTAAAGAACATAATACATGTTCTTTAATCGAAAAATTCTCAATAACTGTCTCTAATTTAGGAATTCATTACTGTTCCATAGAGAAACTGCTTTGATATTGGTAAGTGTGCTACTAGCGCCACTTTGACAGTTGCACGCCCCATTTTGACGTTAAGGCGCGTTAAACCAAAGAGAATATACGTTTAACCTTACGTTCACGTCACATGTAACAGCTGATTGTAAAGATATTGTTTTTATTGCAAAAAGTAAAGAAAATTAAAAGTAAAAAAAGTAAAGATTCAGTAATAAACATATTTTTATTTCAGTACTATGTGTATGATTATTAAGATGAAGCTTGGTAATCTAATAGTCAGAATTTAAAATATTTGAGAGTTGGAACGCAGCTGTCAGGCTCTACGGCTCTATTGACAGACTGACAGTACATGACTGTCAACAATGGAGTTCACTCGATGGCAAAATGGACTTTCAGCATTATATTAGTTCTTGCTCGTATATTTCAAAATGAAAGAGAGTGACATAAAATTCGGAAAAGGCGAATCTTGGAACGCTTCTCACTATATTCTATGATTTTGCTATGATTGATACGACTCCAGTTTCTTTCTCATTATTTAGTGATAACAAAATGTTTATTGGTGTTAGTCTTATTGTAATATCGATCAATGAGTTGTAAATACCTGGTGTAATGGCTATATTCGAAAAAACTTCGCAAACCAAAGCCTTAATAGATGACACAGAAAAGCTTAGCTGCACAGTTGAAAATGCACAAAACATTAACAAACACACAGTAAGTAATATAAATAATGTTTCGAAATGTCTTACGGTCTGTTGCGGCGACCTTTTACTTTTTCATCTTAAAAGTGAAGAGTTTTAAAATCTTAATCTATGACGACAAAATCGTACACAAATGAAGCATCGTTTTTTGGCTTGTTTCTTTGGATGTCGAGTAAAATTTAAAGCGCAATAAAATTGTGCTGTGTATTCCGTTGGAGTATCAAATTACACAGCTTTGTGAGTTGTTTCAAATCATAACAGTCTTTAAAATGGTTGACTGTTTCAGGAATATATTTTACGTGTGCAGCGGGGTCCGTTAAAGGATAATAAGTGGAATGTGTCGCGCCGGTATAGGGACTTTGCAGCCCTACACTCAGGGCTCCTACAGGCTAACATAGATCTTCCCATACCACCAAAGAAACTTATTGGAAACATGCAACCAGCATTCATTGCTGAAAGACAAATAGCTTTACAGGTTTGTATTTTTTACAGAGTAAAATATTAAGATATTTATATTAATAGGTAACTAGTATGATACGACAAGAAAAAAGATCTCAGAATTGAATTGCTTCTAACTCAGCATCCTAACATTGGGTCAGTGGGTCGTCTTAGGGGCGGAGTTTTAGGAGTTGGAGTATACGCTTAGGGGCACTATGAGCAGCAAAGAAAACGAAAGAAAATTTTTTTTGGTTAAAAAAAAATTTTTGGGACTTAAAAAAATTTTCGATCTCTCAGCTTGGGTATCCTTGGGGCACAGGGACTTAGAAAAATTTTCGATGTTTTTTTTTTTCGGAAATCGTCGTTTCTTTTGGCAGTATGGGGTTAACCTTGACCATAGAAACCATTTAGGTTCCCATAAGCATGGTCCTACGACGCACCGTTTTCGAGTTAGGAGCTTTTGAATTTTTCCCTTTTATAGAAAACACCCTGTATTTCCAAAATGGTAGGTCGGATGAAAATCTTTTCAGGAAAGAATTTGTTGCTCTTGTCGAAAACCATAAGACGATGTTAAAAAAACTAACAACATTTGGAAAAAAAAAATCCATCCAAAAATTTTCTAAGTGTCGGCGATCTCTCAGCTTGGGTATCCTTAGGGGCACAGGGACTTAGAAAAATTTTCATAGTATTTTTTTTTTTTTCGGAAATCTTAATTTCTTTTTGCAGTATGGGGTTAACCTTGACCATAGAAACCATTTAGGTTCCCATAAGCATGGTCCTACGACGCACCGTTTTCGAGTTAGGAGCTTTTCAATTTTTTCCCTTTTTTAAAAAACGCCCTGTATTTCCAAAATGGTAGGTCGGATGAAAATCTTTTCAGGAAAGAATTTGTTTCTATGGTCATGGTTAACCACATACTGCAAAAAGAAATTAAGATTTCCGAAAAAAAAAATACTATGAAAATTTGTCTAAGTCCCACTGCCCCTAAGGATACCCAAGCCGAGAGATCGCCGACACTTAGAAAATTTTTGGATGGATTTTTTTTTCCAAATGTTGTTAGTTTTTTTAACATCGTCTTATGGTTTTCGACAGGAGCAACAAATTCTTTCCTGAAAAGATTTTCATCCGACCTACCATTTTGGAAATACAGGGCGTTTTTTAAAAAGGGAAAAAATTCAAAAGCTCCTAACTCGAAAACGGTGCGTCGTAGGACCATGCTTATGGGAACCTAAATGGTTTCTATGGTCAAGGTTAACCCCATACTGCAAAAAGAAATTAAGATTTCCGAAAAAAAAAAATACTATGAAAATTTTTCTAAGTCCCTGTGCCCCTAAGGATACCCAAGCTGAGAGATCGCCGACACTTAGAAAATTTTTGGATGTATTTTTTTTTTCCAAATGTTGTTAGTTTTTTTAACATCGTCTTATGGTTTTCGACAAGAGCAACAAATTCTTTCCTGAAAAGATTTTCATCCGACCTACCATTTTGGAAATACAGGGCGTTTTTTAAAATAGGGAAAATATTCAAAAGCTCCTAACTCGAAAACGGTGCGTCGTAGGACCATGCTTCTGGGAACCTAAATGGTTTCTATGGTCAAGGTTAACCCCATACTGCAAAAAGAAATTAAGATTTCCGAAAAAAAAAAAATACTATGAAAATTTTTCTAAGTCCCTGTGCCCCTAAGGATACCCAAGCTGAGAGATCGCCGACACTTAGAAAATTTTTGGATGGATTTTTTTTTTTCCAAATGTTGTTAGTTTTTTTAACATCGTCTTATGGTTTTCGACAAGAGCAACAAATTCTTTCCTGAAAAGATTTTCATCCGACCTACCATTTCGGAAATACAGTGCGTTTTTTATAAAAGGGAAAAAATTCAAAAGCTCCTAACTCGAAAACGGTGCGTCGTAGGACCATGCTTATGGGAACCTAAATGGTTTCTATGGTCAAGGTTAACCCCATGCTGCCAAAAGAAACGACGATTTCCGAAAAAAAAAAACATCGAAAATTTTTCTAAGTCCCAAAAATTTTTCGCTCCATAGCGCCCCTAAGGCTACACTCCAACCTAACATTGGTCTCGAATAACCATTTAATATTACTCCATATTGTCCCATTTTTACCTGTGGACATTTTTATGAAACTCAATGAATGATTCAATAAGGAAACTAGTATGGTTTCCTGCCAACTGAGATCAATTCCCTGTATTTTGTCAGTGGTGGTGACTCATGATTTTATTAGCAACTTCTTCAAGACAATCTATGACTTTCAACTGAGCTATATCTAATCCTGTCAGCTTTGCGCTTATATGTAATTTACATTAAAGGGGGACACATGTGTGTCAAAAAAAGGAAGGGCCCATAAATTATGTGACATCATATTTCTTTATCTAATATATTTAAATATTATAAGTCCAATAAGTATTAAAACAAAAACAAACATCCCATATTTAATACTGAAGAGATAAATTTTCAAAATATTATGACTGTAGAGCAAACTGTTTGGCTTGGCAAATTAATCTGACAATAAAAAAAATCTATACTAATATTATAAAGTGCAAAAGTTTGTTTGTTTGAACACACTTGTCTTCGAAAGTACTGGGTGAATTAGGATGAAATTTGGTACAAAAGTAGCTTGAAGCTTAGGCTACTTTTTACCCGACTGCAAAAAAAGGGTCCTGATTTTATCGTATTAAAGTCCAGGGGAGCGAAGCCCCGAGTGACTGCTGTTCATAATATGTCTGAGGCACATCAGCTGAGAAATGGCCAAAAAGAACTACCAATTGAGTCAAATATATACATCAAATACCAGATCACACCATCTCAAATCAGGGCATATGATTTTGATTCAAACCAACTACTAAACTAATGGCATTATTTCCAAAAGACAAGACTGTGATAACAAGCGATTATGTTGCACTGCTAGACTACACCCCCGCCTTACTCCTACTTTGGCAGTCAAATAATATGACCTGGATAAACTATGTATGTTGTGCTTTTCTTTCAGAACTACATCAATGAAGTGCTATCATATGAAATGTTAGCTTTATCATTACAAGTGAGAAGTTTTCTAGACCCCGGGAACTATCCACTGGATATAGCAGGTAAATCTATTAATAATATGTGATGTAGGAGTATGAAATTTGAGAATGACTGCAGGTAGCTAATCTTTAGTCTTAATCTTATGGTTAAACCAATCTACCTAGCTAACATATTTTTTATTAGTTTGTTCTCTCAGTCAGATACAGTATGTTAACTAACAGAGGGCATTCCTGTTAACCCGCAATAGTATAGCATCCATACGAGCTAAAAAAATATTGCCATTCGAAAACAAATTGTTTTTATTTTTTTAATACTAAAATATTCACTAAAAATGTTAAATTGATACGTAAAAGAAACACGCTGTACATGCGTACGCATTCATAAATAAATTGCGACATTGCCGTCCTTCAAGTATGGTTCAATTTTTACATAACAAACAAATATTACTCATTTTCTTTTCATTCTTTTTTTTATCGATTAATACTTAATCGACTAGCATACTCTAAACGGGACATGCCTAAAACGAAACGCTTTCGCAAGCGCGCAACACTGAACGCTGAGGTGTTGCAATATTCTCTTCTCAACGGAAAAAGAAACCTGCACGTTTGCTAAGAGCTCGCTCCGTTAGCTTGAGCCTATAAAACCAATCATCACAATTTTCAATCGATCAGCACAATAGCAGATGTATATCGACTCCAGCCTACGGGATTACTACATTCATCATCGAAGGACAGGGGCCCCTGAAGAAGACTGCTTCGTCATACCAGGTCAGTCCCAAAATTACGGTCTATGCTAGCCAAATATCTACATTTATCCGACATAAAAAGAATTCGAATTGAATTAAAATGAGGTAGTGCCGGGGGTGGATCTGCTCTAAATTCATCCACAACCGACACAACCTAGCTGGGGGGTTTGTGTACTCAACACGTCTCGCATGACGCATTCGGATAACACAGCGCATCAAACATGCCTGTTATCACACTCGTGGGCTTGTCCGACGCCTAGGTTCAACGGAGAAGCCGAGGTCGGTCGACGCCAATCAAACGCAACTTTACGCATACAACGCAAAGCAAACGTGCGGGTTTCTTTTTCCGTTGAGAAGAGAGTATTGCAACACCTCAGCGTTCAGTGTTGCGCGCTTGCAAAAGCGTTTCGTTTTAGGCATGTCCCGTTTGGAGTATGCTAGTCGATTAAGTATTAATCGATAAAAAAAAGAATGAAAAGAAAATGAGTAATATTTGTGCGTACATATACAAAAGTACCGAACAATACTGTATACACTAAAACTGTTGCCTTTATGAAGTTTCTCACATGATGGTATTGTAATATTGTTATCATGCAATCTGTTGCTATTTTTACATGTGCAATAGTTGACTCATCTTTGTTTTTATACGTTTCATAGACAGGTATATCTTTATTATAAAACCAGGGAAACTAAAAGATGAATGAGTTAGTACTTAATAATCACCTTCAAAGTACTACTACTACACTTGTATATGCATAGAAAATCTCGCATTGAAATAAGTACCCTTGTGTGTAAAAATAAGGTCCATATTGCTTACCTTGTTGCTGTGGGCCCTCACATATCAGCTGTTTACTAAGAACAAAGAATAGTATTAGTATAGTTAGACATGTATGATAAGAACTAGACTATATAGGGATGAACCCAATTTTCAGGCTGCACTACAATAACATGTTTGTATTGAACGAGGTGAACAGCCTTTAATTACTTGAATAAATATTCTCCAAGTATGCTAAAATTATTACAGTTAATTTAAGGTGGCCATCTGTTTACGAGCTCAACTTCCAGTTAAAGGTCGTGGATTCGGAGCCAATCAGACACATTACTTTGTGTAATTCATAACATCACCTCTGCTCTTAAATCCGTGAAGAAAAACATCTAAGAATGCTAGTATGACCTTTTTTTCGGGTTGTAAAATCATCGAAAGACTTCTCCCGCCCTCGGTGGAGCGGAAGGGAGTGTCAGGCTTTCTACTGACTAAAAACCCACTCTGCTCCTTCAGCTGCCTTTGCGTTTCGGGTCCGCGGTATCTCGATAGAACATTCTCCCAACCCTGGCAGGAAGCTAGCATGACCTAGGAGCAATATTTTTAAAGAAATGGGACATCCAACAACGTGGATACGGGCCGTTCCCTCTCGTAGATACGATGCCTGTGTCCCAGCACTAAGAACGTGATAGGCCGAATTACGATTATAATGTTAATTTATTTGACAAATGCTTTTTTAATATTGTGTAAGGTTAAATGAGACGTTTTATGGAGAATTGTATTTCAGTTTTAAAGCGTCTTAAGCCGGGTCCGCTGCGACGTGTTTTCGTGTTTGCAAACAGTATAACATTGTTTGCTAACAGAATATAGGCGTGGCCTAACCGTTTTGTTAGCAAAAACACAATACCATGTTTGCCGAGACGAATGGATAACATCCCTCGCGTTCGCCTGCGGGGAGGGGGAAAGTGACGCATTTTGTGTTCGGGCTCATTATCCCTATTTTTTAATCTCAGAGACAGAATTGCCACACCTAATCTCATGTCAGGAGGAATCACATCGTTCCTCCACGTTGTTTTCTTCTCTATATCTGGTAAAATTAATGATAACATCTCTTGATAATCATTTTCTGAACATCTAAAACTAAACAAAAACATTACAACAATTAGGCGCAGCGGACGGGCGATTTTACTTACATGTTTTGCTAACATGTTTTTACCATGTTTTGTTAGAAAATTGGCGCAGCGGACCCGGCTTTAAACATGAAATCAAGTGAATAGAATCCTTGACCAACATTACATCGTATTTTTTTATTTTTTATATCACCAAGATGAACCAATTGAACGAATTAGTTCATCTTGGTGATATAAAAAATAAAAAAATTATAACACAATAAACTACATACTTATGACGTTTTTACCCGACTGCAAAGGAAGGGTTATGTTTTTCGCGCGTATCTTGTATGTATGTATGTTTGTAATATTCTTTATTACCTCATATCTCCAGAACCGCTGAACGGATTCACACTATTGAGGTATCGTTAGATTTGTCTTAACAGCCCGAGTGTTCTTAGATAGGTGACATTTAAAAAAATTATACATGGCGGCTGTGCGAAGCCATTATACATAATGAAAAAAAATTTTTTTTTTTCAAGTACTACAATTGGGTATCAAATTAAAGGGCTTAACATAAGAATTTCAAAAAGGTATATCATGTTTATCATTAGTGTAATAATAGCAAAAAAACACATTGAGAAAGTTTAAGAATATGGACTCACTTTCTGAATCTGGTGGAGTGCCAATGTGACACGACCGGGAAAACTAAAAAAATGTTAATTAATATTTTAACAAAAAAGTTGAATAAAAAAAAACTTATTTAAAAAATCTAAAAAACCCGACTGCTCAACTGAAGTGTAAGAAACAAGCACATTTTTATTTTTAAAAGTGACAAGCAGGCGGACCCATCCCATTTAAAAAAAAATATCTTCAATTGGGCCCCGCCTGATTGTCACTTTAAAAAATAAAAATGTGCTTGTTTCTTACACTTCAGTTGAGCAGTCGGGTTTTTTAGATTTTTTAAATAAGTTTTTTTTTTTTTAAATAAGCTCGTCATCTGCTTCGCCTTATTTCAACTATGTTACGATCGGCTTCCAGTCTATCTGACTTCTAGAATCCAGTAGCTGGGTAACACGATACTCCTTGGTAAGATTGATGTTAAATTATTTGGCTTCTGACTACCCATAACGACTTTTAAAGATATTTTTTTAACAGTTTTTTAAAAGATTATGTACAATGAAATACTTTGTGGATTTATTTATTTTTCTCTGTATTGAGGTGTTTTTCGCATACGTCCAATGTAGGTAATTGAGGATCTCTTCATGGCATTCTGAAATTATTAATGACTCATATAATAAACGCTAGTCATGTGATATGTGTGAAATGTATACCTACATTAAATCAAATAAGTAAACACGCGTTTGACTATTAGTTAGGTACATCAATTTGTGAAAATGATTGATTCGAAAACAGGAGTCTAGTGACACGATCATCTGCATTTGCAACATTCATTTACAATTAAGAATATCTGTTCTTCTAGTCAAACCGGATGTCTTAATGTCTATTATCGTTAAATTAAATGTAAATTTCAATTGAAGCATTTAACGCGTTTAAAGAAACAAACAAACTTTTCCGCTTTTTAATATTACTACAGACAGAATAGATCTTGTCTGCATAAAAGAACTATTTGCAAAATAATTTTGGTTGAAATATCCATAAAATCTTATACCTTAAAAAACTTAAAGATCTTCCTTGCTAAAGTAAATAATATTTTTACTTTACCTTCGGTAACATAATCGTGCTAATGTAAACTGACACTTACTGGTCAAGGCTGAGAATAATCCACTGCTATTGGAAGTCGCATTATTTCGTTGTGGGAATTCTACTGGCCTAATTATCAGCCATCGTATTCTATAGATTAATATTTTTGGACAAGATTTAGCTATTATCTTATTCAAAAATTTTATTTATTTGGACTTTGGAGAAAAGACCAGGGAGACCAAAAAAAGAAAGGTTACATCTTAAAAGACCACTCAGGAATCCTCTCTATGCAATGCCTATTAGGGCATATCAATGGGCCCGTGTTGTGGATTGAAGAATGGTTGAATCTTAAAAGACCACTCAGGAATCCTCTCTATGCAATGCCTATTAGGGCATATCAAATGGCCCGTGTTGTGGATTGAAGAATGGTTGAATCTTAAAATACCACTCAGGAATCCTCTCTATGCAATGCCTATTAGGGCATATCAATGGGCCCGTGTTGTGGATTGAAGAATGGTTGAATCTTAAAAGACCACTCAGGAATCCTCTCTATGCAATGCCTATTAGGGCATATCAATGGGCCCGTGTTGTGGATTGAAGAATGGTTGAATCTTAAAAGACCACTCAGGAATCCTCTCTATGCAATGCCTATTAGGGCATATAAATGGGCCCGTGTTGTGGATTGAAGAATGGTTGAATCTTAAAAGACCACTCAGGAATCCTCTCTATGCAATGCCTATTAGGGCATATCAATGGGCCCGTGTTGTGGATTGAAGAATGGTTGAATCTTAAAAGACCACTCAGGAATCCTCTCTATGCAATGCCTATTAGGGCATATCAATGGGCCCGTGTTGTGGATTGCAACCTACTGCCTCACCCAAAGAAGCTTGAGGACGAGCAATGGAAGCGTTGTGTTATAATGTATATCTTGTCCGCAACGACTTAACGGGCCTATAATATTCCCAGCGTACCTATAACGTTCTCTATGAGACAGAATAAACCTCATAGGCCTGCAGGTAGGTCCAGAGCGAGTAGATTAGATAGATTAGATTAGATTAGATTTAGATTTATGTGATTTAGATTTATTTAGATTAGATTACATAAGTTAGATGTCTTTGGATGTTTTGGTTCTAAGATATCCCAGTTTCCTAACGATCTTTTACTTCACCGTTTTAGGAGCCAGTGGTGATGATAAAAATTACGCAAAGTAAGGTAGTGCCTATAACCATTTAGCTACCACCGCTCTGGACTCACTGTTGAAGATTATATACATAATTATTCTTTATTTTCTTCTTTTACAGATCAAGCTGTGCAGACTGTTTCGATAGCGCTGCGGGGCGATGGTAGATACGAATTGAAAGGACCCCTACCCGACATTGGGTGGCGGATACGAAAACATTATTTTTTAGTAAGTAACAATTGTTTTGATCTGCTTGCATGCTGCACGTTAAGGAATGTTCTACCGGTTCCCACTCATATAACTCATTATTTAGACCATGCCCTAAAACACCGAAAACAATATTGTATGACCATATAAATGTTTGACTATTTCTCATTTTTTTAAGCCGCGAGGCTGTATCATAATGATTTTATCGAGTCCAAGTTCTGTCGAGTGGCGTCTACTGAGACTTGCAACTGCAAACGTCCTGTATGTTTGCAGTAAAGGTCTATTGCAAGACACGCGTCTGTTACTTGATTATTATGGTATTAATAATATTTGAGGCGCAGCAATGACCATTTGGTACAAGTTGTCTTAAACCCGCCAATAGAGGAAAGAGGTAGAATTAGTAAAGAGAGAAGAGAGAAAAAGAGATTACAAGAACTCCCAATTGCCACATGTGACAATCTAAGATAAATTAACCTGGTGTAGATTACTGAGGAGACTCCTCTACCCCAAATAATGAGAACAAGGTTGGACAAAGAAGAATTGTTACGAAAATCTAGCCACTGACTTATAACATGATTGTATTCATATGCATATGTTTAAACGAGAGCAATGTACCACTAGCTAAATATTAAGTCTAGATAGTTTCAATGACCTTACCTATTGACATACATGCTTTGTTCACGTTCAACTCTCTCCTGAGCTAAGTAGTGATTAGTTTGACAAACGCTTGGCGTAGCGGGTGAGCAATTGATTGCCGCGCTGCCTGATGTGGGTTCGATAACCAGTTGCACCGAGGCAGGGTGCTTGTGCAATGTGCATGTAAAAAAAAATTGTCAGAATACTCAAGATAAAAGAGAAATTACTAGTAGTAGTAACGTTTTTTAATGTGCGCATTCATTGTATGATCATAGCACTAAATTTATATTAAAAACATCCAGTTTAAACATTTATGTGTCCAAATCGTATTAAACGTATCGCTGCGTCGTAATCAAAGAATGCGTAGGTTTAATGTTCCCTCTATCTCTGTATTCTGTTCCTAAACTACAATGACGTTGAATGACGATTGGGTTTTCATCATTGCCCGGATGTTTGTAGCATGATATTTTTTTATTGTTGATAGGCTCGTTTTTAACCAGCTTTTGAAGCACGCTTGCCTACAAGTTACCTATTCGATCTTGACTTGAAAGTCCACTAGGCACTAGGAGTCTGTTTCCTGATAGCTATAGAGCTATCAGGAAACACAGACTTCAGGAGGAAATTCCACTCCTTATCTAAACGCACGTTTGAATACTTCTTAGTTTTATAGAAATGGCCATAGACAAATTTCCTCCATTTATGAATTTATCTGACTTATTTAAAGTTATCTGTGAATGTACCTACTCTATTAAACGCACTCCTATAGGTACTTTTCCTATCTCAATGATTAAACGTCTTAACGCCATGCCATTGCACAAGCTGAAAAAAATCGCGTCTGTGATTTAAATATATTTTTATTGAAACTTGATAGTGGCGAATGTCGTGGGAATCCATTGTTATGAATCATAATAACTGCGCGCTCGGCTTATCGGACAAGTGATAAAAATATGCTAGACATGTTTTTACTTCGCTTTTAGGTTCAAAAAGTCTTAACATTGTAATGAAGAGGTGATTATTATGTAGAAGAGATTCATATATTGACATATACTTGTATTAGCTATGTAGGTACATACATAATTATTATGATCTCCGCTGTAACACGCCTCTCACAAAAATAGGCCTCAACCACACATCGCCACAATCTGTCTTGTACTACCCACATATACGAAATTTCATCAGGCTACGTATACGATATATCATCACGCCATTATTCCAGAGTTTGGCACGCAGAAGTGAACAGTATACCCATGTGTACCCCCAGAGCCGAGTTATGTGTACTAAAAAATACGCCATTGTCTATAGATGTACAGTACGGCCGTTCTAACTTGGCGAGTGTGAAGTTAGGCTCTGCGAACTTTAGCGCTTGAGCACTCGTACAAAAATAAAGGTTTTAAAAAAATAAATGCCATTAACAGTTGTTAACAGGAATAACAACTGCTAATTGCATTTATTTTTTTAAAACCTTTATTTTTGTACGAGTGCACAAGCGTTAAAGTTCGCAGAGCCTAACTTCACACTCGCCAAGTTAGAACGGCCGCATTGTAGCATAAACAGACAATAAAGTTTCTACTGCTAGGACTATAGGCCTCCTCTCTATGACTGGGAATGGACCGTAATCCACCACGTGGTACCTATGCGGGTTGGTGTATTTAGCATGTCTTCGGATTTTACGATCCTTAGACATGCCAGTTTCGTCACAACGTTTTCTTTTACCATTTCAAGAGCAGTGATGATACTGATAATTATATAATAATTGTGGGGTTTGATCCCACGATCTACAACTCGTAAGTCATGCCTATCACTCCTCTGGGACCACCAGTGCTCCCTATGGAAGGCAATTAAAAAACAATCACACACCAGCAAAGTAGAATAAATCTATATCGAGGATTCTATTATTACGCTTTCGCCGTAGCGTGTTAGATACTCTTTAGCATTGAACGTCTATCTCAATGTATGCTAATGTTTTATGATTACAGGTATCAGATACGGAAAGTCGAACAAATTGCATGCTGTCATATCAGAGTTATGGTGCCGATAGGTATCTCAGTGATAAGGACCTACAAACTGCCTTCAAGAGTTTGTTAAATCTTTCTGTAAGTATGTACCTATATTAGGATCAGAGGACGTAAAATCGAATGGAAGATACTGGTGTTTCTTATTTATCACGTTATGAGGAGATCACTAAACCAAGTAGATAGATTATTACACGAATTCTTGAGAACACCTGAAAGATATTTAAGTGGATAAACACCCTGAATAAAATATGTGTGTAATTGTACAATGAATTCAGTCCTTACTGTATTAAGGTGCATAATAACAATATCAGTTTTCTTCCTTTTTAGCACCCCCACATAGACCCAGTATTAGCTATTCAAAATTTAGAAAAGGGAGCATTCGTAGTTAGAAAGATTCATGAAACTGGAAGTTTAAGAGATATACTCTATGGCACGGAGTATAACAAGAGTCATTTAGCGAAATATGGCAACCCTAGAATAAGGAAACCGTTTACAATAGGACAACTTGCGCATTATGGATTTCAGATATTGATCGCGTTAAGGTTTTTACATGAAAAAGGCATACCTCATGGTAAGTTTAACATTTAGAGGATTATACTAAATTTAAGTTTATAGATATTATGTTTCTCATGGGCAGTTAAACCTTTGCTCGGCTGTGGGAAAATAAGGTTGAAAACAAATCTGAATAATCAAACTTAGTGCTTGTAATACATAGGTATACATACAAATAATTAAAATTGTATGTGGTGTGTGTCTGTGATTTTAAAAGAACTGTGTTTTATAATGTGCTTATAGTTATTTACTACAGTGTCTGTCTTGCTGTTTGTTTGCTGGAATGGCTGAATCGAATAAATTTAAATGTTAATAGGCCAACGTAAAGGCTACTTACTACGTTTTAACCGACGTAAAAAAAAAACGGAGGAGGTTAACAAGTCGACGCGTATATTTTAAATTTTTATGTATGATCACCGATTACTCGAAGACGGCTGAACCGATTTGAAAAATTCCTTTTTTTATCCTGTGGATTTGTGCGGGAAAAATTTCTCACGTGATCAAATCGCGGGCCCAGCTTGAGCGTGCAATAAAAAACAAAATAATTTATATGATTTGCAAAAGTTTCTATTTTATGACGTAAAACACTTGAAACTATGTGTTTCTAGTGTATCGTACTCAATAGTGTACTTACTTGTAATGTGATCTGGCCAATAAATAGTCGATTACAAATCTATCGTTCAAGTACCAATTTCATTAAAGTCTAATAAACTCACTCAATTCCCCCAGGTCATATTCACCCAGGTAACATAGCCATTGAGAACCAGAGGGTGCTTCTGATGGACATAGAGAACATTCTGGTAGGAGTGCCAAGTCTGTACCGGCCTCATCTGCTGCAGCTGAGACGGGCCACCGCGGAGGCCATCGATGTGTACTGCTTCGGACGGACGCTCTATGAGATGGCTGTTGGGTGTCCCTTGACGGATTACTACTTTGAACATTACGAAAGCGAACCGATCTTGCAGAATGAGGATTTAGGTAGGTACGATTTCGGCTCATGGCTATCAGCATTGCCTGGCCATATTTTATGAATTATGTTTTGAATCTGATGTACTCTATTTGTATTGACTCTGTAACGAACTAATTGCTAAAAAAAGAATATTTAATTGCTGTATCAGATATTTCACCACTTTAAATTCACACATTCACAAATCACACTCACACACACTATCACATAATTCATCGCCATCTACCTTCACTCTCACACAATTTTTCGAATGCCTATGTGTATGTTTTATGTTTAGCCTTAAATGTATCTGTTATTATTATATTAAAATTTACAACCACATACAGATGATTTGAACAAAAAAGCAAATGATATGTAATTAAGTTTTGGAAGAGAAGAGAGATAGTTTGGAGGCTACTAACACAGGCATAATTGCTTAACCTCTCAAGGACCGCCATTATTTACGTCAACCATCCGTCAAGCACCGCGGGCGGGCTCTTATCGTAAGCGTAATCTGACCCCGGTCACAAACGATTTTAAGACTTATCTTTACCACAAATACAGTTTTAAATCGGTCGGGGTTTGGTGGCACAAAATTGTGCCAGCGAGGCTCAACTAATACTTGTTTACTGGCACGTTTTTGTGCCACTGGGGATCTGGAGGTTAAAAGGAGCCTCCTATCACCAGTTGCTAAGATTAACTTGTTAAATGAATAAACCATTTTTCATTAAATATAATCGTTTCTTCTGAACTCATGAAGTTTCATTGACTCGACGTTCCTCTGGTTGTGGCTGGAAATAGGGTGGCGAGTTCACAGGCATAATTGCTTAAAAAGAGCCTCCTATCGCCAGTTGCTTAGATTAACTTGTTAAATGAACAAACCATTTTTCATTAAATATAATTGTTTCTTCTGGACTCATGAAGTTTCATTGACTCGAAGTTCTTCTGATTGTGGCTGGAAATAGGGTTGCGAGTTCTGGCCAGACGAAGCGAGCTATAAATGATTAAGTTTCAATTATATCTTATTTCATCTAACTGTAAAATACTTAATACACATTTCAGAATCAGTCCTTCAAATGTGTCTATCAAAGAGCTCATGTAAGCACGGCGGGCAGTCGATAGACACTCTGCTACAACACCCGTTCTTCGCGCGCGCCCCTCTCAACGGGCTCACCACGGTTACGCTCAACGAACCGATGCACCTCAAGTTCCCGATCGCATTGAAAGAGGAACTTAAAATAGCAGTCGCTAATATGGAGGCGAGGTTGAAGAGTGAACAGAAATTGGCAAGTTAATCTTACTAATATTATAAAGCTGAAAGTTTGTTTGTTTAAACGGGGTAATCTCCGATAGTACTGGGTGGATTTGGATGAAATTTGGCATGGAAGTAGCTTGAGGCTTTTTTCTTGTTACCCGACTGCAAAGAAGGATGGTTATGTTTTTATAGTGGTAAAGTTGCGCGAAGTACCGCGCGACTGTAGTATATGAATAAAATTGAAGTGACTGTGTTTTTTTGAAAATGAAATATGTTTTATTCGATAACAAATTTTGTCTTAACAATAATGAGGTTGACTTCTCCTTTTAAGTGTGAGAATACCTGTGCCAGGAGAAGCCGCACTCCCTTAACTAGAATAATTATACAGGGTGGCCAGCTTAGAGGTATACAACTTATATTTGCCGCCATTTTGTTTTGACGCCATATTTGACAGTTATTTGATAACAATTAGTTCGTGTAGATACGGGAAATTTGATATGGTGCGTTTTTCGATTGAAATTCGTTATTGCGAAAACGCTGAGAAAATTGCGAAAAATTTTCGGTACAAATCACCTTCCTTTGCGGCTAGCAATAACTCGATTGGTGAATAAATTTGAGCAGCATGGCATTGTAACAGATAAACCAGTTCTTCATCGTGCCAGAAGAGTTCGTTCGGAGCAGAATATTGAAAGAGTCCGTGAAAGTGTAGCTGAAGATCCGACATTGTCTATCAGACGACGTTTTCAACAGCTGGAAATTAAGAGGATCTCCCTACAGAGTATTCTCAAGAAAAACTTGGGTTTGTCCCCATATAAGATTCAGATAACTCAAGTACTTCAACCATGATCGCCGTCGAAACTTCAGTAATTTTGTGCTAACCCAATTGGATAATGACCCAGATTTTCATAAAAAAATCATTATTTATTTATTTATTTATTTATTAAAACTTTATGCAACACAAAATGTACAAAGGCGGACTTAATGCCATAGGCATTCTCTACCAGTCAACCATGGGTGGTGAAGAGATAACATGGCAGGTGCATAAAAAAAAATAAACTAAGTAGATAATATTTTCAACGTAAAAGTTTTATTACAAGTGTATATATACATATACTTCTAACTAAAATAAACTTACATACATATTTATAATAATACATACCAAAAATATATTATATATATATAATAATAAAACGTTATAGAAAGTGGGTTCTGAAAACTCTGCTTCCACTATTTGTTAAGAAAATAATCCCGCAACTTTCTCTTAAATGCATATTGATTGGTGGCCGTCCTGATATCGAGAGGTAGTGCATTCCACAGAAGAATAGCCTGTATATAGAAGGAAGAATGAATAAAATCAGAAGTATGCGAAGGACAGAGTAAGAGAAGATTATTGGAAGAGCGCAGACTTTTAGCGTGTGAGGAACATAGAAATTGAAAATGAGAAATAAGGTAAGAGGGAGGGGTAGGAGAGTTCAGCAAAGAGAAAAGCGTAGTCAAAGCGCGCAAACTTCTTCTCTGGCGAATGGGCATCCATTTGAGCTCAGTCCTGTACCTCGATACGTGGTCATATTTTTTTAAATTAAATATGAACCGGATACAGTTGTTAAGGAGCCTATCGAGCTTATCCAACAAGACCGCATTCAAGTCAAAGTAGCACACGTCACCATAGTCGATAATAGGGAAAATTAAAGTTTGCACAAGCATTGTCTTGGTTTTTGCAGGTAAAAAGTTCCTCAGACGATACAGACATCGCAAAGTCCCGTTGACTCTTTGACTGACACCGCAGACCTGACTTTGCCAGCTAAGCATAGAGTCAAGACGCAAACCGAGATCTTTAACGCTAGAACTAATAGGGATGACGGCACCATTAAAAATGATTGGAGGGAGCGAACTTACTGTCAATCTACCGATCATACGCGAGCTTCCAATCATAATGGCCTGACACTTTGAGGAGTTTACAGACACCCCAAATCTATCAGACCAGCTTTTGATAGCATCTAAATCTCGGTTTACATCTCCTATAGCGTCTGATAAACTTTCCACCCGCGCAGATGCATACAACTGCAGATCATCAGCATAAAGATGATACGAACACCGAAGATAGAGAGTTATAAAGTTTATGAAGATTGAAAATAATAACGGAGAAAGAATACCGCCTTGTGGGACACCAGCATCCAAGTCACGCCAACTCGAAGAATTCTCATCGACACGAACCGACTGCTGACGTCCCCGAAGATAAGAAGAGAACCATTCCAGAGACTCAGAAGATACCATGAGATGTGACAGGATAGATAGGAGAATATCATGACTGACGGCATTAAAAGCATTGGAGAAATCAATAAGCACCAAAACAGTAACCTTTGTGTTCTCCATAGCCTCTCTAATGTCCCCAGTCACTTTAAGGAGAGCGGAAGCCGTACTGTGGCCTGGTCTAAATCCAGACTGGAATGGACTAACAAGATTGTTCCGGTGAACAAATCCAGAAAACTGTCTATGGACGCAGGCCTCTAGTACTTTGGACAGGAAAGGAAGAATGGAAATTGGTCGAAAATGGATAGGCAAGGAGGGATTGGATATTTTAGGAAGTGGACGAACGTAAGCCATTCGCCACAGGGTTGGAAATTGCCCGGAATCGAGGGAGAAGTTGATAATATGGGCAATTGGCAGAAGGAGAGAGTCAAGGATCAAGGTGATCATATAACGACTGATGTCATCATAACCCACAGCCTTAGATTTAATGGAAAGGATAATCTTTTTGATATCATCCAAGGTTGCCGGAGAAAAACGGAATGGTTCGATGATTGGATTTGGTAGACCAGCAATGTAATCAACTGTCTGAGATAAAATTTGGGAATCCAAATGGCAGGTAGTGGTAAAGTGACGATTGATATCATCGAGACCAATCGTTTTAGGAAAATCCACATGACGTGCTCTGCCGACACCAAGAGTTCCGAGGAATTTCCAGATGTCAGCAGGAGAAGAAGAAGATATATTATCGAGAATGTGGCGGCGTTTAGCGTTGCGTATCATCTGATTACACCGATTTCTTGCGGCTTTAAAAAGGTCCCTTTTTTCAACACAGCGATCCTTCCTATATTTACGAAAAGCACGATCCCTGCGCCTCATTGCCAAACGAACCTCTGTCGTCATCCAAGGAGCAGGTAGGCGTCTAAGCTTTACCGTCCTGACAGGAGCGTGTCTGTCATAGAGTGCAATAACCGTCTTATTAAAAACACCCAGTTTGTCGTCTACAGTTGTTGCCTCTGCAAGCTGATCCCAATCAAGTTGGGACGCATCCTGGCGCAGCTTCTCGACATCCATGCGAGCAAAACAACGCGTGAGCATGACTTTAGCGGGCAGTTTGGGTGGTTTTAGGATATAAGAAAGGAAAATGAGGTCATGATGAGAAAATCCAGGGGCAGGATACTGGCCATGAGAGGACGCAAGAGAGGGATTGGAAGTTATGATTAAATCGAGCCACGTATCATCACCTGAGATATTGAAGTGAGTAGGTTGCAGCGGAAGAACATGAAGGCTAACGGACTCGATAATGTGGAGGAGTTTACGGGAACGAGGGGAAGGGTGAGTAAGGTCGGTGTTGAAATCGCCCATGATGACACAATGCGCATACTCTGACCCTACAGATTCCAACACTAATTCTAGGTTAGGATAGTAGACAACGGCAGGCGGACAATATACCACTCCCAGTAAGGTCTTAATACCTTTAACGTGGACCTCCAAGAAGAGATACTCAGCATTGGCAGTGTAATTTGAAGGAGAAGAGGCAATTATTTTGAAAGGGAAGTCACTGCGAAGATATATAGCAACACCACCTCCTCCCTTCCCGATCCTATCATTCCGGATAAGAATGAACCCGGGCAGAGGGTAGGTAGTAGAAAGAAGATGTGGTTTGAGCCAACTCTCAGAGACCAGGACGGCATGAACATTGGCGTCGGAAAAGGCGTCATACAGATCACTGTGATGGCTTGGCACACTCTGTGCATTGATGTGACAGACGTTAAACAAGTGGCCTCTAGATCGAACAAAGTTCCGACGCACAAAATCACCAAGAGTGTCAGTTAAAGAGCTAAAACTTGCATTAGCAGATGAGCTGCGGGATTCGAAAGCAGAGTGAAAAGAATCGTCATCAGATGGCATACAATACAGTAAAAATAATAAATAACCATAAAATAAACTACGGCTAGCGCTTACACGTTACGCTAGTATAAAACAATCCATTCACCACCCACCAGCAATAACACAAAAATAATTATATTAGTACAAAAAAATAGTTAGTAATACTAAATCAAGAAATTGGAAACAAAACAAAACACTGCACAAGATATGAGCAAAATCAAAACGTAATTTACGTAGATTTAAAACTGACGTTACATTTGACAGTTGACGTGACAGTGACACATTGAGCTAATATGACAAATTGACAATATAATTTTGTATTAACACGATTAGTAGAGGTGGGTTGTAACAGGTTAAACGCGATACGTGTTACCACTGTTACTGTTACATAAAAATAACAGTTCCAAATATCTGTTATTAAATAACAGGCTGTTATTTTTATACGGACAATAAATACGTATTTAAATCTCAATTGAAAATCTTCTTTGTTTATTCCTCTTTAAAGTCGAAAATCGTATAGAAAATAGGTATAGAAGAATATTTATTTATATTTTTGTCGCCCAGTTACTGCTAAAATACTAGAAAAGTGCTGTCACTGTCTAATTTGAATAAATGAATTTTTATTTTTGTCACCCCAACCCTAACATCATTTAAAAGAAAATTAAAAATGTAAATTAAATTTAAATTAGTCAGAGAGGCTTTAAAAGATAATTTTGCTTTGCATATTTTGCAAGTCGCGTAGTGACCACCTATATCTACAAAATGGTCCCACACAACACTCACTTTTCTATTTATATTGGACATTGTCGTGAAAAATCAACCTAAATAAAAAAAATACTTATTCGCTACAACCTACACTAAGTACCTATCTAAATTATGAAAAGAATAAACTAAACTAAAAAACTACGCTTATTTTAAATACAAAAATGTACCTTTTTACAACCTACACTAAGTACCTACCGAACTATAAAACGAACCTAAACTTATACATAAACCAAATATGAAATGAACACTAAACACTAGTAAGCCGCAAACAAACACTAAGAAACAGAGAAATCTTTACGAAAATGATCACAGAACAACTTGAATTCACTCACCACTCACCACCTGTACTGCTCACCACTTTCGTTCTAATCATAGATGATACAATTAAAGAAAGAAGAAAAATTAAAAATTCATATATTCGAATTTTTAAAAATATCAACAAACAAATCAGCCAAAGAAACTTTCAATGGAATGTCATCTTTATTTATACTTTAATAAAGTCGTAAATACATGAAACATTTTGCAACCAATCCCATTTAATGTCAAACCAAAGACAATAAGGAGTCCTGAGACAATCAATAAAATTGTTTTTGGTTGCCTCGCAAATAAAAAAAATATTATTAAATAAATAATACTATTTCTATCAAAACATACCAACTATGAATTACTCTCAATATACTTAATTAATATACTGGTTGGTCAAAAAAATCGTGAATACCTGGAAAGTTTTATTAATTCCGTTAAACCAAAGATAATCAATTACATACTATTAAAGATAGATACGATTATATCATCAACATTTCACTTATTTAAAGCTATTTCAATTCAATTCATTACTGCGATCGCGTTGCGTTTTCGTTGGCAGGCTTAAAACTATTTACTATAATATGGACCCATTTTTTTTAAACTGAATCTAAAATTGCCATGAAGAAAATAAATTATAAGTTTTTTTACAATGGTCACTGGTCAGTAACAGGCCATATATGGCTAAATTTAGGAGTCACGTTTACGTAACTCATTGTTCTTGTAAGACTATCAACTATATTTTAGGGGTAATAAATACTAGCTGCTTCTCTTTTTAGCGTAGTTAAGCCGCCTTAGTAAGAGTGAGAAGTAAAAATATAAATAATAGGTGTGTCTCTTTTTAGCATATGTCATTCTGTAATGAAGAAAAGAGACACACCTATTATTTATATTCAAGGTACTCTTAATAACAGTCGTCAATACGGCTAAATTTAGGAGTCACTTTTTCGTAACTTAATGTTCTTGTAAGACCACCAACTATATTTTAGGGTTAATAAATACTAGCTGCTTCTCTTTTTAGCGTAGTTTAACCGCTTTAGTAAGAGTGAGAAGTAAAAATATGTAGAAATAAATAATAGGTGTGTCTCTTTTTAGCAAATGTGATTCTGTAATGAGGAAAAGAGAGAAAAGTAAATCATTTACTCTCAATGTCAAACCAAAGACAATAAGGGAGTCCCAATGACCTTCTATATATTTCTATACTCTAAGGGGAGTCCTGACTCACACAATCAATAAAATTGTTTTTGGTTGCCTCGCAAATCTAAAAAAAATATATTATTAAATAAATAATACTATTTCTGTCAAAATATACCAACTATGAAATTGTGAATCCCTGGAAAGTTTTATTAATTCCGTAAAACCAAAGATAATTAATTACATACTATTAAAGGTAGATACGATTATATGATCAATATTTCACTTATTTAAAGCTATTTTAATTCAATTCTTTATTGCGACCGCGTTGCGTTGTCGTTGGCAGGCTTAAAACCACTTAAAACAATTTACTATAGACTAATAATAATATAATCATTTTTTTTAAACTGAATCTCAAATTGCCATGAAGAAAATAAATTATAAGTTTTTTTACAATGGTCACTGGTCAGTAACAGGCCATGTAGTAGGTAATACGGCTAAATTTAGGAGTCACGTTTTCGTAACTTATTGTTCTTGTAAGACCACCAACTATATTTTAGGGGTAATAAATACTAGCAGCTTCTCTTTTTAGCGTAGTTAAGCCGCCTTAGTAAGAGTGAGAAGTAAAAATATAAATAATAGGTGTGTCTCTTTTTAGCAAATGTCATTCTGTAATGAAGAAAAGAGACACACCTATTATTTATTTTCAAGGTACACTTAATTAATAGTCGTCAATACGGCTAAATTTAGGAGTCACTTTTTCATAACTTAATCTTCTTGTAAGACCACCAACTATATTTTATGGTTAATAAATACTAGCTGCTTCTCTTTTTAGCGTAGTTTAACCACTTTAGTAAGAGTGAGAAGTAAAAATATGTAGAAATAAATAATAGGTGTGTCTCTTTTTAGCAAATTTCATTCTGTAATAAGGAAAAGAGACACACCTATTATTTTAAATAATAGGTGTGTCTCTTTTTAGCAAATGTCATCCTGTAATGAAGAAAAGAGACACACCTATTATTTATTTTCAAGGAACACTTAATAACAGTCGTCAGTCAGTAACAACTAACAAGTAACAGCCGTGATAACAGACAACAGTGTTTGACAAGTTTGACTGTTCCACTGTTCTTAATCACATAACAGTCTGTTATTAAAGTAACAGATAAAATAAGTTGTTCGGAACAATTGTTATTTGTTATTTGTAAATATCTGTTAGTTCTATCTGTTACGATAAATATGCCTCACTCCTAACGATTAGAGTGTCGAATATTATACAAGTAAAATACCTAACAACAAATGAGACATTAAAATAATACATTTTAAGAAGGTACATATAAAAAAAAAAAGATAACGTTTCGAAAAAAATTGCTCCAAGGAGATACTTGTGTTAAGTTAGTTAACTTTAGATCACAACACTTAATTGCTACGTAATCCGCCAGCAGAAGATGTCTCTCCAGCCTTCTTCGGATACTTCGTGAACAAGTGGTTAAGTTCTTCAACTGAAGTAACCTTATGGCGCCTTCCATCAGGGGTTCTTATAATAATAACCCCATCCTGAGTCCAACATGCTGGCATTCCAAAGTATAAGCGTGCCTTGCTGAAAACAGACTGCCTTACTCTGGTCAAAAATTCCTTTACGGTGATAGTGGAGCCCTTCAGTGCCGACTTAGCCTTCCACACAGCAAGCTTAAGGTCAATGTTGGAAAACCTTACCAGAATAGGCCGGCTGCGTGTTGGAGTTGTGCTTGATGTCCCAAGGCGATGACACACCTTGATGGAGGCAGCAGTAACATCAGACAGATCCAGTTTGCTCCGCAGAATGTTCAATACAAGTGCCCTGCAATCCTCCTTGTCTTCTTCAGCGAATCCCATGAAGATGAGAGCTTTCCGACGAGCCCGTGTTTCCAGACCGTCAACAACTTTGGAGCACTCGGTGATCTGCTTGCGAAGGAGTCCCAGCATACCAAACATAAGTTCCCTAAATGACCGGAACTCTTCTCGAATCTTTGCTACTGTGTCCTTCGCTGGTCCAGCACATTGAATTTGGGCCTCAAGCTCATCCATTTTCTTTAAGAAGCTCTCCTCCAAGGTCTTCTGAGCAGACTGAATATCTTCAAGTGTTGACATTTTAAAATGAAAATAGTATGTGTTTTCCTTAGAATTTGTGGTAGCTGGTAGGTGGTATTAATTTGAGTGCTATACTACATGGATTGTTTCACCAATATAAGTACAGCTAAGTCACTTGATTGTAATACTATTTCTAACAATTTAAGCAATAAATAACAGCAAATAATATTTTAAATTGAAATAAAATGTAACAGCTTTAAAAAACGCGTCTGATCTTTTTTACACCTACCCCCGAAAAAAAAAATGTATGACTGACGAAGCCCATTTCGACCTCAGTGGATTTGTTAATAAACAAAATTCTTGCTATTGGGGTGAAGAACAGCCTTTGTTGATACACGAGCGACTGCTGCATCCACGTCGAGTAACAGTGTGGTGTGGAATTTGGTCAGGAGGAATAATTGAACCCTACTTCTTTAAAGATGCTACGGGCGTTGCCGTAACAGTGAATGGAGATCGTTACCGTGAGATGATCAAAAATTTTTTGTTACATCAAATGAATCAGTTGGGCTTAGAAAACATGTGGTTCCAACAAAACGGGTCCACATGTCATACGGCCAGAGACACAATCGAAATATTGAGAAGTACGTTTTTAGGTCAATTAATTTCAAGAAATGGTGAAATTGATTGGCCCCCAAGATCAACGGATTTGACGGCACCTGACTTTTTTCTTTGGGGCTATCGAAAGGGAAAGGGACGTGTCTATGTTAACAAGCCGATAAATATTCAACATTTAAAACAGAATATCCGAGACGCAGTTAGTTGGATAGCGCCGGAAATGTGCGAAAATGTGATGAGAAACGCGATAAGAAGAGCTCACATTTGTCGCGCTGCTAGTGGTGGACATTTGGCAGATGTTATTTTCCATACGTAATTGCCAAGCCTAAATATAATATTTTTGAAACAATACCTAGTAATTTGCATTTTATGTAAAAGAAAATTTATAAAATAAGTTGTATACCTCATAATTGGCCATCCTGTATTAAATTAGATTAACAAATGTATTTGCATGAATTTTTCACACGATTTTTAAGTGTGTGTGTGTTTGTTTGTGTATCTCTGTGTGTATGAGTTTATGAGAATATATAAAGAGATTCATAGATATTTATACTTATATATTTTTAATAATTTGTACAAATATAAAACTTAAAAATATACACATTACACAGAGGCTACTTAATAATATGGACAATAAAATTTTCCGTATCTTCGTAGTAAAAAGATACTACAACATAAATAGCCTGTTTTAAAATTTTTGTCTGTCTGTCGTTCTTTTTGTCCACTCCAAGATAATCCCTGGAACGGCTGAACTGATTTTTTGGGACTTTCACCAAAAGATGCAGGCAGTTGTAAGGCAACATATAGGTTCGTTTTTATCCTGGACTTACTATGGGATCGGGGTTTTGCCTTTATGTCAGAATTCATCCAGTTTTGTGCCATAGTATCTATATCCATCAGTATCCATATGGAAATATAAGGCATATTTTAAGTAGATTCCGGCAGAATGTACCTGGTAATTTTAGTAGGTCTAAGCTGAGCTCCGCAGTAACTGACAAATGCTTGCACTATTTTTACAAATCCAGTCAATTTTAACCTACATGGTTCTCACATGATTTGACTAGTAAGACTTGTAAGTATTTCAAAAGAGACCTCTGAGTTTCTTCTCAACAAGATACACCGGCCTCGCCTTGTATAAATGTATAAAAATTAACGTGTGTAAACGTTATTTATAATCAATTTACTTAATAAATATAATTGATCGAATTTTAGATTCGAAGTGCAAAAAGAGAAGTCCGCATCCAAGAGATACTCGGGTCCGAAGAAGAAATAAAGAAGCAAAAACGAAGAGCGGTAAGAAGTCCATGGTGTGATATTATAAAACTACCTGTAGTGTTTGATACCTTGCTAATCTGTGGAACATATTACATTATCTACAATTCCATCTTGAGATCATTGATTCAATTTGGGTGAAGTGACAATCTATCTATACTAATATTATAAATGCGAAAGTAATTAAGATAGATGTATGAATGTTTGTCACTCGATCATGCCAAAAGAGCTGTATGGATCTGGATGAAATTTGGCACAGGAATAACACTGCTACTTTCTGTTCCGGGGAAATTAATGAAATTTCCACGCGAACCAAGTCGCGGGCAACAGCTAGTTATTTATAGATTTACCATTGATTATTTATTCTTGATATAAGTTTAAATACCAACATAATACTGGGTAGCAGACTCATTTTTTTACCACTTTGGTTTTTAATCAATCAATTTATTGTGGGTAGAATTCGGAGGGGTTAACAAAATTCTTACGTTACTAACTAAGCTAATTATGACAAAGACTTCTGTTCACCTCCTTTGAGTGTATGTGAACTGTAAAACCACTATCTTGTTTGTAGAAGAAACGGGAGAGCCTGTGGAAATCTACATCATCATTAGCAGAGACGGTGCGGTCGCAGAGTGCCAGCACAGCGTCATCGCCGACGCCTCCCGCGCTCCGTAAGTATATATTGAGCCAGTTTGTTTTAGAACACAGTTTTATACGTTGGTTCCGTACAGTAAAAGGCTGCGATAGCTGAAATATTCACCAAATGCTAGGGTAGTTTCGTGTCAGTTAGACAGCCTAAGGCACACCTGTCACCAAACCGATTTACCCTCCATCCCCACTACTGGACTTCTAGACGTACAGAAGGGTCCCATACACATTCGGTTGATATACTTTCTTGTCGTACTGTAAGTACTTCACCTCGACATTTATTGCGCGTGCAGCCAAGGTGTGGAAGTTTCTGCCGATTTCAAAAATTTAAATTTCACAATTATAATTTTTTTATGATTTATTTTGCATGTATTATACAGGGTTAATTGTAAAACGAATGCGAAGCAAAAGAAAGCGATTTATTATTATTGTCTTTATTTTCAATATATACATATAAATTACATTTTTAAATATTCTCTAAAAAAAAAAAACATTTAGAAATATAAAAAATAGTACCGGTGGGCTACTATTTTTTATATTTTTAAATGTTTTACCGGGAACAGGGTCTCCATAGAGAGGAACCTCCTGACGATACGCGCCGTGTCCAGGAGTACCGCTCTCTGAAGCAAGCCAGCAAGCAAGCTTTATTATTATTATTTTCTTTATTTTCAATATATACATTTAAATTACATTTTTAAATATTCTCTAAAAAAAAAACATTTAGAAATATAAAAAATAGTACCGGTGGGCTACTATTTTTTATATTTTTAAATGTTTTACCGGGAACAGGGTCCAAGCTACCGGCGGTCAGGGCTCCATAGAGAGGAACCTCCTGACGATACGCGCCGTGTCCAGGAGTACCGCTTTCTGAAGCAAGCCCTTGATCCAACCGTCTAACGAGAGCCTCCTGAGGTGTTGGTCGAGGCTCTTGGCTATTAAGCCATTGGTTGAGATGACTATCGGTACAATGATTGCCGAGCTCACATCCCACATGTCGACAATCTCGTGTGCCAAGTCAAGATACTTGATTTGCTTATCTTTCTCAGCTTTCACGAGGTTCTCGTCATGCGGGATGGTTATGTCGACAATCATGGCACGCCTCACGATTCGGTCCACCACCACTATATCAGGCTTATTGGCTACAATAGTCCTGTCAGTGATGATGGACCGATCCCAGTATAATGTGACATGGCCGTTATCGAGAACTGAGTCGGGCACATACCTATAGTACGGCACTTCCGATTCCACAAGAGAATATTTCAGAGCAAGTTGCTGATGAATTATCTTGGCTGCAAGGTTGTGCCTGTGCAAGTACTCTCCATTAGCAAGACGAGAACAACCAGAGATAATGTGGCGGATTGATTCACCCGGACGGTGACATGCCCGACATATGTCAACCGTGCCATCCTTCACAATAAATTTCCGGTAGTTGTCATGATAACTTCGTCCATAATTGCACAAACAAAACCTTCGGTTTCCCCAAAGAGGTCACCGAAGCGCAACCAAGCTACGGACGCTACTTGGTCTACGTCGGACCCATGTAGGGCCCGGAAAAAACGTCCATGAAGCTCCTTACTCTGCCATATCCCTCTTCGATCGTTAGTGTCTAGCACTGCAGGTTTGCGCCAGTTCTCATTAGCCAAGGAGAGCGGGGTGAGTCCCTTATCCACCGCTACTACATCTCGAAGCATACCCACTTCGGAAGCAAGGAAATGTTCCCTGAGACTGCATACCTCGCGGTTGTGGAGAGTTGTAGCATTCAATAAGCCTCGACCTCCACATTTCCGCGGGATATACAGCCTCATCACCGACGAGCGTGGGTGATGCATTCGATATGCAGTCAGCAATGTACGAACTCTCCTATCCAGGGCGTCAAGTTCAGTTTGAGTCCATTTGAGTACGCCGAAAGAGTATATCAACACTGGCATGACCCAATCGTTGAAGGCACGCACCTTGTTCCCGCCCGATAGAAGGCTTTTAAATACCTTCTTTAGGCGGCCAAAGAAGCGCTCCTTCAGCGATTGCTTCATGTCAACTACATTGATACCTAACGCTTCCGACATACCCAAATACTTATAGGTTTCGGTTGGAGAGAGGGATCTCAGGTTTATGGAATTCGAGGGGTGAGATCCCACGGATTCCAAAATCTCCCCTCGCTTTACATGCATAATCGCACATTTGTCGACACCAAACTCTATCCTGATGGCACTACTGAAAGTTTCAGTTACCTTCAGTAGTTCCGTCAGCTGTAGACTAGTGGCGCCAAAATTTTTTAAATCATCCATGTAAAGGAGGTGAGAAATAACCTGACCACCTTTTTTCAACCTATAGCCTAGGCCTGAATTCTCCAGCAGTGTGCTTAGAGGATTCAAGGCTAAGCAAAACCAAAGCGGACTCAAACTATCGCCCTGAAATATACCTCGCTCGATCCTTATCGGTTCGCTGTACCTTGGGATATATCGACATCCTGGATAGCGAAGAACTGTCCTCCATTGTCCCATACATGACTTCAGAAAGGTGCGTAAAGTTGCATTAATTTTATACAATTCTAGCACCCTCATGAGCCATGTATGAGGCACTGAGTCATAGGCCTTCTTGTAGTCTATCCAACATGTCGACAGATCTTTTTTGTAACGTCGAACCTGTTGGCTAATGGCCATATCAATGAGGAGTAGCTCCTTAGTACCGCGGGACCCATTCTTACATCCATTTTGAGAGGGAGACATGATGTGATTGTTGTCAATGTGTTTGTTAATTTTAGCTCTCAAAATGGATGTCAGAACCTTATAGACCGTAGGCAGACACGTGATTGGTCTATAATTTTTGGGGTCCGCGGTGCTACCAGATTTGTGGAGCAGGTGGGTAACTCCAGTGGTAAAGAACTCGGGTAGTGAGCCAGATTCTAGGGCAGATTGGTACTGAGACGCCAAGCGAGCGTGCGATCTTGTTAGCCATTTGATCCAAAAGTTATGTAGTCCATCCGGCCCTGGAGACTTCCAATTAGGCAGCGGAAGAACTGCATTGGCTATATCATGGGGGCTGATGATGATTGCCCCCATTTCTGGTATTGGATCGCACGCTTGCCTGACCTCCCGGGTCCAATCACCTTCAGTGTGACTGACAGGTACCGACCAGATGTTGCGCCAGAACGTACATAAGGCGTCATCATCGGGCAGGCACATATCAGTCGCACCTTGGTCCGGTCGCTCCCAAGCCCTATATACCCACCTTTCGTTACTTCGGAAAGTGCGATTCTGGGTACGGTTTGCCCATGCATACACCTTCTGCTTTAGGAAGTCGATGCGCTCTGTGACACAGGACATATAATTATGTGGGTGGATATTGGTTCCCAAAAACGCCCGTCTCACAAAGCGCATCACTCTCGGGCGAGTGTTGCCCTCCCTAAAGCAAATAAGTTTGCCAATGAATGCCCTGGCCTCACCAATACGGCGCTCGATCCTATACTGCCAAGCTGGGACAGCTGGTTTAGGTCGTATAGCTATGTCATTAGAAATTTTAACATTAGCTACACGACATGCTGCGACAGCTGCGCAGTACAAGACAGAGTGGGTATCGGCGAGGTCTTCGCAGTTATCAAAATAGTCTGACAACTGCGAATCCAGAGCAGCCACCAGTGCCCTATTCCTGTTATGCATGGGCAAACGAGGTAAGCGTGGTCTTATTTCAGGCGACATGTTGCGATATTCCCGAATAGCACATTCCAAAGCACTCCTCAATTGCTCATTATACTGGGTACTTACGTTTGTAACTCTGTCACTACTCTTTTCAACTTGAATGTTGGGCTGTGGTGGTGCCACCACAGTCTGCGTCGGATGTGAAGTGACACAGCTACTCATTTCCGAACGGAGGCGATCAAGTACGGCTTCATCCAACATACGGTTACGTTGGATGACACGCACTTGATCCGATAGTCGCTGGGCCGAAACGTTGACAGTTGGCTCAAGTAACTGAAACAGAGAGAGCATCCGACCACGGTACGCAGTCAGGTTAGTTCCCCCCTCTGTAGCCCCATAGTATGAGCGCATGACGTTCTCATTAATGGATTGAGTCCATCGCATGCGCTGCACACTTCCACCGGCAGCGGGAACCCTATCAGAGGCCGGTGGGCCTCGAGGTCCCCCACGCAGGCCGGAGGTCGGCCTCTTCCCCGTCGACGCGCAGGTGGTGGTGTCGTCGGCGGCGACAAGTATTCGTCGCTCGAGCTCGACGCAACTGCAGCGGCCGGAGTCTCTTCACTCACGGCTGGAGCAGGTCCCGGCGGCTGCGAGGCGGAGCTGAGCGACGAATTCGAAGATCTTGGGCGTGTAGTCTCGAGCAATCGTGCCCGGTTTCTCGTCAACATTCTTTATGCACGAAGTTGTCATTCATAATTGGTCTATTTCCATATTCTATGTTCTATGTTCTTGGTATATTTTAGATGTAGTGGATTGTAGTTTTTTTTTTAACTATATTCGTTTTAAAGAATATTTTAAATAACTATTTTATATTTTCAATAATTGATAAAAATCGGAATGAAAAATTTTGACGTGCTTGTTGACAGCCGGGCCACAGATTATCATTATTATTATTATTTATTTATCTCAGAAAAAAAAATCCATACAAGGTTTGTTAGTAAAACACCTTATATTCTATGTTAGTAATAAAATTAATTAAAATATTAAACACTAAAAACTAATTCATATATTTTCCCGCAGCATCAGCTTCACCGCAATGCATGCGAGTCCAATGCTGCAGGAAAACACAATCCTGTTTGTTTGCAATGACTTTCAGAATGCTGTTGGTACTCCCACGAATCCTACGCAGCAGTGACGCAGATCGCCGTCTCATAATAGCGCCAAAGCTATCTACCGCCGCTTCAGCAAACATATTGGACGCGCTGCAGAATCGTGGGAGGCCCAACAACATCCTGAAAGCATTGTTGTACTGGATTACTATATTGTTATACTATCACTGATTCCTCCATCTCCCTTTCACTACCGGTCTACCAGACGCACGGCTGGGTACCACCCTCACTTGGTTAATATACCGTCTTGTCGTACCAAGCGCTTCTCTTCCACATTTATTGTACGCACAGCCAAGCTGTGGAATTCTCTGCCGGCTTCTGTGTTCCCTGCCACTTATGACCTTTCAGCCTTTAAAGCACGAGTAAATAGGCATCTTCTGGGCTCACTCGTCCCATCGTAGACCTCATCTATCGCTTACCATCAGGGTAATCGAGGTCAAGAGTGGGCCCGTCGGTAATAATAAAAAAAAATAAAAAAAAAAAACTTTCTTTTGCTTCGCATAGACTTCGTAACAGTTAGGGCGTTCAATTTAAATATTTTTATTTTTGTATGAAAATCTAGTGAACTAAAATATGACGAATTTTTAAAAGTCATAGAACAAAAGTTGTTGATTATGATGTTAGTAACATAGTCCTGAGAGGTTTGCGGTGTTTTACAATTAACCCTGTATATTATAATAGTGTAAGCTGACCATGTGTAATTTTCAAATATTATATGGGTCACAGACCTGAATAAAATGATTTTTTTTTATTAGCAGATGATGTGATGTTTATATGAATAGTGGTACTGTGTTATCTTCAGCGCATGAGCCTGAGAGCGTCCCGGCACGCCCGTGCGACGCTCGCTCGTCGCTGCTGGCCGCCATCTGCGCCTTCGACAAGTCGCGCCTCGCCAGCGTGGAGTCACGGTGAGGCCCTCACTCAGCGGTGGGACTCGCCATTTACAGGAATTAAGTGGTGGCGTTGCAGTAGCAATCGAATCTATTTGACTTCTATTTTCGCGCCATTGGCACAACATAAAATGTTTTGGTGGGCATCACAGTTGGCCGTGCTGAATATCATAATCATGATCGATTACGATTTATGATAATCGATTTTTTTTTGTTACGCATCGCTATCATTAGTTACCCTCCGCTTCTTGTAACCATTTAGTCCTTAAAAGCAATTACTGCGACGTCATTCATGACTAACTTCAGCCCGGCCGACTTAAGATGTACCTTACTGTAACTTTGTTCATTTACACTTCTGTTAACATGATTATAAACAGAGGATAGGAACCAGGCCTACAGCTGTATGTACATCGATTAAAAAGAGAGGATCATGGTTACCCTATCTATCTCTAGTCTACATTATAGATAGGGTACCCGCGATCTCCTCTCTCTCTAATAGTCGTACGTTTCCATTTACAGCCCTATCATTCTTACTATATCTAAAATACTTTTATGTGTGACTTATAAGTGCGGTATTGTGTGAGTACACAAAAGATTTAGCGTTGAAAAGCTTCAACTCTACGGCCTGTACTGTCGTGTGTAATACGATCTACAGAAGTGTATTTAAATTTGTTTTGCAAGAAAGCGTTCCATATGAATGTGAACCTTATACTACGCGTTTAATGTTTATATTATTGTTTAACTCCACATTTATATGCAAAGTTAATTCGGTTAGGGATGTGAACCATATATTATGCTAGAACGAGACCAAAGGCCACGACTGCTGCGAATGCCATTGCTAAATAAATTATCTGTATAAAGTCTACTCTTTTAAAAATTGTTTGTGGGATTACAGTCGCGAGAGGAAACTCGCGTAGAATCTTTGCAAATAAAACTCATTGGTATAATCCCGGACTGTTTAGTAAAAACATGAAAGGGTTAATTACGAATGATTTAAAAATAGAGGGTTATCTACATTTTGGCTACTTTTTGTATAAAACTAACTTTCAAAGTAAAATGTTTATCTGTTATGCTTAGCGTTGCTATATTTTTTCGAAACTGTAACGTAATTTTAATTATGATTTTCCTTAATTTATTAATTAAAGCTAAATTATCATAATCCGTTTTACGAGGTAAAAAAAAAACAATTTTCGTATTAAGTATTGAAATCGATCTTGGTAAATATTAAACTACTTAAATTGGTATTCACAAGAGATTCTCAGTAAAATAAATCTATTGGTATTGTATTATATCTGATATTATTATTTTACTCTAACGGTGCATTCCTGTATATATTATATGGAATTTTATACCTTGTTGATCAAAAGCATTGTGCGGGATCGGTGTATGTTAATCTTGAACTGTTATAACAACATTGAATTATGCGATGAAATTAACGATGAATTGAAATGGATTTCGAGTTTACTCTCTTGGAGTATCATTTCAGCTCACTATTGGGCTAACAGCCAGCTCACATCAGGACACGACGTTTCGCGCCTTTTTAAGATAGCTATAAAATGTAGAATTACATTTTCCTAAAAACCGGCTAAGTGCCTTGTAAAGCCTTGAACAATAAATCGGCAAAAATCACGTCATGTTCTTTAATTTCTAATTTTATCATAAATGTGTATATTATTATTTATTTTCTACGCTGCGCTGTAAATGTAATAGTAGGTTATGCATAGACTACTATGCTTACTAGCATACAAGCTAGCCCAAGGCAAGGCACCTGTGTCCCCGAAGAGCCTACTCTATTTGTCACAAATACTACAACATAATTGCGTACGCGCAAGTCAACGTTTTCAAAGAAATGTTGAATTTAGGTGCTGAATTACAATTAAGTTAGAACAATTGTTTTGAATTTCTTTACAACCCGCGAGTCAATATCGACGTTTTCGTGTTAATTATGTGAAACACTGAATATTACTGTGATTGCTATTATAATGAGAGCGTGCAGCGTCTTGTCTCAATGTGAATATATATGTAATAGATGTAATATATGTAATAGAAACACAAAGGCAGGATATTATATGACAGATCTCTAAAATTTGTTATATATATTTTATTGGTATTTTATTTCCTTCCTGATCAGAAGGTCTAAGTGGCTAAGTGTCCAACAGTGCGAAACGTCTAATGAGCAGTAAGTCTAATTATAATTAGCAAAATGCAATTGTAGCAAAACGTCCATCTAGCACATGGTCTTTATAGCAGGACGTCTATTTAGCCAATCGTCATTTTTAAAATGTGTACACTCATGATAGAAAGTAAAAGGCATTTGTAAATTACATTAAATTTCTTTTGATAAAAAAAACCTGGGTTAAAAACCTAGTAAACTCTTAAATATTATTAGGATATTAGGCGCACAAATTCTCCAGCATTTATTCACCTAATATCCTTTTGATATGGCCAAGGTTTATCAAAAATTCAAAGGGACTAACTTTTTGACCCTCAAGTTTTTGCAGCTCTCTTTTGTATTTGGCACTAAACATTATATCGATCGTTCTTCTCTTATTTCCTTCAAATAACTTATTTATGTATTTGCGATCTTGCCAAAGCGCTTGATTCTAAGAGCTTTGAGGAATAGTAGCAGGGTTGGCTTTGATGAGTTGTTTCCGTTTCGACAGATTTTTGTTTCGACAGCGTGTCACTTTGTTACGAGGCATGCCTTTTAAGTTTTGTCGTTTGAAGAAAAAAACACAACTAGAACCTTATAGTACTTTTTATTGCTTTTCAAAGTATTCACCACGTAGCTTAATACACTTTTCCATTCGCTCAAATTAGTTATTATAACATTTATTCTACTCGTAAAGTAGGGGTGTTCAAAATGGCTGACTTGAAAGCGTCGACTGCTTCTTCATCGGACTGGAACCTTTGACCACGAAGACTTCTTAATTTTAGGAAATGTAAAGAAATCGTTAGGGCTTAGGTCAGGACTATATGGAGGATGGTCAAGAATTTCTACTTTTTCCTGCTTCAAATACTCAATAGTTTGACGAGCGCTGTGTGAGCTTGCGTTGTCGTGGTGCAGGATGATGCGTCGCTTTGAGTTAGATTTTCGAAGTTCGGCGATGACTTGTGGTAAACAAACTGTGGTATACCACTCTGCGTTAACCGTTCGACGATCTTCAAGTGCAATAGTCGCAACATGGCCGCTTTTTCCAACGAACGTGGCCACCATCTTTGAAGTGCTTCGAGAACGTACAACTTTAGTCGACTTTGGTTCGTCTTGAAAGACCCAGATTGTAGATTGTTGTTGGGAATCAGGATCGTAGGCATAGATCCAAGATTCGTCACCATTGATGATGTCGTAGACGTGATTTGACTCTCCTCGGTTGAACCTTTGCAGAGTATTCTTGCACCATCTGACGCGGGCTGCCTTGTGATCGTCGGAAAGCAGATGCGGTATCCAACGTCAAACTAGCTTTCTCACACCAAGCGCTTCATGCCAGATCTTCTGAATGGTTGTCCCTGAGATGCCTAATAGAGCCTCTATCTCTCGATACATCACATGACGATCTTCGAGAATTAGTTGTCTCACAGCAATGATGTTATCTTCAGTGAAGGCGGATTTTGGGAGTCCTTCGCGAGATTTGTCACTAACACTAGTATGTCCACGCTGGAATTCTAAATACCAGCGTTCGACAGTCTGCAGACATGGGGCTTCATCACTGAACACAGATGTTAGCTCTTCAAAAAACTGAAGCCGTGTCAGGCCTCTTCTAAAGTTGTAGAAAATTATTGCACGAACATTTTCCTTAGAAAGATTCATTTTCGTACGTAATCTGACAGATTCCAATCGACGATGTGATTAAACAATAGCATTAATACTAATACTTTCAACTGTTTTGAGATTCAAAATTTAAACACATTCGAATATAGAACAGTTCCAAATTCAAAATTACCGGGAAATATGGAAACCACAGAACTTAAAAGGTATGCCTTGTATCTCCAATGTACAGCTACGTACAAAATAAAAGACACAGGTACATCAACCTTTTGAACGCTATTGTCGCATATATGTGACAAAATACACATCGAAAAAAAAAAACAAAATATACTCATTTTCTTAAAAATCTTTTAATCATTAAAAAAAATACGTAGGTATTAGAATTTCCAGCCAATAGTTTATAAAGCATAAAGAATTTAATAAACTTGTGTAAAATAAAAGCTTTTGTAAAATTGTATAATATGCAGATCCTAATAAAAGTATTTACGAAATTACAGCTGAAATATATATAAATAATTGTATTGTGCTTGTGATAAATAAATCACTTTAACTAAATCTATGACTCCTTGTGACTGTACTTTTACTGTCGAAACAAAAATCTGGCAAAACTAAAATCTGACGAAACAAAAATCTGTCGAAACGGAAACAACTCGCTTTGATTTTATATTCGTATTTAGTCGCCTGTGCCAACCTCCGAGTGCATTGTTTGTGCGAAAATTATAATCGCTAGGACAGTTTATTATATCTGCCAGAGACTGTAGCCATTGTCTTTTAAAGTAATTTAAAAAAGCCACCATTTCTTCTCTTTTCGTGGCCTTTTCAACAATGCTAGTCCAACAATCCGTAATGTATGGAGAAGGTAGCAGAGGTAAATCGGAACATACTCTGACAATGTTTTTGCACTCTCTGTTTTCAGGAAGACCCAATGTTGAGGCTTTTTACCAAACAGCCTTATTAAGATGATAATAGCAGCTCGTTATTCGATTGTTCAGAAAAGCTTCTTTAATTCCATTGATAAGAGCCATCTCATAATCGCACTTAATGGCCATCATGTCTATTTCAAAATGCTGCTTGATGAGGCTGAATAAGCGTCCGTAGGTTTCTTGTCTCTTGTCAGGTAGTAACGCGTATATAACTCCCATAACACAAGTTAAATCATCACAGCTATTCAAATCAACATGAACTGATAACAGCTGATAGAATGGCCTAGGTGTAACTTTGAATGTCCCATCAATAAAATACATCTTATTTTTCAATGTATTAATGCATTGTATGGGGGTGTTGAAAATATTAAGATTTTATTATTGTCACATCCATCTTCACAAACAAGGAAACTTTCGGCCATTATTTCTGGAATTATAACATCATTCAAGTTTTTTAATTTAGTTTTACAAACATTTAACTATTTGCGACGAGCCCTGAACAGTGTGTCTTTTTTTTAGTTGAAATCTGGTACCTGTTGAATCTCATCCACTTTTCCGAATTCGTTCTCGAAAATTTTGTGGTCAGGTTTTGTTTTTTGGCGAACTAATTTCTTGCATTTGTCCATCACTATGCCATGCCAGTCCTGTTTTTATCGAAATTAGCTTTACATGTATGCTCATTTAACTGACGAATGAACTTGTTTTCAACTTTATTGATTGTATTAGATGCACTACACTCATTGCACTGGGAGCATCTCCATAGAGTTGACCCGCCTTTATTTGTGATATTTAAATTGTACCTGTGACCATTCAACAACTTTTCTTTTGACTTTCGATGAAAGTAAATATTTGTTCTTCATCCATTTTTACAATTTAGTATTTGTAACTAGCTGTCCCGGCAGACCTTGTTCTGCCTTATTTCTCTAAAACAAAGTAATATTGGTTTTTTTTTATGTTAATAGCTGCCTTGTCAGATTTCGTTCTGTCAAAAGTGATTGGCCTGTCGCAGTCTAATAGAAATAAAATAACATTGAAAGACTTTAGTAATATTTAATGTGGTGATAATTTAAGTCCATGCAGCCTTTTTCCATCCAAAATACTTCACCGACGCTTATGTTTTTATCACTTATTTTCCTTCACGATTACTGATCATCATTAAGTAAAATAACACAATTTTTACACAATAAAAATTACTATAAAACAAGTTTGAGGGATCTTGTTATATTATTTTCATTAATTACTTGCAACCTCTAATCAACTTGAAGGCATACCAAAGATAATCCTAACACGCCTTTGTTTTGTACTGATTGACGTCAAATGTTTGACAGCTGGGGACAGAGTAGTTTGTATGGAAAAAGAAAATTGATGTTTTTACTATTTTTCTCATATTTTCCTTTTTTTTCTCTCCATAAAAACCTTCCTCAGACTTCATCAAACACAAAACAAAAGAAATCAGCCAAATCGGCTCAGCCGTTCTCGAGTTTTGAGGTTAGCAACACATTTAGCGATTCATTTTTATAGGCTGACACTTATTCTCATGAATGCAACTTGGTTGGCATTACCATAGTGTATTACATACTCTTTGGGCATTACTCATTTGTTTTTTCCTGTATCGATTACTATTCATCTATATAATATATTAAAAAAATAATACGATATATGCTACGAGTACATAGACCAAAAAGTCTGTATGTACAAGTCAGTATGTTTCTTTTTTATTGATGACTAGCGACCCGCCCCGGCTTCGCACGGGTGCAATGTTTATATTAAATATAGGCAGCGTTCGCGAGAATCGTTAACGTACGGCAGTTTTTTCGACGCCTTACTCCACAATTTTCACTACCACGAAAAATCCCATCTATTTTCCGGGATAAAATATAGCCTATACGGATTCGGAAGAATCCCTCTAAGTAATGGTAAAAGAAATTTTGAAATCAGTCCAGTAGTTTTTGAGCCTATTCAATACAAACATACAAAAATACAAAGGTTTCCTCTTTATAATATTAGTATAGATTATGTGTGTGTTGAGTTTTGTAACTGAGTATCCAGACATTTTGAGAATCTGACGATTTGATATTAATGGACGTTCTGCTATAAAGACCATCTTCCAGTTGGACGTTATGCTACATGGGCATTTTGCTAATTAGACTTACTGCTCATTAGACTTTCCGCACTGTTGGACATTTAGCTATTTAACTATAGATTGTCACAGCCAAATGAAAATTGTTTATGTTATTTTTGGTGGTAACTTTAAGACACGCCTATGTTTACAGGTTTTTTTTTTATTGAAAATAGGTTCGCGTTTGACCACTATCTCACCTGATGGTAAGTGATGATGTGATCGAAGATGGAGCACGCTTACCTAAAAGTAACCTATTCACTCTGGACTTAAAGACTGCTAGGTTGTAGCTGTCGGGAAACACAGACTCCGGCAGGGAATCCCACTCCTTAGCCGTACGCACAATGAAGGTATTCCCAAGACGTTTTGTGCGTATGGGTGGGATGTCCACCATAACGATGGCGCTTCGCCGTTTGTCTCGTAGTCCGATGATGGAACGGGCTTGGCGGAATTAGATTGTTTAATTCCATCGCACACTCCCCGAAATTTAACCGATAGAAAACCGATAGACTTGCAACTCGTCGTCGGTGTTCAAGCCTCTGGAGCTTTGACTCGACCAGTGCATCGTTGCCAATCAGCCTCTTGGCCCGCTTCTCGACAGACTCAAGCGCGTTCAGTTGGTATTTCGCAGATCCATCCCAAAGATGAGAGCAGTATTCCATACACGACCGAACCTGGGCTTGATACAAATTGAGCAGCTGTTCCGGTGTAAAGTACCGTCTCACCTTGGCCAGGATTCGCAACTTTTTTGATGCTAACTAAGCCTTAGCCTCGATAAACGGGCCAGAATTGAGTGTGGAAGTTAGTCACCCCAAGAAGCTCAATAAAATCGGTTATCGGCACGGTTACACCACGGAAAGTAGGAGCCGGTTCGAATTGGCTCCTTTTTGCGGAGAAGAGACACGCCTGGGTCTTACTTAGCTGCATTAAACTTGACCAGGTTAGCATCGCCCCATTCGGAGACAGCCTTCAAGGTCAAGTTCAAGCGCCCAACCATGTCCTCACGGAGAGACTGGATCTGTGACCCACCAACTCGCACGCTGGACACATATCTTTCAGAAACTGTGCTGTCGTCTGCATACCCAAAGGTGCCGGGCATTAGCAGATCGTTAATGTGCAGCAAGAATAAAGTTGCTGAGAGAACAGACCCCTGAGGGACCCCGGCATTAATTGCCAATTGGCCAGACGAGCAGCCATCAATGACCACTCGAATGGACCGATCCCTCAGGAAGTCTTCAATCCAAACGCAAAGTTGAGTGGGTAAACCGACAGAAGGAAGCTTAGCAATAAGGCTATCGTGCCAGACCCTGTCAAAGCCTTGGAGATGTCAAGGGAAACAGCAAGTGCTTCCCCCTTGTTTCTCAACCTCACTCCAGATATGAATGGCATACGCTAGAAGATCCCCAGTTGACCAGTTTTTGCGAAAGCCGTATTGTCGGTCACTGAGGATGTCGTTGGCTTCTAGGTATGCCAGGAGCTTACTATTAGTACACGCTCCATACTCTGTAAGAGTATGGAGCGTGTACTAATAGTAAGCTCCATACTCTTACAGAGTATGGACGTGACTGAAATAGGCCTGTAGTTGGCCGGGTCAGCAAGACTGCCCTTTTTGGGTACAGGCTGTACGTTAGCCAGTTCAGGTGTTTATATAACAGACTGTATGTTAAGTCTTGTTCGTAGAATCTTACGATATGCTTAGTTTAAAAATGAATCTGTCAATTGATAGCCTAATGGCGAATGATTGGTGAAATATTAATTTTTCCAACAACCTGCTAATAAATCTTGAAACGAAACATAAAGTTAAAGAGGTTTTTATAAAAAGGTTATATTTATAAAACAACTATAACTTGTTATCCTAGTTGAACCTGCTATCAGTGCCCTAAGATGTCCTATATTCATTTTTACTTTACTTCATGCTTACTTTAAATACTGATCATCATTTTTTTTTGGAGAACTTGGATTTAGAATATGCCAATCATTATTAACATTAAGCATAATAATGTATGGATCAAAAGTACACTTCTCATCAGAAAAATCGACACACCTTGCTAGTTTATGTTTTGTAAGGATTATCAGAAAAATGTGTATATTTAGGAATATAAATGACAAATGTCATTTAATAGTGAATAATATGAGGTTTTCAAATCCTAATGTTAATGTTCTAAATTCAAATTAAATTTTCATAGGTTTCGTATTTTGTTTACCAAGTCATTTTACCCTGTATTTTACCATGTAGGAAATTCATAAAACAACACACGTAAATGAAAAAAAAAAGCTAAGAAACGTTTGTTTAATAACTTGTATTCCCTCCCCGAGCTCTTATTACTGCTTCCATACGGTTTTTCGTCGATCGGATGAGAGTCACGATTAAATGTTGTGGCATTCCATTTCGTTCCTCTTGGATTGCATTTTGCAGTTGGCCAAGTGTTTCTGGGGCAGGATCTCTTGCACGAATTCATCTCTTTAATTCATCCCATAGATGTTCAATCGGATTCATGTCCGGGCTTCTTGCTGGCCATTCCATAAAGGAGATACTGTTACCGGTTTTACGGAAGAACCCTTCCGTGGATGGAATAAAAGACTTGAAGAACTTGTACAATAGATATATTGTAAAAAAAAAAACTTATTAAAATACATGAGCGCAGCCGTCAGGCGATCACATTGACAAAACCCAAAAGTCATTCACTATTCAAAAACCTACGACAGCAGTATAGAATAGAAAAAAAAACGACAAATCAAACAGTGACTGCTCAAAGGTCAACATTCAACACATACCGACTTCGGTAACAAATCTCGGGAAGTGTTGAATGTTGTTCAACACTTCTCCTCAATCGCTGTTTGAACTCGGACATCACCGCTGGCTCAACTGGCTTAAAAACCTAAGCCTAAGTTCATAACACAGAACTTATGTTTAGGGGCACATAAAGATTTAGTTAGTACATCAGCCACCATTTCCTGAGTAGACAAATAATTCAGCTTGATTACATGATTATTCACAGCCTCCCTAACATAGTGGTACCTGATATCTATGTGCTTAGTCCTTCTATAAAACACTGGATTGACACTAAGTTTCTGAGCGGACTGATTGTCATTGAACAGATCGAACACTAACCCAGAACTACCAGTCAATTCAGTAATCAAGTCCCTAAGACAACGCGCCTCCTTAGCAGCCTCACTAAGAGCAACGTACTCAGCCTCAGTACTTGATAAACTAACACACGTTTTTTGTTTGCATTCCCAGGAGATGGTGTTTCCCCCATCTACATTTTATATGACCTTTGTATGACCCGACCTACTAAACGCAAGACTAACGCTTTGAGTCCCCTTAAGATACCTCAATACACGTTTCGCATGCCCTCCAGTGTTCCATAGTATGACACGTATTAAACTGGCTTAAGTAGGAAACTGCATACATAATGTCCAGCCGTGTAAAAACACTCAGATACATAAGAGAACCTATCAATTCCCTATACGGAACAGTACCCTCACCTAACACTCTCGTATCAGTAAACTTAATGTTGGGGTCCAAAAGAGTGGACTGGTTTGCATTCCGACATACCGAAACTGTCGAGCAAGCGCTCAACATACCGCCCCTGACAAAGCTTAAGTTTCGTTCGTCCTGTCACGCTCCACCGCGACCCCGAGAACATGCCGCACCGCACCCAAGTCTTTAATCTTAAACGGTTTACGTAAACTCTCTTTCAGCTCTTCAGCCATGCGCGCATCATTGTAATACCTACACAATAAAATCGTCGACGTACAACGCAATGTAAACAACCGACTTACAATTTCGTCTGTAGAAGATACATTGTTCAAGTTGGCATTGAAAAAAACCTGTCAACAGAAGCACGTCTTTCACCCTCTGATACCAAGCTCGTGAAGCTTGTTTCAGTCCATAGACCGCCTTCAAAATTTTTGTATCAGATTCATATTTGGATTGCGCAAATATGATCATGTTTCTGAGTTTCGCACTAAACTCAAGTGGCTGCCTATTCGCCTTCGCCGGAATGCACATATTTTATCATTACTCTACAGTATTCTTTTCAATCCAACTACTCCCTTTTACCTCAAAGAACGTTTTAAGTTCCTTCATGACACACATGTTAGAGATTTGAGATCATCTGAGAATTTGAGACTTTTGATGCCTACGCATTCCACAAAATTTTACGACCAGTCATTTACGGTGCAGGCCATTCGGTTGTGGAATGGATTGCCGGTGTCAGTAAGACAAGCTCAGTCACTTGCTGTTTTTAAAAGCTCGGTTGCCAATCATTTTATTTCAAACTTATGATTATTCCTTTGCTTTCTCCACACGATGTTAAAGAACACATAATATATTTATTTATTTTATTTTGTTTTTCCGTTATTAATGAATATTTGTACAGTAGTACACTAATATAGCCCTCCCCTTTTTAATTAAAGCTCATAAAGTCCTTCCAAAGGTTGTCTGGAAGATATCGCTCTCAGCGATAAGACCGCCATTGTAACCAATTTTTTACAATATTGTTATTTAAGTGTGATTCAATTATTGGTGTACAATAAAGTATATTCTATCTATCTATCTATCTATCTATCTGTAGACTTTATTTTCTCCACCAGGTGAAATGAACCCCCCCGTTCGAAACATGAAAATTTACTCATCAAAATTACCATAGAGGAACGCCGTCTGTACGTCCAGATGGTCTACATATCGCCAAAAACAGTCGCAACGAACTGTACCGTACTACCGGTGAAAACGTCTCAAAATAATATTCACCATACTTTTGGTTGAAACCCTTGGCTACTAACCTAGCCTTATACCGGGCTATCTTCTCCTCGGCGTCGCAATTAATTTTGAAGATCCATTTATTCCGAACCACATTTTTACCCATAGGTCGATCCACCAACTCCCAAGCCTCATGCTGATTGAACGAATCAATCTCCACCTGCATAGCTTGCTTCCACAAGTCGCTCTGCCCTGAACCCAGAGCTTCCTTAACAGAGCGCGGTTCAACTGGGATCGCATCATGTGCGTATAAACCCTTAGGTTGTCTAGATCTAAGATTGTACCTCGGTTCCGGAGGCTCCACCACCTCCTCAACGCTATCTTCAAAAACCAAATTGTCCTTGCCGCCATCATCACCGCTCGCTGTCATAACCGGCTCAACATTTCCCGTTACCAGCTCTTCACTGACAGTCGCCCGAGCTGCATCACCAACCACCTCACTCTCAGGCACGCTTGACTTCCACTCACCAGTGAAATCATCAACTTCTTCCCCTGAAAGAAATATTTCTATAGCGGTTGATTCGTGTCCAGTTCCTAGGTCTCTTTCAATACAAAGCCCACTCAAGCTTCCGCCTCCTGCAGACATAGTGGCCAGGTCTCGGTCGCTCATTATATCTTAGTACAATTCCTCTTCTTTGCGCACTCTGGGCCCATAACCCTGTTACCGGTTTTGCAGAGGGTTCTTCCGTGGATGCAATAAAAGACTTGAAGAACTTGTACACTAGATATATTGTAAAAAAAACTTATTAAAAAACTTTTTACCAAAAAATTAAACCGACTCCCAAAAAACACTGCAAAGTGAAAAATAACTTTAATTTCGGTAGTCGGTGTCTTTAGTTTTATATTTTCGTTTTTGGCACCGACTTCCGAAATTAAAGTTATTTTTCACTTTGCAGTGTTTTTTGGGAGTCGGTTTAATTTTTTGGTAAAAAGTTTTTATTTCACTCTTTTTAGTTGGTCTATTTTTAATTTACCTAGTTACAAGAGCCTAATTATCAACTACTTATAACCTTTTACAAAATATTGCTTTTCCCAATGCTGAGACGTTAATTGTGGAGGAGTTCTCCTGGTACTTCACCATCAGCTCTACATCACCATATGCATTGTGACGAGCATAAAGTGCGTAACATCCATATTCAAGTAATCGAATCGCAATCCACTCAATACTTATTATTGAGTAGTTTCGGCGGCCATCTGTGGTCTTCATCATCAGTTCCACTTCCTCAAATGGTACTTTTTGAGAGCAACTGCACAAGTTACTATAATAAATACCCAAAACGACATAGGTGTGCCTATAATATTTGAAGAGTTCCCTCGATTTCTCCAGGATCCCATCATCAGATCCTGACGTTTATGAAAATGGGACCAATATCGAAGTATACCCTTTCAATCAAAAAAAGAATTTTCCAAATCGGTTCAGCCGTCTTCGAGTAATCGATGATCATACATTAAAAAAAATATATATATATATATATATACGCGTCGAATTGATAACCTCCTCTTTTTGTCGTCGGTTGAAAATACATGAGCGCAGCCGTCAGGCGATCACATTGACAAAACCCAAAACTCATTCACTATTCAAAAACCTACGACAGCAGTATAGAATAGAAAAAAAACGACAAATCAAACAGTGACTGCTCAAAGGTCAACATTCAACAGATACCCACTTCGGTAACAAATCTCGTACGACGCTCGCGGTGTGAGCCCTAGCACTGTCGTGCATGAATATGAAACCGTTGCCAATAAAATGAGTATAGGGCATCACGTGAGGCTCAAGACACTGTTCGATGTAGCGGTGGGTAACTCCGGAGGTACTGATACAAAGGTGCCGGTTCCGAACGCGGATACGTAAACCTTATTTATTCCTCACAATTCTTACCGGCACCGCGGTACCAAATGATTCCGGCGGAGCGCGAGTTCGCACTCGCTCACTCGGCTCGGTGCATCGTGTCGCTCATGTCGCTATAGTACGTACCTATCGATTGGTTTGGTTGGTAGACAGACACGACACGGACGCGGAGCAACAGGTCTTAGAATTAGTAGTTCAAAATTGTTTTGGTTCTTCCAATAGAGCGATGCGTTGAAGATTTGCCGATCATAATAACAGTACGGAGCGCTCTTATTCCTATAGAATTAGAGTTTAATCCAGAATTACCTCCTCAAAAGTTAGGAAGCTATTATTTTTAAATCATAATCTGTAAACCATGATAACTTTACATTGTAAAGTTATCAAAACGAAAATTGTTACTTTCCTTATTATTTATGCCCCGAAATTTAAATCGTATGAATAACATGAGATAAGTGCTGTATAGTCTGTAAACTATTCAATTCAAAATGTGCCAAATGATCCAACGAACCGAATGAATAAAATGTTCTGGGGGAACCGGGAAACCAAAATGACCGAGTGAGTAGCGGTGCCAAAGGAATAACTAAGGTGAACCGGTACCAGACTCAGCGTCGGAATAAGTGAATCAATTCACTTTCCGAAATAAAGATTACCCACGCCTAGTTCGATGTACCGATGACTGTTTAGTGCAAGCAGACAGCCCAGACACAAAAACAAGCTCTGTCTTACCGTCGGTGCTGATTCCTCCCAAAACCGTCCACGAACCGGTACCATAGCTGACCTTTTCTTCAATGCAGCATTGTACAAAGCGTTCTCCATCTCTTCTATAGACAGATCAGAAATGAGAACTTTGTTCCACTGGAGGTATAACCAATTTATGTGCTCACGTGCGAAGTTAAGGCGCGCTCTTCGATGATCTGCAGTTAATTTCGGCCCATTTGCTGGCTTGTGCGGTACCAGTCCACGTTCCTTCAACCTTCTTCTAATTGGACGTAGTTATGCAAAAAGGATCCAATCCACACTTTTACCGCCCATTGTAACACTCTGTAGTTTTTAAGTCCTTATTTAATTCTGTTATGGTGTACAATAAAAAGTATATCTATCTATCTTTTCCGAAATTGAGTTATTTATACGAAACGCATCTTCAGGGTGATATATTAAAGATATCAATATAATTCAATTTCGGAAAAAGTTTGGAATGGATCCTTTTTGCATAACTACGTCCAATTGTAGAGTCACAGCCACCCTACGGACAACATGAAGCTTCTGCTGCAGTTGAAAAGCATTAAGGCGTCGTCTTCGTAAAGAAGTTGTTACAATAAATCAATCATTTCGCTCAGAAGTGACCCGATTCCTGCCAGATCCTAAACGGCGCGTGAACAAACCAGTCACCCGATAGCGTTTGCACTCTATGAACAGACGACAAGCTCAGATGCAATCTTTCAGCCACAACACGCTAAGTCCAGAATCCATCAATGCCACCACTTGGGCGGCTTCTGCGGGCGTAGTATCCATATGTTTTAGAAAGAAAAAATCTTTCTCAGACGTCCCAGTCACAGTAAACAAATAAAGAACAAAAAGTTTTAAGATAAGCGTTAATTTTTAGTTTTCAAAGGTGAAATGTACTCTCTCTCAACTCTAAACACACATTTGTCTCAAAACAGTGAATCATTTCATTTATAGGATAATCAAATGAAATTCTAATTTTGAATTTTCGCTTATCACTGTAATGGTCAAACTGCCAGCTATACAATCATGTGATTTTTTTCATGGAATGAAAACTGTTTTGTGTTAAATTAGGACAGAAACCTAAAAAACGGAAGTATTTCGATTTTTCTGATGAGAAGTGTATAAAGGACGGATAATGTTTTAATATTATATACAAGAATGTGTATTGAAGATATCACCAATCATAAAAGTTTAATTATTTAGTACAATATGAATTATTCAAATCCAATGCAATTAATTGTATTAGTGTAGAACTTAGATATTTTATTTTCGAACAAATATAACATTTAAACACTACATAATTGTAGTTTTAAGTTCATCCAAGATCTTATGGCTCAAAATCACCAAGGTGGAGAATTAAGGTTTCCAGCAAATAAATGTCTAAATTTAGTTTATTTAAGTAAATCGTCATTGTAAATATTATTTAACTCTATTTATATTAACTATACATAATACCGTATACTGCTTTAGAAAAATATATTCATTATTATATGAAGAAATAACTACAAAAAATCATTTCGAGAACGCGTCCAATGTAGCAATGTGCAGAAACTAACATTGGAAATATTTATAAAATAACATCATGTAAACACTTTCTCTTGCTTAATAGCTTATAAATTTATCTAATATCAATTAATTATATTCAATAAAAAAGAAAGAAAATAAATTAAAGAAAATCAAGTAAAAATATTGTGTCCAGCAATGTATGCGTCATTTCAGTGAACGAAATTTTGATTCTCGGTAAAAATTGAGTTTTTGAACGCAACTTTTAGTTGTCTGTGATACAGTTATGGGAACGACGTAAACAAATGGCCGCAGAGAGTATTTTTCGCCAAAATAATTGAAAATAAGTGGTAAGTATTTTTCAATTCATTAATTATAGATCGTACATCAATACGTCGTCATACCGGGAATGCGTTTATCAACTCGGAATATTGAAAAATACGTTTTGTAGTTTTTAATAGCAAATAGTAACCTCAAATATTTTGCAACAACAAAGCCAAACATGATGTCAAAGATGGCTATCGTCTAAAAAGGGCGCGTTTGTTTGAAAAAGTCATTTCGGGAACAGTCATTTCGGGAATGTTCTCAGACATGACGGAGCGTTCGCGAAATGATGACGACGTTCCGGAAATGACTTTTTCAAATAAACCCGCCTTTTTATTATAACTATTGGCTAATTAATTAAGAGTATGTTATGTCAACATATTTTTTAATAAATGTTTAATTTTTTTAGCAATATGGAGTCTCATGTGGCTGAAAAAAAAAATAAAAAACGTACAAAAAAGCAAGTAAAAAAAATAGTTCGGCTTACTTGCGACAACGGGAGAAAGCTAATGCCAAGAAAAGGATTTTTTTAGATAAGATGCCGGAGGAAGAGAGAGAAATAAAAAGGGCAAAGGATCGAGCGTACTATCAGAAAAAAATAGCTGAAAAGAAAGTTAAAAACATTGCTGAGATGACTGAGAGAGAAAAGCGAAAGCAGAGAAAGAAGCATCAAAAAAGTACAGAGAAAACAGCCTCAGATTTAGTATATTTGTTTACGGAGTCTTCTATACTGGTAAAAGAGATTCCTGATGATGCCATTTCTAGAGCAAAAGACTTAGTTCCGAAACCTTTAAATGCCATACCAGGTATCATGAATATTACAAAAATTACATGGCAAAGAGGACCAGAAGTTATAATTAAAATGTACCAACACGAACATTTTGAAAAGCAACTGAAAATGTCTGTACTATCTGGAAGTTTATACCCGAACTCTGTCCCAATAAATATGGGAATATCTACAAGAAAGTCTCCTGAACCGGATGAGCTTATGGATACAATTGATGTAGAAGATTTACTGCAATTGAAGGAACGGAGCATTTACAACATCATTTATAAATGAAATGAAAAGAAATATTTATTTTGTAAATTGGTTATAAATAAAACTTTTACACGTCATGTTTTTTTGCGTGTTAAGTTTAGTTTAGCTAGATGAGGCCAGTATTTCCTAACTGATTACTTTGAGAAGAAACACCGAAACAAACTCAGAAGTCTCTTTTAAAGTCCAGACAATTTAACTCATCATCATCCGATGAGGAGGATTTAATGTCGATTTCTGTTCGTCAGCAGATTGCACAAAAATCGGTTACTGTGGAAGCTGGTACATCTTAGAATCAAGACAAGGAAAACCTACATCCAAATTTAATATCCCCTGGTACCTTTGTTTTAATTAATGTATAAACACAAAAGAAAACTATCAATTACAGATACGTTGCCATTTGTAAGACAGGTGTCGATAAAGATGATGGAGAAATCCTTGTCAATTTCCTGAATTCGGTGCGTGATAATGCAAAAAAAAATTAATTAGATCCGAATGATAAATCGTACATTGCATTTGAGCAAATAATAAGTACTATTCCAACACCATTACTTAACAAAGAAACTAATAAAAAGTATTATTACTTTGAGACTGATATTGATATTTATGAAAAGTTCTAATGTTTGTTTCATATTGTTAGAATAAGTGCTTGTTTTTGATTAAAAGTTTATTTAATTTTAAATACAAAACTATAAGTAGAGTGTTTAGATGGTTGGATGATTACCATCATAATAAATGTTTATTAAGATTATTAAGAATATCTGGCTGTGTAGAGCAATTAAAAGACATTAAAGTGGTTTAAGTTACATTTTGATCCTTATGATTCTTATGCCAAAATAAATAAATAAGTACGACATCCAAAAATATTGCTTTTGAATTGATAAACCTAAATTTTATCTATATCGTCATTTCGGGAACACACGTATCATTCCGTGAACACTTCATCATTTCCGGGAACATTACGAAAATCATAGATAACACATTATTATTTTTAGATATTTAAAAAAGGCCCTTGTAATATTAAAATAAAGCAAACTTCTCATCCCTATAGCTTGTTTATTTATATATCTGACAGCGATATTTGTCTTAATTCGATAATTTAGGCAATGAAATAGTTATATAGCTCCAGGTGTACAGATATCTTGCTTTTTACCGTCTTTATTTGCAATTTCATTAGATTTTTATAATTTCAGTTTATAAATAACATATATCCGCTATTAAACAAAGTAAAAAAGAAATACTTTTTTTATACTTTAATATTATTATAAACCTCACAAAAATGTTCCCGGAATGATGTTTTTCAGCGATAGCTCTCTTTGAAAATAAAATTACAAGAGTAGTAATCAATTCTATGCTCTGCCGACGTAAATAGTGTTTAAACGTAAGTTTTGTTATAATTTAAATTGGTTTTCAAAGTAATAGCTGCTAAGTAAATTCATCATAAAACAGAATTCGGAATTTGCCACCTTGGTGATTTTGAGCCTTATATGATTTTAGAAAAATTATTAATTTATATAATTATTATGTAAGTTTCAAAGTGATATGCTACTGGTCAGGCATTGTGTTATTGGTTTACTATGAAATTGTTTTTGGATAATATCTATGTAGAAGCTTTAATGGTCTAGTGTAAGGTATATAAATTATAAGAATGTTTAATATATTTTGTTGTAAGTGTACGAAAATATACAGTTGCGATAATTAATTGGATTTTATTTTCATGAAAAGAAACACTAATATTCAGTTTCTATTTATTTGTAGGCTTAATCCTAATTATACAAAACGTAACATTGCCAACTGTTTTGCTGGAAGATTAAAAATAAAATGTGATCATCACCAAATTAAATCTAGTTGAATTAAACACGAGTCACATTCCTTACATTATAATATAAACTGTAATGCTTAATCGTCACACATTGAACGCACCAAAGCGATCGAAAAAGGTCTATTCTTTGTTTCAATATGTGAACTATAGGAGTCAAGCACAAACGAACATAAAATATACGAAAAATAATATTTTTAAACAATGTACAGAAACGAAATAAATCTGATATTGAGATAGCTGAACTGAATATTTTTCAGTTGTGACATAAATCTAAAACTAAGTGTAGATAAAGTCAATCCTACACAATAATACTTACACTAACATCTAAGTTATGTATATCTATACTCTGTTCTTTATTAGAAACAGATTAAACATCAAATAGGAAAAGAAATAATTTCTCACATTAAAAAAAAGCATTCATTTATCACAATCAAGCCCAGATAGATACAACTGTACTTAGCCACTTTTCTATTGGAACTAAAATCAAGTACCATTTCTTGTCTTAGACAGAAATCACATTTTTTATGAACATAATTCCTACTGTTTACCACTACATGATGCTAGTAAGAGACCATGTTTCACATGAAAATAAACAAATCATTCTTTTAGTCGAATATAAACTTCTAGTGAAAACGTTTTGCTATTGTTTTGTTTTTCAAATACTGAAACATCGCCCTTTATGAGCGCAAATGGCAGTTATAAATTTAAAACATCGTATTCGTGGTAAACAAAAGTTCTACCAGTTATGGAAAAAAATATTACGCACACGTGCAATATAACTGTTCCCAAAACAATGTTTACCACAAATACATAGTCATTGAAACACACAATTTAAAATTAAGCCAGTGATTCGTAATTTTAACATGTTTTAACTTTCTTAAAATTATACTTCGTCTAGTTTCTTAAAATTATACTTCGTCTAGTTATTCTGTGGAAAGAAATCAAGTCAGAAATAAAAATTACGATTATGCTCATTAATAGCCGACCCTAAAATATAGTTTCAGGGTCAGTTTCAGGTCGAGAATCGCTGGTTCACATAGTCATTGAATTACAATTAAAATATTGCATGACAATAAATTTCCAGGATGTTTTAGCATTTATTCAGCAACATAGCAACATAATTAACGCGACGATACGTTTAAAATGAACTAAATCGCTGAGACGTCTAACGACTCTCATCTCAAGTGTATATGGGGCGTGTCCCCACAGACAATGGCCCATCTATATTGCCCCGCATGCCCTCTCACCTGCACTCTTGATGATCCTATGTCTGCATCAGCGAGCGGAGTTCTCGTAAGTGATTGTTGGCATCGACTCGCTTAGAAGAAGACCTTAAACTCTATATATTCGAAATTTCTGACACAGCAGTAAATTATGCTACAATATGAAACTATAACCAAAAATGCTACAATAAGTCTCTTTGTTATGCAGAAATTCCAATATAAAAAGTTACGACTTACGACTATAATTACGCCCATAATTTTACGATATTATTTTCGATTTTTAAAGCGTTACTTACAAGCTGCCTATTTTATGAAACAGGTATTTTGAAATGAGATGCAATCTGTACTGGGCGTGTAACTCCTATATTCTCACATGAGCATATCTGGAAAAATCTGTATGCCCCGACAATCCCCTACACCACGTTTGAAAGTTAATATATGACAAAATCTATTTAGATCTTAATTAAGTCAAACTGAAAGTTCGTTACAAAATCGATTTTGTGTATGAGTATTTGTGATACATTTTCCAATAATTTGTTTAGTTTGCTTGTGATTAATATAATAACATGCTTACATACTTACAAACAAGACTTTCAAGCTTACATTTTATTCGAGGTTAAAATTGGTAAGTATAATCACGTGTGAGTTGAAATTGCTGTGAAGAAGGGACAATGTTCCTTCGATCCTTTGTTTCCCGTAGAAGCTGCTAGTCCAGTTCGATGATATCATCAATATCATCCAAATTGAAGTCCTTCAGTGTCATAGCTGTGAAAAATGAGATCTATTTTTACAACTGTCATAATTCGGGAAGGCATATTTCTAAGACTGAAAAAGCTAGTTTTGCTAAAGCACTCAAAAGTGGTATATTACCAAGTTTTAAATATAGGTATTATGTATCTTTTTTGAGAGATTTAATTATCTCTATTTTTTGATATTATGTATCCCATATTTTTTTCAATAATTTAAAACCTACAAATAAACAGTGTAAACGGTTCTGAGAGGCATTGTTCTTAAGATTTTTGTAAAAATGTATGTATTAATTATGTAAATAATAATAAGGTATTGTGGTTTTATTAATGTTTAAATCATTCAAAACTCAAAGCAACAATGTTTAATTGTGTTTCATACATAAATACAATAGTTTAAGTAATATAAATTCACCGTTACTCATATCCATTAATACTTACGTGTAGGTTTATTTTTTTTAAATGGTTTTTTAACTGCAGAAACCTCCGTTGACGTCGCCGGCCTTTTCTTAGATTCGCTCCTATTCTTGATGGTAGTCCCAGACGAGATCAAGTTCCTTTAAATAATAAAACATAAGAGATGAAACATTATTTAATTATAATGAAATGTGATTTGGGACTTTAAAAAAAAAAAAATCAGTAACAAAACATCAGTCATAAATAAGACCTCTTCTTCTCGAGGTACGATGTTATCTTCCAATATCTGGCTGCGACAGAGAAATCCCAATCACACTGTATGACATGGGAATCGTACTCAAGATCCCACACTCCACAAAGCTCAAAATAAACAAGTGTTTACAGCAAATACTCGGTGTTGGAAAATCGCTTGGCATTCTACTAAATTTATAAAATGAGTTTTTGGTTGAGGCTTTCACGAGAGGATAATGAATCTAAACAGAAACCCTCCTTGGGTTTCTGTTTGGACAAGTGTTTACAGCAAGTACTCGGGTGTTGGAAAATCGCTTGGCATTCTACTAAATTTATAAAATGAGTTTTTGGTTGAGGCTTTCACGAGAGGATAATGAATCCAAACCGAAACCCTTCTTGGGTGTCTGTTTGGATTCCTATTTAGTTTAGATTTAAATACTTTAGTTGCAGTTAACATAAGTACTTACGTAAGATCCACCGTTTCAGTATTCGAGGTAGATTTGGTTTTCTTGTCCGTTGAATTACCAGTGTTATTCAATAGTTTGTTAGCATGCGCGCTGGTCAAATTATCGAAATTTATCGTGTTCTTCCCAGTTTTCTTCGGTTCTTGTTTAGGCTGTTCGTTCTTACTGATAAAAGGTGTTAATCTCTTCAAGAGTGCTTCTTTCTTCAATTGTTTTGCTACGGCTTCATCAATGTGTTTCGGCACTTGATCCTTTGGTACTCTGGTTAATTTTATTTGTTGCCTTTTGTTCGATGTTATATGTTTTCCTTTTGTATCTGATGATATAACGTGTTGCACGGATATGTTGTGATTTTTACTTTTCGAGGCTTGTAGGGTCACAGACTTGTCCGGATAGTCTACAGCCTTTATGTGTACGACGTCCTTTAGGATTGACAGAGGGTTCTCAGGACTCGCGGCCCTGGAGTCACTACTGCTACTCGAACTGCTGATCAAACGCGATCTTCGTGAGTCGACTTTCTTCTCAGTCCTACTTGTTTCAATTTTTTGTGGCGTAGACTTCTTCGGTAACGCAACCTTATCAATATCGGTTAGGTCAAACGACGCACTAGTTGTAGGTGTTGCAGCGACCGGCTTTTGCTTAGCAGTTACTTCCGATGTGTTTGTCAAGTCAACAGTCGTTGAGGACAAAGTTGTCTGGCCAGTCGTCTTCAGCTTTGAACCCTCGGGAGTTTTATTCGTTATGTCTAAACACTCAGAACTAGCAGGTTTTGGAAGAATTCGTCTTAATTTCGGTGTAACTTTAATTTTAGGTTTTTCTTCGGATGGTTTGGGGTCAACGGGCTTTTTGTTCCGCATGATATCGTCGCTTGTTCCCGCATCGACGGTGCGGGTTATCACTTCGATTGTTCCTGATTTTGTTATTCTAAGTATATCGCCTGGTTTGCATGCTGCTCTGTTAATTTCAGGTTTTTTAGGAGGCGAAACAGACTCGCTCGGTGCACTGTTGAGCGAAATTACCGGGCTGACTGCATGGGTCATCTGTGCTTGGTCTATGGCGGAGGTTAACGTTGGCATCGGAAGATTATCGGAAGATATGAGAACATACTGGGATTGTGCGCCGACTTGTCGTAGTACTAATTTCTGTGGTAATATCTTTGAGGTTTGAGTGGCTGGAGCGGTTTGGTGGAGAAGGTTTAGCATGGGCGGCAGTGGGATTTTGACCCCTGGGTTCTGTGCGCTGGTGAGCGACACGGGCACCGGCGCCGGCTGAAGGGATGGCAGCGCGGGCAGGGCGAATTCCTCGTCGTCGCTGTCGAGGCAGATGGTGGCGTTGCTCGCCAGGACTTGCTCACACTTGCTCGCAGTCGGCCCACTCGGTTGCACGACGGTCGGTGCGGCAGGAGCCGCTGATATATTCATCGGTACTTGTCCCGGCGGCACATAAGGCTTTAAAATAATTTTGGGTGGAGTTACAGTGTTAGGCGTAGAATTAGAGGCGCCATTGCCGACTGTCACCCTGAAGTTTGTTTGTGGTTCAAGGCTGTGAGCGATGGACATGGGGACGACGGACGATTTCCTGAGCACGATGGGCTTGGGTTTGGTGGTTGCAGCGGGCGGGGTGGCAAGGTTGGGTGACATGTCACCGATGACGTCATCGTCGTCGGGCAGGATGCACTCGACGCGCTCCGCCTTCACCGGCGGCTGCTCGCTGTATAGCGCGCCGCCGCCGCTTCCGCTGACTATCGCTGTTGTCTTGATGCTAAATCAAAAATATCACTCACTTTATTACATACGTGATAGATGTACATGTATGTAGATAGCTGCAATTTTGGAATAACATATAGGCTATTTTTTATCTCAGAATTCCCACGGAGGATCGGAATTTGCGCGGGAAAACGCTCCCGCGCGAAATAAATTGCGGGCAACGGCAAGTTGTTTATGCATAGATGATACAATTCAACATAATTGTATATCAATAGGTTTGCTACCACGCTTGATTTTATATTTCCTCGTGTGCATGGTATAACAATATACTCCGCCTGGTATTCTCTTCCCAGGATGGCCTAAGACTACGTCGTGATAAGTGCTACCTTGTGATTGTCCTTTTCAGTAAATTTAGGTCAGCCTAACTATTTAGTGTATCGTGTGATTTTATAATTAGCTTTAATTATTTTTTTATTGATTTATTACTTCATAATTGCTTTATTAAGTTAAAAAATGCATTTGGGTCGGGTAATTCAATCACGCACAGTGGCAACGCATCGAATTGCCAAGTGTCATACTGACAGCTCCCTATTTCATCGCTATCGTCGTGTCGCTCACATCCATAGCGTTGTTTCGCTCGGTGAGTAAAATACTGGTTCCCAAACATTTATAGTGAACTGTGAAAGATACACAAAAATGGTTGTTCTGTACTAAACTGTAAAAAAAAGTTATTTAAAAATCTAAAAAACCCGACTGCTCAACTGAAATGCAAGGAACAAGCACATTTTTATTTTAAAAAGTGACAAGCAGGCGGACCCGTCAAATTAAACAAAAAATACGTTCAATGGGGTCCCGCCTGCTTGTCACTTTTTAAAATAAAAATGTGCTTGTTCCTTGCATTTCAGTTGAGCAGTCGGGTTTTTTAGAGATTTAAATATTATTTTTTTCTTCAACTTTTCAGTTAAAATATTAATTAATTTTTAGTTAATTTTCCCGGTCGTGTCACATTGGCACCCCACCGGATTCAGAAAGTAAAAGAACTCAAGTCCATATTTTTAAACTTTGTCTTTGTATTATTTTTGCTAGTATTACACTAATGGTAAATATGATATACCTTTTTGAAATCCTTGTGATAAGCCCTTTAATTTGATACCCATATTGTGGTACATGAAAAAAAAAATTTTTTGTTACGCTATGTTTAATGACTTCGCACAGCCGCCATGTTTGATTTTTTCAAATGTCACCTATCTAAGAACACTTGGGCTGCTAAGACAAATCTAACGATATCTCAATTAAGTGAATCCGTTCAGTGGTTCTGGAGATATGAGGTAATAAAGAATATTACAAACATACATACAAGATACGCGCGAAAAACATAACCCTTCCTTTGCAGTCGGGTAAAAACAGAAGTAAGAAAGGCGGTGGAATAAGGTTTTTTCTTTTCCCAAAGAAGAGACACTAGCTAATACCGGTTAATAAAAGCTATCTAACTAATCTATACTAATATTATAAAGCGGAAAAGTTTGTTTGTTTGTTTGCTTGAACGCGCTAATCTTCGAAATTACAGGGTGGATTTGGATGAAATTTGGTATTGAAGTAGCTTGAAGCTTGAGGAAGGTCATAGGCTACTTTTTACGCGACTGCAAAAAAGGAGAGTTATGTTTTTACCGTGATAGAATCCATGGGAGCGAAGCCCCGCGTGAGTACTAGTTAATAATAACGATTATAATCATCGTATTATAGTCGTTTGTCTGAAAGCAATCTCTGTTGTGAACCGGTATTAGCTAGTGTCTCTTCAATCAATCTCGTGAGTAAAATACAATCTCACAACGACGATTTGACTCACAGGCATTCAAGTATTTGATCCTGTATTATGAGGTAGTACTCAGTTTAGATCGAACGAGGAGCTATCTACGAGTAAGAGAACTAAATAAAACAATAATATGCAATCAATTAAAAAGAATCAAAGTAAAAAATTACAGGAAGTATCAAATATGTCGATTTATTAAAAATTATAATAATTGAGTACCTATTGTATTATTTTTCTCTTTTCCCCACTAAAATGTTTGAGAACCGCATCACAGCTGATGACGGATCTTTAGGACAATCACGTGACCCAGCTGTCACGGGAAGTAAATACCAGGCGGAGTATCGTCGCTGCGCGTGCCAAATTCCATTTTTTCATTTTTATGTGCACATTTTTGCTTAAAAAAATTCTAGCCCCTTAAATGACTGATAGTTTTGGCAACTTTTGTATTTTTATAATATATTAAATAAACTTCTGTGCTGTGGTATCAATAATTTTGACGGGTTTTTTATTTTCAATTCAATAACATGTTTTTTGTTGTTTCACAAAACCTTACAAAAATCACTTATGGAACTTGGCAGGCGCAACGACGGTATATTATTATACCATGCTCGTGTGTAAGTCGGTCTTGTCAAGACTATATTTTTCTAGTAAGTCTCGAGGAATAAAAACTGCAGTGAATATCAAATACACAGGGTAGTTGTGTATTGGATTGTCTTTTAAGTCTTAAAAGTTGATGCTTGACTCAATAGCTAAAATTTCAGGATGTCCTATATACTTAGTAGTTAGGTTACATTACAAGATTTTATTGATGATTTAAGATTATATTTGTGTTTTACCAGTTTTAAAGCTCCAAAATAAGTACTCATTTTTCAAATGTTATTTAGCATGTTTTCAAAGTAAACCCTCGATCATACTGTAACCATGATGGTGCCTAGAATCAATATCATGTAGTATCTAAAGAATCTAAATCCATTTCTATACGGCGTCGTTAAATTAAAGACTCAATTCTACCAGTGCGTCGCTGATGCTGCTCTCTATTATAAACTAGAAGAACCGCAATAGCGACATCAATAGTAGAGAATAATTTGAAAAAAAAAAAATGTTATGACATTAGTTGAACTGAGCGTAAAGGGTCTAGATCGGCAACAGAACAAAAGTAATGTTTTATCTAAAAAAAAACTACTGAACGGATCTGAATGAAATTTGGTAAGTAGATAGTTGACATCCTGGAATAACAAATAAGCTACTTTTTATCCCTGAATTCCAACGGGATCGAGAAGTCTATTTCCTCTGCCCTGACACAGTTTACAGAAAGGAAGTTTTTAAAATTAAATAAATAAAGTCCACTTACAACCCAACCGGCACCACATTGCTGCTAGCACTGGCAGGCGTTGAGATCACGGGAGTGGCTTTAGCCTTAGCCTCCTTGACTTCAACAACCTTAGCCTTGGCCACGACCTCGGCCGCTTTCGCCTTATTCATAGCCAACTTCTGCTCAATCAAATCCTCCCTGAGTTTGATCTTAATCTTTGCTTTAGGAGTCTTTGCTGTGTCGTCGAAAGACTTCTGAGTTTGAATCATCTGTTCATTCATTTGTATGCTGGCAACTGCGTCATCCTTTGAAGAGGCAGCCGCTTGAGTGGTCATGCTATTCATTTTCTTGAGTACCTCTATACCTATGACCTGTTGAAAGTAACTTACACTTAGCTTTAAGACTAAAACAATAATTGGTTTCGGAATGACAAGCAAGTGTCAACGAAAAGAGGGATTGACTATATGAGTCATGACATGGTTTGGCTTGGTTGGCAGTTCAATAGTAGTTTAAGATGTAAAAAAGCACACTGGATCGACTGCCAAGAAATAGGAACACAGGTCCAACATTAAAGTCTAGTCTAGACTTTATAAAATCATAGGTGTAATTTGCACAAATGACTTACCTTTACAGCAATATCATAGATGGGACCGCTGCACACATCCTTGCCGGTTTGTTCAGCTTCATTAAAAGCTTTTAAGGTACTGTACTGCGCGGCGAGCGTAGCCGCATCTTCATCTAACATAGGATTACCGACCAAGTACGTATGTGCTACAATATTTATGAAATTCTGATTTTTCAACAAAGACAATGGTAAAGGCACTACTTCGGCGCTAGAAGACTCTGGTTCAGGCTTCACAGGTGTCTTTTCTAGAGTATTGTCAAGCTTCGCATGAATTGTATGGCTCAATGATGGATCCTCATCATCGCTTAGTATTATACTTGAGTAGTTTATCCCTGGAGGTGTATTTACCCTCACGGGAGGCAATGGTACATTATTATCTGGTTTAGTTTGTAGGGTAGGTGATAACTTTTGAGCATAAGTTTTGACTTTTTGATCCTTCGGTTTTTTCGGACCGGGTTTCTTTGGAGTAGTTTTATTGTCATCTTCGGTCGGAATAATAGTTTTCAAGCTATCAAAATGATTAATTACTTGAGTCTCTTCAGCACTCATAGTGCTTTCATCTGTGTCGTAAACTTTTGACGACGTTAAGTTTTTTGACTTTTTTTTTGTCTTGGAAATAAAGTCTTGGCCGCCGTCCGGCAGGAAGTCGGTGTCTCTAGCATCGAAATCGTCATCATCTACATTAATGATTATTTGTTGTGCTAAAGAATAATTGTTCTTTTCGGCCGCTATTGCAGCTTTCCTCTTGGTCCTTGTTTCGGGTTCGTCAGAATTGGTTTGTTGCTGAGTTTTTGTACAAAATTTGGGAGTAGGATCACTTGTTATCACCTCCGGGTCAGCGTCACTGGGTATCGCACCGGGTTCCGCGGAGTTATTGATCGACTCGCACATAATGTTGGTGACCATCGGGAGGGCCATCTGCTGCGAGAGCAACACCTTTGCGATGCTAGCAGTCAAATCATCCGCCATGTCTTCCTCGCTGATATATCCTTTCGCCACCATATTTCTTACTTTCTTGACAAGTTTGCTGATATCAGGCCTTACTGTTTTATTTTGGAAGTTATATTTGAGAAGTATGTCTGTGATTTTTTCCACTATGAATTCTTCTTGGTTTATTTGTGCCGACGCTTTTCGGCCTTCAGACGAAATTGATGTTACAGGGTCCTTGTGCGGTTTACTTGTTCCGGGTCCGATGACGGAAGGTTGTTTTCTTGGACCCGAACTCGTTCCTGGTTTTCCGTGGTCTTGAATGGGTATACAGCACTTAATTATGGAGGATTTCTTACCCCTCTTGGTTTTAGATTCGTTAGGGTTGTAATCTTCACTAGTGTCTTCTTCTTTGACGACTGTGGACGATGAAGAAGTTTGTGTAGTGTCTTGATCGCGTGCACGCTTCAACGCAATCTTTGGGATGTTCACGATAAGGCTATTTTCCATTTCTGTAAAAATGAAAATTGCATGTTAATAATCGTATATTATAGAATAATCGTATATTATAGAATACTAGCAGTCGCGTGAGGCTTTGGTCCTATGAACTCTATCACGATAAAAACATAATCCTCCTTTTTTGCAGTCGGGTCAAAAAGTAGCCTGAAGCTTGAGAAAGGTTACAGGCTATTTTTACTTTATTTTTTAACCTTCCTATACCCGCGCCAATTTCTGTGACACCTATACCCGCGTACGGTCTCACAGACCGAAAGTTTGGAATGCCGTTTTACATGATTTTCCTTAGGAGACCTATATTAATAAAGTTAGACCTTAAAAGTAAAGGATATAATGAAAAGAAATATATCATATAATCACTTTATTATTGATTATTTAACAGACTAACAGTCTTATAAAAACAGCCTTCTAAGTACAGTTTTTTCTTAGGTACTACAAAAACACAACTAAAACATTTTTTTTTTCAAAATAACAAAAACAAACATTTACATTTTGAAAAACACTTAATATACTAATAAAAAATCACAGGTTGACTTAGTTTTCAGTCTCACCATAACAATCAGGACATACCATAACAGCATGTTCCAAACTAAAATATTTTTTGCAAGTTGCACAATTGTATCGTGTTTTGCGGTTTTTTTTTGGATGAACAATTTCCACAACAACCAATTTTATTATTATTAGATGTCGCTGAAGACTCGGGACCATCTAACTGACAAATTTCAGCGAGCCTAAGTCTTATGGTTTTAGGCAAGGATGTATTGAGAGCTCGTCGACGGAGATGCGAATTTATGAGTTGGTATGACAAGGCTTCAAGAAATAATCTGCGGCAAATTTTCTTATCAGGATTGTTCTGCATATAAATAATATATATATTTATACCTGCTACGTTCATCAGACTATAAAAAATTACCATCGGCCACCTATTTGTGCCTCGAGCTACATTATAAGTCTCACACATTTTGTCTACAGTATCAATTCAGACTTTGGTTTTATTGTACTCTATTATGATTTCAGATTTACCAGTCGCTTCATCTATTTCGACGCCATCATGCATGCTGGACACAAGAAGAACATTCTTTCCTTTTTTAGGCACATAGGAAACAAGACTGCAGTTGCCTCGGTGCCCGAATAAACTGTATTTTTCTGCTCGACCACGAATTTCTGCCAAAACTTCAATCTCGTCTTCTTCAGCATCTTATTGCTCTGTGTGATAGGCTTCCTCTTGTGTCTCAACTGCGTCTTCCACCTCGCTGTCATATCCGCCTTCATAATCAGTGTCAGAACTTTCTTCTTCCAACAGTGACCGGATTCGCTCTTCATCCATTCTGGCGCAGAATATAATCTGTAAAATAATAAGATTGGTCAAAATATACATACACAATTACATACACAGTAAAAAAACCTGATAAACAATAATTTTATACTTACATAAAAAGTTACACATGTACCCGCGTCGGTCTCACGGACCGATTGGCGCCAAATACGCACACACGGGCATTCCCCACAAGCGCGTGGCGAGCACTGACATGAAGCTCGCTATAAATCCGGCAGCTAGCAAAAGATGCGACTCGCTAGCGTTTCTGTGATAATAAATAAATTCGAAAAATCATTCCGTCGGTCTCACAGACCAACGCGCGGGTATAGGAAGGTTAATGTCTACGGGAGCGAAGCCCCGCGTGGCTTCTAGTTCATATACATATAATCACACACACACACACACTTTCAATCCCTATCTTGTAGATCGGCAATCCGTAACTATTGTATTACTCTTACTCATGGGTCATAAGTGGCAGGGAGCACTGAAGTCGTCAAAGTTCCACAGCTTGGCTGTGTGTTAAAATTGTCCAGCAACACGCCATCTTTTTGTGTAATGTATTCACGTTTACTGGTTAAGTGGTTACTGATTGGGCTACAAATTATAAAAACCGGCAACGCCGTAGGCCCAGGAGGAGATGGCTTGACGAACTAGATTCCTACCTGAAGGATTGGTCTGATGTGGCAGTGGACAGAGAAAAGTGGAAGGGAGGTCTTTGCCCTGCAGTGGAACACTACTGGCTTATAATATAATAATAATAATGAAACTCACGTTTATTGGCCTGTTCCTGCTGGAACTGCATCCAGACCGCGTTCCGCTCGTGCTCGGGCAGGCCCTGCTCGCTGGAGCCGCGTAGCAGCGAGTCGTGCTCGTGCACGGCGTGCAGCAGCACGTCGCGCGCCACTCGTAGCAGCGCTACGTCGTGCACGCCTACGGCTACGCCACCTTCTACGCACGACCCGCCTTCATCGAACCTGATCGGGGCAGACATTCCAAATTTAATAAAATATAGAAAATATAATTTTATATTTTAATGTTTTTATTTTAGCAGGTGCCCGATCACTTGGGAGGCGCGTCAGCAATCCATATCCATACTAATATTATAAATGCGAAAGTAACTCTGTCTGTATATCTGTTACCTTGGCACGCCTAAACACCTGAACCGAATTAGATGAAATTTGACATGGGAATAGTTTAGGACCCTGGGAAGGACATAAAATAGTTTTTATCCCGGAATTCCTACGGGACTGGGATTTGCGCGGGAAAAACCTCCCACGTGAATGAAGTCGCGGGCAAAAGCTATAGAAAAATAAATTTAAAATATTTATGTTTTTATTTTAGCAGGTGCCCGATCAGATAGAAGATAGATATACTCTTTATTGTACACCATAACAGAATTAAATTAGGTCTTAAAAACTTCAAAGGATGTTACAATGGGCGATCTTATCGCTAAAAGCGATCTTTTACAGACAACCTTTGGATGGATTTGACACAGCAGCAGAAAATAAATACGCGGGTAGTCCATGGTGTACTATTCACTTAGATACAATAAATAAGTAATAACCTACATACTTAATACACATCGACACACAGGGACATCGACGCGCAACTGCTTACCATGGATTCAGTACATGATTCTGGACACCCGTACGATGAAATTTTTCGTCGGCTTTTTCTTAATTTAACAAAATTAAGAAAAAGCCGATGCCAAAAAAAACAGTAAATTCACTTGTTTCACTTAAAACAGCCATGTAAATAAAATTCGAAAGGGCTACCTGATCAGCTGTGCTGATTTCGCAAATGAACTCTAGCAAAACAGCTGATCAGGGCTACCTGATCAGCTGTTTTGCCTTTCGAGTTTTATGTACATTGCTGTTTTAAGTGAAACAAGTGAATTTTTTAAATTAAAATTTATTGGGTTAGATAGAAATAATGATTTTATACAGGTTTCAGTAAAAAAAAATGCAGAAAAACCCTGAAAATTTTAGAAAAAACGAGTTTAGAGAAACGCTGTGGTCCAGAATCATGTACTGAATCCATGGTAAGCGTTTATGTGGCGATGTCCCTGCCACCCTGTATATACATAAAAAAAAACAAAGCTGAGATATATAAGAAATAATAACATATTAAAGAGAGAACAATTGCTTAATAGAGCTCCGAAGACGAATATATGGTTACTTCAGAAGCTACTAAAGAGGCCATATTTTTGCGGTATGTTACATTGGGATTGTATGATTCGTCTGTGTTGTGAAGCTATTTAATGATAATCAGGGTACAATTGATTCTATATCAAATTTCATCCAAATCAACTCAGTATTTTCGAAAATCTGCGCGTTTAAACAAACAAACTTTCTCGCTTTATAATATTAATAGTACTATGCGTTTCAAATGCTGATATAGGAACGTCAAAGACCTCTATCTGTCAAATGTCACTTGAAAAGTATGGTTAGCAAGGAAATCTTATTTGCAAATAAATCTTATTTTATTTATTTTACTTTGTTTCATCGAGTCTTATATCTAATTCAAATAAAACTTTATTAATTAACCAAAATTTGCTAAATATAATATTTAAAATCATATTTCGTCATAGTCGTAGAACAACGACGGTTTTGATAATTTTCAATTTTTGTTTTTTTTTTGCATTAAATGACCTTATATGTCGTGCTTTATGAGCCAATATATATTTTTTTACAAATATTATTTTAAATAACCCAGTGTTACATTCGAGATTTTGTCCCTCTAGTCTAGGTGAAGTCACACATGTCGCTGATTGTTATCTATTATGTATTTTATTTTTATTTATGTTATTCGTTGTGTTAAATATCCAGAATAATATTATTTATAAGACTAAAGTTAATTATGTCGTCCAAAATGTTCTTACAAATATTAGACTTTTTAAATACCGCGCATAAAATTTAAACAATCAAAAAATTTACGACTTTTTACAAATGAGATCAAAAACAGATTACTCATACAACTGTTAAGTTATTATTGCCTTCATTGATATTTTATTTCTGATTTTATATGGGGTTTTGGGTTGGTTGGTTTGTGTTTTTTTATGAAATATTCGCTGTACAGTGACGATTAATTACATCCGTCATTGTTCGTGGAATTTTGAAAAGTTAGTTTCGTGTACGGCGATTTATTGAGAATACTCATTTTTAATACTTTTAGTATATTTCGTTTTTAATTATCAACAAAATAACTTCATTTTTTGGTGACGAAAATTAAAATCCCACATTGTTCTTCGCACTTGTAACTGACGTATGGTACAAACTGTCATTTTTTAACGGATAAGTTCACGTCGGATGTCCACAACCGACGTTTTTCTATGGACTCATTTTATTATACGTCGTTGTTTTGCCATATTTTACAACTTACATCACAGTTTTACTTGTTAATTGTATGTGTTGTTTACACAATTGAAAAATAATTGAATCAAATTATAAAATTTATATTTACAGTTGTAAAACATTTTTTTTTATTTCGCCATTACCACCAGGAGCTGATACAATACTATCGTCTGAATAAATGCAAGGCGTGTGGGCTGATATATTTTCAAAAAGTGATTACCAAAAAGAATCGGCTCTAGTTACAGATCTTTATTACTGAAGATGCGTATATGCCTACAGAGTCAATGACACCCGAAAATAGATTTAATGATTATTTAAAATTATCAGTAATTGTCTGATGCCCGACACATTCAGCTCAGTAAGATCAAGACTCTTCAATGTCATTGACTCCCATTTTCAGTAATTTGCTTGATCCGCCTACACTATCATACAGTTACTAAAATAATATTAAAGAGCCTGAGCAGCAATGAGAAGTAGACCAGATACACCAGTCCCAACCCGTGTTAATAGATATGCAAAATGTGATGATGTTTTTTGTTGCCTACATGAACCTCATGCGTATGGCTGTCCACTATCAGTAGATACCTATTATTTATATATTAAGGGTACGGACACTAATTACTCATCCCTAGAACCCACAGTCTTGCTAAAGAATGAAGGGAAAAAACGACCGCGGATCTATGAAAAATTGAGAAAAGAGAGGGCGTACTATTGATGCGAAAACAATAGGCTCACCATGTCAGTGTAATTTTAAATGTGCCGATAAATTACCAGAAAAGGAGCGGATTAAGATTTTTAAAAAGTTTTGGGAATTAGGCCTAAGAGACCAGCAAGGCTGTATGTTGCTATCTACACCACGAAATAACGTGGTTGTTTCGTCAGTTAAAGGCGATTGCGGAAGCTGATGATGTTGCTGCTGATGTTCTACGGCTGAATTAGCAGCAGCTTCCGACGTTAGCATCAAAACAATATTGGTCCGTTTTCGTCGAATTGACAAGGTAAAAAAGCTTGACAAATGGGTACCCCACGAACTAAATGATCGCCAGCGCGAAGTACGCGTTGAGACCTGCCTTGCACTGCTGAATAGGCACACAAACAAAAAACTTAAGCCCATTATTACCTGCGACAAAACTAGATTTTATTCGACAATCGCCAGCGCTCAACAAGTTGATTGGATCCTGTTTCAGTACCAAAACAATACTTTAAACGAAAGCTGAATCCTAGAAAAGCGATGGATACTGTTTGGTGGTCTAACGCCGGTTTAATTCGTCACAGCTTCTTAGCAAACAAGATGAGCATTACTGTAAATGTGTACTGTGAGAACTGAACACAATTATGGAGAAGCCCGCACGTTTCCAACCAGCTTTCGGAAATTCCCTCCGCTGCTCCTGCACGACAAAGTACGACCATGAGGTCGCAATCGACCGAGAAGCACCTACAGACTTTTATTTTATTCAGAATTTGGATAACTTCTTGGCGGGAAAGAAATTCTATACCCGAGAAGCATTCTCCAAAATTCCTTTGAAGAATTTGTTACTTCCCGTCCAGCTGAATTATTCAAGAATCAATAAACTACTACTGCGTTGGCAAAGATGCATCGATTGCTTGGACGATTACTTTTAATATTGGAAACGAAAAAAATACGTTAATAAGATTTCATAAAAAAAAAAATAAACGGTAATTTAAAGGTTCACATAACATTAGAAAAATCTTAACTTGCTTAGAATCAAACAGATAGACAGAAGGTAGGCTTTACCTACACCTTCTGTCTATCTGTTTGGTTCTAAGCAGGTTAAGATTTTTCTTTTGTTTCTTACATAACTTGTAATTTATAAAAACGAATGATCTCTTACTTTTAGTGCCATACATTTGATTTATGTGTTTTAAAGTTTACCTCAAGACTTATTGAAAATAAATAAAAAATGCAAACAAAACAAATATTTTTTCAGTTACTGCTTACTTAGTTAAATTGAAAACCGCCACTAAATTTTGATGGAGGTTTCCTAAAAAATCGACGGAAGTTACTTTACGCCATTTGTAATTTTTTACAGATCCGTACAACAACGACGCATGATAACATACGACACATGACTGTTCATATAACAATGACGCATTTGATATATTATTAAATCGAGTTAATTTAGGAATTTATTTTGTAAGCCATATTATAAGTGTGCGATGAAATTACACAGTCTAAATCCGCCAAGCCCGTTCCATCATCGGACTACGAGACAAACTGCGAAGCACCATCGTTACATGGTGGACATCCCACCCATACGCACAAAACGTTTTGGGAATACCTTCATTGTGCGTACGGCTAAGGAGTGAAATTCCCTGCCGGAGTCTGCGTTTTCCGATAGCTATAACCTAGGAGTCTTTAAGTCAAGAGTGAATAGGTTACTTTTAGGTAAGCGTGCTCTATCCTCGACCGCATCATCACTTACCATCAAGTGAGATGGTGGTCAAACGCGAACCAATTTTTAATAAAAATATAAAAAAAACAAAAGCAGAATAACATATCGTCGCCTTACAGTGAAAACCTCGGGAGTACATTTTTGTCCAATTTTTTTTATTGCGTTTCCAGAAAGCAATCCTAGCAACGCACATCCTGATCTCACTAATATGTTCATTCGATACTCGAAACGCTATCTATGAAAGTAAGTGAGAATTAATAATTAAAAAAAAAAACACAAAAGAAACCGTACAAAATTTTATAGCACGCAGATTTTTCTTCCTCCTGAAAAGTTACTCCTTTTTCACTTACGAGGTTTTCACTCTAAGGCGTCGATATCCAAATTTAACGCAGATCGCATTAGCAGTTTCTAAAATATGACCTAAAATCCCATTGAGAAACTGTTTTGTGTCGTCCTGTAAAGTTACGTATTTGCAGAACCGTCTTTGTTCTACGACTATGACGATTTCATTTTTTTTAACCATACTTTTTTTGTCATAATTTCAATGGTGGCAATAGCCCAGGAAGCCATACCAAAATTATTAAAGAAAAATTTAAGGAATTGAAGACTTGAAGTCTGACTATTCCGTTTTCTTCGTAAATCTTTGTGTATAAATTTTATTTTAATGAATTCTTGTTTTGCTCACCCTACCTAATTTGTTCGATTTGACAGCTATGACGTCACAATATGGCGCTCAGTTATTTCTGTTATTAGTTGAAACGCACTGTATAGATATATAAGGTTGTTATTTACTTGTACAGCTCGGTGAGCTCGGCCATGTTGTAGTGGCGATCGATCTGCTGTTCGTCGACCACGCGACAGGCAACGGCTTGCTTCGTCACCGAGCGCTCGTAAATCTTCTGCTCCATCGTACCCTGGAATAGACGTTTGTTAAAACATATAAGAATATATTATATGTAATGAAAATGGTTGCCTGAAAATGGATGGCGCTGCCGAGGCCGGAAAAGATGCGAGTTGACCTAGATGCACATTGCGTTGGTTGGTCTAAAGTGGCGCTCGAAAAGAGAACCTGGAAGGATTTGGGGGAGGCCTTTGCCCAGCAGTGGGACATCAATGGCTAAATTAAAATTAATTAAAATGATTGATGTTTTAAAAAGAGTAACCGTGGAGTTTCTTGGCAGTTCTTCTCCATAAGAAACGACCAATTTCGAACCGTCCACTAGCTCTGACGTTTTATAAGGACCCATGTAGACCTATGTGAAATAAAATATTTCGAGTTTGAGGCTTGTATAGTGCCAGGCACGTAACTTGGCAAGAGTCGTTAAATGCGCGGAAGTCGTTTTTTAGGTCTCGTTGGTTGTCCAGCGGGACGCGGGGTATGAGGTGGCGCCAATCCGAGCGCACGATTGGTGCGTCAGTCGACCCCTGCCTCACGCACCCCGTTCGCGCCCGATTACACGAAACGAAAGCTATACCCTTTGCTTTTGTTCAGTTTTTGCTACCAGTTACTGTTTTAATTTAGGTTCTGTTACGAGTTGTTGTTAATTTTTTTTTTTTTTTTTTATTCGGAATAGGTTCGCGTTTGACCACCATCTCACCTAATGGTAAGTGATGATGAGGTCGAAGATGGATGGTTTTATTATTTATTATATATCGTTATATATTATATATACCGTTTTACGCAGACATGCCAGAAAAATGTATACAATGTGTAACTGTTTCATGCAAAAGAAGCTCAAACTGAAAAAGAGACCGTAACTGATTGTGACGACAAGAACCCATAATTTTTAATAATATTTTCATCAATATTTTATTGTCTTTTAACCGACTTCAAAAAAAGAAGGAAGAAATTTTATTTATGTTACCTCATAACTCGGAGACGGCTAGACCGATTTGGAAAATTGTTTTTGCGTTTGAAAGGGTATACTTTCTAGTTGGTCCCATTGTTACGAAAACAGGATCTGATGATGGAATCCTGGAGAAATCGAGGGAACTCTTCAAATATTACAGGCATACCTATAGCGTTTTGGGTATTTCTTATAGTACCTTGAGCAGTAAGTTGCTTTCAAAAAGTACCATTTGGGGAAGTTGAACTGATGATGAAGACCGCAGATGGCCACTGAAACTACTCAATAATAAGTATTTCGTGGATTGCGATTCGATTACTTGAGTACGGATGTTAAGCACTTTATGCTCGTCACAATGCATATGGTGACGTAGAGCTGATGGTCAAGTACCAGGAGAACTCCTCAAAAATATGACGGCTATGCATCAGGAAAAGCAATATTTTGTAAAAGGTGATAAGTTGTTGACATTATGGCTTTTGTAACTAAATAAATTACAAACTGACCCACTAAAAAGCGCGAAAATAAATTTTTAAGTAAAAAATGGAACTGACTTCCATATCAAAACACTACAAAGCCAAAATAACTTTAATTTCGGAAGGCGGTGTGAAAAAAAAGAAAATACAAAACCAATAACACCGACTACCGAAATTAAAGTTATCTTTGGCTTTGTAGTGTTTTGATAAGGAAGTCGGTTTTATTTTCTGCTAATTTTTTTTTTTTTTTTTACTTTTAAATACATATATTTTTCTAGAAGTTGCTCGCGACTTCGTTCGCGTGGGGAGGCTTTTCCCGTGTACATCCCGATCCCGTGGGAATTTCGCAAAATCCCGTCTTAGCGAGCATCTACGTACTAAAAGGAATCCCCATGCAAAACTTGAGAGCCCTACTACTTGTAGTTTCTGAGATTTCGTGATTAAGCAGTGAGTGGTATTTCGATTTTATATACAACGTGTAATTTAAAGGGTATATACATACCAAGTGCACGGCTTCTTCGGATGATAACAAACAATATGGAAAGGGTTATGAAATTCTATGTCTATATTATATAAGGAGGCGATGTTGTAGCTGCAGAGAAAATATCTATGTAGACATACCATAGCGACTAAGCGATATATGTAGCAGTCCTTCTTCTGCCCGAAACGGTAGACTCGGAAGATGCTCTGTATGTCGTGCGCCGGGTTCCACGACGTGTCCATGATGATGACGCGGTTGGCTGCAGTCATGTTAAGGCCTAAGCAGCCGGCGCGGGTCGATACCAGGAACAATCTGATAGAGAAACAAGACTATGTATTCATACAAATGATACAAACAGTAAAACTAGTGTACAAATGGGCGGTTTTATCGCACAGGGCAATCTCTTACAGACAACCTTTGGATAGACAGAACTTGAATAATGAATTAAAAAATAATAATTTAAATCATTATTTAACTTTCTTCAGCATCTGTAGCTTATACATAAATGTTGCAGTAAGATTTTACTAACATATTCATGCAGTCTGCATAATATTTGCGGACGCCCGAGAATCTTTTTAACACATCATCGATATTTGTACAGCTGTGTGCCTTAAAACTGTGACAATAGAGCTGTTTATTCGCTGTCGTCAGAGTACTTCCTTTAACTAAGCTTTAGGTGGAGCCTTTAAACAAAAATACAGGCGACTATTGGGTAAGAACTCACTTCGTCTTATAGTTATTGTCAGCGTTGAACTCGCGGCACCACTTCTGCCGCACCTCGGCCGGAACCGAGCCGTCTAGTCGGAAGTATTCGTGCCCCAAAGACCATTGCTTGATCTTCTTTAGAAAATACTCTAGGGCATCCAGGCAGAATAGTGATGTGGAGAATATCAGCCTGAGGACACAGAAAATATTCGAAATGTTTTATTTATTACATACACCAGAAAATATTGTAAAATTCAGCGTTTTCGATCAATAGTATATAATCAATACATACAATAAAACAGTAAAAAGGTGTCTCTATATTTTGAATATATCTGCAAAAAAAAAATTGGTTTAGAAACGGTAATACAGCAATAAAATAAAATGTCTGGTTGTACACGCTAATCTCCTATCACTAGGTTCAATAGAATTATGAACGTCTCCACGCGGCGACATGGACAAACAAACGTCATTCGCTAGTAAGTAGCGGCATCATCATCAAAATCAGGTTCCCATTGCTGGGACACAGGCCGTCTGTCTACGAAAGAGCCATAATTCACCATGCAGGCTAATGCGGATTAGTGGATGTCACATGTTATAGCTGTCGCCAAATAACTTGGCAAGAGTCGTTCAATGCGCAGAAGTCGATTTTAGGTGTCAGCGGTTGTCAGCTGGACGCGGGGTATGACGTAGCGCCACTCCGAGCGCGCGATTGGTGCGTCAGTAGTTCTCGTTCAGTTTGCTCCCGAATACACTTGCGTACACGAAAGTTGAACCCTTTGTTTTTGTTACGAGTTGTTGTTTTAAATTTAGTTTTTGTTACGTTGATTACAATTCCAGGGCCAAATACCGTTTTACGCAACTATTAAAACGTCAGAAAGAACAGTTAGACACGTTAAGGAAGGTTGAAATTCCGAATTCGTCACTGTCTTTAGGACACCGGCAAAAAAGAACAATATAAAAGGGGTAGCAATTTTATTAACTAATTGTAACGACGAGAACATATTATTTTTAATGTTTTTTTTAAATACATTTTTTTTTTTACTTTTAAATGTATTTATGTATTATATCTATTTTATTTATAATACCGAATGAATTCCTCTTCTTTCTTTAACATTCTTCTGAACAGATATGATTAAAAATAAATGATGACAATAACCATAGAATAATGGCAAGCAGTAAAAGTGACTACTTTTTTCTTCCACTAAGTGCACGATGCGCGAACTTACCCCCACTACGCCAAAACCTTGCCAAGTTATTTGGCGACAGGTATAAGAAAAGTCATTATCATTATCTGCTTAGTCTTCCCAACTATGTTGGCGTCAGCTTTCAGTTTAACCGGATGCAGCTGAGTATTAGTGTTCTACATGCATCGACTGCCTGTCTGACCTCCACAACCTAGTAGCTGGATAACACGATAACCCTTGGCCAGACCAGTGTTACATTTTTGGGCTTCTGACTAGCCGTCACGACTGTAAAAGATGGCCAAATGAGGTGCCTTCCGAGGCACGGGGGTATCACACTACCTACATCCAAACTCCGGGCTACTACTGAGAAATTCATTACAGAAAAACCCTATAGCATTTTTGCCCGACCGGGCGACCCAGGAATTTAACCCGAGACAACCAATGAAAAAATACATAAGTAGATTTAGTAAATGACTCACACTTTGTCCCCCAGCGCGATACATTCGTCCAGTATTCTGAAGACTACGACGAACTTGTTGGAGCTGTCTAGTGTCTCGAGCATATTGCCGCCGTCCAGATAGTCCAGCCACCACAGGTCTACAGCGGCATTAGGCTTTATTTCCTCTAAGTCTTCGTTCGCTAAGTCATCTTCGATTTTTTCCGCTGCGAAAATATTTGATACTATTACGAGTATGTACAAAACAATTGAATACAATATACTAAAGCGAAATGAAGTTTTCTTTATTTCAGATAATAGAACTAATCCATAGTTGTGTTAGTGAGCAAAAGTTTAGAATAATAAATACAATAAATAGTTATGATGTAATTTATGAGTTGAATGCTATTTTGCACTTAAAGATCTACCAGAAAAGGTATGCGCAACGGCAATTTTCTTGGCTGGCGTTCAAGGTAATCCCTCAAATATATGGCGGTTAAGTAATTGTCGATCGTGTAACTTTTCTTTACCGAAACGGATACCGATTCTGTTTTGCATACTACATGCAAAAACCAGTAGTTTCCAGTATAGGTTGAATGCATGTACTACCAACAGGTTTATTGAGCAATATTTTCTAAGTTTGTTTGTTATTATTAATTGTAAGATCGGTGTCAATGAAAGTACTCATGATTGTAAACAACTTAAAATAAATCTTTTTCATACGTTTTCGTCAGGTAAATATTCCATTTTGATTAAAATAGAAAAGTTATTTTTGATATTCTAATTATTATTTCGTTTATAAACATGCGTACTTACACCAAGGTTATTAAAGCTAAGATTAAAATGGCGACATAAAATGTGGCGCTTTTCATTACATAGACAGTTTAGAACTTTAACTCTATTAACAGTCAAAAAACATTACAATAGTCAATGAGTACATACATTTTTTGGAGCGCAAAATATACAAAATGTGAGTCTGCTGACTCCCAAACTAGAGTAATCTGTGTTATGGGAGACAGTGTTAACAGTTTAATGAGACAACAGTCTAAAGTGAAGTATTTTGCAGACCAAGAGTTCATCACCTAACTTAATTTAGCTTAGACATAATTGAGAAAAAATTCCATATTTGTGTGCATACTACATTCCCAATCATATACACACAACACATAAAAAATTAATTCACCGTTTTAGTGAGTTCATTCTACAGTGTGCATTAACGAAGCTAATGATCAAGATACCTGTACTTTCCTCTTTCATTTCCACGGCTTGAAACAAGAAATTTAGAAATATGTGATTAGATACATATATAGATATGTCACCACTATAGAAAAAAGGTAGTAGGGACAATTCAATGACAATAGCTAACATAACACTTCAAATTTGCTCGGTCTCACACAAAACTTTAATAAAACCTTCCTCATAAATCACAATACTCATTGGTGAAAACCACATGAAAATCTGATTAGTAGTTTTTGACAAAAGAGAGTTCCTATAGAGGTACCATTACTATAAAAAAGAAAAAGTGAATTGGTTGGATGGAAGGTTTGTCTTGACGTAAATTGATGTGAGATGAGAATAGAGGTAATGGAATAGTACAATAAAAAATGTGCCAGAAATACTTAAAAGAAAAGACAATGAAGATTGATAGGAGAGAAGGGAACCATGTTCAGACATTCCCAAGTAACAATAGACAGGACACTGAAGGTGATGTTAAAAAAACATAATATAATGCAAAGAAAGATACCTTTAATTTTATTCTTCTCATCGCGATCCCTAGCCTTCGTCTGAAAGTTGTGCAGGACTTGAGGATGCGACCAAATCTTCTGTAGAATATGAAAGTCCTTCAATATGCTCTGTTTATTCTGCATCCCATAATTGTGCAAGTAATGCTTATATAAGTCCCACTGGCACGGCGTGAGGGTTATAAATACTGTATACTCATACTTCTTAGGTAAGTAAGGGTAGAGTACTGAGGCTTCCTGCCTTTGGAGACAACCTTCAAGTACTTTGTGCAAGATGTGTGTACGAGCTTTCATTAATTTGATATCTTCTTCACTGGAATCTCGGTGCTGCCCATTCATTATTGGATTTTCGAACCTATTGGAAGGTAGTAGATATTAGTTGTCATTGAAAGAAAATAACATGATTATATGGCTGATTAAAAACTTTTAATACTTGTATAGAATAAAGTATTAAAAGTATAGTTATTAGTAATATAGTTATTTCGTGCCGATTGGAAATCAGCTTAGACATAATTATAATAAATGCTAAACGATGATTATTCTTAAAAATGAATTTTATGTGGAAATTTAAACTAAATGAAGCTGGGTTTTCCTAGCTGACTACCTTAAGAAAAAACACCGAAACTAACTCGAAAGATAAGTCTTTTTTATAGATCATAGAGTGATAACAAGGAAAGACACAGAAGTCATAAGAGCTAACTTTCCCAGTAACAAAATAAGTCTTCAACTTACCGATTAGAATACTCAGAATAAGTTCCAAGCAAATTAGGCTTGACAAAGTTCACCATGCAATAATACTCTCTCAAATTATTCTGCATCGGTGTCCCCGTTAAAATGATCCTTCTTTTAGTGACAACCCTGCTCATAGCCACCGCTAGTACTGAGCAATCATTCTTAAGGAGATGGCCTTCATCACAGACTATGATATCTGGGCCGGGGTCGAGTAGGGCAGTGCGTATTTTGTTGACGATCGTCGGACGAATGTCGTCGAGGAAAGGATCGAGTGTCGACAAACTTCGGAATAGTTCGTATCCAATGATGAATATGCCGCCTCCGTTGTACCAATCTTCTAGCTGGTAGGCGCGTTCGTATGTTTTCTTTAGCTTCGATAGCTCGAAGACCTGTTTGGAAGAAATATTGGGGCTTTAACAAAAAATAGTATTGTTTAAACTTTCAATGAATTCCGGGTTCCACAGACGAGGAAAGGTATGTGTGCTTTTTATACACACATTTATTTAGGTTTTCTAATACATAAAATTTGCATAATACTGTGGAGTTCCTAAGATAAAAGAAAGTATCAAAGAAATAGAATGTCATTATATTATGAGTATATAGGGGGAAAAAAATGACATAAAACTATAAGTTTTTAAGCTAACATGGACACTAACAGTATCATTAGAACTTAAAACGGAATATTTACCATGTATATTTTTTGTTTTGAGTTTTCGATATGATAGCTGACTTGAGGGTTATGTAACTCAATCCAATGGTTCGATCCTGCGTTTAAAAGATGTGCTATTGCCGATTTTTGCACATCATTAGTTTTCACCGCCCTAATTTGTTCCGAGATCATTTCGACAGAACGCCACTATATACCAAGACTGGTAAAGGAAGCGATTGAGATTACCAAATACGACAATTTCAACCGGGAGGATGAGTTTCAACTGTCGAGGGCCTGGAATCCAGTGGTTCAAATGTGTACAAACCGAAAAAAATCCGTAAGAAAGTTCGCGAGTCGACACGGTGAGTTTTGTGTGTCGGGAACAGAATCGAGTGTTTAGTGATACATGTGACAGTGGTAGCGGTGTCGCTAACAGAAAACGAACGAGAAGGAGTGTAGACCGATATGTCTGCTCATAAACTTCCACCTGCAATGACTTTAGTTCATCCGTGATCATGGCGCTTGTAACAGTGCCGAAATATCGGAAACTCAAAACAATAAAAACTTTTTACCAAAAAATTAAACCGACTCCCAAAAAACACTGCAAAGTGAAAAATAACTTTAATTTCGGTAGTCGGTGTCTTTAGTTTTGTATTTTCGTTTTTGGCACCGACTTCCGAAATTAAAGTTATTTTTCACATTGCAGTGTTTTTTGGGAGTCGGTTTAATTTTTTGGTAAAAAGTTTTTATTTCACTCTTTTTAGTTGGTCTATTTTTAATTTACCTAGTTACAAGAGCCTAATTATCAACTACTTATAACCTTTTACAAAATATTGCTTTTCCCAATGCTGGGCCGTTAATTGTTGAGGAGTTCTCCTGGTACTTCACCATCAGCTCTACATCACCATATGCATTGTGACGAGCATAAAGTGCGTAACATCCATATTCAAGTAATCGAATCGCAATCCACTCAATACTTATTATTGAGTAGTTTCGGCGGCCATCTGTGGTCTTCATCATCAGTTCCACTTCCTCAAATGGTACTTTTTGAGAGCAACTGCACAAGTTACTATAATAAATACCTAAAACGACATAGGTGTGCCTATAATATTTGAAGAGTTCCCTCGATTTCTCCAGGATCCCATCATCAGATCCTGACGTTTATGAAAATGGGACCAATATCGAAGTATACCCTTTCAATCAAAAAAAGAATTTTCCAAATCGGTTCAGCCGTCTTCGAGTAATCGATGATAATACATAAAAAAAAAAAAAAAAAAAATATATATATACGCGTCGAATTGATAACCTCCTCTTTTTGTCGTCGGTTGAAAAATAGACATGGTAAATATCCCGTTTTATGTTCTAATGAGACATAAAACTAATTTTGAGTAATAAACTTTTAATTTTTAATGACTTTCTTTTTCATTAATCTTATACTTATTTCCATTAGATAGATATTAGCAATAGGAGCTCCAGTTTATTGGCATATTGGCTGTCACAATAAATATTTTCCAGTTAGTTACCAGTGTCTCAGCAACCCGTTATTGATGTGATAAAAGCTAAGATCTTAAGAAGAAACGATGCTTTGACAAATCCGTAGTTAAAATTAAATATAAAATACCTGTAGTTTCCTTTTTATTTTACGTTGCTTGAAAGAAGAAAAGAAACAGGTTGATCACAGAGAATTATTATGATAGCTTTATTTAAAAAATCCTTGATTACTCTTTTGCAGATACAGCTAGTTTGTGTCATATTTAATAAACTTAGAATTTAGGTAGTTTCAATGAACTACAATATTAGCATTTACAAACTTTCTTGTCCAAATATCGACTAACAGGGCTTCAGTCCCTTTGACATTGTCACCACAAAAACATAACCCTCCTTTTACAGTAGGGTAAAAAGTAACCTATAACCTTCAAGCTTCTTCCATACCAAATTTCATCCAAATCCACCCAGTAGTTACAAAGTAGCGCGTAACAAACAAATTTTCCGCTTTATGATATTAGTATAGATTAGAGTTACCTTGATCTCGTTAGTGACGGGTCCAATCCACTTGTGTATCTCGTCGACCCAGTTGAGTACAGTCGACAGAGGGCAGCACACGAGTACGCGTTGCATTCTCACGCCGGGATGAGTTAATACCTGAGAGTTAAAGGAAAGCACTGTTTAACTACATGGAATGACTTCATATGCTATGGTTGAGGTGAATGGTGCACGACCGCAATCTTTATGGGAAGGATTTTGTGCCACAACTCTGCGTGATTGTATAGGTTTCATTACGCAATGAATGAGTTAACACTTATTATTGTTATTATAAGATTTATATAAGACCTGGGATTTTTATTCGATTCGAACTCAATCTTTCACTACACTTTTACTTAGCGTTTCGATGACAAAAATATTTTAATAACTAATAATAAATTTGGCCCAAAAATCAGTTACGCGAACTCCGCTCGCTGATGTACAAATAAGATCATCAAGTGTACAGGTGACAGGCAGTGTTGGGCATTAATCAATTAATTTGTAAATTATCTTGTTAATTCACTAAAAAAGTAATTGCAATTAAATTAATCGCAATTAAACTTTTAATTGCACCTTACAATTAAATTAAGTTGAGTAACGTATGTCAATTGTAACTCACAATTAAAATAATTGCAATTAACTTTTTTAGTTGTTTTATGAAACAATTAAAACTAACAATTAACTTTGTGTATCAAAACGAATAAAACGTGGTCAACGGCTGTAAGTATAGCTTAATTTATGTGAATCTTTCTTTCTACATAAAAAAACTGTTTGTTGATAAAGAAATGAATATTTCCTTTAATTATGTGTATTTAACCACAGGAATAGATGGGGGGGGCACTATTCTACTACCCGCAGCCACACGGGTATATTGTATTTTTATATATACTGGCTGTAAATTATACAGCAGTATTTTTTTAATTGTTAGTTTTACTTAAAATTCACAAAACAATTGAAAATTAATTAATTGTTAATTGTTACTACTACAGTTAACAATTAAATAATTGTTAATTGTAATTTTCCACAATTACAATTGATTAATTGTTAGTTGTTGTGGTTACAATTAACAATTAATCAATTTTTAATCTTTAATTGTTCTTGCAATTAAAATTTGCCACACTGGTGACAGGGCATGCAGGTCAAGATTAAAGATGGGCCAATGTCTGTGGATGGATGCCGCATATACACTTGAGATCTACGGGTCACTGGGGGTCGCAGTACACACATTTTTTTTATAGAGAACTAGCAATGTGGGTATAATTTACATTATTAGCAATCTTGTTAACCCCCCAACTAAGCTATGTATCTGGAATAGGTACTAATAATTAGAGCCGGATTAACCCTGTCAGAAGCCCTAAGGCAATGGCATTCTCGGGGCCCTTTTTCTTACTTTGACTGACCAAATCGTGTGTGAACAGCTGAGGAAACGCACATTAAGGGCTGTGGTTTTTAATATATTTCTTTACTTATTCCCAGATTTGTTCTAAAATAGTTTTAATTCTACTACTAAATCTAACGACTTGTATTTTGTGAGATAACAGTGAGGTCCCTACGTTCACACGCACATCAAATTCTCGTTCGAAGAAACATATTTTCTTGGTGCATGCACTGGGCCTGGGCCCCTACTCGATGCGGGGCCCCTAGGCAGTTGCCTACTCCGCCTAATGGTTAATCCGGTCCTGCTAATAATGTATTGGCATGGTGAGTGAGTACTTACTGTGTGTAACAACGCCAACACTTGCAACGTCTTGCCAAGCCCCATGCAGTGCGCGAGGATGCAGCCGCCTCCCGGTCGTCCGGCCTCGATCTCGGCTAAACTCTCGAAGCACGCGTCCCACATGAACTTCACGCCTTCGTACTGTAAAATATAACAGTGAATTAAATCATAAATAACAATTTTGTAGAGATCCGGTTCGGCTTCAAACTTCTCATTCTGCTAATTCACACAAAACAAACGGTGATGCGCCATCGTAACATCGTGGATATCCCACAAACGTTTTGGGAATACTTTCATTGTGCGTACGGCTAAGGAGTGGAATTCCCTGCCGGAGTCTGTGTTTCCCGATAGCTATAACCTAGGGGTCTTTAAGTCAAGAGTGAATAGGTTACTTTTAGGTAAGCGTGCTCCATCTTCGACCACATCATCACTTACCATCAGGTGAGATGGTGGTCAAACGCGAGCCTATTATCAACAAAAAATAAATAAAAAATAAACATTAATAAATTATACACTAAAACTGTCCTCATGAATCGTATGAAAATCTGTTAGCAGTTTTTGAGTTTATCGCGAATAACCGACGGACAAACGTGAGGGGAGAGTTTGTTAAGATATGTAAGGATGTGTTCAAAATATTACTTTTACATGTCAATATTTTCGCTGTTTTCTTAAAATAATATCGAGACAAACTCAAAGGTCAAAATTCTCTGTTAAAATTTAATAATAATGAAATTATATGAAACCTATGTAGACTAATGTCTGTCATAGTTATTTAGGACCACACAGATTTGAGTACACCAATACAGACAGTGCTAGCATATTATGACAGTTCTTGTGAAGCCTATAGGAATAGAAGAGTCAGAGCTAAATAAGAGAATATTATTGGATATCACTCGAATGATTAAAACATATGAAACGGAAACCTTTTGAGTTCAAATGTTTCATATTCATACCAGTCTTTGAAAGCTTTAGGTGATCATCGGCCCTAAAAGTTGTTTGCGATGCTAGTTTGTCTAACTCAAGAAAAGACGTGATTTATACCTGCGGAAAGACCTACTCAACTACTTATTAATTTTATGGCCAAAGTTTCCAGTAAGATTTTTTTTAAGAGATCTAGCAATGTGGGTAGAGTTCAAATAACTAGCAATCTTGTTAACTCCTCCAACTAAGCTAAATAATCTCGTGGGGGTTCAATCCAGCGACCTTTCGCCTTGTTGCGAACATACCTGGTGAGCTTTCATAACTTTGGTGAAGAAAGGGTGCACGGTGACTACGGGGCGGTTCTCTTCAAAGTCATACTCCAGACACACTTCATCGTTAATGACTAGCACGTTCACGCCCTCCTCGCAGCCTAGTAGCTCCCTCTGTTACAACAATTAGATAGGTTTAAAGAATCTTTATTTCTCAAAAAAAAACATTGTACAGATGTCAATCCAAATAGATTTTTTTGTAATTAACAATAAGGTAGATTTTAGGTTGGTACAACTGTACAATAACAATACAATACATAATTTTAAAATCCTACTCTTTACATGTCAATCCAAACTGAACTCTTTGACAGTGAGAATAAGGTTGAGTTTAAGTTGGTAAAATATTATAATAACAAACTACTAATATAATACATAATTTTAAAATCAAGATATTTATGGTCTGATGTTGGTAAACATTACATGAATAAGAATAGTTTTGAATATATCACATAGGTAATAAGTTTAAAGCTGATTGATAAAATGGTGCCGTATTGCCAACAAGTTTCACGGAGAGAAAGTGATGGCACTATATCTCCCGTATAGCCACATCTGACTCGCACGGAAATTACGACAATTCATAATGCACGCCCTGTATTATTTTTTATTGATTTCAGGTAAATAACGGTGGTTTTAGGTTGCTTCAAAAATGCATGGGCATATAAGATAAATATACAGTAAAGAAAAATACTTCTATCATAAAATCCTACTAGAAAAAACGTCATAAAAAGTTCTAAACAAATCAATTTTCATACAGTCTGATATAAAAGCAGTTGATACCAAGAAATCTGCTATTACAATAAATGTCAATAAACGCTAAAAGTGACTATGCATAATATGTAATCTCGTCTATGAACATTATCGATGGGTCAGTAATATTAGATTCCTAATTCCGAGCACTAGCTAGATACAATTGGGCCTATTTGTATCTTTCACCCCATAGTACTGTTCTCGGTGCCAACTTTAACATTCCTAAACTGTTTAAACTTTTATATTATTGCAGTGATCTTGTGGAAATACAGGGAGACTATTTTTACCCGACTGCGGAGGAAAATGTGTTTCAGCGTTGTAGAGGCCAAAGGCGTGAACCGGTTTCGATAATTCTTACGTCAGTCGATTTATCTTAACCTTGCGGGTGTCACTTGAAACATGACAGTTATCAAAATTCGCCCCAACGAAAACCAGACGCCATATTGTCAAAAATAATAATAATAAAATAAATTTTTAAAATCTAAAAAACCGGACTACGCAACCACAATATCTTTTCTTCTTCTATTAAGGATAGTTGAATCTATTGGAAGGGCCTTGTGAAGTTTTAGAGTGATATGTAGGAGATACAGTTGCCTAATCGATAGCAGGTCACTAATTTGATAAAGGTCGCATGTTGAGAACCTGAACGGTTTAAAATACATCACTTTAATAAGTGATCGCTGAGCTCTTTCAAGGTCCAGAAACTTTGTTTTAGTAGCTCCTCCCCAGACTGGTATACAATACGCTACTACTGACTGTACCAAAGCCACATAAATCTTGCTTAAGAGGTGTGAGGAGATCAGGTAGCGTAGAGTTTTAAATATCCAAATGAACTTCCTCACTCGTTTCATGATTACTTCAATATGTGAATGCCATGATAACGTCTGGTCAATAACTATGCCGAGATATTTTGTTGACCTTACTTTCTCCAGTGTTTGGCAGTCACAATCTTGAGGCATATGACCATCACAGATATGTATCTTGATATGAAAATCTTCACAGGGCTGAGACCTTTGAATGGGAGAAAAACAGATGAAGTTGGTTTTTGAAATATTGAGAGTTAGGAGATTAGTGTTCAGCCACTTAGAAACAGCAACTAGGCCTATTTCAGCAATTACTTTCACCTCTTCCCATGAGGATCCAGAGTAAATAACGGCAGTATCATCCGCGTATGAAATAATCCGCCCTCCACTGTTAGGCATACTACATCAGCTATTTATGTAGATTAAGAAGATTGTCGGGCCCAGAACACTCCCTTGCGGAACTCCATAATTGACGTTTACTTCGTCGCTATTTGTGCAATTTATTTTTACACTTTGTTTCCTGTTTTTGACATAGCTTTCAAACAAGGCCAGACTTTGCCCTCTTACGCCTATGTCCTCAAGTCTGCGCAGAAGTATAGGGACGGAAACGGTGTCAAACGCTAATCTAGGAACACCGTAAGACACTCTTGACCCCCATCTACTCTACCCACTAATTCAGAAGTTAATTCCGTAATCGCATCTTGGGTTGATAATCCTCTTCTAAACCCAAATTGGGAGCTAGATAGAATATTGTATTTATTTAGGTAGTCGATTAATCTTCCATTTATTAGCTTTTCTAAAATTTTTGAAATAGAAGGTAGGACAGATATGGGTCGATAATTGTTAACATCGTTAACGTCCCCACCCTTGTGCACAGGAGTAATGATAGATCGTTTAAGGTCGTTTGGAAAAATACCCGTTTGGAAGTAAACCGCTGGTATTAAAAAATAACTTGAAATTAGATAATGAAACTTTGCATATTAATTGAACTATAAAGCAGGTCTTATGTTATTTACTTTTTATAATTACCATTATTATCACCGTAAAAAGAAATAAACTAAATTATCGGTGTCTTGGAGTCTTTTCCCTGCCATCCTGTCTCGCTTGCTCGCGTGAACGCGGCCAGTAGTGTGCGAGCGAGATAAAGAGTGAGAAGCGCTCAGGTAGTATAGGCCCTTAAATTACTTTTTTATTACAAACTCTGCTGATTAATACACATTATGGAGCTATTCTTGGTATTTATTTTTATGTAATTTTAGTGATTTTTTTTTGTGTTCTTTGACGACCTAGACGGCTTCCTTAGGAATTGAAAATATGAGGCACAGAGATCGGAGACGCGACCGCTGGAAATAATGGGGGAGATTGTTCCCCAGCAATGGGACAGTAAAGGCTAATAATAATATGTACATTTATTGTATTACTTCAAGGTGGGAACAAAATATAATTAAGTACATAACATACGTGATATGATGACCTTGAAAAACTGAGACACTACAATAGATAAGTTATTATAATAATATAATTAAGGTATCAATAATTGCTGTTGCATAAATAAACAAATAAATTCATCAAACTTACCAATTTGGCCTGTCTATTATTCAGTCTTTTTTTCCTCTCAAACTCCTCCATATTCGCCACAACAGTACTGCGCGCTAGAGATTTCTTGTCAATAACCTGTGAAAAATGTTGTATTGATTAAGTCATCATCAACATCTGCCTAACCTTTCCTAACAACGTTGGTGTCGGTTTTCAGTCTAACGTAATGCAGCTCAAGTATCAGTGTGTTATGTAACATGCGATGGAGCGACTGCCTATTTGACAGCCAGTAATAGGGTAATTTCCAGTGTTACAAAATAATTATTTTATTTGGTCCATTGGGTAGATTTTCAAAAAATATTGGTCACGTTGTTTTTGCTTTTCCAAGTCAAGAAAAAATCACAAAGATGTAAAGCTTCAAAGTACAGGAGTGGGGGCTGCTGACGTCACACATTGCTAAGAATTACACCGAGGTGTGACGTCACGCGAAATTTCAACTCACTGTATCGACTTAATTTTTCAATTACGTGAAGAAATAAAAAAAAATACGTCTACAATGTTTTTTGTTAAACTACGTGACGGACTAAATAAAATATTTTAGGAAACTACTCTATTGTGTAAAACGATACCGCTTGACAAGGCTCGTTACAGATATTTGGACGTAGATACGCAAAAAGGATCCAACCCACAAAATGTCACTTTTGAGATAATGAAGTTGTACTTGCTCTTTGATATTCTATTTTGTGATTTTGTTGATTTGGGACATAGTTGTAAAAATCGGTGTCCGTTTTATAGAAATATGTTTTAATTCATAATTATTTATTTGCATAAAACATGGTATAAAATGGTGTAAAATATAATAGAATGGTACAAACATGTTTAGCTAGTATGAAAACATAGCACGCAAAATTTAAATTTTTGACTAACGACGGGCAAGGAACTCATGGATGTGAAATGGTAAGTTCTCAACATTTCATCTCCATAAATTCCTTCAAGCTGTAGATATTATAATCTTTTAACCAATGGTGCCGTTTAATTTTAAATAATCTTGAATTTAACATTTTTAAATTTCTCGGTAACTTATTATAAATACGTACGCACATTGCGAGGCAGTTTTTATTATATTTGGTAAGTCTTGGCAAATCATTCAATACTAATTTGTGTGGATCACGTCTATTTCGAGGATTTATATCATTTGCTGTCTTAAATAGTTTTTTATTGTTAACTACAAACACACATATTTCATAAATGTACAGAGATGGCAGCGGTAGCAAACCAAACTTCTTGAACATTGGTCGACATGAGTCATCTGGTTGGAGTCCACATATTGCTCTAATACATTTTTTTTTGCGCTATAAATGCTCTATTCTGGTTGGTGCTATTACCCCACATTACAAGACCATACCGCAATAACGATTCTACATAAGCGTGATATGAAATAATGGCAGTTTTTATATTAGTTATATTTTTAACATGTTTTAGTGCGTATACAAATTTATTAATTTTAGTACTTATATTATCTACATGTTCTTTCCAGTTAATATCATTATCTATTACTACGCCTAAAAACCTTGTTTGTGTTACTTCTTCGATTTTATTTATATTGAGCTTTATGTTGTTTTTATTATTACTCGATTGATTAAATTGAATGTAAACGGACTTATTAACCGACTTCTAAAAAAGGAGGAGGTTCTCAATTCGGATGTTTGTATTTTTTTTTGTTTGTCCGCGCATAACTCCGTCGCTTGCCAACCGATTTGGAAATCTTTACTTAGACCTTTTTTGACGGTTCTTCAGTAGAGGGCTCGCCGTCATCCTGACTACGTTGCATTAATACTACAATACGTTCTGTTAGAGCTGAAATCTCCTGTTCTGAGGTTTTTAATTACTGCTGCAGGGATAGGATTTCCTGTTTCAATCGTAATATATTTATGTGGTCAATAGCTTCTTCGTTAAATGTGGGCGACGATGGAGAGGACGGTGAAGAACGCACGTTGTGTTGTTGTGACAGGACCTGCTTATTTTTCTTAGTGCTTGTAGCAGGACTGCCGAATATGGAGGGAGAATGGCATATGGATTTTAAGGTATTGTTTTCTGTATATAACTTTTTTATTTCTTTATGTAATTCGGTGTTTTCTAACAGTATATTTCCCAGTTCATTTTCTGTACGTTCTAATTTAAGTGTAAGGTGAGCTATTGTATCCTTCATTTCAGACGCTGATATAAGTCAGTTATAGTTCTGTCTGCACTCCTTGATAGTTTATTGGGAGTAGAATATGACTCATCAGAGGTTTCGCAGTCAGTAAGTATGTGAGAATGTAATATTTTAGTGCTATTAGGAATTGGAGATAAACGCCTTAAGGGCCCACAGTTTAGAGACGCGAACTCGTTGGTGGGCGCAGCTAATTCGCATGCTATTTCACCTAACATCGTGCGAGAAAGAGATAGACTCAGTGATGAGCGGGACGAAACTGTTGCGCGCACACAGACTCCCGTGTAGTACACACCACTCGGCACCGTGCCGTCGCGCCGCACAATTGCGCAAGCTCATTGATAAATGCGGGCGATCGCGAGTTACTTATATTTTTTTATACGGTAACTACGCTCGAATTTGGATTTATTTCATAATAGAGAAATGTACCTACATACTTACGGAGACTTCTTGTTGCCGAGATATACACTTATGTTTATACTGTGGCTTTGCTGACCACGAGTATGATATTATGGAGTTTATTACTTACTACTTCATAAAATAAAAAACGTGTTATTTATAGTACATATTTTTACTGATACAACATTTCTTCAAAATAAAGTTATGTACGTAAGTACCACAGATTGGTTTTACAATAACATTACTTACCAATAAAGTTTTAATAATTAGAATGTGAATTGATTTTCTAAAAAAGCACTGAACGGATTTTTATACGGTTTTTACTAAAAGGTAGTGCAATTCTTGAGGAGGGTACAAACACACAATTTACATAACGGTTTTATGTAAATTGGCTGAAATATAAAGATTACTGTTGAAGAGGTTGCGCGGTAGTAATGTCTCGCTTACTGGGAGATTTACTCGCGTGCACCGCGTAATCCAGCTGAAATACACTAAATTCATGTACTAAAGAATTGTAGATCAACAAAAATACTACAGAAAAGTCCTCAATAGCATGTCTCTATCTCTAATGGTCAACTCGCAATAACTACATTTATGTTCAAAATTTAAATTAAAAATATTACGTCATTTTCGAGACTGGTTTTTGCTGTTCAGTATTAATCCTTATCTAAATAAATGCGTTTGTTAGCTTTGCCATGTAATATAGATCAAAATTGTCCTTTGCACTATATAAATCAAATAAGTATTTTAGAAGATATTATAGATTTCAAATTATACGCTACCAAAAAGTAATTAGCTTCACGAGCGAGCGTCCTTTCCATAACATTATCGCGCCGTTTCGAAGAAGTTTACTGGTAGTTGATTAATTGATTATGTATTTATATAATAAAATAGTAAATTTTCTTTATTGAATTTTTATTATATATCTGAATACAAAAAACACTTAAAAATTTATAAAAGCTGAGATCAGTTTTACTTCTGTTTGTAATGATTTGTCATTATTTAACTTTATTCAACTTCCTCCATTTCAATATTAAAGTCTGGTTCAACCACAAACCCTTCGAAATCGTCTTGAAGATTGGTATTACCTCTAAGAGACTTGTAAAAAAGTAGACAATCTTTACCGATCAGATCAATCTTTTCAATATCGTATAATTTCTCTATAATGTTCTTGACCCAAGAAGGTTGGATCGTTATTGCGGAATTAAATTATAAACCTGTCATAGATGTGGGTTGGTACCCCATACATAAAAAGGTCAAATTCACATATTTTAACTAGGGTGTTTTTACTAATCGAAAATATAGACCATGGAGACTAATTTGGCATACTCAGCTCATTTTCGACCATACTGTGGGTTGGATCCTTTTTGCGTATCTACGTCCATTTTAGCTCCAACCAGGCAATCCGAAAAGACTGTCAAAGATGTACAAATGAAAGCCAGGTCCAAGGGTTTAGTGTGCTTTCCATGGACCAACCCGTGGGTTATTATTTAGCCACTAGCTCTTTATTTTAAACTATGCTTTTGTACGCGGCATTGTCCGCTTGATTCTCAGCGAAAAAAGCAGCCTTTGTAGTGACATAGGCTAAAGGTAAAGGATGGAGTGTTATATCCGTTCAATTACCTCTACATCAATCACATCATTCCATTGGTACGTATTGATGTGAAAGAAGGACAAACAAATACATTTGTATTAAAAAAAGTATGAATTACTATCATCATAATAGATTTACCCAACATTGCCCATCATCAAGTCGGCTTCCCACCTAACTATCTGACCTTCACAAACCCGGACACTCAGTACCACAATACAACTTGTTAAGACAAATCATAATAATATTGACTTACCTTCCTAATATTACGTCGTCCTCTATATAGACTAGCTTGAGATCTTTTCGAAATATACGTATCAGACGACTCTCCAAATAGCTCCCTTGATAGTATTCTGAAAAATTGAACAAAAATTTTATTTTACCGCTCATGATTCTCCAACGGTAATCGCAGTAGATGCCTATTTCTTAAGCGCTTTCCTTCCACATTTATTGTACATATAGTCAAGTTGTGGAACTCTCTGTCGGCTTCTGTTTTACCTGCCACTTATGACCTTTCAGCCTATAAAGCAAGAGTGAATAGGCATCTTCTGGGCTCGCTCGTTCCATCGTAGACTTCATCTATCGCTTACCATCAGGCGAGATTGAGGTCAAAAGTGGGCTCAGGGCTCATCCCGAAAAAAAAATATATAAAAATCAGTACATCAGTAAAAATACGTGTACAAAACATTGGACACGTATTTTTACTGAAGACCACAACACATTGTGCGTCGAAAGTTCCCTTGACGTTACTTCTACTTCAAAATTATATCACTTTTGATTATTACTAGACTCGCGTTTGACTTTCTCGACTGATGGAAAACATTGCTGTAACCAACGGTACAGCACGCTTGCCTGGAAGTAACCTATCCAATTAAATGTGTACGAGCTCCCACTCCTGATTTTTTTAAAGAAATATAAATGCTACTAGTCAATTCAATCAAATATCAATTTTTTTATGAATCCCCAGGATGGTTCTTGAATAAATTATTGGCATGATGGGGTTGGTTTTTTGGGGAAAGAACATCTTGCCTCGTTATGCGTTTTCTCTGTAGCCATCCCCTTCTGTAGGAAGGGGATGGCTACAGAGTCTATACCTCACAGTCCATCAGAACTGCGTGCAGCTTTCCCAACGACGCAGCTCTAAGGGTCCAGGACTACGTGCGAACTAAGACCAACTTGGACTATGAGTTGGAATCGCGTCATAAAACTAACTTTAAATCGTTTGTAGTGTGCGTTTCAGCTTTCAACTGAAGGAGTCCTCAAGCAGGAAGTTTGGCCGTAGATTGCCGTGTATCAACGCTTTGGCGGAAGATTACACGACACCACGCAGTCTCTGCATAATCAAACGATTCTCACAACTTTTTTTTCATCCCACCGTATCACATAAATCACCGCTGCTAATTTCAGACTTCTTCTATCGAATATATCCGATATACGGCAACGAGATTTAAAGCCTCAGCCTAACCCAAAGTGGACCACATAACCGAGGATTTATCAAATGAATAATAACTTTGGAATAATATTCAGTTATCGTGCGGGCGATACCGCTAGTTAAAGCACAATAAATGTAGTTTTACATACCCCAGTTGTTTCTGCCTCTCCAGGAACCTCTTGCCCGAGCGGCGCGTGCGCGTGGTGAGAGGTCGTAGCACTGAGTTGGAACGATACCCGCGCCTCTCTATGAACTCGCTCACAAGCTTGGCGCGTTTAGCGTCGTCCAAACTGCGTAAATTCAAATAAAATTTAGGAAATCTTTTGTATACTACTATTACAAAACGGAAGTTTGTTTGTTTACACGTGCTAATCTTCGTAAATAAGGGGTGAATTTGAATAAAACTTGGTATGAAAGTAACTCGAAGCTTGAGGAAGGTCATTTGCTACTTTACCCGACTGCAACATCACATATAAATTGAAGTGTCTGTCAGTGCTTTCAAAATAACTGTTTTCTCAAGTGCTTATACTTGTGCGATACTTAAACACATAAATCTTCCTTTTAAATTTTTCAGTCTGTCTTTTTGTTTGTCCAGGCTAATATCTGAAATGGCTGAACCATTTTTAAGAGAGTATTAGTTCTCGTCAAATAACTTGGCAGGAGTCGTTCAATGCGCAGAAGTCGATTTTTAGGTGTCAGAGGTTGTCAGCGGGACGCGGGGTATGACGTAGCGCCGCTCTGAGCGCGCGATTGCGTCAGTAGTTCTCGTTCAATTTGCTCCCGAATACACTTGCGTACACGAAAGTTGTACCCTTTGTTTTTGTTACGAGTTGTTGTTTTAAATTTAGTTTTTGTTACGTTGATTACAATGTCAGGACCAAATACCGTTTTACGCAGACTATTAAAACGTCAGAAAGAAGTTAGACACTATAGTTAAGGAAGGTTGAAATTCCGAATTCGTCACTGTCTTTAGGACACCGCGGAAAAAAGAATAAAAGGGGTAGCAGTTTTATTAACTAACTGTGACGACGAGAACATATTATTTTCTAAAGTTTTTTTTTTTAAATACATTTTTTTTCACTTTTAAATGTATTTATGAATTATATGTATTTTATTTATAATACCGAATTAACGAATGAATTCCTCTTCTTTCTTTAACATTCTTCTGAACAGACATGATTAAAAATAAATGATGGCAATAACCATAGAATAATTGCAAGCAGTAAAAGTGACCACATTTTTCTTGCACTAAGTGCACGATGCGCGAACTTACCCCCACTACACCAAAACCTTGACAACTTACGTGACGAGGACTATACTAGCAGCAGGTATAGACAGTTGTACGGCATCATATAAGTTATCCTGGGATTCCCAAGGAGTCGGGATTTAAGCGGGAAATATCTTCTACACGAACAAAGTCGCGGGCATAGCTAGAGTCTGGAGTGGGTTCACGGTAATTGAGTAATTGTGTGTGGGTGGGGTTCGAATCCACGACCAGTCGAGCACAAGTCCGACACCTGAGCCATTAGGCTATTGACGGCTTAGCTAGCTAACTAGCAGTGGCGAAGGGTGAATTTTCATAAAAGGGAAGCCGGACCAAAAAATGCTCACCTTGCTCAAGTGTGATGCGTGAATTCCAGTAACTGTGGCCCTGTGGCTGACTTCGAAATCTTCTAACTTCGTAAATAATTATTTGTTTAATTGAAAATAATAGATTACTATTTATATATTCATATATAAAATAATAGACTAAAATTTGCCATATTTCAAAAGGGAAACCGGTAGGAATCGAGTTGTATGGAGCCTTCGCCACTGCTAACTAGCTTACATAATTCCTATACATATCAATCATACTCAGATTTCGGATCTCTAATTCTATTACTTTATGTCACCGAAGTATTACTACTTCGCTTCGGCGGAGAGTTCTTATACAAGGTGTAACAGATTAAGCGCAATACCTCAGACACCCCAATTACAATATTAAATTATAAGTCTAAAACAACATCCGTAACTAAATAAATTGAAACCAAACCTAGACATTTTTTTTATAAAATAGTTATCCTTACTAAACGCAAAACGTATGTGCGTCATACAATATCCTTACACAGACGCATACATTCATGCAATATTAGCGGCCGACACGCACACGATCGCATTTCCTTGAATTAAGGATTGTATTAATTTGTCATGATACTGTTTCCATTTTAAATTAAATGAAAGATTTTTCCGTCAAAATTTAATACCTATTTTTTATGATGGAAATCGATTCAGGAGCCGATTCTGAACAAACTACTGTCAGGAATTGCGTTTATTCTGTTACACGTTGTAGATATGAATTGATTTTTTTAAATCTATACTAATATTATAAAGCGGAAAAGTTTGTTAGTTTGTTTGTTTGTTTGTTTGTTTGCTTGAACGCGCTAATCTTCGAAAGTACTGGGTGGATTTTGATGAAATTTGGTATGGAAGTAGCTTGAAGCTTGAGGAAGGTTATAGGCTACTTTTTACCCGACTGCAAAAAAGGAGAGTTATGTTTTTACCGTGATAGAATCCACGGGAGCGAAGCCCCGCGAGAATACTAGTATTGGAATAAAGTAATTAGTATTTATTTTTATCTAACAGCTTCTAGAGTATATACAGACCGACAGGTCGCGGGTTCGAACCCCACCCATTACACCACTGCCGTGAACCCACTCCAGACACATATTTAGGTTAGTTGGAGGGGTTAACAAGATTGCTAGCAATGTGAATTCTACCCACATTGCTAGCAAGTTCTCTTTAAAAAATAATAGATTGGATGGGGTTATTCTACGGATTCCAATGTACTACCCAATAGTTATTTACAAATTACAGTTTTACACTTTTAAACCAAAAAGATAATAATTTTATACTACATCATCAAACTCTCCAATAATGTAAATAACCTGACGGTCTTACTGCTTGGTATGTTTGACATTCTAACTATTAGAGTTTATATCCAGGATAAATTAAAAACAAAGAAGATAAAATAACGCACAAACTTTATTTATTTATTACTGAATCGTTACATTAAACTAACATTTTGTCACTCTATTACTTATAATAAAACTCCATTCACCAAATTAAGAAAAAAAAAACGAAAGTAATACAACATGTATCGTAATTAACGCACACCTTCAAGCACCCCAATTACAAAATTATGTTATAATCATAATACCATTTTATAATACCAACTAGCAGTTGCCCGCGACTTCGTTCGCGTGCGAGGTTTTTTCCGTGTAAATCCCGATCCCGATCCCATGGGAAATTCCAAAAGTCCTTTCTACGCGACTGCAAAAAGGAGAGTTATGTTTTTACCGTGATCCACGGGAGCGAAGCCCCGCGTGGGTACTAGTATACTATATTGATTTTTAGTTTTACTTGTATAAGCAGTTTTTTTAAAGACTAACTACCTTGAAATAAAGTTTAATTTTTCTTTAATTTGTATTGAAAGACGGAATTTGTATAAAATCCATTTTGGTTTGTTTACACTGTAAAGCAATAGAGTAATTTACGCAGATTTCATTATTTTGGGATTAATGTATGTAACATTTAAAAATTATAATCTAAAAAACCCGACTGCTCAACTGAAATGCAAGAAACAAGCTCTGTTTTAAATGAAAATGTGCTTGTTTCTTACATTCACTATCTTACTACCCTCCGCAATCGGGTAAAAATGATAAAAATGTATTCAGTAAAGGATTCTGAACAAACTAATTTCAAGATGTACATTAATTATGTTACATGTTGCATATAGGCTACCACAATATTATTTTTATTAAAACCCTTATCGCAAACTTACAATTTATTAGCTTAATCTAGTTTGAGATACAATTTAGCTTTAAAACATATTTGAAACTATTAAATACAGAAGTAGCAATGGTTTACAATACCTGCTTTGGTCTTTCTTGCCCATCCTTTTAAGAAGCTTCTCCTTGGTGCTCACCCATTGCTTCTCTTCCTCAGAAGAGGAATCTTCTTCATTCTTCATTTTGCTAGTTGACGGTGGACACTTGGTTGCGCTTTTCTGGAAAAAAAAAGGAAATTCAAATATTATCTAGGCGATTTTAAACAGTCAATACTCCATTAATAACATAAACATAAAACCAATATCTATACTAATATTATAAAGCGGAAAAGTTTGTTTGTTTGCTTGAACGCGCTAATCTTCGAAAGTACTGGGTGGATTTGGATGCAATTTGGTATGGAAGTAGCTTCAAGCTTGAGGAAGGTTATAGGCTACTTTTTACGCGACTGCAAAAAGGAGAGTTATGTTTTTACCGTGATAGAATCCACGGGGGCGAAGCCCCGCGTGAGTACTAGTAATCTATACATATTATTAAAAATGAACTGTTAAACACAAAATTTAACATAAACTGTACAAAACTGTTTTCCCATGTACTATTAGTTATTTACATGATACTAAAATACAAACAGGCATTATTTCTGTCTGTCTGTTTGTCCGGGCTAACCTCTGGAACATCTAAACTAATTTTTCACTTTTAGATGGAGGAAGTTGCAGGGCATCCTACAGGTTACTTTTATTCCGGAATTCCCACAGGATTGGGATTTACACATAGGATTAAATTTAAAATTGTGGGTCATCAAATCACATTTTTTTAAATCTATACTAATATTATAAAGAGGATAGATTATTTTCTGGTTTGTTAATGTTAATGGAAAAACTAACAAACTACTGGATTGTTATCAAAAATTATGTGACCAATATCAGGCCTGTAGCCTCACTCCACGTGTAGGTATCGAAAACGCAAGTACTTGCGGCGGCCACGACGGTGGGGCTAGCCCATAAGGGACTCACGCGCGAGTTTTGTTCGTCACCACTACTTCGCGATCCTACTATAATAATGGAGAATTATAAAAAAAGGTAAAAAGATAATGTGCAGTGATTAACTGTTTAAACACGGATTGTAATCCAAATTTAACTTTTTTTACGCTTCTAATACCTTATAATTCGGGCACTGAGTATTCTAGTTCTACCTACATACTACCACAGAATAGGTACATAAATAGTATATTATTAAGATCTAGCCAAGGTTTATTATCCGGATTAAATTATTTCTAATTGAAGACAACCCTAACGTCGTCAGAAAAGATATGCGATACGCGATAGAAAGAGACGCGACTTGTAGGTGCAATCTGAAATGCACTTTATTCTAACGTAGCAAGAGTTCCTATTTCTTTGATTGATTTTGAGGAGTGAATTTTCTGTACTTGTACTCTTAAATATGCTGTGCCAATATAAAGATACATTATCAACAGCATAGTCTAAATTTTAATTTGAAAAACTTATTGTTAAGATAAGATAGAAGAGTGATCCACGGACCGATCTCGACAAGCACTGTTTCACCTTGAAGATCGATCCATAAGGTTGTTATTATTTAGCCACTATCAGCGTCGCGGCAGTCGCGGTCATAAGCTAGATCTATATATTTTCGGACGGCGAGCAGGGGTAGCTCACCGTCAGGTAAGGACCAGGCCCGGGTCGGTGATGCGTCGTGTACCACGTGCGCCACAAGAGTCGACAGCACTAGTGACGGGGCTCCATAGGGCTATTGCTTGCCGGGGTTGCGGGAATGTTCTAACGAGATACCGCGGCCCCGGAACTTAAGGGCAGCTGAAGGAACAGGGTGGGTTTTTAGTCAGTAGAAGTCTGACACTCGCCATATTTACGGTTCTTAATTTTGTGTAGGTACCTATAATAGGAATTCAATTCATGTTTATTGCAGGAATATATAGTATCTAACAAACTCGTTACTTTTATTAAAATATCTTCAAAGCAATGTCATAGGTGCTACAGTTTTGATTTGACGGATCCAACGACTAGACTTCCGGTACTTATACCTCGAATCCCCACGGTACCTACAGATTTACCTTTTAGTTTTAAAAGGAGACAATTTCCTGTAAAGGTATCTTTTGCAGTCACAATAAATAAAGCGCCGGGTTGCGGGAATGTTCTAAAGAGATACCGCGGCCCCGGAACTTAAGGGCAGCTGAAGGAACAGGGTTTATAGTTTGTTTATTTATTACTATATATAAGACTTACTTATATACTTGTATAAGACAATTAATTTATAGCAAAATGATAAGAGGTCACGTTGTTGACTGTGCTAGTATTAACTGTGTTACAGTCGACAGCGTCTTCCACCCTGGTTTTAATCACAAAATTCATCATTTAGCGAATTTGTAGGAACATACGTTTTGATTTTACAGTAATAAACTAAAATATTTATAAAAAGAAGAAGGTAAGTTTTTGATAAAATAATACAAAGGGGTACATTACCAAAGGCAAGAGAATTAAGTATGTAGTAGTAAGTTGTGGTGTGCATGAATAGAGAAATGATTTGTGCGAATGAGTGGTTAGTAAGGAGTCATGTGTGTGACTGAGTAGTGAGTTGTGTGTCTGAGTAATGAGGATGGGATTTTAGTCAGTAGAAGTCTGACACTCCTTTCCGCAAAAAAAAATATCTATACATCTATCTATATATATATTTTAAGGTTAATCGAAATTTATTAGTATTACCTGTTTATTCCTCGTAACGGGACCTTTAGAAGGTGTATTCTGAACATCATCGTTCACCAAAACTGGTGCATGCAACAACGTCAATTCCTTATTCATCATTTTATCAGCCGTCAGCATCAAGTCGGCGCCATCTTCTACAGCAAGTTCTCCTTTCTTCTTCGACTTGCTACTAATTTTCGGCTTGGTTTCAGGACCATCTGAGGGCTCTGTTTTCACCTTTACAGACTCAGAATCGCTGTCGTTGTCATTCATAAGGAGATTCTTTGCTAAAGTATTTTCTGTTTGTTTTTGAGGCTGTGAAAGAAGGGTAACGTGAGACTAATATAATTATAATTTATTGGCATCAAAAGTATAACAGCCTTAAAACTGCTGTACAACCGCAGCCGAACTAAGTGAAAACCTGCATCTCGGCATACAGCGCCAATCCTCTCTACGACAGTGCAAAGAAAGTAAGTCGGCAAATACAGTATTTTTCAAACTTAAGAACCATTTCGCGTTTTCTCGCAAATTTCTAAGATTTCAATCGCCTGCTTTACCATCTTACGTCTTACTTTGAAATTTTACATACATGTCCAAAATAGATCAATAATTATTAATGAAGTTTTTTATCGCTTAATATTTACTTAAAACATCTGCATCGCTTTGTGGTGAGTAATCTCCCAAAAGTAGTTTACTGAAAAATCATCGTAGACAAGGCCGGGTCCAGGGGGGGGGGGGGGTCACGAGGTCATGAAACCCCCCCCCCCCCAGACTAAGTCCAGGACCTAGGTGGACCACTAATAAAATTTTTAACCATTGTTACTAGATAATACTCCAGTTTCTGTCGTTGTAAACGAATATCGGCAGTGGATGGCCAAGTGGCAGCGGAGTCAGGAAATACAAATTATAACTTCTAGTTACTTGACCACGATTATGTGCCCTCCCCCCTGGCACCAAAGCTGGGTCCGCCCTTGATCGTAGAGTTAACTTCAGACTCCGGAATCTATGACTAATGTTCACTAATTCAGGTGCAAAAATATGGATAGTATAAGACATATACTTGATTTGTCTATTAATGTTCAATATTCAGGATTATTTACTGCATTATTTAAAAAAAAAACTTTTGTCTATTTTTAAGTGCTATAGTGCAATTTTATCGCGATTATTCGCATTAAATAAGGCGTAATTTCGATAGAAAAAAATTATGTCAAAATAAACTTTGTTCTGTGAAGGATTCAAATAAATAGTTTTTATGACAATGCGATCGTGTAATTTTGTAATAACATGATTTTATAAACGCTCTAAATTACAATAAATTACGTTACCCAAGCTAGCTCCATTCAGTAGACATGCGCAAAACAGTGCGATAGAAAGTGATGTAATATGACATTACATTTAGTACCGCGGAATGTTGCATTACACCATGACTCCAAACATGACGCATAATGAAGCGCCACACGATGGTTATTGTAATGAAATTCTCGCGTTATGAAATGTAATACATCATTACATGAGATGAGATAGCGCGTTATGGTATGATGTAATACTGTGATAATATGATAATCATCAAACGCAATGCGCCCTCGCTGCGCCGGAATCACTTGCATTGTGGACATAAAGTCGATTTTCCTTCATACTTAACCCTAATGTACGGATTGATTTTATGAAAAGGATATTCCAGGCTTAGGACTGGCAATATACATGTCATGCATTGCTTCATTGATTAATTGACCGAGACCATGAATATTGGCGTATTTAAAAATCGATTGTATATACAATGACTATTGTATTTTTTATTAGTTTCATTTTTTTTTTTACCGTTTTTTGTTTTTATTAACATGTTATTTATATTTTTAATTACAGCTAATGAATAATAATTGTGATAGTTGTTTTTGTCTTCAGACGTGTCCGTTTTTCATACTCGATAGTCCATAAATATTGTGACTACCAAATTTTCGTCGGTTTATCGCAATTCGGAACGCTTAAACCATGAAAATACGGTTCTAAATAATAGTTTACCTATTTCGCGCATGCTTCTTATTTCTCGCTCGCACACAAAGCGAACTCGCCACCGCGCGTCATGTTTGAGTGTCATGTGTCATGCTTAGTTTGGTACGCGGTCGGGTTATATGACACGCAATGCAACAATCGCATTACTTACACAAGTCTACAGTGTTACCAACTTAGTGGATTTTCCACTAAAACTGGGGGTTTCGACCCCCCTTTTTAATGGCCAAATATTGCTTTTAGTGGCTGGTGGTTTTTTCTAGTGGTTAAATAGAATTCAGTTTCAATTACTGAAAATGCTATCACTCAAATACTAAGCTACTAAAACTTTACGAAATATACTATTTAAACTTAATTTAATTTTCAGTAGTATTTCATTTACTTTTACTATGTAGGCACAATAAAAGTGCAGAACTTATTTATGGCAAGTGTTGATGATCAATTGCTGAAATAGAATGAGAGCTACAAAAAAAATTAGGAATGATGCTCAAGAGGAATCTAGATTTGCGGAATTAGCGACTTTTGCGATTACTTTCTTAAAACTGCCTCATTCTAATGCCGATGTTGAGAGACTGTTTAGCAGTATGAATGTAATAAAAAACAAGCAAAGGAACAGAATGAATCTTTTAACTGCAATATTGATAATACGCTGCGGTTTAAGATTGGAAGGAAAATGCTGCAATGAGTATGAAATTCCAATAAAAGTTATAAAACAAATCAGTAGCAAAGAACAAATAAATGTGAAACCGACGATGATGGTACAGACAAAAATTCTTGTACTTATGTTGATTTACAGATTTAAAATATTTTTTGAGTCATATTAAGGACGCATTTACGTTTTCTCGCAAATATTAATGTTTTTCTGGTACCATTTTGATAGATAAGGAGTTAAAATGTTGACAATGTTATGGTATTAATTTCAAGATAATTTATAGTCTCCACATTGAATGCATTATAATTACACAGTCCTATACATCTTTTTCACACAAATACGTTTTTATCGCCGCAATAATCGTAGAAAATTACAAAAAATGGGGTCTGAATACGTACCTGTAAGCCAAGTCTGGAGAATATTCTTAACTTCAAAATAACAAGAAATTATAGCCTATGTATTTATCTATACGTTAAGCTAATTATTTTGAACAAAATAAAAATCTTTATGATTTATGAGAAAAATAAAATCGGTCTCAAATTTCTTCATACATTTTTCTACCGAACACACGGCTCCGACCGTCATTCCGCGCTGAGACGCGCTCGTGAACGCAGGGGTGTATCGCTTTCCTCGAAAAAATAAATACGTCGAAACGTATAATAAAAAGAGTGGCATCTTGTATACTGTGACTAAAATACGTTGATGCTTTTTCGTACCGAAACAAAAGTAAGAACGAGAACCATACTTATTTTTAGAATTGGATGGATATTGGTTACTGAACCTAGCATGATCCAACAATTTTTTTTAACAGACTTCAAATAAGGAGGTTTCGCAATTCGACCGTATAAATGTTTTTTTTTTTCATTAAGTATCTTAAAGTACTACAAATTAAGGAAGGTCTAGAGTTGATCTGATGATGGAGCCTTTCATCAGATTTACTCCTGACAGTCGAGGGAACTCCTCAACGATTTACAGCAGTAAACTTTTGTTTGGGCTTGATTAATTTGAATTGACCAGAACTTTACACCTAGATAGTTTGTGACTGTCATTAGAGGTCTGATGATGAAGACGAAGGACAGTTAAGGGAACTCCTCAACGGTTTACAGTAGCTACCTTATGTTTGGACTTAATTCATTTATATTGATGAGAACTTTGCACCCATACGGGTTATAAGTGCCATTACAGGTCTGATAATGGAGCCCATAGACAGTCGAGGGAATTCCTCAACGATATACAACAGTTACCTTTTGTTGGGCTTACTTCATACGGTTCAATATGCCAAAATGTTCAGTTCGTACAAAAACTAAAAAATTGGCCAAGTGCGAGTCAGACTCGCCCATGAAGCGTTCCGTAGTAACTACACCAAATAACTTTGTTTTTCATAGTGCTTGTATGAATTACAAAGTTTTATTTGTGGTTTTAGAAAATATGCTGTATCTCAAAAACTGCTAACCCGATCTCGTTCAAACCAATTTTGGTTGAAATTTTACATTAAGGATCATATTCATAGCATATATTTTTTGTATAATTTTTCACTCCTGTATTATATAAGTAAGAGGGGTGGACACATTTTACCACTTTGGAAGGCTACATTTTTTTAAATGATTAACTTTATGAAAAAGTGGTTTTAGAAACCCGTATGTCATTTTTAAAGACCTGTCTATTAATACCACACACGCATAAGATTCATGAAAAAAAAAATATTTTCAGTTTCAGTTCCATGTGGGGTACATGGAACTGAAACTAAAATATGTTTTTTTATATTTTTTTTAATAATTTTTAAATATTTTTCTTTAAATCGGAAAGCGGTTTACAGAATTCATCTACCTACCAAGTTTCACATGTATAGTCCTAATGGTTTCGGAATATAAAAACTTTTTACCAAAAAAATTAAACCGACTTCCAAAAAACACTGTAAAGTGAAAAATAACTTTAATTTCGGTAGGTAGGCGGTGTCCTACTTCTGAAATTAGTTAGAAAGTAGACAAAATATTGCTTTTCCCCATGCTGGGCCGTTAATTGTTGAGGAGTTCTCCTGGTACTTCACCATCAGCTTCACTTCATCATATGCATTGTGACGAGCATATTGTGCTTAATAACCATATTCAAGTAATCGAAGCGGAACCCATGAAATACTTCTTATTCCTACTTATATATTGAGTAGTTCCAGTGGTCATCTGTGGTCTTCATCATCAGATCCACTTCACAAATGGTGCTTTTCGAATGCAACTACACAAGTTACTATAAAAAAATACTCAAATCACTGTAGGTGTGCCTATAATATTTGAAGAGTTCCCTCGATTACTCCAAGATCCCATTATCAGCTCCTGACTTGGTGACAATGGGACCAATTTCGAAGTATACCCTTTCAAACAAAAAAAGAATTTTCCAAATTGGTTCAGCCGTCTTTGAGTAATCAGTGATCAAACATTAAAAAAAAATATACGCGTCGAATTGATAACCTCCTCCGTTTTTTTCGTCGCTTGAAAATGGATGTGACATATAGACGGATGGACAAACAGACAGACAGACAGACAGGCATGACGAAACTTCTTTAAATCTTATTAATTTTTTATCACATTTGAGTATTTTATTTCCAAAGTCCCCTAGTACTCCTAATCGGGCGTCAAACACATTAATACAAAATTGAAACTAACATCTAATCAATAAGCATGTAACCCTTTGTAAACAATAAGTTACAACTTATTATGATCAAACAATATTAAAGAAAATATAATATTACCTTCAAGTATCAATATTAGTTAAGTAATGTATAAAATCGGGCGAAAAATGGTTTGTAAGTGTGTGTGCGCGCAATGTTGTTGTGTTGCTACTAGGATACCTAAAATTGAGCGAGTGATAAACGTAAATGCGTCCTTAAAGAACATTTTTAATAATACAAGTATGTACTGTTTTCTTTCGTAAAAACTAAAAAACTTGTGTATATTTTAGCGATTTTTAGAGTAGGGCCGATTTTTGTTAGTGGTTTTCTGGTGGTTTTAGAAGTTGAATCTGGTGGAGTTAGCTAGTTGAAATGTTGGCAACACTGCAAGTCTATTAGTCTACCATTCAGTACGGCGCGAGCGCCCGCCGAAGCAGGACCTGTGTCAATTTTTTCCGCGTCCCGACAGTCGAGCGTACGTATCGAGAACGCATTACTATACTACGACTACGCGGGTTTTCTAAACTCGTATTTTTTTTGCAAGAAATATTTTTTGATCTTTATACGTAATTGTTTTAGCTATGGAGAACACGCACGGTGTATACCATGTGTCAAAAAAGGGAAACGCAATAATTCTGCATCTTTAAAGAATGCACATGAAGCAAGGTACATCTTTTTTAACCGACTTAAAAAAAGTAGGAGGTTCTCAGTTCGTTGGAATTTTTATGTATGTTCCCCGATTACTCGAAGACGGCTAGACCGATTACAAAAATTTAGTTTTTGTTTGAAAGGGTCCCATTGTCATCACGTCAGGATCTGATTATGGAATCATGGAGAAATCGAGGGAACTCTTCAAATATTATAGGCATACCTATAGCGATTTGGTTATTTTTTGTAGTAACTTGTGCAGTGGCTCTTGAAAAGCACCATTTGGTGAAGTGGGCCTGATGATGAAGACCACAGATGGCCACCGGAACTACTTAATAATAAGTATTTCGTGGGTTGCGATTCGATTACTGGAATATGGTTAAGCACTTTATGCTCGTCACAATGCATAATTATGGTGAAGTAGAGCTGATGGTGAAGTACCAGGAGAACTCCTCAAAAATTAACAGCTCTGCATCGGGAAAAGCAATATTTTGTAAAAGGTGATTAGTAGTTGACATTTTAGCTTTTGTAACTTGATAAATTACAAACTAAAAAACGTAAAATAAAGCTTTTTAACTAACTTTTTGGAAGTCGGTGTCCAAATACGAAAATACAAAAACGCCGACGAACGAAATTAAAGTCAGTTTTTTTTAAAGTATTTTTGTATTTACAATATAAAGTAATACTTTGATGTGGTCTAAATTTAGGGCTACCACCGTTTTGAAAAAAAAAATCACAAATTATCACAAAAGATACAAGCACTTTTAAAGAAATTAAACCGTAACTGTTGTTCAGTACTGTCGAACTATAAATACAATTTAACGAATGTCATATTTCTTAATTGATTTGTTTTTAAACCTACTTCAGAAAAAAAGGAGAAGGTTCTCAATTAGACTGTATTTTTGTAGTAGTTTTAGTAGATGGCTAGACCGATTTGGAAAATTCTTTTTTCATTTGAAAGGGTTTACTTCAAGGTGAGTTCGATTGTCATCAAGTTAGGATCTGATGATGGAATCATGGAGAAATCGAGGTAACTCTTCAAATATTATAGGCACACCTATAATAAGTATTTCGTGGGTTGAAAATTTTTAAACACTTTATGCCCGTCACACTGCATATGGTGAAGTGGAGCTGATTGCGAAGTACCACGAGAACACAACAATTATCGTCCCTGCATCAGAAAAAGAAATATTTTGCAAAAGATGATAAAAAGTTGACGCTTTGGCTTTTAAACAAGGTAAATTACAAACCAACCCACTAAAAAGCGAGATATAATCAAACTTTAAAAAAAAAAGCAGTGTCGGAGTGTAAGTGTGTGAGTCTGTTTAATTTTTTGGTGAAAAGTTTTTAATTCACTCTTTTTAGTTGGTCGATTTTTAATTTACCTAGTTACAAGAGCCTAAATGTCAACTACTTATAATCATTTACAAAATATTGCTTTTCCCAATGTTGGGCCGTTAATTGTTGAGGAGTTCTCATGGTACTTCACCATCAGCTTCACTTCACCATATGCATTGTGACGAGCATATTGTGCTTAATAACCACATTCAAGTAATCGAAGCGGAACACATGAAATACTTATTATTCCTACTTATATATTGAGTAGTTCTAGTGGCCATCTGTGGTCTTCATCATCAGGTCCACTTCACAAATGGTGCTTTTCGAATGCAACTACACAAGTTACTATAGGTAAAAAATACTCAAATCACTATAGTTGTGCCTATAATATTTGAAGAGTTACCTCGATTTCTCCAGGATCCCATCCAGTGTATTATTTGACCTTAGTTGCGGCCATACTTGTTTTATTGTTAAATATGATGGTTTATACAATAATAAATCATTATAAAAACAACCAGCGTAATTACTTTCTTAGTTTTGCCAATACGATATTTTTAAACATTGGTCAACCTCATTCATAAAAAGTAAATTTCCATATTTCTCCCCAAGTTTCATTAACTTTCCATTAAAATATACCATTTATTTGATAACCATTAATTATATCTTTGTTTAATATTGCAAGATTCTGACATTCATAGAAAGCAAGAAAAAGTTTTTTTTTGAATAATAAGAAATATTTAAATATTTAATTCTGTTTGGAGTATTAGCATTTTCTTTTGCTTGTGAAATATAACTACTAAATATAGCTACATATTAAAGGTAGAATGAAATTTTTATGTAACAGGATCTGTGAGATATGACATTTCTAAGTTTTTTCAGATTTCTATGGAAATAAGGTTGTCACCTAAACAAACTTAAAAAATCAAATTTCGTCTTATTATGTAATATCAATGGCATAATTTATTTATTTATTTATTAGCACCCAACACGCATGATATACAAACATAAATTTACTGCTTATACAATACAGTTATAGCAGCATGCAGGCTTAGATAAGTAATCTAAGCATGCATGCTGTAGCGATGCAAAAAGGCAAAGCTCAGTGTACTGTTCGCTAAAATTGTTAAACGCACACTGATTTTCAGCTTTCCCTGAAGTGTCGAATGATGGGAGCCACTTATTTTAAAAAATAACAATAATTGAAAAAATGCTACAAACCAATTAAAAGAAGAACAAAAGTTAATTATCAAATTTAATTTAATTTAAAATTTACTAAAATTATTATCATATCAATAATTATTTCATTTTAATAATTGATAAATTAATTGTATAAATATAAAATAAATGATAAAATAAAATTAATCACATTAAATGTATTAGGGAGACTTATGAAAACTCTTGACTATGTACAATTCTCATGATCCGATAGTAATAAAATTTCATCTGTCGTAAGTGCGATATCATCATCTTCGCGTTCGTTGTTTTCCTCTACAGGATAAGTAACGTTATCTGTTGTACCTTTTAACAGAGCGAGAACTTTGATTGGAATGGGTAAACATTTCTTTTGTTTTTGGCGCTTAGAAATCGTGATTGACGATAAAATAAGGATCGGACGACTCTAGTGCACGGTGGAATAAATCCAAAATAGTTGTTTTTCTGTCCAGTGTTAGAAGTGTGCAAAATAATCACCCATATTGTTCAGGATTAATACTGACAAGTGTCTATTAAAAGTGCCTATTAAAAACAAGGAGCAATGTTCAAGTTTAAAAAATTGCTGTAAAAGTTGTTGACAACCCCAAAGAAAAATTTAAAAAAAGTCATATTTCCGAAGTCCTGCAGTTGTAGTTTAAGATTTTTTTTTTAAGAATATGTCTCAATTGTATTAACTATCTCACATTAAAAAAAGTGCTAATACAGTAAGATGACTAAGAAAAAAATGTTTTTTCAAATACATAGAATTTCATTATTACTCAAGATTATGAAAGTATTTTAAAATAGTTTTTTGTTTGTATGGCGTCTTTATAATAATCCTTTTATATTAATATATAATTATAAGTTTGTTAAAAAATAATTATCGTAGACAGAGAAAATTAGTTTTTATGGTTTCTATGGATTTTTTCTAAATATCTTAATATTTCAAAAACTATGATATATAGAGCGATGAGACTTGAACTCATATGTTTGTTTTAATAATATCTATCAAAATAATCAATTAACAGAGCATGGCCGCAACTAAGGTCAAACAATACACTGTGCCATCATCAGATCCTGACTTGGTGACAATGGGACCAAATAAATTTTATTGCAATCGCATTAATCCTGTAGCTTTAGACCTTGGGCTTGATGACGCAATGGAACTTTCGAACGCAAAGGTAAATATTTTTTGGACTATTTATTTATGTAGTTACTTCAATTTAGGTGTTGAACCGAATGGCCGTCATCAAGCATTGTCTTTTCAATTACCCTTCAGAGTGACAGTGTAGTTTCTAGTCTATTCAGCGGTAAATTATTATATCTTATCTTAAATTTTATAGGAAAAACTACCCGTTTTACCTATATAAATAGGGTCTTCTACAGCATGCCTTTTGTTGCTGTAACACGTTTGTTATGATTGGTGTTCAAGAAACATATGAAACCGATAATTTGGTATCAATTCTTTGAGTTACTTATTTTAAGCTGAAACTGTGCAAAGAGACTCCATATCAGATGTTGTCTTCAGCCCTTTTGGATAGATATGGGGTTTCCGTTACATGTTGTATATGAAACAGCATTAGACACCAGTGCATAATCATGTATACGTATATGATTGCATAGGTAGAAAATTTTGAATGTTCAAAAATCTTCAGATATGTAGTGTAATATGCATGTAGTTGACATGTCTGAAGATAAACTAACTAAATTAACTTTAGGGTACTATATTTTTGAACATGTTATACAGGGTATAACGGAATATACATAAACCCTTAAAAGGGGTAATTGTACTCATTATTATGAACGTGAAAAATAATCAGCTGTTTAGTAAATTTTGTCCAGTTATGCACACTTATAAATGAACGAGGTCGTCTATTCTTTTTCGCAATTTTAATGTTGGTCCCATAGTAAAAGATTTTCATAATGATGATTACAATTACCTCTTTTCTAGTTTTAGGTATGTACATTCCATTAACACTGTGTCTATACTAGATTGTAATCAAGGTTCAAATTTCTCAATTGCTTATTTTTATTTTTTAGTGAGCTATCTAAAAAGAGAAACAGATGGGTCTCATAATCAAATTTTACTTCAAATGTTTGATGTGTGTATCTAGCTTTATTCTGAAAGCAACTGAAAAATCTAAACTCAATCTTAATCAAGGAGGGGTATCTGGTTCAATTATGACAGGAATTGGCATTTCAAACCAAAATGAGATCACTGCACCAATGGATTACGGACAACGCCATACATACTGTACAGTAAAACGCATGATGCTATTTCGGATAATTATGTGGAAAGCTGGTGCCGAAAGAACAATTACAAATGCTGATAAACAAGAAATTAAAGCAGTAAGAGCACACGGCGATATTATATACTTGTATAATTAACTAGCTTTTGCCCGCGACTTCGTCCGCGTGGAATAGTTACTTTGGGCTAACGTTAAATTTAACCCCGATTTTGAAGCATTCTTCATTGGCGCTCCGCTCCTATTGGCCTTAGCGTAATGATACAATATAGCTGTGCCCGCGACTCCGTCAGCGTAAGTTAATGTATTGGTAATATTGTTTAGATCACGTTCACATGAGGCTTAAGTACCTAGAGAACGCTTCGACCGCGAGACGCGTCGAGCGCGGCGACCGATTCTCAAAAATAATCCTTATAGCATGATTCAGTATTCACGCGCGATGGCTTATTATTATAAGCGTATTTCATGTATAACTTTGGTGTTTCTATACCGATTTATATGATTCTTTTTACGGTTTCGTAGCCGAATGGCAAAAAACGGAATCTTTATAGTTTCGACATGTCTGTCCGTCTGTCTGTCTGTCTGTCTGTCCGTCCGTCCGTCTGTCACAGCAATTTTATTCCGAAAATATTAGGACTATACATGTGAAACTTGATAGGTAGATGTATTCTGTGAACCGCTTTCCGATTTTGAGAAAAAAATTAAAAAATATTTAAAATAAAGGGGGGCTCCCCATACATGGAACTATACCTGAAAATATTTCTTTTCATGAAATCGATGCATGTGTGGTATCTATAGACAGTTCTTTAAAAACGACATCGGGGTTTCTAAAGCCACTTTTCCATAAAGTCAATCGTTTAAAAGATATAAGCTTCCAAAGTGGTAAAATGTGTGTGTGGCGGACACAACCTCTAACTTCTATAATAATGGAGTGAAAAATATAAAAAATATATGTCTGTAGATCTTAATATAAACTTTCAACCAAAATTAGTTTGAACGAAATCAGTTCAGCAGTTTTTGAGATACAGCATATTTTCTAAAACCGCAAATATAACTTTGTAATTCATACAAACACTATGAAAAACAAATTTATTCGGCGCAGTTGTAAAAAATGTAAAAAAGCCAGTTTTAAGAAATTTGTAAGGTTTTTTTTTTCAAAACTAATTTATTTGGCGCAGTTGTAAAAAATGTAAATAAGCTAGTTTTAAGAAATTTGTAAGGTTTTTTTTTCGTCAAATAAATTTGCATATTATATTATAGTTACTACGGAACCCTTCATGGGCGAGTCTGACTCGCACTTGGCCAATTTTTTTATGGAATAGTTAATAATGTTAACTTTTTCAATTAGGGGTGACTGAGAGTGTTATAAACGTAAGAGTAGACAAATACACACATCAAAAGTGTCTAGGGATCAAGCATTTTTATGCGGATTTCTTGAGATTGAGATGTGGCTTTGTAATAAATTTATGATTTTATAAATTTATATGGATCCTTTTTGGTGCATTTCATAATTTGAAACAGGAACTGTTAATCAAATTCGAGTAGAAGATGAAAATCAGCTGTCAATATTTTCCCTATAAAAACATACAACGCATTGAAGACATTATTAGTGCTACTGTTTCCCTACTACTGATTAAAACCAACGTTATCATGGAGCGGCGACGTCATTTAAGCAGGGAAGAAATGCTCAGAGCCGTGGGAATGATAGAAGCTGGTTCCCGGCAACGTACTGTGGCTTTAGCTCTGAATACAAGTCAGAGTGTTATCAGTCGACTTTGGACACGTTACCGAAGCACTCCCGCCATGATGTTAGCCGTGAGGCTTCATCACTCTTCAGGGAACTTAATTAGCGACCAAACAGTCAGAAACCGCTTGCATGAAGTGAACCTTCATTCCCGAAGACCGCTACGGGTACCACCTATAGCAATGCACAATCGTAGGATTCGATATCAATGGGCTCTTGAACACAGAAATTGGGCAGAAGAACAATGGCGTTTCGTGTGCTTTTCTGATGAGTCTCGTTTTGGTATGAGACCGGATACAAGACGTATACGACACTGGAGAACCCCTGGACGCCAACAGCGATTAAAATCCTGCCAGGAAGTCCATCCTTATAGTGGTGGAACCATCATGGTATGGGCGGGTATTTGGATCGGCGGAAGAACTGAGTTGATTTGGATCAGAGGCAACCTCAACGCTCAAATTTATGCTGAGACGATTGTATCTGACGTCATCGTTCCTCTACAAGTGCAAATCGGTCCCTTATTTCAGTTAATGCATGATAATGCACGACCGCACACTGCAAGAGTTGTAAGACAGACTCTCGCCGCAGCTAACATCAATGTCCTGCTCTGGCCTGCTCAGTCGCCAGACTTGAACCCGATTGAGCATGCATGGGATATGCTACAGAGAAGAGCTCTGCCGAATATGGAGGGTATCCAGTCGCAAGAAGACCTTTTTTTGTTGTTGCAACGAACATGGGCGGCCATTCCACAGCGTGATTTGGATGAACTCATTTTGAGTATGCCAAACCGATGTTCTTGTGTTGTTAGTGTTCGCGGTAGAAACACGGATTATTAATTGTTTAAGTTACCCAATAAAATTTTAAAGAAAACTGTTATTTCAGTCTTTTTTTCGAACTTTAATGTTAGTGGTTCAAATGTCAAAAATCCCTTTATTAGGAAAATGGCAAATTTCTTTATTAATGCAAAGGTGACTTGGTTTATCGTTACTGTGACAAACGAAAACACTTTATTTGATGAATCCTTAAAGAAAATTTTAATTAATATCAATCAGGAGAAAAGTTATTGCAAAAATATATGTTGATCCCTAGACACTTTTGATGTGTGTATTATAATCAGAAAGCTTCGAACTGCTATGCTATCGGGAGTTACACGTGTTATTGTGAGTCAACCATAAAAGTTAGACATATGCTGTCGTGGGATATTTTTTATATAATTTTAAGGAGAACATTTCCGTCATGAAATGATTTGTGTAGCTTTAACCATTAAGGTTGCACACGCGACGGAAGCTTAAAAAATGGAGTAACTTCTCCCGTTTTCCCAACATTTCCCTTCACTGCTCTGCTCCTATTGATTGTAGCGTGATGAAAAGTATACTATAACCCGCTCAGGAGTATGAAAAATAATTGTACCAAGTTTCGTTAAAATCCGTCGAGTAGTTTTTGTTTCTATAACGGTTATACAGACAGACAGACAGACAGACAGACAGACAAAAATTTAACTGATTGCATTTTTGGCATGAGTATCGATCCTTAATCACCCCCTGATAGTTATTTTGGAAATATATTTCATGTACAGAATTGACCTCTCTACAGATTTATTATAAGTATAGATATAATATTTAAACTACCTGGTTTTCATATTTTATGATTTGTCAAGTATATGGGCTTTAAAAGATACTGAACATTTAGTCTTGTTTCAATGTTTCTCTCAAAGTAATCAGCTAGGAAATACCGAGGTCAACTAATCTATACTTATAATAAATCTGTAGAGAGGTCAATTCTGTACATGAAATACATTTCCAAAATAACTATCAGGGGGTGATTAAGGATCGATACTCATGCCAAAAATGCAATCAGTTAAATTTTTGTCTGTCTGTCTGTCTGTCTGTCTGTCTGTCTGTCTGTATAACCGTTATAGAAACAAAAACTACTCGACGGATTTTAACGAAACTTGGTACAATTATTTTTCATACTCCTGAGCGGGTTATAGTATACTTTTCATCACGCTACAATCAATAGGAGCAGAGCAGTGAAGGGAAATGTTGGGAAAACGGGAGAAGTTACTCCATTTTTTAAGCTTCCGTCGCGTGTGCAACCTTAATGGTTAAAGCTACACAAATCATTTCATGACGGAAATGTTCTCCTTAAAATTATATAAAAAATATCCCACGACAGCATATGTCTAACTTTTATGGTTGACTCACAATAACACGTGTAATTCCCGATAGCTTAGCAGTTCGAAGCTTTCTGATTATAATATTTGTCTACTCTTACGTTTATAACACTCTCAGTCACCCCTAATTGAAAAAGTTAACATTATTAACTATTCCATAAAAAAATTGGCCAAGTGCGAGTCAGACTCGCCCATGAAGGGTTCCGTAGTAACTATAATATAATATGCAAATTTATTTGACGAAAAAAAAACCTTACAAATTTCATAAAACTAGCTTATTTACATTTTTTACAACTGCGCCAAATAAATTTGTTTTGAAAAAAAAAACCTTACAAATTTCTTAAAACTGGCTTTTTTACATTTTTTACAACTGCGCCGAATAAATTTGTTTTTCATAGTGTTTTATGAATTACAAAGTTATATTTGCGGTTTTAGAAAATATGCTGTATCTCAAAAACTGCTGAACTGATTTCGTTCAAACTAATTTTGGTTGAAATTTTATATTAAGATCTACAGACATATATATTTTTTAGATTTTTCACTCCATTATTATAGAAGTTAGAGGTTGTGTCCGCCACACACACATTTTACCACTTTGGAAGCTTATATCTTTTAAACGATTGACTTTATGGAAAAGTGGTTTTAGAAACCCCGATGTCGTTTTTAAAGAACTGTCTATAGATACCACACATGCATCGATTTCATGAAAAGAAATATTTTCAGGTTTAGTTCCATGTATGGGGAGCCCCCCTTTATTTTAAATATTTTTTAATTTTTTTCTCAAAATCGGAAAGCGGTTCACAGAATACATCTACCTATTAAGTTTCACATGTATAGTCCTAATAGTTTCGGAATAAAATTGCTGTGACAGACGGACGGACGGACAGACAGACAGACAGACGGACAGACATGTCGAAACTATAAAGATTCCGTTTTTTGCCATTCGGCTACGAAACCGTAAAAAGAATCATATAAATCGGTAAAGAAACACCAAAGTTATACATGAAATACGCTTATAATAATAAGCCATCGCGCGTGAATACTGAATCATGCTAGAAGGATTATTTTTGAGAATCGGTCGCCGCGCTCGACGCGTCTCGCGGTCGAAGCGTTCTCTAGGTACTTAAGCCTCATGTGAACGTGATCTAAACAATATTACCAATACATTAACTTACGCTGACGGAGTCGCGGGCACAGCTATATTGTATCATTACGCTAAGGCCAATAGGAGCGGAGCGCCAATGAAGAATGCTTTAAAATCGGGGTTAAATTTAACGTTAGCCCAAAGTAACTATTCCACGCGGACGAAGTCGCGGGCAAAAGCTAGTCTTAACTAAATATGGTCATAACTTATGTATGCGTAAAAGTGTAACGTATTTTTTGTATTTTTGTATAGACACACCAACACTTTTTCTTACTTGTAACTTATTTGTAGAAATAAATATCATCGACACAAAAAGTGTAATCTTTCTTAGTTAAGTAACACCGAAATTTACACTTCTGAGTTTAATTTTGTTGAAGTTGGTTGTCACATAACTTATATTTTTCTTTTAAATATATACTTTATACAACAAATACATGTGTTTCTTTTTTAACCGAGTTCAAAAAAAGGAGGTTCTCAATTCGTCTTGAACTTTTTTTATTTTTTTTTATTTGTGTTACCTCATATCTCGGAGACGGCTGGACCGATTTAAAAAAATCGTTTTGCGTTTGAATGGGTATACTTTCTAGTTGGTCCCATTGTTACGAAATCAGGATCTGATGATGGGATCCTGGAGAAATCGAGGGAATTATTCAAATATTGTAGGCACATCTATAGCGTTTCGGGTATTTCTTATAGTACCTTGAGCAGTTGCTTCCGAAAAGTACCATTTGGGGAAGTTGAACTGATGATGAAGACCACAGATGGCCACTGAAACTCCTCAATAATAAATATTTCGTGGATTGCGTTTCGATTACTTGAGTACGGCTGTTAAACACTTTATGCTCGTCACAATACATATGGTGATGTAGAGCTGATGGTCAAGTACCAGGAGAACTCCTCAAAAATTAACGGCTATGCATCGGGAAAAGCAATATTTTGTAAAAGGTGATAAGTTGTTGACATTATGGCTTTTGTAACTAGATAAATTACAAACCGACCCACTAAAAAGCGTAAAAAAAATGATTTTGCAAAAAACAGAACCGACTTCCATATCAAAACACTACAAAGCCAAAAATAACTTTAATTTCGGAAGGCGGTGTGAAAAAAAAAGAAAATCCAAAACCAATAACACCGACTTCCGAAATTAAAGTTATTTTTGGCTTTGTAGTGTTTTGATATGGAAGTCGATCCTGTTTTTAGCAAAAAAATTTTTTTTTAAGTCTTAAGTCATTTAATTAATCAAATCACTTTTTCTCATAAAGACGATTATAGCAGCTCAAGATTGTTTAGTCCGACTCGACATTCGCTCTACACTATTTAAGTTGTATATATGTGCATCGCCACGCGCACATACCAATTTTTACCTAAACTCAGGCATTCAAATTTTTTGAAATGGCTCTTAAGGACTATTTAATGGTAACATTTTATTCATAACAAAAATAAAATTCAGAAATAGGGGTATGTTAACTATAAATCTAGGTACCCATAAGGTGTGTGCATGTAATATACGTTTCTACTATCAGCCATGTAGACTGTGCTCTGTCCATCATTAATTAAGCGAGGATTCCATTTTTATAGAATTACAATATAACATTAAAACTGATTAAAGAAATACTTATTTCTTAACTTTGCAAAGTATAGAGAATATGGCTGTAGCTAACTTTCTGACTAGAATTCTATCAAACCTACTTGCACTTTTTAACCGACTTCAAAAAAAGGAGGTTTACAATTCGTCTTGAACTTTTTTTTTTTTTTTTTTTTATGTATGTTACCTCATAACTCGGAGATGGCCGGACCGATTTGAAAAATTCTTTTTGCGTTAGAATGGGTATGGATCTGATAATGGGATCCTGGAGAAATCGAGGGAACTCTTCAAATATTATAGGCACACCTATAGCTTTTTGGGTATTTCTTATAGTACCTTGAGCAGTTGCTTCCGAAAAGTACCATTTGGGGAAGTTGAACTGATGATGAAGACCACAGATGGCCACTGAAACTCCTAAATAATAAGTATTTCGTGGATTGCGATTCGATTACTTGAGTACGGATGTTAAACACTTTATGCTCGCCACAATACATATGGTGATGTAGAGCTGATGGTCAAGTACCAGGAGAACTCCTCAAAAATTAACGGCTATGCATCAGGAAAAGCAATATTTTGTAAAAGGTGATAAGTTGTTGACATTATGGCTTTTGTAACTAGATAAATTACAAACCGACCCACTAAAAAGCGTGAAAAAAAAATTTTTTGCAAAAAATAGAACCGACTTCCATATCAAAACACTACAAAGGCAAAAATAACTTTAATTTAGGAAGGCGGTGTCTTTAGTTTTGTATATATTTTCGTTTTTGACACCGCCTTCCGAAATTAAAGTTATTTTTGCCTTTGTAGTGTTTTGATATGGAAGTCGGTTCTATTTTTTGCAAAAAATTTTTTTTTTACATCTATGTTGATGACGGGTCCAGTCTAACCCTATTTAAGAGTGACTGCCTATCTGATCCCAGAATCTATTTATTATTAAACTAGCGACCCGCCCCGGCTTCGCACGGGTGCAATGGTTATATTAAATATACTATATAATGTCTTTATATACATCGTTGACAGCCTTTTTGTCATTCGACATACATGTTCTCTTTAGTAATTACTTTTGAAAGTGCGACACATAATTTACCATGGGAAAAATATTCAACGCTCAAATCTAAGCAACATAGGCACGCGCGCCGTGCCTCCGCCGGCACCGCGCCGCAACCGCTATGTCCTTGCATTTTTAATCTGTAATATCTTCGAAACTATTTATTAAAATTATATTCTGTAAAGGGCAATATTGATTTATATTAAATGCACAATGTATTTATGGTACTTAATTGGATAAGGATTAATGCTGTATTGCTTAAAATCGCTTCGTAAAATATGCTCGTATTTCTCGTAAAAAATAAAGGATAAAAAATGGTTGTTGTGGGATAAGAGATAGACAGATGCCATCGAGGACTTTTTTCTTTTATCTCGTAGGGTTCAGCCAGTGTTTGCAAAGCAAGCGCAAAAAAATGTATTTATTTGCGACATCACATTAGAAACCTCAAAAATTATCAGTGTTCCTCTACTATATTATGCATGTTATATACTTAAAAACCTTCCTATTGAATCACTCTTTCTATTGAAAGAAACTGCATCAAAATCCGTTGCGTAGTTTGAAAGATTTAAGCATACATAGGGACAGACACAGGGAAGCGACTTTGCTTTATACTATGTTAAGATAAAAAGTGATTTTGATTGTCTTTGATCATGATCAAACAAATTTAACAAATTTATTTTTACTATATAATAACTAGCTCCATATTTTGTTGCTATAATAATAATGCTATGTGACAACGCCACCACAAAGTATTTTTTCTTAGATATGAAATATAATTTAAGATCTCCTCATACCAATGATATTAATGATTTTCTCATACCAACCAAATATAAACCAATATATTCATAACAATCAAGCCGTTTCAGGACAAATGCAAGACTGCACTAAGATTTTCATATATTAAATTAAATACATACCACAGGTGGAGCAACTTCACTATCAATATTGGCTCCTTCGTCATCCGAAGGTTCCAGTTCTGCATAATGATCAGATGATATTGAACTTCCAGCTCGACTGCCCACTTCAGATGTGTGGTCACCCTTCGCTTCACGCTTAGACTTCAATTTACTTTTAGATAAGTTCAACTGGACAGTTCTATTCAATGAGTTTAAGTTCGTCAACCTGAAAATTTATAGAAATTAGGGTAAAAGCTAATAAACAATTTCAATTGATAAAACAATATAAAAGCCAATAAACAATTTCAATTGATAAAACAATATAAAAGCCAATAAACAATTTCAATTGATAAAACAATATAAAAGCCAATAAACAATTTCAATTGATAAAACAATATAAAAGCCAATAAACAATTTCAATTGATAAAACAATATTATTGTTCTTTACTCTACCTTTCAATCTCCTGGTCTTCAACATTTTTGCTTGTAATCCCTTGGTACTCGAAATATGTCTGGACAAATGATTCAGGCAGCTTTTCCAAAGCTACACAAGAACTTTGGTAAAGCTTCCCATCGTCTCCATTGACTGGATAACAATGCCAACCATGGCGCTCTGTAAATAAAGGAGTTTCTTCTAAAACCTTTTCCTTTATATCAACTTCTTTTTTTACAGAGATTCCTTTTTTAGAGATATCCTCCTTGACAGATATTTCTTCTTTCTTTACAAATTCTTCTCTTTTTGATATTTCTTCTTTCTTTGCTAATTCTGCTTTTTTCAATATTTCTTCTTTCTTTGCTAATTCTGCTTTTTTCAATATTTCTTCTTTCTTTGCTAATTCTGCTTTTTTCGATATTTCTTCTTTCTTTGCTAATTCTGCTTTTTTCAATATTTCTTCTTTCTTTGCTAATTCTGCTTTTTTCAATATTTCTTCTTTCTTTGCTAATTCTGCTTTTTTCAATATTTCTTCTTTCTTTGCTAATTCTGCTTTTTTTGACAATACTTCGTTCTTTGCTAATTCTGCTATTTTTGATATTCCTTCTTTCTTTAATAATTCAGCTTTTTCTCTGCTTTTTCTAGTGAGTCTTTTTGAACTTACTAGATCATCAAAAATAGGCATAGTTGGTTCACACTCCAATAACTCAACAGGTTCATTAGAAATTAGTGTCACTTCATCATCTTTCTTTTTCTCAGCTGCCTTATTATTAATTTGGTTGGTCGCATCTTCTTTATTTGGTATAATTTTGTCATACACATATTGCATGTATTTCTGGTAATTAGAAATCTCATTTTGGTCGATAGCCGTAAATCCAGTGAACTTGCCCATGTTATCATCAACTTGATCAGTAGAATCAACGTTGTTACATTGTATCTCACTGTCTTTAGGTTTATTGGCCTGTGGTGGGTTTGATTTTTCTTGTTCTTTCCTACTTCTTAATCGCAACGGTACATTGTCTGTTTCAGAATCTGAAGAGTCGTTCTTTTTCTCCTCCTGTCTAATTTTGTCTCTCATTCTTTTGGTCAAATTAGCAAGTTCGTTAACAGGCTTATCTTTAGACAGTACTGGTACTTCTTTGTTTGCTGTCTTTGGATCAGCTTTTTTCTGTTTACTCTTACGTTTATCAGGTTTTCTTTTCCCTGTAGCTTTTTTGTTTTTGGAACTCTCATCATCAGAACCACTACTTTCCATTAAGCTTCCTTTGGCAGTTTCAATGTTCAAAGGTTCATAGGTCTGTGGGACTAAGAGGCTCATGCTCATATCATCTTCGTCATAATCAGGTTCATGTTGTCTGCGTATTCGGTGTACACTTTGGGTGAAGATGTCGTCGTCCCTCAATTCATTCATAATTTTATTGGTAGCAGCAAACTTTTCAAATTCAGTAACATCGTAACTATTTTGTCTATTGAGATTTGGTGGTGCAGAATCCAAAACGTCTAAAGCTTCTGGCTTAACTACTGGTATAATGGTCATTTCGTCAGGTCCATGAATTGGTTCAATTTTCACTTGAGCTAGCGCATCTAAAGTGTCAGGTAAATCATCTTCAGGTTCAATTTTGATTTGAGTAACAATTGGAACCATTTCCTCTTCATTTACATCTGCATTAGTAGTGTTAAAGCAAGATCTAAGTTCCTGCATTTGGACTTGTGACACCCAACTATCCTCAGTTTCAATTGGGTTTTCCTCCTCAGTTTCAATTGGGTTTTCCTCCTCAGTTTCATTATATTCTGGTTCATAAAGGTTTTCGTTATCATAGCTATCTAAGTAATCAGGGCTATTTGGATTATCAACATGTGAATGTTCTAGATTTAGGAATGCTTCTTCAGATAATGTATTTATACTGTTTATTGTTAAGCCTTCAATCATAATTCCATCATAATGTTGTTCTACATTGACCTTGCCAATGCCAAATAAGGGAGCGTGCTTATCTCCATATATTAAACATTTGACACATTCAAAAGCGAAGGTTTTCAAAGATTTTGGTGTTAGTATAGTTGTGGTATTATTTGACTCAATAACTTGTTTTCTTTGTATAAACTCGACACACAATGACAAGAGTGACTTGATTTCTTTTGTCTTAATATAATATGATGGTGATGAATATTTTGAAGTACATGCAGAAATTGAATAATTACTACACCTTACTCCTGACACTAATAGTTTTTCTGTGGGATCCTTATTGTTTGAGTTGGATAATAACTCTACCATTCTTCGGTGGCAGATTGTTTTAAGAGGTGGTACAGTTGATACATCCTTAGGTATTGTTGGGCTCCTCTCCATGGTTTTAACAGCTCTACCAGTCAGGACACTCAGGCATTGCCGGAATAATGTTATTGGCTGGTCTTTCCCATCTGTAAGTTCATTTTGTATGTTTTGATGACAAACTTCCTTCACACAACTTTTATCATGTATTTGATTTTTCACAACCCTAAAACACAGTTTATGAAGGGTCTCTGGGCATGTTAATATGTTTTTATTTGATATTTGCTTTATAGTATGATTTGTCTCCGAGGTACTGGCATTGTTTTCTGTGTTAATCCCGCCATTTACAGAATAATTTACATCATTATTTGTATATTGAACTGGCTGAACAACAAAATAGTTGCACACAAATTCTTTTTTCATATTAAGCCAATCTGTGGTTGTGAAAGGGGCACAAAGTGATATTGCTTTCTGGCGGTAATAATTCTTAAAAAAATCACTTACCATTTTAGTTGTGATATTATTATCAGGTGGTTTTTTATTCCGGCTGTCCTGGGCTAAAAAAGACTGAGTAGGCTTATTGACTTTTTTCACCATCACTGTGTCATTTATCCATACAGTGTGTCGCCCCTTAATATCAAGTTTTTTATTGATGTCAGATGGTTTTTTTGCTATCTTAATAGATAGTTCTTTGTTGAGAAATACAGTTTTAGGATTAAATTTTGGTTTTGCCTGAAGTTTGTTTACAGAAGTTGTTTTAACTGGTTCTTCAATAATTTCACAGTCACTGTCACTGTTGTCTGGTTTTGCTGAAGCAACTATTTGTTTTGGTAGTTCCCTACATGCTGTTAAATTATTAGTTTTTAGAAATTCATCATATTTTGTTGCTAGATCCTCTTCCATCTCCATTATATTATGTCTAGCTAGTTTAAATAATAAGAATGACTTTTTCACACAGTAATCCATTTTCATGGTGTCAGTGACATAAGTAGTGTTGATTTTCTTTTTGATAAAATCTTCAGACTTTTGTGTCATCAATGTACCTAACTCAGAAGTGGTTTTCACAATGTTATTAAGAAAACTACACGCGTTTTCTGACTGTTCTGCTGTTAAACTAATATTCTCTTTCATGGGGATATCATATGGTGTAGTGGTTTGGACACCAGTGGACACAGTCTGAATAATAGTTGTTTGGCTACACATCTCAAAAGTCTTCTTTGCTTCTGGGTCAATCACAGGTATTTCAAGAGTTTTGTTTTCAATGGGTGCAGTTGCTGAGACTTTTTTAATTTTCAAATTAGTTCCTTGAATTTTTTTGGCAAGGAAGTTTTCAAACTCATTACTACAACCCCACAATTTTGAGTTTTGAGAATCTATATCATCAGTTGGTTTTGGTACTGTAGCAGGCAGTAAACATACTTCCACATCATCGCTTTCCACATTAAGAACTGAAGGATCCATTTTTCCTTTTTTCTGTGGAGACTGATTATCAGATTTTTTACGTATCTTTCTCCTTTTTTGCTGTGATTCATTAATCAGGCCACTTACTGATATTTCACTGTCTGTAGAATCAATATCTTTATTACCTCTTCTGCCAGGTACATACTCATCGTCAGAATAATACCTTTTACCTTTTCTCCTTGGTTCATCATCATCTGATAATTCAACATTGGCAAAAGGGTCTTCATCAGACTCTTCTTGATAACGCAATTTTGCAACTTTTTTACGAATGGGTCTTTTTGAAGTATCTTCCACAAGTAATGAATTATCAGCATTTACTTCATTTCCAGTGTCATCCCTATCTACAACACTATCAACATTGTACTCAAAGTCTGACATAACCAGCATTTTGCTATTGCGCTTTGTTGGGGTTCTGTTGACATCACTGCTGCTTTCTACTGTTTCACCTTTATCCACTTGATTGTTGGTAGTTGAGACTACAGATGAGTTTTGATTTTCGGTATTTGATAAGTCTCTGTTCATTTCTTTTAACTGACTTAAACTTAACTCTTCATTGTCGTCAGAATCGATGTGGGAACTTTCTAACTGAGGTTCATTTTTGGATACTGAACTTTCAAGAGACACTGATATGTTATTAGTTTCCATTTGATTTTTCTCAGTATTTAGTGCTGTATCTATTTTAGCTTTAACTTTTCTTTTTTTAAGGGTTTTGCTTTTTTTGCATGGTGGGATATGTAATTGATCATATTCAGAACTGCTATTTGGTATGTTTTGATCTTTGACATTTTCAGTACTAGAATTCTCATCAGCTGATTTAATTTCCGGTTGTGTCTTTAATTTACTTAAAGAAACATCATCAAGCTCATCATTATCTGAGTCACTAAATATTTTCTTGTCCAAATCCCTATTTTCTATTTTAGATATATCTAATTCTAACTTCTTATTTTTATCATGTGCGACTTGAGTTCCATTTAAATCTTCTAAACTTATGAGTTCATTACTTAAAATATCTGAATTATTTTTTATTTCACATTGAGGATTTACTTCCACTTGTGTTTTTCTTGGTCTACCCCTCTTACGGGTAAATAAGAGACTGTCAATTCTGTTGCTGTCAGAACCACTCAATTCATTTGAGATGTCTTTGTCAAATGGCATAGAATCATTTCCATCATTAAGATGTGATTTCCGTGGTCTACCACGCCTTCTCTTGACACTGGCTACTATATCAGAGGTTTCTGGATCTGAACTAAGTTGCAAGCTTGAGATTGCCGACAAGCCGCCTTGGTTAATCTCTGATTGTAAGATAGGTTCTGGAGGAGCAGGTTTAGGCTTAGGTTTTCTACCCCGTCTACGAGGTACAGTACTACTTATAAGGGAGGACTCTTGATCAGTATTTACCTGAATGTCATTGCTTTCCTTAGAACCAAGGACTGTAACGTTGTTCGAGACTATATTGGTATCATTTCGAGTAACATTTTTCTTTTTTCTGCCTCTTTTAGGAACTTCCTGCGGTTCATAATTCTGATCTGAATCGTCAAAGCTTGCATTTGCTCCTAAATCAGAATTGTTATCCATAGTTATCGCGGGCTGCGTCCCTTCCGTGTTGTCATTGACAGTGCTGTTTACTTCGTTTGCGGTTCCTACCTCATTATCATAACTAAGGTGACTTAGGTCGCCGGGATCTGGTTCCTTAGGTTTCGTTAAAGTTACTGCAGGCAGAGTGATGAATTCCTCTTCTTGATACATTGACACTGCTTGGAACTGATCAAATGCATCTTCAGTTAAACAGAGGTTGTTCGCTTGTGAATCCATGTTCTCAGACATTTTGATGTGTAGCTTCAGCTTCAACCACTTTCAAAGTTACATATTACTTATTTGCACATTGAAATAAGAAATATCGTGTTATATTCTCAATTGTTCTCATAATATATAATTATGTATGTTGTAAGAAAAGATTTTCTGACAATTTTTGTTGTTAGCATCGGATTGCTAAAACCCAGAGTTGCCAAACTGAAAATGAACTTTTATTTCCTGTTCCTTATTTTGTATTTCTTCTATAGTCTATACACAAAAATTTTAGAAATCCTGAATGCTCAACTGAAATGCAAGAAACAGCAAAATTTTCATTTAAAGAGTGTTAAGTAGGTGGGACCCATCGTATTTTCATAATTATAATATATAGATAAATATTATACACAAAATATTAATAAAACCCGACTGCTCAACTGAATTGCGAGAAGAGACATTTTCATTTAAAAAAGTGATAATAATCAAGAACCAATTGAATATATTATAATTATAAAAATATTGTCATTCTTAAAAGAAAATTAAGCTGTTTCTTGCATTTCAGTTGAGCAGTCGGGTCAAAGAGAATATAATACATTATGTTTTATGAGTCAGGACTTAGTACTGAAAAAACTAAAACAGTTTACATGTCACTTCAATACCAACTGAACGAACGTACACGGAGAACAAGCTTAAAAGTTTAGAAACATATAGAGGCGCCGTAATGTTCTACATCTTTCTTGCTTATGCAAATATCTATTGAATCGATACAGAAATATGAAACTACACTTTATTTCTTTTTAACCAATTAGAAATCTCATTTGAAGAAAGAGACAACATGCAATTGTTTATTTTGTGCCTGACAACATTTTTACATTTCATTCCAAGTACCTACAGCTGTCGTCAAATAACTTGGCAAGAGTCGTTCAATGCGCAGAAGTCGATTTTTAGGTGTCAGCTGTTGTCAGCGGGACGCGGGGTATGACGTAGCGCCGCTCCGAGCGCACGATTGGTGCGTCAGCAGTTCTCGTTCAATTTGCTCCCGAATACACTTGCATACACGAAAGTTGTACCCTTTGTTTTTGTTACGAGTTGTTGTTTTAAATTTAGTTTAAATACGTTGATTACAATGCCAGGAAAATACCGTTTTACGCAGACTATTAAAACGTCAGAAATAACAGTTAGACACTATAGAGTCAGGCAAACGAAAGTAGACACTGGAATTATTTACAAACTTTTTATATGGCAATGCTATACTAATGTCAAACTCAATTTATATTATAGTGTATTACATTCTCTTTGTTTTCCAAAACAAGATGGCGTATTGTTGTGATCTTGTCAATGACCTTCTATAATATGGACCAGAAATACCTACAAAATACGCGTGCTCGTGCATACCTACTGTCAACTGGGGCCAAAAGATGGCTGCCATTGCTAGGGAAGCACATAAGGTATCAAAACCAAAAAGTATCGTTATCGATACCAGAGTTTCTAACATTTCTTCGGGTACATTGGTTACTTATGTAACAATACTTTTAAACTTTGGATAATTAGATTAAACTTTTGGAATAACTGTAACAAGTCATTTAGTTATTTTCCTGAATTTTTAAAAATATAGTGCATTACATTCATGTTAACATACAAGGGGTTAGAAGCACTGTTAGTTGGGCTACATTTTATGAGTGACTGACTGACTTTGATTTTTTCTTGTGAGTGACTTTCTTTAAGGACAACCATGGACATATATATTACTGCGTACTATTATATAAATCAATGACGACAACTGAGGTTTTTTTGCGATTTCAGGGATTGTTCCACATTTAAAGTTGTTCATAAAGATCACTCTGAGCCCCTTTCGGCTTAGTATCGAACTGAACTAACTGTCCACCAAGGGTATCGTATTACCCAGTACTATGGAAGTCAGATAGGCAGTCGCCCCATTTAAAATACTGGTATTCAACTGCATCCGTTGATAGACTGGAATCTTACCTAATATATAGTTTGGAAAAGGTTAGGCAAATAATGATATTATAGGGCCGAAACTGCGTAAAGAGCGTGTGTTGTGTGTATCGGAAACCGTATTATTACCTGCACAGTGTCACTAGTTCAACTTTAACGGTGTGCATGTAGTCGAGTCGAACGAAAACTTAATATTTATTACGTAGCAAAAAGGGGGCGCGGGGTCTTGTTCCCTGCGACGTGCGGGTTCTCGCAACGGAGCACTTTTGTATGGGACCGCGCGGGCGACCGCTTTACGTAGTTTCGGCCCATAGAGATATTTGTTTACAACAATAATAAATATTGTAGAAATATACTGAAACTGAGGTTATTACAAGAAATAAAACAACAAAGTATTTTGAAAAATGTACCTTTATTCACCATAATATATCACCAGGTCAAAGTAAAATGCTCAATTTTATTTAGATAATTATTAGGCACTTACGAAAGTCAAACCCGTTACTAATCAGTGTAAACTGCACATCGTCGTTGCGCTTGTAAAAGGCGCTATGTGGTAAATAGTCATTTTCGTTCTTTTATGCAGTTTCAATCGTTATTTTAATACACACATGCTGTAAAACAGTTATCTAATAAACGAAATATTTAAAGAGTTACCTTTCAATTTTGTGTTTATCAGAGAGCTGTTTTTACAGCATGTGTGTATTAAAATAACGATTGAAACTGCTTAAAAGAACGAAAATGACTATTTACCACATAGCGCCTTTTGCAAGCGCAACAACAACATTCAAATTGAGCTTAATTATATAGAAACTAAAAGTGGCCTTGAAATTTATTTATGACCCAGATGTAATCGGTATCGCATTCTCGGAAGTAAACGATTCGGGTCAGAGACATCATGAATCATATCCTTGTTTTATCCAAGTTAAAGATATACAAATGTTAGTTGAAACAACACTTTTCGAACGACAAATTAAAGTTTATTTTATTTACTCTTTATATATCTGATCTAAGTGTTTCACTGGTAAGGGTGGTTGAGTCATCATGGAGAACGCCTGTTCGACATTTTTAATTTCACGCAGAACCGGCCCGTGTGTTTTTTTGAACACTGAAAGTATTTTTTTTATATCTTGAATAATCTCATCTTTTTTTATCATTAGTGCTAAACATAACATTATGAACAGGTAGGTAATAATATTAAAATTGAGAAACATTAATACTAAAGTATACCGACAGGTTCATTATTTGTTTTAACTTACTACAAGATGGATTGACGGTACTGTATCATCACGCTGTCACGCAGCCTTATTACATCAAGGGTTTTATTGAAGGTTGATTCTGCACTGTAATAAACAGACACGTGATACTTTAAGTCCAGGTTTGATATTTTCCATCCCATTGTCTTCAAGCCACTTCTGGCGCAGCACTTCATTTTTAGGGAACCTGTGCAAATAAAAAACATACAAAATTATTTCAGTTTGATGCAGTTAATGGAACAAATCAGAGACAACTAAATAACCACCACCTACTGCATGACGAAGTGACATTGTTGTGTTTTAGTACTATCGCTATTTTTATTTCTATTGTTAGTTTTATTTTCCATACCATCTCTTCAAGCCCTTCATTTTGATACCCTACTCTACTGATCTCTACAATGTACAAACTAAAAAAAAAGTTAGTTTTTATCGATAGCTTATTAAATAAAAGACATCACTATTTTGAATTGTCATTTGTATTGTAAACAAAACATGATATACATTTAGCAAATAGAGTTAAATATCAGATATAATTGGTATATACATTTGGGAGCTTTTATTCTATAAATAAACTACTACAATACTTATACAAAAAAAATAACAGCATGATAAGGTTTTTCTAAAAATACGGCTACTAACCTGTGCATGGTCAAATGAGGTTGATTGTGGTTTTTCCTTGCATCACACTGAATTATTGAACAAGTAGGCATATTCAATTTGCACCACTAGACACAAACAGCACAAAACAATTTAGTTGGAGCGTTTTTATTCCTAAAAATCGCAATCCAAATCCAACGTTGTTGTTCATTTGACAGCTGATGTACCACAAAACCACGGGTCCAAAAGATGAAAAGATGGCGGATGGCACGCGTGGTAGGTATTTTGACGGAAATGTTAAAATGTTGCCAGGCAGAGAATAAACAAATAGCATGACGTCTCTTTCTTAAAATGAGATTACTCATTGGTTAAAAAGAGACAAAGTGTAGTTTAATATTTCTGTATCGATTCAATAGATATTTGTATAAGCAAGTAAGATATAGACAAATACAGCGTCTCTATATATTTCTATACTCTAAGGATCTTGTTAATAGTGTTCATTCAGCGAAAAATTAACAAAACTATCAAAAGTGGAGTACGGGAGATGTTGTTTCGCATGATGCCTAAATATTAAGAAAAACAACAGGAGAAAGACGCCGAATTCAAACAAAAACAAGATTGTTTACGTGTGGTGTTCGATTTCATAAGTTAGTATGACGCTACTAAGTTGATACTTAGTCTTAATTCATAATAATTATTTATATTTATCTTTCAGCGCGGAAACATATGTATCTATTTTGATTCACATTAGTTTTATAGTATGTTAAACACCTTCATAATAATGCACTATAGTTATTTAACATACTATTGAATGTTGCATGGTTTTTAACATTTTTTTTTCTCTTATAGAAAATCTGGTGGATGTAGCAGGGGTTGATGAGATAGTGAAAACTATTGAAAAATTTACGGACTTAGAGCAGAAAGATAGGATAAGAACCCAGAACCAGCACTTGGATGAAATAGCTTCAATCACTGCTAAGTTTTTACTAGGAGTACATAACTTTTATAAAGATGTAATTGAATTCATGATTTGCAGAACCTAATCATTCTGTTTTACCATTATTTACAGAAGTGAGCGTTACTACATTAAAAAGAATTAAAAAGGAAGATGCGCGTATAGGCCATATAAACCCACAATGTCCGACTTAGATAGTTTCGACATAGATGCTATTCGTAACAAAATTAACGATTTTTTTATCGTTAGAAAACAAGTTTAAAACGAGACACACCAGAGCCAGTACATGAAGCTGATGAAATTCTGAAGCAGAATTGGCACAAGGTATTGAGACTTTCCCCTACCACTGTGATCTAAATGCATTTGAGCTAGTATGGAGTTTGGCTAAACGTAAAGTGGCAAGTAAAAATATTGCTCTGCCTGCAGTGGAGTTAGAGAAAGTTATAAAAGAGTTGTTTGAAAATATAACTCCCGAGGAGTGAAAGAAAATGACTGATCATGTCATCCATGTTGAAAATAAATACAAAGAAAGGGACAGAATTACAGAGAATAATTTAGAAAATTTAATAATTAACGTAGGAAACAATGATTCCAGTGACTCTAATGAAACTCCACATGGAAGTCTTACATTCAGATTTTGATTATAGTGAATAAATCAGAACTATTTTAGAATACTGTTGCTTTTTTTTAATTCGAATCAAGACACAATGTCTAAACTATTACCTACCTAAAATATCTCTTGTATTTTTATTCAGATGAAATAAAATAGATAATTCTAAAGTATCAAATAAGGTTATTCCAGGTATTTCATAGTAGTTTTGGGGTTGCTATGCTGATATTTTTTAAATTTGCCGCTCTTTTTCAGTCTCTACTTTCGTTTGCCAGACTATAGTTAAGGAAGGTTGAAATTCCGAATTAGTCACTGTCTTTAGGACACCGGGAAAAAAAAAGAATAAAAGGCTATCAGTTTTATTAATTATTTGTGACGACGAGAACATATTATTTTTAATGTTTTTGTTAAATACATTTTTTCACTTTTAAATGTATTTATGTATTATATCTATTTTATTTATAATACCGAATTAACGAATGAATTCCTCTTCTTTCTTTAACATTCTTCTGAACAGATATGATTAAAAATAAATGATAACAATAACCATAGAATAATGGCAAGCAGTAAACGTGACCACTTTTTTCTTCCACTACGTGCACGATGCGCGAACTTAAGGTGAACGCAGACCTAGCCACACCGCACGCGCCGCAGTCTTTGCATTTGAATTCTTTATATGAAGTTCTATGCAACCTCGCACACCTACCCGCGCCGCAGTCGTCGCAGTCCCTGAAACGACCGAACTCCCCAAGGCGCAGCTGATGACGTCACCCGCACGCAGCGGACGCTGTGGCTAGCGCAGCGCGGATGACGTCATTCGCGTCCACAGCGCGCAGTGTTGCCAGAGTTATAATGTAGACAGAGAATCTCTGTCAACGGTTTATAATAAAATTACTTGTTCTCGTATAAATAATTACTTGCTTATTCCCTATTATAGCACGTATAGATAAAATTACACAAAAGAGCAAAATACCAATACCAAATACAGATTTTATAAATCTTCGATACAGATAATGCTTTCAAAAATCTGGCAACACTGCAAGTGCGATGCGTGCAGTGACGGGAACGACTGTAGAGACTGCGGTGCGGATAGATGTGCGAGGCCATTAACATAAGGCGATGACTGCGGGGACTGTAGAGACCATAGATGTAGAATATTTCACGTTTTTTAGTGGGTCGGTTTATAATTTATCTAGTTACAAAATCCATAATATCAACAACTTATCACTTTTTACAAAATATTGCTTTTCCCGATGCATAGCCGTTAATTTTTGAGGAGTTCTCCTGGTACTTGACCATCAGCTCTACATCACCATATGCATTGTGACGAGCAGAAAGTGCTTAACATCCGTACTCAAGTAATCGAATCACAATCCACGAAATACTTATTATTGAGTAGTTTCAGTGGCCGTCTGTGGTCTTCATCATCAGTTCAACTTCTCCAAATAGTACTTTTCAAAAGCAACTGCTCAAGGTACTATAAGAAATACCCAAAACGCTATAGGTGTGCCTGTAATATTTGAAGAGTTCCCTCGATTTCTCCAAGATTTCATCATTGGATCCTGATTTTGAAACAATGGGACTCACTAGAAAGTATACCCTATCCAACGCAAAAAAAAAAATCCAAATCAGTCCACCCGTCTCCGAGTTATGAGGTAACATAAATAAAAAAATAAAAAAAGTTCAAGATGAACTTAGTACTTCCTCCTTTTTTTGAAGTCGGTTAAAAAGAGCTAACTCTAGAAGAGAACAGCGATGTGGATATATTAATTAAATAAAACGTAATGTCCTAGGTAAAATAAAATTAAGGTTACACTACTTGAAAGAGAGGGTCTGACCACAGTGAGCGAGATAGCGAAACATAAGTTTTGCTTCAAGTAGGTATTCGAGGTGTGGTCTCCATTTTGTCTATACCTTCATGCACGGAACACGGATCCAAAAGATGTCGGATGGCATGTCCTTTAGTTTCATATTAATTTTGTGTTATTTATATTGTTATTGTTATTATTTCTATCCTGAATCCCAGCTCGTAACAATATATTAGTTATAAGCCACGCCTGTAACTTCGTATACATTGTGCAATAAATAAATAATAAAAATCCGTTTTAAATGTTATATGATTATCCTAAACGGTTGTTTAGAATGAAAAAGAGACCAAACGCGAGTCGGACTCGCCCATGAAGGGTTCCGCAGTATAACCAAAGATAAGTTAAAATAACTTTATTTTTCATAGTGTTTGTATGAATGACAAAATTATATTTGCTATTTTTGAAAATATCCTTTATCCCAAAAACTTCTGACTGTATCTCGTTCAAATTAATTTCCGTATGTTTTAGATTTTTCACTCTCTTATTTCAAAAGTCAGAGACATTTTGCCACTTTGGAAGTAATTTCTATACAGTTACGGTTGCAGCGCAGCCTGGAATTTTGAAAACTAACAATAAAATATGTCAAGTAAATGAATTTTCCTTATTGCACAATACAATTTTTATTGCACACAATGTAAAACAAATGGAAGTCTTCTATTTTTATTGGCAAATCGGGTAATAATATTTGGAGTCTTATTTTGCAATATTTTAGAAGATTTTCTATTTGGAGTGTACGATTTGGGGGGGGGGGTCATGTGACATGACCCCCCCCATAGGGGACATGACTCATGTCCCCTATGACCCCTCCTTTCGGACCGCACCTGTGTAGACACCTATTGGTTTAATGAAAATGGGCTTTTTTTGTAACAGTTCCATGAATGGGGAGCCCCCTTTAATATTTTTCAGACAGATAGACAGACAGACAAACTTGACGAATCTATAAGGGTTCCGTTTTTGCCATTCGGCAACTGAACTACTTTTTTGTTACACCTTGTGTTTCTCTGTTGTACAAAAATAAAATGATTGACTACCGGACGAAAGGTCCTACTTCAATATATGTATTAATATGATGGTGTCATCTTGTGAGTGACATTCCAGAGCAGTGGCGAAAAAAAATTGTGTTGACGTTTTTGGGAAGCTCAAGTTTTAATAAGTACTAAGTCGTCAATTTTAATTACACGGATACGGAATCATATCAGAACATCTTAATTTACAATAGACCATAGTGATACGATTTCATTGCGGTGTCTATTGTTTACCTACTTTTCTCATAAAAGTGGCAAATGTTTTATAATCAAAATGTACTTTCCAATAGGATGGCCCAAAGTTTTGAAAAATCTAGGTGCAGATAATCAAATTATAAAACAAATCGTTTCGAATAGAGACAAAATATTGTTTGCTTCATTGAGTGATGACTGCCTCGCTGTTTGGTTTTGCAAGGTATGTTTATCATAATGTCTGAATGACTGAATGTAATGACATTGTATTCTACACTCGTCTCGTAGAATTTACAAATAAATTAACTTTTCTGGTTGTTCTGTTGTAGTATATGTGATTTTATAAGATAAGGATTAGGAAATTAGAAAAAATTGTAAATGTCTTTATCTGGTAATCATATCTTTCATATCTACTTAAAACATCTCCAGTATAGTTTTGTAGAGAACTGCAATGGATTTCTGCTGCAACATATTTTGTATACTTTTTTCTGTTAAGTAGAGTTACTGTTGAACCTGCAATAGGTTATAGTTATATGTTTGGTCCATTCTGAATAGTAAATAAATCAACAATATTTGTAAATATTTATATTAGTTAGCATCTGTAAATTAAAAGTTTGAGCAGACTAGAAGTCTTTGTATTTGAAGACATATTAATAAAAATACTTAGTATAAATGTTTTTAGAGTCCAAATATTCTCAAATGCTTTGCCAATAGTGCATCTATACTTAAGTGAAAAAAAAATATATGCAATAAGTATTTTCAGGGATTACCTCTTATGTACATAAATTGATTGAATATATAAAATTCTCATGTCACAGTGTTCTTTATCAATCTCCTCTCCATGTTTTTGTGTAATTTTTCATAGGCAATTTTTTTCCACAAGAAATAATTGTATAATAAATATGACAAAATCAAGTTTTCCAGGTCATCTAGTAATACATAATATTACTTTTGATTAGTTTAAAATGTTGGCAGACAAGCTTGTATTTGTGGCCATTCTTTTTGTTTTAGCCCAACCTATTTGTTATTTTTTAGGTTTTTTATAGTTTTGACCATAGAGTAATCTTATCATATTAAAGAAAAAAAAAATCTACAACAAAAAAATTTACATGTGCATAATAGAAAAGAGTAAATTCATATGATATAAACGTCTTGGTTCCAGCCTACTGTCCCCATAGTGTATCACAAGAGGAGTACAGAATCTCTCCAAAGACTTGGTGTCAATGTCGGAGTGGAGTGGAAGCCTGACTCATCTATGATATGCATTTCTGTGAGTAAAACCTGCATGCTTAGGAACAAAAATACATTTATTGCATATTTGGTTTATTATTAAAACTTAAAATAAGAGTCTTGTTGCTTGGTATAAAAGTTCCAATTTACTTAAAATATGTATTTACTTAAAACATTACTTATATTTATTGGTTACTGTTCTGAAATACAGAAGTAAGTCTAGTTTAGGAAACAGTATAATAATAACACACATTGTCTTTTCTACAGTAGATTCTGTTCAATACCTGTAGAACAATTTCTTTTTCTCAATGTTTGACAACATTTGCTTCTCTGTTTCAGACATCTGAAGGCCATCTAATTCTGTACAATGTGGAAGCTCACAGTGAGCAGACGGCGTACCAACAGTATGACCCTCCCACAGCTAGCCTGCGACGGGACTCTGCTGAGCTATTTGTCAAAGAAGTTATACCATCACTGAAAATTACTTTGGTAAGATTTGTTTTACATGCTGTTAATAACCATGTGTTGAAGTTGAGCATGGAAATAATGTATTGTTTAAAACTAAGCCCAAAGCAAAGAATCACCTGCAGTGTATAAAGCAGGCATTACTCATAAAAACTGTGGCACCAAAATTGCATCATCATTTATTAATTATTTCTGTCATAGGCTATTAGACCTAGCTGTCAGTCAAAGCCAGTATGGATGTGTCTATATTGTTGTCATCTACATATATTGAACTGTGATTCTTCACACACTATTTGAGCATGATAATTCCACCAACCCACCATCTAACAAGCCGGCTCAGTGGGAGTGACCCATGGAAAATGTCTGTTCTGTAAAGTTTTTATTTTATCTAAATATATATAACTCAAAGGTGACTGACTGACTGACATAGTGATCTATCAACGCATAGCCCAAACCACTGGACGGATCGGGCTGAAATTTGGCATGCAGGTAGGTGTTATGACGTAGGCATCCGCTAAGAAAGGATTTTGCGAAATTCCCACGGGATCGGGATTTACACGGGAAAAACTTCCCACGCGAACGAAGTCTCGAGCAACTGCTAGTAGCTAATAAAAATATTTTAATGGCCAGTTATTTACTTATAAAGCCAGTATGTTTGATTTTTTTATGTAGGTATTGCGTGTTAGTGAGTGAGATAGGGCCTATTTGAATACTTATAACCCATGAGTATAGATACCAGAAAGTACCTACTATGTGCAAAATAAAATGTGGCCTACTTACTCAACAATAAAAATACTGACGTAGTGATGTTCATTATTCACAGTTTATGCTTATTTTTTATTCATAGAAGCTATTTATTTAGTATAGTTTAGTAGACAGTTATGAGTGTTGAGATATTTTGATATAGTTGCACTAGAAGCCTACGCTACGCTAGTGCTATAATTATATTATCGGCAACATAAATTCATCAAAGTTTCTGTGCTATATCTGAATTTAAGATAACAAGTGGTCGCCCAGTGGTCGAAATTCGAAACAGGAAAATAGGTAATGTGGTAAGCAAGAAAGCGACATCATAAAATGTAAAGAAAAAGTAATTTCAAATTATTTGAAAAACCCGACTCATTGACTGAAATACAAGAAGCAGGCACATGTTAATCATTAGAACTTAAAAAGAGTTATTTACCATGTGTATTTATTTATTTGGATCAATTGCACAAACAGCTAAGCTTTCTAAAGCCCTTACACTGCTCAATGCAAACATAGACTCGACCTTTGCCAAATAAATTAGAACTTAAATCCATTATGGCTTAGGTTGTCTCTTACATTAAATGCATTGTTAGTGTTACTGCCCATCACAATATAAATAGCATCATTATCGGAGGTTTATGCCAATAAAATCATCACTGCCCTCTCTAAGTGAAGGCACTCTAATCTTATGTTATTAATTACTAACTGGCCTATAAATTTAACTATATATTACAATATTATAAGTGAAGAAAGAAGAAATAATTCCAACTAAGTTATACCATTATTCTTCAGTTTAACGATTTTCAGTCTCTTTACACAACTTTTCAGTTTAAAGCATATAAGTTACATATTTATTTGTAATCCTCTCATGGAGCTTTTGTTTTTGATACCCACTCTATGGGTTTAAAAAAAAAACTGCATTCCTGAATTTGGCCCACCAAATCCGTTTTAAAATGTATGTGTCCTAAATGGTTGCTTAATAAGAAATATGGTTAAAGAAATCCAAAAATCATTTTTATTAGTCTAAGATCCCACTATAAAACGACCTTCATCGAGCTGGTTAATGGATGAAAAGGATTTTATATCCAATTAAATATGTCAATAAAAATATTACAAATGGGTTGTCTAAAAAATTCAGCTTAGAATACGATTAATTACACCACCAAGCCTCTTTGTTGGCTAGACGAAAACTACACTTGACACCTTTGACTGATCCAACACAAATTGAGGAAATTGTGACAAAAGTAACAAACGATATAACGGAGGCATACCACGTGAGCTGTAAACCAAGAACACCTAACACCAGGAGTAAGGGAAACTCCTGGTGGAATGTTGAACTTGGTAGGCTCAGAAACACACTACGGAAACCATTCAACAGAGTAAAGAACATTAGATTCCTGGAAGACTGGAGCTATACAAAGAAACCGCTAAAGATCTGGGTGTAGTTATTGACTCCAATCTCTCGTGGCGTGCTCAGGTCAATGAGGTCAGCCGAAAGGTAAATTTCTCCTTTCATTCGCTGAAATGCCTTCAAAGTCTCTTGCCCTTGAAGACTAAAGTTTCTTTGGCACAAACACTTATACTGCCGATTATAGATTATGCCGATGCCTGCTACTTGGATGCTACTGAGGAGCTATTAAACAAGCTTGAGCGCTTGCAAGATCTGTGCATTCGCTTTGTTTTCGGTCTTCGAAAGTATAGTGTTTCTCACCTTCGCAAGGAACTCAAGTGGCTCCCAATCCGTCTTCGCAGGAACACTAGGATTTTGTGTCTCTTCAACATTTTACACAACCTGTCTTACCCTTCCTACCTGCGTGAGCGTTTTTCTTACGCTCGTTCTAGCGACGTACCGTGTAGATCACACCTTCGATCCCTCCTTAAATCTCATCCTCATAAAACAAGCTACTACTCTTATTCCTTCTCTGTCCATGCTGTAAGATTGTAGAACTCACTTCCGCTTAGCATTCGTGATTTCAAAACAATATCTTTATTCAAATGTCGATTAAAAGAGCATTACCTTTCCTCTTAACTGTGTTAATTATTTATGTATTTTATGTACTTATATATTTATATAATACTAGCTTCCGCCCGCGACTTCCTTCGCGTGGAAGGGTTTTCCCGCTTAAATCCTGATCCCGTAAGAATTTCGAGATAAAAACTATCCTATGTCCTTCCCAGGGTCTTAAACTATTCCCATGCCAAATTTCATCTAAATCACCAACATAGGTTAAAAAACCGGCTAAGTGCGAGTACGAGTTCTGTACTAATATCTATAAAACACGGCAAAAAAATTCACGTATGGGAGCCCCACTAATATATTTATTTTATTCTGTTTTAGTATTTGTTGTTATAGCGGTAGCAAGAATATATTATCATCTGTGAAAATTTCAACTGTCTAGCTATCATAGTTCATAATATACAGCCTGGTGACAGACAGACGCACAGCGAAGTCTTAGTAATAGGTTCCCGTTTTTACCCTTCTGGTACGGAACCCTAAAAAGAACAGACAAGGAACTCATTGCTATATTATTTGCCATTTCAGTTAAAAGAGGTGTTGGTATGGGACGGCCAGATCACGCGTATGTGTTGTATATCTGGCACAGAAATCCTCGTGTGCACTACAAGAGCCCACCTGCTGCGTTACCGATGGGACGGCACACAGAACAGGGACTATTGCCTCGATTTAGGACGTATACCGTTCTCTATTAACCAACAGGTTTCTAAAGGTATGTATATCTGAATATTTTTTTGTGTAATTATAGTTCTTCTTCTTATTAGACACGCTAATAAGCGTGTTGATGGAAAATTGCTAAATGGAGTCTGCCCAAAACTGGGGAACAAGTTTGGCACCGTCGAAAGCTTCCATCAGGTCCTTCCATCAGGTCCTGCAGTTAACAGTTAACTGGACACGCAGGACAGGAAATCAAGTGCGCCATGGTTTGTGGAGCAGAACTACATATACGCTCTCAGGCAGAGTCATCAATATATCTCCACCTAAACAGATTTTCTTTGCAACGGCCAACCTGGGTGCGCAGTCTTTTTAAAGACTTCAGACTTTATTATGGTTTTGATGTCGTAATGTCACGTATCAATACTAGTTTTGTTTGTGAACAGAAATTTCCGCTTAATTCTCAATTACAATGGTTTCTTTTATCTTTCATAACCTTCCCCTGTAAATAATAATAGTAATTTTTCCAATTTGTACTCAAAATTTCCTCACGATGTGTTCCTCATTTATTCTCATCACATGTCTATCCATACTAATATTATAAAAAGCGAAAGTCTGTTGCACTTTTACGACTAAATTGCAAAAGCGATTTTAATGCTTGCGGTAGTCGAAGACCCGTGGTCAAAAATAAGCTCCTACACAAAAATCAACACCGAATAGGGGATAAAAGTTTCTATAGCCACAAAAAATGTCAGGCACCGATTACACGTTCAGACTTCCTCGTATACAATGGCATTTTTTATTCCATTCATTTCCTTAACACCCTACGTCATACCCGATCTGCTTTTATTTTATTTAGTCACCATCATCTGCTTTTAGTTAGTAGTAGTTTACCTGGATATAGCTGGGTACCTACTAGTGTTTTTACTATAAATGAAGCGACTTCCTAACTGTAAATGGTATTAAGATTCTCTTTGGTAAGACTGGTGTCAGATTGATTTGATTATAACTAATGAATACATAATAATGTTTGGGCGCAGCAAATTAACTTAAAACTAAATTATAATGGTTTATTATCTATTACTTAATCAATAACAGATAATATCTATACTATTATTATAAAGCGGAAAAGTTTGTTTGTTTGTTTTCTTGAACGCGCTAATCTTCGTAAGCACTGGGTGGATTTGGATGCAATTTGGTATGGAAGTAGCTTGAAGCTTGAGGAAGGTTATAGGCTACTTTTAACGCGGCTAAAAAAAAGGAGAGTTTTGTTTTTACCGTGATAGAATCCATGGGAACGAAGCCCCGCGTGAGTACTAATATATTTATAACTAGCTTTTGCCCGCGACTTCGTCCGCGTGGAATAGTTACTTTGGGCTAACGTTAAATTTAACCCCGATTTTGAAGCATTCTTCATTGGCGCTCTGCTCCTATTGGCCTTAGCGTAATGATATAATGCCTTTCTCTATAAATTGACTATTTAATAAAAAATAATTTTACAATTCGAACCAGTAGTTCCTGAGATTATCGCGTTCAAACAAACAAACAAACTCTTCAGCCTTATATTATTAGTATAGATAGCTGTTGCCCGCGACTTCGTCCACGTTTCCGTTGTTTTTAACCGACTTCTGAAAAAGGAGTAGGTTCTCAATTCGGATGTTTGTTTGTTTTTTTTTTTTATGTTTGTTCGGGCATAGCTCCGTCGTTCTCCAACCGATTTGAAAAATTCTTTTTTTGTTGGAAAGGGTATACTTCCCAAATGGTCCCATGAAAATTTTATCGACATCGAACATGCCGTTTCTGAAAAATCAACAAAAGTAAAAAAAAATATTTACATTGATGATCTTTTCGGTTACTCTATATTGTGTTTTTTGTTCGCGCGTTTTTAGTTTTTTGTAGTTGACATTTTGGCTTTTATAACTAGACTAGTATTTGCGTGTTGCGCGAGGTGCAAGCACCTCGCGAGCTTGAAAAAAAAAAATGGGGGGGGTGATGGGGGGGTTTAGTATTTGCGTGTTGCGCGAGGTGCAAGCACCTCGCGTGTTTGTGAAAAAAAAAAGGGGGGGGTGATGGGGGGAGATGGGGGGGTTTAGTATTTGCGTGTTGCGCGAGGTGCAAGCACATCGCGCGCTAGCGAAAAAAAAAAAAAAAAAGGGCGGGGGTGATGGGGGGGGGGGGCTTGCAGAAGTATTTTGACTAAAGCATTGCCCCTCTAAATGAATCTGAAAAAAAAAAAATGTTCCAAGTCTCTTAATTTTCGAGATCCGCCTAAAGGGGGTGAGAAGGGGGGTGGGGGGGGCGACTTTGATAAATGGTTTTTACTTTACCGAGCCTCCTCTATACGAATCCGTATTAAAAAAAAAATACGGGTCTCGTAGTTTCCGGGATACGATAGGGAGGGGGGAAAAGGGGAGGTTTGGCACTTTTCCCGTAGGTTTGAAAGTTACTTGTTTACGAATCTGTCAAAATATACCCACCTCCCCATCCACCATCTGGGAGAACAATTATGTCAATGAGTCAGTCAGTCAGTCAGTGAGTGAGAGTGGTAATCTAGCTTTATATAGTATAATAACTAGTATTTGCGTGTTGCGCGAGGTGCAAGCACCTCGCGTGCTTGTGAAAAAAAAAAGGGGGGGGGTGATGGGGGGAGATGGGGGGGGGTTTAGTATTTGCGTGTTGCGCGAGGTGCAAGCACCTCGCGTGCTTGTGAAAAAAAAAAAAGGGGGGGGGGGTGATGGGGGGAGATGGGGGGGTTTAGTATTTGCGTGTTGCGCGAGGTGCAAGCACCTCGCGTGCTTGTGAAAAAAAAAATAAAAAAAGAGGGGGGGGTGATGGGGGGGGGGTTGCACAAGTATTTCGACTAAAGCATTGCCCCTCTAAATGAATCTGAAAAAAAAAATGTTCCAAGTCTCTTAGATTCCGAGATCCGCCTAAAGGGGGGGAGAAGGGGGGCGGGGGGGGGGGGGCCTTTGAAAAATGGTTTTTACTTTACCGAGCCTCCTCTATACGAATCCGTAAAAAGAAAAAAATACGGGTCTCGTAGTTTCCGAGATACGATAGGGGGGGGGGGGGAGAAGGGGGGGAAAAGGGGAGGTTTGGCACTTTTCCCGTAGGTTTGAGAGTTACTTGTTTACGAATCTGTCAAAATATACCCACCTCCCCATCCACCATCTGGGAGAACATATGTCAATGAGTCAGTCAGTCAGTCAGTGAGTGAGTGAGTGGTAATTTAGCTTTATATAATATAATTAATTACAAATTGACCCACTAAAAAGCGCGAAAATAAAAACTTTTTTGCAAAAAAATAAAACCGACTTCCATATCAAAACACTACAAAGCCAAAAATAATTTTAATTTCGGAAGGCGGTGTGAAAATAAAGAAAATACAAAACCAATAACACCGACTACCGAAATTAAAATTATTTTTGGCTTTGTAGTGTTTTGATATGGAAGTCGGTTTTATTTTTTTGCAAAAAAGTTTTTTTCGTAAAAAAAGTAGCCTATGTCCTTCCTCACGGTTCAGTGATTTTGATGTAACAGACAGATAATCTATAATACTGTTGAAAAATATCGCAATACCGAACAGCACAATATTATTGTTAATAGCTGTGCCCGCGACTCCGTCAGTGTGTAACTCCTTGTGTGTTATTAAGTTAATGTATTGGTAATATTGTTTAGATCACGTTCACATGAGGCTTAAGTACCTATAGAACGAAAATATTTCAGCGCAAAGCTTCCGGGTAAACTATGTTGAAAATTGACCCGTCCGGCACGTGAACATAAAGATTTCTAGAACTGCTAACCCGGGAAAGAGCGATGTACAATTGACCATGCGAGAAACAACTGACACCGAGATCTACTCCAGCAACACGAAAAGTCTGCCCTTGAGCCTTATTAATTGTCATTGCATTACACACCGATACTGGGAATTGCGTTCTTTTAAATTGGAATGGAAAATTATTTGGTATTATGGGAATTCTGGGAATAAAGACGGTTTCTCCTGCACCGCAACCTGTTAAAATTTGAGCCTCGATTATGTTTTGTTGCAACTGGGTTACTTTTAGCCGAGTTCCATTGCAAAGTTGTGGTGGTTTTAAATTTCGGAGCAGAATAATAATCAGAAACCTTCGAACTGCAAAGCTATCGGGAGTTACACGTGTTATTGTGAGTCAACCATAAAAGATAGATATATGCTGTCGTGGGATATTTTTTATATAATTTTAAGGAGAACATTTCCGTCTTAAATGATTTCTGTGTAGCTTTAACTATTAAGGTTGCACTCGCGACGGAACCTTAAAAAATGGAGTAACTTCTCCCGTTTTCCCAACATTTCCCTTCACTGCTCTGCTCCTATTGATTGTAGCGTGATGAAAAGTATACTATAACCAGCTCAGGAGTATGAAAAATAATTGTACCAAGTTTCGTTAAAATCCGTCGAGTAGTTTTTGTTTCTATAACGGTTATACAGACAGACAGACAGACAAAAATTTTACTGATTGCATTTTTGGCATCAGTATCGATCCCTAATCACCCCCTGATAGTTATTTTGTAAATATATTTCATGTACAGAATTGACCTCTCTACAGATTTATTATAAGTATACATAGATAATCAATTGCGGTTTGTTAATCTCGTTAAAACTCGAAAACGTGTGGACCGATTTGGCTAATTTTAGTAGTAGCGGGCAACAGTTAGTTTTATTATTTTATTACTACTAGGACCTTGACTTCACTTTCAAGGCTTTCCTTAGTGCAGTCGGCCAATTACTTCGATGAATAGAGCTCACATGTCATTGTGTCCTTCATATGATATTAATACTCCAAGCTTGGAAGTTTGTCCATCGTGTCATTTGTGTGCACAAATGAACAGTCTAATTTAGAGGTAGTTTTATTTGAATCAAATTAGCATGACAAATGTGATGGACATGTCTGGATTAAAATAATATTTTAGTTTTCGTCAGTTTAAAACTTACGTCTTTTCATTTAATGCATTATTGACTGAGTAGAATTATGTAGGTTTACACAGCTGCTTTAATTTTTCACTGCCTTCCATAAGTATTTGTAAACGATAGACGTATGTTTAATGGTTATACTCTGAGGCTTATTTTACAGCCATACATATATATACACATATATATATATATGCATATATATGTGTCATTTCTTCAATTCTTCTCCACCTCGCTTCATTCACACATTTTTTTCTTTAATTTTCGCCTCACACTTGGAATTTCTCCTATATCGTGAGAGACGCAGTACCCAGACCCGGTACAACTATTCCTCGGCCATAGAAACATTTGTTCCGGGCGGGATTCGAACACGTGACACGCAGTGGAGCAGCTAATCGTTCGATCACTGTTCCAACCGTGCTTTCGAACACATTCACTTAGTTGCCTCTTTTTATATTCAGTTGTCTTGGCAACGAAAAGCCCATGCCCTGGCCAACTTACCGAAATAATTTATTGCTTATTACAGCTGAGCCGATATTAGAAGACAATACGCACGTGAACGACATAGAATACTCCCCGCTTGTGTGCGGTTTTGGTATTACTCTCAATGACGGCAGGGCGGCGTATTTGACGGCGCCTAATCTCAAGTTTGACCCCAATGTGAGTATTTATAAATCTTAATTTACCTTAACTTTTATCGACGGATTAGTAGGAATAGCAGGATAGTTTGAACCCTAATAAAGCCTTTACTTTGGTCAGGCATATACCTAATTAAATTAATAGGTACTTTATTGGAGAGAGAAAGGAACAGAAGGGAAGGGGGCAGGACTTATACTAAATAAATAAATATTGTTTTCATGTGATAATTGAGGCAGTCCCAGTAAGTTACGAGAGTACTTGTGTTGGGACTGTCTCGCATCTTCCCGTAATAGTATATCTAGGTTAACAATGGTGGGGCCAATATAAGTATGCTAGTAAAGAATTTTAAACAACATTAAACAAAAGAAAAGACATAAATAATAGATTAAAATTAAATAAGTACCTAGCTCATTAAGACTTGTATGTGACTGTGTAGTAGTGTGTGTGTGTGTGTGTGTGTGTGTGTGTGTGTGTGTGTGTGTGTGCGTGCGTACGTTTTGTGTATGGTATAATTGTGGTCGAGTTTGTTGTGGCCAATGTTTGTGTGAGTTGTAACTGTGTGTACCGACGCTACGTACGAGTTTGCGGAAACTTATCTAGCTCTGGCTAAGATCATTTCGGTTTCCTCATCTGTTAGTGATTTTAACCATTTAATTAGTGCTTTCTTGCATTTGTATAATAGGAGGTGATAAATGTTCAGTTTAAAATTGATTTTGTTATAAATAAAAGCAGATTGCGTCGGATATTGTCGTCTATCAAAGGCAGTTCGGACCCTTGTGGATCACTCCCGCAATATCTTTTCTTCTTCTATTTATTCTTGCTGCACATTAATGATCTGCTTATGCCCGGTACCTTTGGGTATGCAGACGACAGCACAGTTGCTGAGAGATATGTGTCAAGCACAGATCCAGTCTCTCCGTGAGGACATGGTTGGGCGCTTGAACTTGTCCTTGAAGGCTGTCTCCGAATGGGGCGATAACAACTTGGTCAAGTTTAATGTAGCTAAGACCCAGGCGTGTCTCTTCTCCGCATAAAGGAGTCAATTCGAACCGGCTCCTACTTCCGAGGTGTAGCCGTGCCGATAACCGATCGTATTGAGCTTCTGGGGGTAACACTAACTTCTACCCTCAATTTTGTCCCGTTTATCGAGGCTAAGGCTCAACTAGCATCAAAAATGTTGGGAATCCTAGCCAAGGTGAGACGGTACTTCACTCCGGAACAGCTGCTCAATTTGTATCAAGCCCAGGTTCAGTCGTGTATGGAGTACTGCTCTCATCTTTGGGATGGATCTGCCAAGTACCAACTGGACGCGCTTGAGTCTATTGAGAAACGGGTCAAAAGACTCATTGGCAACGATAAACTGGTCGAATCAAAGCTGCAGAGCCTTGAACATCGACGACGAGTTGCTAGTCTATCGGTTACATTTCGGGGAGTGTGCGATGGAATTACACAATCTAATTCCGTCAAGCCCGTTCCATCATCGGACTACAAGACCAACGGCGATGTGCCATCGTTACATGGTGGACATCCCATCTATACGCACTAAATGTTTTGGGAATACCTTCATTGTGCGTACGGCTAAGGAGTGGAATTCCCTGCCGGAGTCTGTGTTTCCCGACAGCTGTAACCCCTAGGTTGTAGCTCTTGACTTAAAGACCCCTAGGTCTTTAAGACAAGAGTGAATAGGTTACTTTTAGGTAAGCGTGCTCCATCTTCGACCACATCATCACTTACCATCAGGCGAGATGGTGGTCAAACGCGAGCCTATTATCAATTAAATAAAAGGATACTGTAGAACATATTTATTGTTTTTGGAGTTCCGTACAACGAGAACCCTTATAGGAGTTAGGACCTCTTTATTGTCAGTCTGTCTATTTATTTGTCTATCGAAATTCTTAATTCAGGAAGACGTGTAGATATCGAGTTGAAATTAAAACCATCCACCACCAACTCAGGTTTACAGTGCCTTGAAGCTGTTAAAATCCCCAACTAAATTTACTTAAAAAAATTGGCCAAGTGCGAGTCAGACTCGCCCATGAAGGGTTCCGTAGTAACTATAATAAATATAATTTAATATATTTACTTGAAAAAAAAAACTTAAAAATTTCTTAAAAGTAGTTTATTTGCAATTTTTACAACTACGCCAAATAACTTTGTTTTTCATAGTATTTGTATGAATTACAAAGTTATATTTGCGGTTTTAGAAAATATGCTGTATCTCAAAAACTGCAGACCCGATCTCGTTCAAATCAATTTTGGTTGAAAGATTATATTAAGATCTATAGCATATATTTTCTTTTTAGATTTTTCACTCCATAATTATAGAAGTTAGAGGGACACACACACATTTTACCACTTTAGAAGCGTATATCTTTTAAACGATTAACTTTATGAAAAAGTGGTTTTAGAAACCTCAATGTCATTTTTGAAGACCTGTCTATAGATACCACACACGCATAGGTTTAATGAAAAAGTATATTTTCAGTTTCAGTTCCATGTATGGGGGGCTCCCTTTATTTTAAATTTTTTTTTTTTCTCAAAATCGGAAAGCGTTTCACAGAATACATCTACCTACTAAGTTTCACATGTACAGTTCTAACAATTTCGGAATAAAATGGCTGTGACATACGGACGGACGGACAGACAGACAGACAGACAGACATGTCGAAACTATAAGGGTTCCGTATTTTGCCATTTGGCTACGGAACCCTAAAAAGATGTTTATGTCGCAAAAAATGCATATTTCGACACTCTGAAGATAATAAAAATTTATAGGAACCGTTCCCGTTGTCCTAGAACTATGAAATTTGGCCAGTAACATCGTTTTATAGTAAGTACCTGTTCAAGAAAAATCTGAAAACTATGCATTTGTAATTAAATTATAAAAAAATAATCTTATAGGTCGAAATTTGAAATTGAAGCTACTAGTTCAAGTGTGGTATCGTATGAAAGGGCTTGATGTGCATATTCCAAAACATATCTTATTAAATTTTATGTCCCGAATATGCAGTAACAGTGAAATTCTAGGCCTGACAACAGACTACTCAATATCCAGAGCTGATAGACATCTATAGTTTCTTAAAGGATGATACAAGCTATGCATATAAATATCCTTTATAAAATGTACATTATTTTAGCTGCATCAAAACTATTTTGTAGTACTAGCCAATGATTCATTACTCATTTGTATTTCATTCAGGTTTTATCAAATCATTTCGTCATAGGTTGCATGTGCAAAAGGTTTCCACTTTTGAACGTCAAAGCGTCAATAGCCCAATGGCTAAAGTGTCGGACTTGTGATCGAGAGGTCACGGGTTCGAAAAGATTGCTAGTAATGTGAAATCTACCCACATTGCCAGTAATTAAAAAAAAAGCCAAGGGAAACCCAAAACTAAGATTTAAATCAAAATATTGTTAATCGGAAATTATTACTTCGGTAAAGTTATTAGTTCTGTTCCCGTATTTTTTTTAAATATCAGCTTCAAACTTACTATTTCAATCATAGAGCAATGATGGCCCAGTGGTTCATTTGTGTAATAAACCCAGCCAGGGTTGATTTGTGTAATTTATATCGTCACCACTACTCTTGGATGGGTGTAGGAAAACATTGTGAGGATGAATTCTCACAATGTCTTATTAACGCTGAAATAATAGTATACGCAGATGATACAGTTGTAATAATAATAGATGCTCCCTCAGAGATTAGTTTAAAGATATTAATATAAAGACTGTGCCCTGTCAATATATTTATGAAAATATTTTGCACACTCAGAAAAATAAAAAAATTGTTTAAAAAGTACAGTGATATCCACAATATAAATACTAGAAATAAGCACACATTTATTGTAACAACTAGGCTCAAGAAACTTGGGGGCTCATTTAGATGTCAATGTATACGCTTTTACAATAAACTTCCCAGACATGTGCAAGAACTAAGCCTCAATAAATTTAAATCATTTGTGAAGCAGAAACTTTGCCAGAAAGCTTTTTATTCTGTTAAAGACTATCTTGCGGACAAAAATGCTTGGGATTGAGCTGCTCCAATTACATTAAATTCTTAATTAAATTCTGTTTCGTTTGATTTTTCTTATTACTCATTTTTTTATTATTATAATGATTATTTCATACACATTTTGACATGACAATATTATTTTCTTGTCAAGTAATATATATTTTTTTGTAAAAGTAAAAGCTATGTTGTGAATGTGAAAGCAATGTGGGATAACAACGAATATTATGAATAGATTACGGCACTGTCTGGCAGTTTGAGTGCTTTATACGGCCCACCCAAATGTCCTTACTTTGGTATTCTTCGCCAAATCGTTCGAGCTCTTTAAGGTTCTAAATTGGACGGGCCTGCTCAAATCTGTATGATTCTGTCCTCGAAAGGACGCCACAGACATAAACCTACATGACTCTCATATGATTTGATCACTACAGATTGTATGGACATTAAAACAGACGTTGACCTCTGAAAGTGTTTTAGTGTTTCTTCTCAGAGTAGTCAGTTAGGAAACACTGGCCTCATCTAGTTTAAATTTACGAAAAAAAAAGACGTGTGAAAGTGTTATTTATAACCTATTTGCAAAATAAACATAATTATTTCATAATATTACATGGTAATAGTTGGGATCAGGTGTACAGAATTGCCGAAGAGAGCTTGTACATAACTGCCTCAGCTCTTGATAGGAATTTACTAACTCTAAACATAAAAAAACAAACGTTTCACAAAACCAAGGCATTTGAGCTTCTCAACACCTAACACTCATACATCATACTTGCTCCCATAACCCTAACCGTCAAACTGCATGCTGTTCGTGTGGTGTGGTTGAGCGTACACATTCCATGAAATATCTGGGAATTACTGTGGATGAAAACTTATCTTTTAAGCCACAAATACACTCACTCTCAGGCAGAGTCAGAAAAATTATTTATTTTATGAAAAAACTGTGTGGCTGCACACCCCCTCCTATATTGTGTACTGTTTACCTTGGTCTGTGTCAGTCCGTCCTCCAATATGGTATCTCTGTCTGGGGAGGCGCTGGTAAGGCCGCATTTGTTGAAGTCGAAAGAGCTCAAAGAGCCGTCATTAAAGTCATGCTCAAAAAACCTTTTGAGTTAATGAATTTTTTTTTTAATAATGTGAAAAAAAAACATTCGTTTTTTTTTTTAAGTTACCAGTATGTTTCGATACTACTACTGATGGGTAAACGTCCTGCCGCGGGAAAACAACCATTGAAATTTCACGCTGTATAAATGTACAAGTCCAGTCTCCAAGATATAGACATACGTCTAGTTTGGGGATCACTGTAAAACCAATTGTGTAATACTTGATTATTAATAATAAATAATAATAATCAAGTAAGTATCAATAATAATATGATGACGAATAACTATCGGAAATATATTGTGAAGGATGGTACGGTAGACATATGTCGGGCATGTCACAAACCGGGAGAATCCATTCGTCACATTATCTCCGGTTGTTCTCGTCTGGCTAACGGAGACTATTTGCATAGACACAACCTTGTAGCTAGGATTGTTCACCAGAAACTTGCTCTTAAATACAACTCGTGGAATCAGAAGTACCGTACTATAGGTATGTGCCCGACCCAGTTCTCGAAAATGGCAATATTACACTGTACTAGGATCGGTCTATCATCACTGACAGGACTATTGTTGCCAATAAGCCTGATATAGTGGTAATAGACCGATTAGAGCATCGCACAGTGATTGTTGATATAGCGGTCCCTCATGACGAGAACCTCGTGAAAGCCGAGAAAGATAAGCAAATTAAGTATATTGACTTGGCTCACGAGGTTGTTGACATGTGGGATGTGGATACAGCAATCATTGTGCCGATAGTCGTCTCAGCCAATGGCATAATAGCCAAGAGCCTCGACAAACATCTTAGGAGGCTCTCGATGGGCAGCTGGATCAATGGCTTGATCCAGAAAGCAGTACTTCTGGACACGGCGCGAATTGTTATGAGGTTCCTCTCTCAAGAGCCCTGACCACCGGTAGCTTGGACCCTGTTCCCGATACCGGTGGGCTACTGTTTTTTATATTTTTAAATGTTTTTTTTTGTTTTATAGGAATATTTAAAAATGTAAATAATATGTATATAAAATGTAATAAAAGAAATAATAATAATATAAATGTTTTCCTTCACCCATGCATGTACAGACATGTCCCAGGATAGAAAATTCGAAGATATGTGACATCCACCAACCGGTACTGGGCCTGTGTGGTAGATTCCGGTCTAGTCACTTTCATAGAGAGGAGGCCTGTGTCCCAGGAGTGGGAGCGTTAAATAGGCTGAATTATTATTATTATTAAGTACTATTTGAATTTAACATTTAATCAACCATGTTTTGATAATCTCAGATATTATTGGACACAGATCTAATGGTAAGAAAATGTAAAGCGTGTGTTGTGATTATTGACCTATTTTATTAGACCCCTAAGGCAGCACGCTAAGACTCCCTCTTGAAGTCGTGTGATATTTGTACCTTGGTTGAATACCTAGTAGTAGTTTTCCTTTATAGGCACTTTAGTTTGATTTCCTAGCCAGATCCTTTGAGTGGTAGGCAGAAAGGTCATCGACACCAATGTTTGAAGCGTGCCTTTCCCTTTCATGATATTTTCTACTATTGATGAAGATACTATACATATTTATGAACGCCAAATGCATTACGCAGTAAAGGTTTGAAATATGTTGTATTGAATCCGTTTCTATGTCTGCAAAACAAAATATACAAAACGAAATGGTATGCTGGGATTATTAGAATAATGACAATATTGATGCATATAACTTTTGCTTCTAGGCTGTTCAAGGCATTTGGGCACCGGGCATCGATGACGCGACTTGCGCAAGAGTCAACCATAAGTTTAGATTAATTGCTATTGGCAGGAAAAAGTGAGTATCACTAACATTCTTTTTTTGTTTTTAAACGCAATGATTAACGATGGCTACAACAGTGGTTATCTATGTTAACTCTCGTGATATATACAGGGCATGACTATATTTTTGGATACTGTAATAACCCTAGATGACTACTAACCATTACTTTATATTTCAGTTCTCAAGTGGATGTATTCACGATAGACGAAGCTACGGGTGGCCTGGAATTGTCTCATACAATGGTGCTCAGTTCTAAAGACTTCCCTGGGGATCCTGGACCTGTTAAATGTATGAGGTAAATTACCCTTTATCACATTTAAGTATTTAAAAATGTTTACTTCTACTATACGTTGTAAGCCATAAAGTCTGGCATCGCCTCCGAAGTAGTTGATTAAAGATGCCGAGAATGTCATCCTTTGCAGCTAATAAGAGCTGTCAGAAACCCAAAGATGACGTAAATTGAAAATCCAAAATGGTGGCTATGAAAATGGCGCGAAAATTATTTGTAGGATATTAAATTGGAATGAATGCAACAAATTGGTCAATTTTTTTTGTTGTTTTCATTATTGTCAGAAGGTTTATATAAATGAAAATTAACAATAAATAATGGCACTGATTTAAAGAGGCAGTTGTAAATAGCGGTTTTGGTATGTTAAAAATAATTATAAATGGCACGTTTAATAACTAGTTCAGCAGTTAAAACTAAGCAGTAGAGTCATTGATATACTAAAAACCCAAGATGCACACTCAACGTCTCAAAACCGTCCGCATAAAATGAGTGCTTAATTCTAAATTATGCGCTCATTTCAAATAGTATCGCGTCACTCGCGTCTAGGTTCACACGTCAAAAATGCCAAAATTTTCTTTGTAAAAACAACCTTAAACAATTGTCATAAGATAGAATTTGCAAAAACATATTTTGTACTTATAGCATATCTATTACTACGTAGGTGGTGAGTGTTTGGCGACAGTTTCGATCGTCACTTTTCTTCGAGACTGTGCATCTTGGGTTTTTAGTATATCAATGAGTAGAGTAAACAAAAATGAGTAATAAAATAATGAAATGGATCAGTGAATATGTAATTGAGCAGGAAAATAATTAAATGGGCGGTAAAAATTATTGAACGAGCGGTTACGTGTGGGCAGTAATAAATCGGAATTTGTCGGTAAGAAATCTCATTCTAACCTCATCTAACCCAAATGATTCACCAACAATAGAAGGGATCTGACGCAGGTATATATGAGGCCATCATTTTTACCGCTCGTTCAGTTATTGGACTGCTCAATTATTTTTAGAATTGACATTGTATGATAAAATAACCGACTAATTGATTTTTTATTACTGTCTATGTTTTACTGTCGCAATAATTAATCAACCGCCATTAAATTAAATAACTGCTCAATATGTTTTTCAACTGATCATAATAACATCTCGAATATTTAAATAACAGCTCAAAAAATTAGTTCCCGTAAATAATTAGCGGTTCATTCCCCGGGATAGTTAGTAATACATAATAATGATTATACTTCCAGATGGACAGCCGACGGGCGAGCAGTAGCGGTTAGTTGGGAGAGGGGAGGTGTGTCTGTGTGGAGTACATTCGGAGCACTACTGATGTGCTCGCTGGCGTGGGACTACGGGCTTAACCAGGACCTGAGCAAGTCCAACCCGCTTGTTGTGTCTAGTTTAGTAAGTCTGGCATATAGTTCTCGTATACTTATCAAGAGATAAGAAAACGAATAGCACGTCTAATTGCAATCCAAGAATGACGTATTTAATGTCATCGTCATTATCATCAACTGCTTAGTGAGCGTCGACCCGTATTTTTTTTTTCTGGGTGGGAAAGTCTTCAAATGACCCCTCCCGCTGTGGGTAGAGTGGAAGGGAGTGTTAAACTTCTACTGACTAAAAACCCACCCTGCTCCTTCAAGTGCCATTGCGTTCCGGGGCCGTACCGTTATTATTATTTAGCCACGAGCTCCAATAAAGTAATAAATTACGGAAATCAAAGGTGGTAGTCATTTTTAACACGCTTTTATTAGGTCGACCTGTATGTAACTAACTAAGTAATGGAATCTAAGGTAACTAATTTAACCATCTTCCAAGGGTCGTAGCGTAATGAAAATTGGCAGCTGTATGTAGTTCTGATGACAATACAATAATATGGTACTGTCGAACTGATCTGATGATGGAGCCGGAAGATATAAACTGGAACTTCATGATGGAAAATCGTATCATATCTGTTTTGGATTTCTTAGAAAAGTCTTGTAATGAACTTTGACCACGCTTAGGTTTCAAGGTCTGATGATGAAGCCGGAAGATAGGCACTGGCATTCCATGATGGAATATCGTATCATAGTCGTGTTTTCATTTGTGAGAAAGGCCACGTAATGGACTTTGAACACGATCAGGTTTCAAGGTTATAACAAACCTAAAGAAAATCCGTTATCGGTTTTCTTAACATTTTTTGTTTTTACGTGCATTTATGAAAGCGTGATTTTCTAGTGTTTTTTAAACTATTAATTTATTACAAACTCTATTTTATTTATAGCAACTCTAACATTGGGTAGTGCTCTTTAAACGTAAAATTAATCGATTCCCGTGTTGTTTTTTTTCTAGGAATGGGCGACAGAAGGATACCAGCTTTGGATGGTGAAAGTTGAAGGAGATTCAAGTACTAACATTATTCAACTGGACTTCGTCAAAAGCCCTCTCAGTGTTAACCCTTGCATGGTACGCAAAATATTGTTCTAGTTTTTTAAAATCCATTTATTACAATCTTGAAAACGAAATTAATTTCGTCAACTTCCGTATGTAGGTTTAAAAACGTCTGGGAACTTTTATGGGCATGCCTACGATTTTAGTAAAAGTCATGTAAATAATAATTATGAACGATATCGCTATTTATGCATATCCACAGTTTTGAGCACGTTATGATGCGATAGATTGGCAAGCATACCAATCTTATTTGAGAGATTCCGTTTGGCATATTCTCAAATACTTTCTGTACCCACAGTTTTTTTATATAATAATATACATTTAGCTAGCCCCCAGTTACCTTTTGTTGCTACTTCGTGTTCGCAGAAGATGGTAGTACTACCCAACATAGCTTAAATTGTTACTAACAAATGTTTTGGTTTAATTATCTAAAAAACAGAAATGATTATTATTTACCTTATAAACTATGTTTATAACAAGGTTTCCAATCTTTTCAGAGCAACCAAAGGCACCTCTACCTACAAGCAGATGATAAACTCTACATCAACTTAGAAGACAACCTAACAAAACGAACCAAGATCTCCATCATAGATTCCTCTTCAGAACTCTACCAGGGAGAAAATGGACTACCCGACCAGCATAACTTGGAATACGAGAGCAGTACCAACTATAGAGAGTTTGTTGATGATAATGAGTGCAGGAAACAGTGGATTGTGTTGCCGTTGCCGGCTACTTATATTGCTACGAATTGGCCTTTGAGGGTGAGTATTCAAGTATGAACGAATAAATTAATAGATTTGTTTGGTGGATTGAGTTGGGCTGGAAATTGGAAAGGTAATTTTCGGGCTGTTTTCAGAAAGAGAGCTTTGAATCAGACTTTATATAAAAACGAGTGGAGTAGGTCCACATTAAAATTATTCTAATATTATAAAGCAGAAAAGTTTGTTTTTTGAACGCGCTTTGAAAGTAATGGATGGATTTGGATGGAATTTGGTATGGAAGTAGCTTGAAGCTTTTTACCCGATTACAAAACAAGGAGGTTAAATTTTTATCGTGATAAAGTCCACGGGAGCGAAGCCTCGCGCGACTGCTAGTATGGTAGAAAAAATACAATCATTCAACAAATCAAATTTGATCAATCTTTAACAAATAAAAGAAAAATATATTTCCAATGGCCAACCATTAAATCAATCCACCAAACATGTGTCAATCGTGTTGTCTACCCATCCATTATAATATATACATACAAATAACATCATAATCGGCCCATTCGGTTAGGAGGAGTTCGGTTACAAACACACCATACGGAAGAATGATATACAGGGTGGCGATTAGGTTATCACATTAAGTTGTACAGCAGGTATTACAAGTTGTTATCAGTCCGTTAAAATAATAAAATAAATAATTTTACTAAAATTAGAAAAAACATTTTTCAAACAAAATAAATTGCGTTATTGGTAAAAAAGAAATAATCTTTTATAATATTATACTTCATAAAACATAGCTTGATCTCTGCGACAGCTGTCAGTAGAATCACGCCTATGAAGTCCTGAATTTTACAATAGTACTGACAGTACCTATCAATGTCATACTGCATGGGCATGCCTAGGAACTTGTACCTAAACTGGAATGCGGACGCGAAGCTCAAATCCGTTCCGAAGAGTATACCCTCGAAGGACCTAGCTATCTCTTTCTAGTAGTGTGGATATCTATTCGCGATAAACGTAAGGACATTTTATTTGATGCAATATTTGCAGGTTTTTTTAAGACACTTATTATTAATCTTACAAATGATGTATTTCTGTTACCGCTATAACAAAAAATACTAAAAATTAATTAAAATAGATATTTAAGGGAGACTCCCATACAACAGTTGTGATTTTTTTGGCGCTTTTTATAGGTAATGGTACCGTACCATTCATTACCTACCTATAAAAATACCCTTTATGCGCGAGTCCGACAAACCCTGGGAACTATATAGGGTTCTTTCTATCTCAGATTTTTGAACAGTTGCTCGGTAGCACGATATAACAGAATTCCACGCGGGCGAAAAGCTAGTTCTCAATATATATCTGAGGAACTTATATAGAGCGCGCTAATTTCTATAATAAACCTTTTTCTATTAAAATTCTATAAAAAAATCCTATAAAATTTCTATAAAAAAGTGGTTAAGACCCGTGATACAAATACAATTATTGCAGATACAGAATTAATAACAGAATCACCAGCTGGCAATTCTTCGAAGGCTTGGCCTTGATATGCAGTGGTATAGACGTCCAAACAAACGTGCATTAATTGGTAATCTACGTTTATTCGACACTAAGACTTGTACGGTCAGAACCAGTAGACTAAAAATAAAATGATGCAATGTTTATATATAATTAAAACTACTAAAACCCTTCATGAAAAACGATGATTATAAATAGAAAGAATAACAGAAGAGATATAATTTATTTGTGTATATATTTATTTAGGTTAACCTACAATTGTTTACACTATACATTTGTATGAAACAGTCATATTACATTTATAAGTGTAACAATTAATTACAGGCTTACACCACATGTGCTATTTAAGATTAGAAATCAATATTATTAACATACATAATTCTAAACATAAAGGAGGCAGATCGAATGACAATTATAAGGTTATTATTATTAGGTTGGTTCTATATTTTCTAGTTCCTCATATGTTGCAGCTGAGGTTTGTTACAAGATTGGCTTGACACACAACCCTAAAAAATTTATTACACTATTATTAGTTAAAAGTATGGAAATAATCTTTAAATTATGAATTATTATTATTATTATTTGTCGACTGCAGTGGATAAAAGTTAAGTAATTAAGTTATAAGTAATTATTAATATAATAAACTACACTTGTAAGCAAGTTTGCGTAGCTGAGTTTTTGGCCAAAATGATATAAAATATTTTTGCCATCGATTTGCTAAGCAAAAGTAAATAAATCAACTAAAATGTCGACTTTTATGCTTATTAATTTGACTCCTTCCCTCCAACTTTCACTTACCAGATCTTTGAATGTGCCCAGTACAGGTTGTATATTTTTTTCTTTAGTGGGTGTCAATATTATAGTAGTTAAAACAATTTATTTGTTTCGATTTAACAGGAATCTAAAATAATAATAGATTGATGAGAACAAAATTTTAGTATTTATGGTTAAGATATATTCAAAATGAAAATTCATCTTGTTATGCTCATATTCTATTCCGAAACGGTAAATGTCATTTGTAAAGATTGATAACTTACTTTAGGGAAAATGGATGGAATTGCATCATTTGATCTTGTTTCGAAATGCAATATTTCTTCGGGCTTGAAATGACGGCTACAAATTTTGGAACCGTTTCTGACCTTTTTCTGTGTAGAAAACTGAGCCACCGGTCTCGAAGATCATCATTTTTAGGAAAGCTTAAAATAACAAAAAATAATAAATAATGAGAAGAAAGAAAAATAATAAATAAGAAGAATAAAGAGAAGAACATCCACTTTTACATTGAAAACATAGTCACCCTAAATGCAATTTGTAAACAAAGTCACAAAACTTACTTAAAAAAGGAAATTCCAGACCAGGGGTACCCTTCACTCTTGCAATTAACCACAAAACACGTTCCTACCATGGTTACAGTATCTTGCACTTTAATATTACGAAAACTCACAAAATTAAATATAATGCAAATTTACAAACATACAGATGTCAAGTAAACGTCAGACGGCAACGTAGTAATTGCCATGTATAGTATAATGTATCACTACTAATTGTTACAAATTCCATTTTTTTTTTGTTTTAAACATCTTGTGTTTGCATGGTAAAATAACTTTAATTTTCATTAATATGCATACAGTAATAATGGTAATTCATTTTAAAGATATAATTCCAAAGAAGTTTAAAACTAGGTGTTATTACTACAACAGACAGGTCGAAAAATTACCATTGAAATAAACATTTTTAATCTGACACACAGAAGAAAGGGACACAGTCCACACACGCACTGTCTCGCTCGGAACGAATAGTTCCTTCAGTTTTATGCGTGCAAGTTTATACTCTATTGTTTAACAGCTAAGAAAGACTTTCTGTATTCTTTGAATCATTCGTAAGCAATCCAGTTAGTAGGTAGAAGATCCTTGGGGCATGCCGAGCTAATGAGTGATGGGCGATGATTCATCGCGACCACAGACTAAACTATCGATATTTTAAATAAAACTTAATTTTAAATTAATTTATGTTTTAATTTTATTGTATATTTTATTATGATAACATTATTTACATTTGTACATACTTGATCTAAAATAATAGTGAGTAAATAAAATCCAATTTGTAGCGATTCAGAAACTGATTCAGATAAGGATTTGGGGTGTACTCCTTTAAGATAATAAATGCATTTTATATTAAAATATTCGTTTAATTTAGTCACGTTTGTAATTAAATTAATCCCAAGTACATTTTACATTAGCATCGATAATAGTAAGAAAAGTCGATAAGTTCTATCGACAATTTTTTATATCCTGACAAACCTAGGAATGTCAGTTTCACATATATCGAAGAGATCAGGCTATCTTTTATGCAGTATAGTTTACTGACCTGTAAAAGCGGCAACGGCGTTGGCGGCGGCGGAGCACGCGCCGTGTGATTGGTCAGCTGATTACGTTTATGCAATACATGATGTTGTGAAATATTAAAATGGAAAAAAGGCTACTTATAATATAGTTTATTATTAAATTATTTTTATTGTATATGATAAAATACCTAATATAGAGTGCGTGGTTTCGATTAATGTGATAACCCAATCGCCACGCTGTATATTAAGATATTTTATTTTTATTTTCCTCCTAACAGTACAGTGCAATAGACGAGGCCGGAGTAAATGTATGCGTAGCAGGTCGCACAGGATTAGCACACTACAACTGTCTATCAAGACGATGGAAGCTGTTCGGCAATGAAGCGCAAGAAAAGGACTTTGTGGTTGCGGGCGGTATGCTGTGGTGGAGAGAATACATTGTTATAGGTATTAGTTATATTCTTGATATTTATTTATATTGGTTATACTTATACCAGCCACACGGTGTTGCAGCGTCAATAGTCTAATGGCTAAGATGTAAGTAAGAGCGAACTGGAATCTTCTTGGTTCGCTCTTTCCATTGTAACCCTCATCTATCGCTTACCATCGGGCGTAATCGAGGTCAAAAACGGACTCATTCGAAAAAAAAATAAAAACAAAATTTGAAAAGATTGAAGAGAACTAAAAAGGTGGTTTCGAAGTGTGTGATCATATTTCAACGAACCCCACTGCAAAAAACGATGAAATAGTGTAGTAAATTTCTCGTGTATCGTGAGTGGATTTTTACAAACACCCAGCAGACCCGAAACAACTATTTTCAGATCATATAAAATATTGGTTCCGTTACGGGAAGCGAACCCACGGCACGCAGCGAAGCAATCAATCGCTCAATCACTGGGCCAACAGTGTTGAAAAATTTCAAAATTACATTATTACATAATACATGCATTATTTTTAAATTTGTTGGTTCCTGCGAACGACCCCCACAGTTTTATTCTACTTTCTTCAGTCCCTTCAAACTTGACTCATATTATAAGTAAATAATAAAAAAATAACGTTTATTGGCTTAAATAATATTGTTACTCTCATCCCCCAGGCTGCTACAGCATCTTAGACGGTCACGACGAGATCCGCTTCTACCCACGCGAAGCGAAACTCGACAATAAGTTCGCGAAGATCGTTCGCGTTCAGTCGCAAGTGTTCGTACTAGATATTCTGGACGACCAGCTTGTAGTGTTCGGGGCCGACGCGCTTGTCACCATATACGAGCTCGATAGTGTGGATAATGGTGAGTAAAGTAAATCAAGTGTAGTTATCTCCATGGTCTAACGCTTTTAGGTGACAATGTAGTTAAGCGCAAACAAAAGCGTTTTTTGTTAAATTATTGCTTTTGGCCTAGTGTCGCCTTAGACTTTGAGCCCTTTGGTTACCAGGCCAATCTCTAGTCGCTATGCCACGAAGTAATGTGGACGTCTCATTCCAGCGGGTAACAGAAATGCGCTGCGTGCAAGCAGTAGACGTATCAGCACTATCCCACCCACTCTGCGTGGCATTATATGTTTATTTGAAATCCAAATCGGCCTGTTTTTATTTGTTACTTTTGGCCTATTGTCGTGAGTTAAAATACTGATCCGCTTGCCGGTGCTGTCTGTGGCACCAAATCCTTGGGTCTGTGTAATGTCCATTGTCACCAAGTCAGGATCTGACGATGGAATCTTGGAGAAATCGGGGGAACTCTTTAAATATTATAGGCACACCTATAGTGATTTGAGTATTTTATTAGTAACTTGTGTAGTTGCATTCGAAAAACACCATTTGTGTTGTGGACCTGATGATGAAGACCACATGAGGCCACTAGAACTACTCAATATATAAGTAGGAATAATAAGTATTCCATGGGTTCCGCTTCGATTACTTGAATGTGGTTATTAAACACAATATGCTCGTCACAATGCATATGGTGAAGTGAAGCTGATGGTGAATTACCAGGAGAACTCCTCAACAATTAACGGCTCAACATTGGGAAAAGCAATATTTTGTAAATGATATAAGTAGTTGATATTTAGAATCTTGTAACTAGGTAAATTAAAAATCGACCAACTAAAAAGAGTGAAATAAAAACATTTTACGAAAAATTAAACCGACTCCCAAAAAACACTGCAAAGTTAAAAAAGTTTTTATAATTGTTGCTTTTGGCCTATTGTCGAGAATAAGTACGCTTGCCAGTGCTGTCTGTGTCACCAAATCCTTGTGTCGGAGTAATGGGGCCGTGTCATTCCAGCGGGTAACATAGACATGCGGTGCGTGCAAGCAGTGGACGTGTCGGCCCTGTCGCACCCCGCCTGCGTGGTATCGGCGTCGCTGTGCCGGCTGCAGGACCCGCCACATCGCCATCGCTCCTCCTCCACACTCCTTGTACACGTACAACGACAGCCTGACTCACTGGTAGGTATACGGATTAAGCCAATCTTGATTTGGAAACACTTCTTATAAACAGCCATATTATATGACCATTAGAGATTTTTAAACATGTTAGACGGTGTTATCCAGCCTGTGTGGCTCTTAAATGTCTAAAACACAGCTTCTGGTGTACCACAACGTGTATAATGGAGAATATTCTACTATTATTATTATTGTTTGAAGCGTTAATAGCGTAGTGGTTAAGGTGTCGGACTTGTGATCGAGAGGTCACGGGTTTGAACCCCAACCATTACATTATTGCCGTGAACCCATTCCAGACACAAGCATATTTAGCTTAGTTGGAGGACTTAATAAATTGCTAGTAAAGTGTATTCTACCCACATTTGCACATTGCTAGCAATCATTAAAAAATATATATTGATTCAGCAGATTAAAGTTACCTATCGGTTTGTATACACTTCTAAATAATTAATTAATTTATCCTTATACCATTATTCCGCGGACATTGATGTGGGTTACACGTTTACTTATTTATACATTTTTATTTCTACACACTTATATTGTAATGTGTAACTGTTTTATGTCCCAATAAAGTAAAATAAAATAAAAGTTTTTCTTCTCAATATGAAACAACTAGTTCGTACCGCTGGCTTCTGATGTGAATCAAATGTTTTTGATTTTGAACATAAAAAATACCCATTTACAACTTGCGTTTGGTATTTGTGGAAGACGAGATGAAATATGCTCTTATCTTTATACATTTCATTTCGAATATGCTCTCAAGATTATGCACGTTAATTCGAATACGCATACTTTCAGGTGATCAACGCAAGCGGTAAGCTGATGATGGTGCAAAGAGAAGAGTACGATGTCGATGAAGACAATAATCCGGTAAGTTACTACATAAATGATCTTTATTTTGCACATTGATCATCAAATAACACCTTTACGTCATTTTTTTTTTTTCGTAAATTTAAACTAACTGACGACCCTGAGAAGAAATAAACTCAGAGGTCAAAGTCTCTTTTGAAGTCCATACAATCTGTACTGGTTAAATTATATGAGAATATTGTATGTTATGGTCTGAGGCGATCTTTTGAGATAACATGCACATAGATTTGAATGGGTCTGTCCACACAGTGCATTGTTAGATAATGTATAGCTCGATCTTATCAACAATTTTCTTGGCAATGTCAAATGTTATATCCGAACTCTGTACAAATCAACTTCTTGATAGCACGCTACATTCACAGTAATTATGGATACGTTACCAGTGTAAAATGCATTAATTACCAATCATTCTTCCATTTGTTTTCTAGAGCTAAACACTGCCAAAAAGTGAGACCCAAATATGAATGCTATTATATCCTATTACGTAATCAGTCAATTAGTGCGCGGAACCTAATACATTAATTTGATTTTTTTTTACTGCATACAAGTTGTATGCAACCAATTTACACAGTTATGTAACGAAAACGCATACATTACCAGTTAATCTGCGTGTCATTGAATGTTTGGCACGCATAACTAAGTGATCCTATTTTATGCTGCACTACCCACAATAAGTTGTAGGCATAGACGAATGGACTGACCAATACCGTGACACACGACACAACTCTGTAAAAAAAGATGGAAAGATTATACCCGTCTCTTTTCTGTAGCTCGTTGTGACGAAGGTCTCACGAAATGTCTGTATTGTGGACCTAGTGAAAAGTAATCTAGTGTTCTTACGATCGATTGTCTTTTAGAAACTTTTGTGTACCAATTGACAGCCGAATATTACACGCTCAGTCAATTTTCCATATCTTTAGCTTACTACAAATACGTTTAACAAAAAACAAGTTCCGTTCGTAAAATATTTATTTATTCAGGTACACTTCGTTGCTTTGGATTATACCACTCAAACTTAACTTCTAATATGACCTATGTGTATTTTTGCATCTATACATTAAATGCAAGAACACACTAGCGCCGTGAGTAACTAAATAGGTTACCTATACACGGAGAAGTTAAAACAATTATTTACATTTGAAACTTAGATTAGGTTAATGATGTTTGGTTCTGATGGTGAGCGTCTTGCCATCTAATGAGATTGGTCCGGCGGCCCAACGGCGAACGATGTTACCCTTGCCCCCGTACGAAGTACCCGACAGATGTACCCACGGACCAGCCGGGGGAAGCGGGTATATCAGGGGGAAGTCGAAAGTCGGCACAGGCGCGATGATTGGCGGCGTATCGATGACCGGAGTTATGATTGGCTGATGATGAACTTCAGCGACCGGCGCGATTTCAGCGATAGGAGCAATTGGGATAGGGCCATGTCCAAAACCAATTGGGCCAATAGGTCCGAGTCCAAGAGGACCAATGGGTCCATGTTCAATAGGGCCGAGTTCAAGAGGACCAATGGGTCCGTGTCCAATAGGGCCGATAGGGCCGTGTCCAATAGGACCGACGTGTATCGGTGCCAAGTGCGGCCTGGTAATGACAGGCGTGATCGGCGCAAGAGTTTCTACTATCGGCTTGGCAACTGGTAACGCCACCGAGTGTACGTTCGGTCCAGTTCGTTTAACGATGGCATTGAAACCTCTCAGTGAGTCAGCGGTGTACTCTACTAAGCGGACATTGCCGTCAGGCTCCACCAAGGAGTATGCTCCTCGCACCAGATCACCGTTGCGGGTCTCCCACTGTGCCTTGTTGTCGCCCGTCGACGGGTCGTTTACCGCGTAGTTAAATCCGTAGTTTGGGTTTGGCTGGGAAAAAACACATTTAATTAGCATTTTTATATTACATGTTTGCACATAACAATAGAATATAGATGATATGTTAGATATGGATATTAATTGAAAGCTGTAAACATTTTACTTACGATTTTATCGATGGTGGCAATGGGAACATATGACAGCGTGGCGGGCGGGATTGCCGAAGCAGCCGCAACCAGGGCCAGCAGGCAGGTGACCTGTAAACACAAGACTTCAAATTTCTCTGGCCTTATAACCAGAAACACAATTCGTACAAAATTAAAAATTACTGCGCGAAATGTTCCTGTTGTCTAAGGTAACTGTTTTCTTTTTGAATGTCACCAGAAGTTATAACAATGGAAGTGCGAATGAACGCTACAATAATATAGTAATTTCTTCTATCAAATGGCAGAAAGGTCCAAATTATACTTGAGGGTATCCTTTTGAGGAACAGTTACTGAAATTCAGGTTCAGTTATTACCGTGATATACATGTTCATTTCGCTGACAAGGTATTCCAGTGAGCAAACGAAGTGCACTGTATTTTGTCATTTGCGACATGCCTATATATACTACACTAATTATTCGACCCGGCAGCGTCCTGGTTTCAGTCAAACATCTTGTTTTCAACCAGTTCGTTTGGGTGCTTTTTGCCTGATTTAGTATTCATAAATAGTTCATACATAACTGGTAGTTAGGCACGTATAATATGATTAACTAATGAGTTAATTGGGGTTGTTATGTGTGAGAATGACGTATTGTTTGTTCGGTTGACGGCCGACATCTAGATCACTTGACTGGTCCTTCGTGAGATTCCTAAATTCACAAGCGTATATCTAGGTTAGCATCTTCATTCCTGTGATCTATCTCAATGGATAATGTCACAATAAGTATAGCTAATATATAAGCCTTTAGAACTCAGCGTTCTTGTAGCTTTGTATCAGTTTTCATAAATTGTTGAGAATTCCAGAAATGCGAAAAAAATACCTTTTTATAATATTTTCAGAGGATCGATATTATTTTAAAGGACATTTTGTTTACAAAAACTTACTAAAATTAATTCAGCATACACACTGTGGGTCTATAATTGAGTTTTTGAACTTGGATTTAAATTGTCTGTTACCTACTGTAAATTTTCATCTAAATCCGTTCAGTAGTTTTTGCGTGAAAGAGAGTCAAACTTACATCCATAGATTCTCACAAATTTTCTCGTTTATTTATAATATTAGTAGGAAAGATAATTTATAACTATTAAGAGTGTGAAAATTTAACAAATATCAAAATTACTGAGTGGATCCAGATGAAATTTGGCACAGAGCTAGGTGTAGAATAGCATATAGACTTGATGCCGGGAAATGTTGATTGTATACTCACGAGGTTTCAAAATTAATTGAAAAATAATAAAATAATTATTAAAATACCCCTGACCTGAAAAAAAAACCAAGAAAATCCGTTCTGGGCTGCCATTAAATGAACTAGTTTTGCAGTTTTATAGTAACTCTCTTTCTATATCTTTTTATTAATATATTTTTTGATATTTATTATGTATTATAATAAATATGTTTGTAATTTTAGTTATGTATATACAAGGTGTAACAGATTAAGCGCAATACCTCAGACACCCCAATTAGAATATTAAATTATAAATCTAAAACAACATCCGAACCTAATTAAATTGAAACCAAACCTAGGCATTTTTTATAAAATAGTTATCCTTACTAAACGCAAAACGTGTGAGCGTCATACAATATCCTTACGCAGACGCATACCCTCATGCAATGTTAGCGGCCGACACGCACACGAGCACATTTTGTTGAATTAAGGATTGTATTCATTCGTCATGATACTGTGTTTCCATTTTAAGTTAATGAAAGATTTTACCGCCAAAAAGTAACAACTATTTTTTATGACGGAAATCGATTCAGAAGCCGATTCTGAACCAATTACTTTCAGGAATTGCGTTTATTCTGTTATACGTTGTATATACATATAATAAACTTTTAACTTTAAATATATTAACTACTTTTTTTATGCACCTGCCTTGATATTTCTTCTCCACCCACGGTTGACTGGTAGAGAATGGCTAAGGCATTAAGTCCGCCTTTGTATAATTTGTGTTGCATAAAGTTTTAATAAATAAATGGAGTTATTTTATTGCTATACTTATTTATATTTATGTTGACATTTAAAATAGTGATGGCAGCCTCAGGCGGATTTCTTGCGGGTCTTTGAATTATTTTATACTTTTTAGACAGCATAGGTATTATGTATATTGTACTATATATCGATACAGTTTATTTAATAGTATCGATATGTAGTAGTAGTAGTAATACGAACCCATTTCTGAAAAGTGCATGAAAATCGAACTAGTAGTTTTGCACAAACAAATGTTTACCGCAGCGCCTCCAGTGTGCTTAGTATGAGTTTGAAATACTTTTGTCGTTTTCGAAAACTATCGCTTTGTCTCTTTCACACGTACTAGATTAGTGTGAAAGAGACAAAGCTATAGTTTTCGAACACGATAATAGTATCGCAAACTCATACTAAGGCCGCTGGTGAGCAGCTATCTAAGAACATGCACCAATCAAACCCAAACCGATCACTGAAAACATAACAAAATCGGATAAATGGCAACATTGTTTTGCACAAACACACAGACGTCCTCTCACCCCAAACGCATATACCATCTCCGTACCGTCGTGGGTAAAAATAATATTTGAGGTACTAAGAGTCCCTTACGTTATATAAAACACAGAGTAGCCATTTATCCAATTAAATGCTAAGCGGCCGGCTGTTCGGGTCACAATAATAACGTTTGTATGAAAAGTGTACGAAATCTCAACTGAATTGGTACAGAGTATTGAGAGAAAATTCGCTTTGACAGACGGACAGACTCACGTGTGACGACCCAATTCTGCTGATGTTTCAATCGTACATTTGGAACCTTGGAAGGGACAAGTTCTATACAAAATCATTTTGTTGTCAGATACTAACGCTAGTTAATATGTGCCTAATGCAGGACAAGAAATTGATATACAAAATAACAAAAAGAAGTTGTTCTCTTAAGCGCTTTATCGCCTTTTATATTTCTGTAGCTTCGTCTTCTTGCTTGTTATAGTATTTAGTTTACGTTCTTATTCTTAAGGCGTCCGACTTTAAGAATAAGAATAGTAATTTATTGCACAAACGTAGGTGTATTTCACATAACGCCACCTTGCCTGCTATAGAACACGGGGTCATTGTAGTTATTTAGAGTCTGATGCACTGCATCAGAGCGGATAACAACCGTGAGGATTTCCATCTCGCTTCAAAAATTTTAACTCATTACGAATAGCAATTTCGGATTCCGACGGCATAGCTGAACTCTCTAACTTCTATAATTATCAAAATTACAATCACTTTTAATACTCATTTGGTTCGAATTCGACAATTTTCTAATTTTGTACATGGGTACGTGATCAGATATGTTCTTTATAAGGATAAAGGAAAATGTAAGTACCTACATTCGAAATTCATATTTCATACTCTCTTTTATTATGTTCATTGTATTCTGAGACCGTCATTGGTTTGAGCACTCCACTTAGCAGATATTAATAATTGAACAAGAACACGCGTTTAAATGCTTTTATTTACATATTCACACTACAATTTATTGCACATATTTACTAAGCTTTTATAGACTAGATATTTTAGTCTCAATTCTGACTACAATAGTATCAATACACAAAACGCTCAAAAGACAATGCAAGTTATATGGCTACTTCAATTCAAAGAATTACACCTCAGGCAAGACCCTTCCTTGACCAATACTGGTCAAGGTAAAATAATAAATATACCAAGACCTAAATTATACAAAACCTAATTCAAAAATTTTTAGTTTCAATGTTTCGTTTTCAAAATCAACGTTCGCCCATAAAGCGGTATTGGTCCTGTCGTCCACTTATGAACATTACCTCCAATATATTTCTTGCTGAATATCGTGACGTATGGCTTGTCCAGTAAGGGACCAGCTAAGGGAACCCATCCACCGTACGAGTGCGTGAATGGGTCCCAGGGTAGACTCCATTGCCCTAGATTTGTTAGTCTTGGTAAGTTGGCAACAATGGGTGCGGCACCGAAGCCATAGCTAACAGGTCCAACGATTGACGTTAACGGAGCTACAGTTTTTGCTATTGGCAGCACTGGTGGATGTACGTTCGGGCCGATCTTCTTGACGACTGCATTGAATCCGGTGAGGTCATTGGCTGCATAGTCCACGACGCGTAGGGTTCCGTCAGGCTCGACCAATGAGTAGGAACCTTTGACGACGTCGCCATCTCTGGTCTCCCATTGCGCTTTATTGTCTTTTGTTATTGGATCGCTGACAGCGTAGTTGAACGCGTAGCGGGGATGATCCTGCAATATGAATGATTACACTGTATTACATTGTACGTAATTAGCGAAATTTACCGGGATGAAAAGTATCATATGTGCTATTCCAGACTATCATCTTTCTCTGTGCCTTATTTCACCTAGATCTGTTCAGCCATTTTTGCGTGATTGAAAGACAAATACATTAACTTTCACATTTATAATATTAACAAGATTTACTTCATGACAGCATAGCAACCTATAACTCTAATTATATCGACTACTAAATAAATATTTATAATCTGAAAGGGAATCAACCCTCTTTAGCGACAAGCTAATACGTCAACTGCACCTAAACATCATCGACAAGCTCATCTTCTGGCTATATTGCGTTGTTTTAATGTCAAACTAAGAGCAAGAATGACATATAGCTTATAGTTTGCATCACATCTCGAACACTTACGATTTTGTCAACGACTGGAACTACAGTTACGGCACCAGCGGAAACAGTAGCGATGGCTACTGCGAGCGTGCACGCAATCTGAAATTATATACATTACAAGTTAAACTATAGTTATTTTGACTGATTATACTCAGTTAGTGGCAATAAATAACAGTTAATGTTCAATAATAATAATAATAGCGTCAGCGAGCGTTCATGAGTCTAAAATGATTAGTATCTTAAGTGTATTTTAATAAGATCCGCACTACGCTAAGCACTTGATGCTAATAAAGCGTGAGCTTTACATAATCAATCGACCAAGACACTTCAGATCACATCAACTTTTTGACATGATATCAACAAACATTTACCAACCATTACAAATCGATTCATATTGTCAGGGATTGATGTGGAGAATGTTCAGCTGTCAGTATTAACAGTCCTTTTATAAGTGCAATGATGGTAGAAGTAGTACGACCCGTTTCAAAATACTAGTTCGTTATTCACATGAAACATGACCCAATCCAATGTATGCAAAAAATGTTGTTGTTGATGCGCAAAAATTTTTTTCATTGTGTAAGGGGCGGCGCGGCGACGGTATTTGGCAAGGTATTTAGGGTTACCTTCGAAAGTATTCCTCGGGTTAAAGCAATAAGGATTCAGTGCTACTAATGTTGGTGACGAGTCACCAGTCCTTATGAGTTATTTAGCGAAATGAATGGGAAAAAAACCCAATGTTTTTTTAGCTTAATTAAATCTTTGATTAGTCTCTATTACTAGCTGTTGCCCTCGACTTCGTTCACATGGAAATCTCTCACATGACGTGATAGTTGATTTTTACCCTCTCGTGCTTCCAGAACACACTGCCAAAGTTTCAGCGTAACCTGAATAACAGCACAAAAAAAAATACCTTCATCTTGTTCAAATTCCAAAAGGAACAAATAAAAATGTGCTTTTAAAATATTGTTATTATATTTATAATTATTTATCAACTTTACAACTCTCCTTATGGGGTAACCTTATTCGATAGTGTACTTATTCTACCATCAATTTTGATTTTTGTGCTATGAAAAGTCGAAGGATAGGTGATTTTTGTTTTATTACGAAATAGCCCACTCTTGAGCCCAATCAAACCTGATGGTAAGTGTAAGATAAGGTCTACGATTGAACGAGCGAGCCAAGAATCTTCTTGATATGCATCTGCATATCAAGCAATTTTTCTTGAAATCCACCATCCTCTCGCCTATTATTAGAACTAAAACGGGATATTAACCATGTTTATTTATCGTTTCGAGTTTCCGATATTTTGGCACTGTTGCAAGCGCCATGATCACGGATGAATTGAAATTATTGCGGGTGGATACATGGTAAATATCCCCATTTTTAAATCAGAAATAAAATTTCTGCAGTTTTAAAGTTTCCTTTTGGCGCAGCCGTGAGGCACATACTGTCTTTTTAACCGACTTCAAAAAAAGGTGGAGGTTCTCAGTTCGTCTTGAACTTTTTTTTTAATGTACCTCATAACTCGAAGACGGCTGGACCGATTTGGAAAATTCTTTTTTGTTTGAAAGGGTGTACTTTCTAGTTGGTCCCATTGTCATCACGTTAGGATCTGATGATGAAATCATGGAGAAACCGAGAGAACCCTTCAAATATAGGCCTATAAATATTTGTTATAGTACCTTGTGCAGTTGCTCTCGAAAAGCACCATTTGGGGAAGTGGAACTGATGATGAAGACCACAGATGGCCGCCGAAACTACTCAGTAATAAGTATTTCGTGGATTGCGATTCGATTACTTGAATATGGATGTTAAAAACACTTTATGCTCGTCACAATGCATATGGTGAAGTACCAGGAGAACTCCTCAAAATTAACGGTTCTGCATCGGGAAAAGCAATATTTTGTAAAAGGTGATAACTAGTTGACATTTTGGCTTTTGTAACTAGATAAATTACAAACCGACCCACTAAAAAGCGTGAAAAAAAAACTTTTTAACAAAAAATAAAACCGACTTCCATATCACAACACTACAAAGCCAAAAATAACTTTAATTTCGGAAGGCTGTGTCAAAAAAGAAAGAAAATCAGAACCAATAACACCGACTACCGAAATGAAAGTTAATTTTTGGATTTGGTATTTACTGTTCCTTTTTTCCTTTTTTTTTGTATTTTTGTTTCGTACTGTTCATTTATTTTTGTATGTGTACCTGATGTACTGATGCCAAATAAATGTTTCTTTCTTTCTTTAAACGCTCGGCATAATATTCTACGGACTCGGAGAATCGTCGGATTCCATAGCAATGAGGCAACGACAAATATGACAATATCTAGTTATAGTCCTTCAGTCTTTTGGCAGACAGAACCCTTACCAGAACAGTTCACTAACTTAGCCTACAAAAAACAGTCGTATTCACATTGATACACATACATTATACAGTCAATTATGTGATATATGAACACAGCTGTCGGCCTTGCATGTCTCTAATCAGTCGTAATACAAACCACATTAGTATAATACAGTTCGGGCCGGAATAATTGCAAAATAATTAAATCTACGTAATAAAGCCAACAGTCATATATATCATCTTCTTAGCCTTTTCCCAACTATGTAGAGCTCGGCTTCTAGTTGTTTAGTTGTTCTACCAAAAATCAATTAAATAGGAGAAGTAGTTTAGTCGCAAATGATTTTGATGAGATGCACCTTAAAGCGATAAATCTGACCAAGACAAGAGATAACACACGTTGCCACTTTGTTACCTAGGTATTTAAGGTCAGTCACATTTATTTACAAAGGGTGGTTGCGTTTTACTCTGATTTGTGAGCTATTTAGTTTGTTTAAAAAAAAATTTTTTTGGCTCTTTTTATTTTTTAACTGTATCAAATTAACACTAAACACGTATAGTTAGTTATACGTAGTGTAATTTAATGCCCCTCTGTCGTATCAACTCTGTATAAATGCATCATAAATTAACATAAATAATATTATCTTAATTCAACAAACAGTCAGCGGATTATCTTAAAATTACAAATCAATCGGTTTTTTCCTTTTAATTAAATTGTCATTATTCAAAAGGAAGAGCAAGATCTCATGTGCATCCATGCATTAAAACATTCATCATTCAGCAGCTAAATTATATTTTAAAAGCCCTGTTAGATAATAAATTGTGCGGAAACGACCAATTGACCGGATAGTAGTTAGGTTTAATTGTTGGGTTTCTGATTTAAGATTATAATTATGTATGAATTGTAAAAATTTGAAATCAGTTACTTTTTTAACAAAAACATGTATAAGTAACGTGTTTGGATGTGAATTCAATTTGTTAATTTTATATTGAAAGTGGTTATTAATTTATAAAGGGGTTTAAAGTTGTTTAATTTTTTCTGGAAAGTAAAAATATGGAAGTAGGTACGTACTAATCTTATTACAAAAATTTCACTTCACTGGAAAAAGCTACTCCATTACTAATGTTATAGTCTAGAATCCGGAAATAATGGTAGCTTATAAATTTTTGTGATAAATGATAACTAAAAAATTTACAATCTTTAAATATATATATACTCTTTATAAAAATTAGAATAGAGAGTTTGAATTTCGTAAGAAGTTCCGGGGCAATAAAACAATACTCTTCTACCACATGGTGGTATATGCTTTATTAGTGCTGGTCTGACTTATGATTATCTACATAAATATTAAATATCTTATGTACAATAGTTTCTTGGCTTATCTAACCTTAAAGCTATCTTCAAGGCTCACTTGTAAAGACAAAGAAATGAAAGTAAGGAATGGACAGCGGCATTTACAAAGATGTTTGTTTTAGTTCCGAAATAAATTAGCAGTCAATCAGTGTTTGCCGTAAGCACCGCCTGCGCCCCATGGGTTTATTAAGCCTTGACCCAGGTCAGATAATGTTCCGTGACCACCAATAGGGGCTTTGATGTAACCGGCACCTAAACCGATACCTCCATACCCAAGACCGTCGCCTTTTAATCCCCCATAGCCGCCATATCCAGCTAGAAGACCGTCACCCTTTAGTCCAGCGTATCCTTCATAGCCGGCTAGGGCATCACCCTTGATTCCTCCGTAACCGATGCCAACCAGACCATCGCCTTTGAGTCCTCCGTAACCGCCATATCCTGCTAGAAGACCGTCTCCTTTCAATCCTGCATAACCGCCAATTCCAATCAGACCATCACCCTTTAGTCCACCGTACCCGCCCAGTCCTGCCAAACCTCCATATCCTCCATAACCTCCAGCCAATATTGGATCAGACTTGATTATTGGAGCTGGCAGAGGATCGGTGTATATTGGTCCAGGTTTATAGGCTGGCAGAGGTGCTGAATAAATTGATCCGGCCTTGTATATAGGACCAGGGAGGCTAGAGTATGATGGAAGTAATGGCGCAATAGGTGCATAAGGCTTAGAAATTGGTCCGATTGGTGCTATTGGTCCATATGAAGCAATCGGGGCAATTGGAGTCTTGATGATTGATGCTATCGGGGCGATGGGTGCTATAGATATTGGCTTCACAAGGTTTGCGGTTGAAATAGCTCCTCCAGCAATCGGTCCTGATATTAGTGGAGCGCCCGCTAATCCTCCTAGCTTAGCAACAGGTCCCACAGAAATGGGGGCGATGGCCGATGCATGGCCCAGCACCGGAATGGGTGCCTTGTAGATAGATGGTGCTATTGACACTGGGTGCAGGTTAGGTCCAATACGCTTCACCACAGCGTTGAAACCTGATTTGCTATCTGCCCAATATTCTACGATACGTATACTGCCGTCGGGTTCTACTAGTGAGTAAGCCCCTGAAAAAAAAGCAAATGAATAAATTCTCCGTTTAAAAGTTCCCATCAAAGCTTTTAGGTTATTAATATGTTACCTTTAACTACGTCTCCGTCTCTCTTTTCCCATTGCGCTTTGTTGTCGCCCGTGTGAGGATCTTTCACTGCGTACTCGAACGCGTATCTAGGATATGCCTACAACAGCAAGAAAAAACAATTGATAACAGTAGGTACAAGGAAGAATAATTAAAAAGCGATGAATATGCATAACACTCACATAATAATCTACTGAAGCATGGCCTGGCGCATATACAAGTCCTCCTCCTAATCCGTCAGCCGCAACAGATGCCGTCAAGGCGAGGAGGCACGATATCTGCAAAATTCAAACACCACTTCACAAATATCCTTAAAACATGATTATTCAAAGCAAAAACTGCATTGCACGAACCGCTACGTAAATATTCATTATGCCGGAGACGCACTGACGTGATGTCAAAAACGCACTGCTTTGCAGTCAGCACTTTGAAGGCATTTATAGGCGATTGGTTTAGACCTTCATGTCCTATGTTGCGGATGTGGAATGTTTGGCGCGCACTCGCTCTAGCTGTAACAACAATCGCCCAGAGTTGCATCAGGCTTCCTCATTTTCATAGAACAGCCTTCGAGCAGTGAAAACGCGAGTTAATATGTAAAGAGGGCTCGATGAGTGGTATGCAGCACGCGCGGGTCTTCGCGCGAAAATGTTTAGTTAGCTTCAGATCGGAAACTGATCAATTGCGCGATGATTTATATGATTGCTTTCCGTGCTACCTTAATGTTAAAAATGTTGGTAAAGGGTAGTTTCTACGCATGGTGTAGAGTTGCTACAATATATTTAAGCTCGTTAATGATACGTCGTTTTGCTCCAGTTGCGTCTTTGCGTGCGGTGTAGGCGTGAGCTGTAAACGCCCGGTTGATTGCACGCTCCACCGACGGAAGTCGGTCAGTGTGATCATTATCAGATATTACTTGTATAATATTACGCATCAATCTTTCTACACCTGTGTTATATGTTCGTGAACTTGATACTAATTTACCTACAGATTTCAAGGCAGAAACGTGATGTATTACTTGCATAATATTTGGTCTATGTAGAGTCAGAGAACCTGACACGATCAAACATTCCACAACAATTGAGTAAATCGGCTCTTTATAAATATATAGCACAGTTGGTTTTTTGTAAATAAAATCGAATGTCATAAATCCATACTTCCATACTAATATTATAAATGCGAAAGTAACTCTGTCTGTCTGTCTGTTACCTTTTCACGCCTAAACCGCTGAACCGATTTAGGTGAAATTTGGCATGGAAATAGTTTAGGACCCTGGGAAGTACATAGGATAGTTTATCCTGGAAATCAACCCTTAAGAATGTAAAAGGGGTATTGTAACTTTGTATTCCCCCCTTCCAATTCATTCAAATGGCGTTTTCAAGATACACTTGAAACAATTTTTTTAAACTACACAACTACATGTAAGCTATACAAATCTTTGTTTATGGCTGGGGTCGAACCCATGTCATGTACCAGTCAACCGTTACGCCAACCGTGTTGTTTAAATTTTAACTAATCAAGTTAATATACGAATAATTTCTATATTTTAAGTACGTATGAACTTACACTTTTATCTACTTTTGTATATCATATCTAGATATTAGTCTATAATATACTTGCAGATTAATAGTACACACATACCTAAGTAGGTATCTCAGAGACATAAATATAAAGGTAAATTATGGATGGTGATGTTGTAGAGTATCTGTCCGTCGACAATGGCATGGATATGGAGCAAGTGACGTCGTACCCTGTAGTTTCTCAACTCTCTGGAATTGTCAAGGATACCATCACATAAGTTGGGGCTTAAACTAGGTCTCCCAGTCTTGTTGATGCGTAATCTAGATGCACCAAGGCTCTGTAATGGCACGCGACTACAAATTACACACCTTGACGCAATGTTGTGCAAGCAATAATTATGACAGGAACAGCAAGCGGTGAAAACATATTTATTCCTCACATTCCAATAATCCCGACCAATTTGCTATTCCAGTTCAAAAGCCTCCAATTTCCCTTAAAAGCAGCATTCGCAGTTACCATAAACAAAGCTCAAGGACAGTCACTGAAAGTCGCAGGTGTACACCCAAATAGGTGTACCGATTGGCAAGAACAATTATTGACAAAGTGTAAAATTGTAAATTAACGCGGGTGAAGCCGCGGGCAAAAGCTAGTAAATTATGCACCCAAACTTTTCTCAGGAATTACCCTATCAAAAACTGAACAAAAATCCGTTTGGTAATTTTTGATATTATCGAGTCCCATACAAACAGACCGACACGGCTGGGTGACTTAATTTTATAATAATGTAAGAACAAGTACCTAATATAATCACAGTTTGTACCAGTTTTGTGTTTTATTTGACTCATAATAATCTAGATCGTATTCACTTGGTTGCCCTACATTCGTATATTGATTACAAGATAACTTGAGAGCTACTGTTCAACGTTATTTTAATGTTTATATCGATTGCGGTGCAGAATAGGGCTACGAATTTAAGATGCAATATGCACTCATTAAAACTGGGTGGAGTATCCCCCTATTTTGCTCAATACAAACTTTTAATCAGCAATTAACAATGCTGAGTGCTTAAAATGTTGTGTTAAGGGCCAATAGATTAAAACCGATCTAAAAAATGCACGGCGACCCAGGCGAGTTATAAAAAATTGGCCAAGTGCGAGTCGGACTCGCAAATGAAGGGTTCCGTAGTAGCTATAATAAATATAATATACTTAATATATTTATTTGAAAAAAAAAAAAACAAAAAACCTTACAAATTTCTTAAAACTAGATTATTTACAATTTTTACAACTACGCCAAATAACTTTGTTTTTCATAGTATTTGTATGAATTACAAAGTTATATTTGCGGTTTTAGAAAATATACTGTATCTCAAAAACTGCTGACTCGATCTCGTTCAAACCAATTTTGGTTGAAAGTTTACATTAAGATAAGAAGATAAGTTTAGATTAAGATATGGTTTTCTTAGATTTTTCACTTCATTATTATAGAAGTTAGAGGGGGAGGGACACACATTTTACCACTTTGGAAGCGTATATCTTTTAAACGATTAACTTTATGAAAAAGTCATTTTAGAAACCTTAATGTCATTTTTAAAGACCTGTCTATAAATACCACACACGTATAGGTTTCATGAAAGAAAATATTTTCAGTTTAAGTTCCATGTATGGGGAGCCCCCTTTATTTTAAATATATTTTTAATTTTCTCTTAAAATCGGAAAGCGGTTCACAGAATACATCTACCTACCAAGTTTTACATGTATAGTCCTAATAGTTTCGGAATAAAATGGCTGTGACATACGGACGGACGGACAGACAGACAGACGGACAGACATGTCGAAACTATAAGGGTTCCGTTTTTTGCCATTCGGCTACGGAACCCTAAAAAATGACCAAGTGCGAGTCGTCCCAAGAATCACAATTATTTACATGTGAAAAACTTCAAAATAATGCTTAATATATTATATTTACTTTTAAAGTACAGGTCGACCTATAGTTTTTCGAATCACAGGTTGACAGGTTTATGAAAAAAATAAATGTAATAATGCACTTAATGCATATACAAAAAGCACTTATTAAAAATTATTTTGCATTTAATAATGTAGTAATATAGTAAATATAGTAAAAGCAAAAATCACATAATGATATGCCCAATACATTGGGAGAAGCATATAAGAGCAGAGAGCGGGCAGTTTAGTTTAAGAAAAACTTCTTATATAAACTGCCCCATATTTATTATATCGAATTGAAGTTTACTGTTTGAGCTCTCCTAACTAAAACTATTTTCCCTTTTTTTAATACTCAGGCCTACAGCTGCCTCCCAGCCACGGTCCTCGCATCTTGCGTCGAAAGCGTCTGGTCCTGCGGCAGCGTCGCTGGTTCGCAAACCCAACTCTCCCGAGCCCTATGGCTCTGGTGTGGAGCCCTAGGCGCAAGAGTGTGGCTCCCTCTGCTACCAAGAGATGCCACTAGGCATCCTGATTCTGGAAGACATACGTTTATGGCTAAAAGGATCATGCTGCCGTTCCATCTTAATATTTATCCACTGAGTAAGTATTTCTACAATATGCTCTTATAATTAATCATGAGAGACATGAACTGTAGAGGCACAAACACCTTATCCCGCCACACTTTATCAATCCAAAAGAACACCTACCCCGGGACAAAAACTGCAGTCGCCAATTTGGAAGTCATTTAACCGATTACGGACCCAGGTTAGCAGTTGTAAATATAATCTGGCCAAATGGAGTATATAGCCATTAAGTATTTCGTTTTGCTAACTGGTACGCCTCTGTAAGATTAATTAATTGTTTTCTTGTCAACAGCAATTTTATTCGACGACGCAATCCTACTGGGTGCTGAGAACGATACTACCCTATACGCTTCAGACTCAAATTCCGTCTTTTCGCTGCCTTTTTGTGTCGTTAATAGAACAGTAAGTTTTATATTATTTTCATGTTTAATATTTTGGATATTAAAAGACATTTTGTTTTTTTCACTTTGGCAAATATGTAAATCTGATATATGTATTTGTTGCCCTATCTCTATTGAAAGGCCCATTAAAATTGGTTCTGCTGTTCCAGAGATTTGGCCGGATATTCAAGAAGACATACAGACTGACATACAAATTTAAAAAAAGTTGTTATTGTGTTATTGTGTGTATTGTGTTTTCTGAAGTAGTACAACTAATTGTACTACTTCAGAAAACACATTTATTTTGAAATCACAGACAGATACTTAATTTTTTATTTATATGTATAGAGTATAGATGCCATACACACTTGTTGGTGAAATCCCTAGAACCATTATATAGCCGAAGGAACTATTTAGCACATATCTTTCAGTTTTATCCTACTTCCTCTATTACAAATACAATTATAACACTAAAACCAATAACTATGTATTATAAGGGCTTTTTCCAGCTATTTTAATGCCCAATTACTAATGATATCCTAATAATTAACCTGACAACGTTGAAATTGATGCATCCACCAGATATTTTTGTTGATAAGCGGTATTACTGAAACTCTACAGTAGTCGGTAACAAGTAATGAAACTGATTCAATACATATAGTGTTACTCTGTTACTCTTAAGTCTGTTCTGATAACCGGAGCCTACCATAATACCACAAATCTTATTGAATGTTATACCAATTTCAACTGTATACCGAAGCAAGTGAAGTTGAATTTCGATTTTGTTAGTAGGAACGTAAAAATCTTCTAAGACTCAAGTCTTCAAACCAGCTTATGCTGACAGGCAATAGGTACAGGACAATGAGATATGCATCTTAATTAATGATTTTTTTTTGTATTATTATCATCTGCTTAGGCTTTTCCCGGTATCGACTTTCAGTCTAACCTGAAGCAACTTTTTTTCGTATAATATCGCTATTGCAATGAAGAGTGTGTGTGTGCGTGTGTAGTGTGACATGCATCTAACTAAAAGAGTGATGGGTTTGAATGTTGATGGATGGAGAGTCGATGAAGAGAGGAAGGCCAAAGAAAAGATGGATGGATGGTGTGAGGAATGAAAGAAAAAGGAGGAAATGATGCTGTGACGTCTGACAGGAGAGAATGGAAGAAGAAAACGTGTTGTGCCGACCCAAAGTAAATCGGATACGGGAAGGATTATGATGAACGTCGCTTATCGATAGTAGTTACTATATCGATCTAAATTGAGAAAAGAAAATAAAAGTAGAGTGAAGTTGAGAACCTACTCCTTTGAATTCGGTTAAAACTAGATTTTAGCTACGAGCATTACATCATACGAGCCGTCTATTTAGTCTTTAAAGAACTATAGACTCGAAATCAGAAGCAGTGGTGTCGCTGGGGAGGTTTGACTGTTTGAGGATTTTAATCCCGAAATTCTAATACCACTACCATCACCAATGGACTTAGCGAAGATATTGCTTTACTCCGGGATTTAATGAATTAAAAGGTATTTTTCTGGGGTTACACCACAATGACCTCACCAAGTGTCCGTGTTTCCTACGCCACTGAAAAGAAGAAAGTCTATACTAATTGTTATATTTCTTTCAGAGCCAAGTCTACCTCCACCAAATCCTGCGTCAGCTGCTGCGTCGTAACCTGGGCTACCACGCCTGGGAGATAGCGCGATCGTGCTCTCAGCTGGCATACTTCCCGCACTCCTTGGAACTGCTCTTACATGAAGTGCTAGAAGAAGAGGCTACGAGTAAAGAACCCATTCCTGATGCTCAGCTGCCCTCCATTATTGAATTCGTGCATGAGTTTCCAGTTTATTTGCAGGTGAGTGGAATATTTAGTGAAAGTTTTATATGAAGCTTTAGAATGACAATGTACTTGCTAAGATATCATAATTGAAATTCTGAAATGACACCTTGGAAGTTTACTGCTCACAATAAATAAACAAAACTAAGTAACTGGATGGGTTTTTAGTCAGTAGAAGACTGGACACTCCCTTATGCTCCAACCAGTACGGGAGGAGACATTTGAAGTTTTTGCCCCCAAAAACAACACGTTTTTTATCAATTGGACATCGTGAAATAATAATCGATTTTTTACAGTGCACGCTGCACTTTAATCATAATTTTGAAAGGTACAGTTTTTTTTAACTACGCCTTTCGATATAAACAGTGATTTAAATGCCATCCGTCCCATTTGACTAACAGCATGTATAATAGGCTATTTGTTCACACGACTGTTCGGCGCGCAATCTGATTTATAAAATCAATTTGCATACCTTTTGCCGGTGTGAATGTGTGAATATTCAATAGAAAGATTGCATACGATATGAATTATTAAGCAAACAATTAGGCAATTAGGAACAGAACTGTTCTAACTCGACTATTGCCATCTTTGGTTTTGAACAAGGAAAGTCTTCAAAAAAGTACATAATGTCTCTTCCGTGATCGATGTTGAGAGTGTCCCATTATTTCTCGTAATTCGGACCCCTTTTTTTCTGGCTTACATTCTAACGGTGCGATTTTTTTTAAACAGGTATAGTGAGTTTAAATCACATTACTAACAATCTTGTTAAGTTTCTTTCAAAATTAAAAGTTACAGGGTTTTGGAGTTAACTCACTTTCAATGTAACGGTGCGATATTTGTTTTAAAAAGAGAATTAGCAATGTGGGTTTAAAGCACATTACTAACAACCTTGTTCACCCCCCCCCCCCCACTAAACTAAATATGCTTGTGTTTAGAGTGGGTTCAAAGCAATAGTGCAATGGTTGTGGTTTTGAAACCACAACCTCTCGATCACTAGTCCGATACCTTAGTATTGGGCTATTAACGGTTTTAAAAATATATCTCTCTTTCAGACAGTGGTCCAATGCGCAAGGAAGACAGAGATAGCGTTATGGGCGTACCTATTCTCAGCAGCAGGAAAGCCAAAGGAATTGTTCCAAGAATGTCTACAACGCAAGATGCTCGACACAGCCGCCTCCTACTTAATTATATTACAGGTACACATGCAAAGTATTCAAATAAAAACCATTATCTAGGTAATTGTAATAATGTACGTAATTATTCTGAATTAATTATGTTTTCTTCTTGCAGCTGGTCAAGGTACTTTAATATATTACTGTCCGCTTTTTTACGCGAATTTAGACCTTAACGTAGACTCGGCTAAATCTACTGAGTTGAGTGTAGCTATAGTTCTTCTTAACCATCGACTATTCAGCCTCTGAGCGAGCCGAAATGTTAATATAACTTTATTGAACACAAAAAAAACATTTGTTACATTAATTACTTATTAATTAGGTTACAATATGGTTTTCGATTAATAAATCTGTGTTCATAAATCTGTCTGGATTAAAACAATGGAAATCCTGTCTCTTAAACTATTATATGTATTGAAGCGATGTAGGTACTGTGTTTGACCCGACCGATGCCAAAGCAAGAACGGGTCCAGGGGGGGAGGGGGTCATGGGGTCATGACCCCCCCTGGGCTAAGTCCAGGACCTAGGTGGACCACTAATTAAATTTTTTAAACATAGTTACTAGATTATATTCCAGTTCCTGTCGTTGTAAACGAATATCGGCAGTGGATGGCCAAGTGGCAGTGGAGTCAGGAAATACAAATTATAACTTCTTGTGACTTGACCACGATTATGTGACCCCCCCGGCACCAAAGCTGGATCCGCCCTTGTGCCTACTTGATTGGATATGATATAGTTTTGTGTTTACCTAAAAATACTAAGTAAAGTGGTGAATTACGGGAATGTTCTAACGAAACCGGGGAATCTCATTAGAACATCATAAATCCCTCAAAGATGCACAAAAAGAATGCCGCAACGAGAAAGACTTTCTCAATGACCAACTCTTGGATACCGTCTTAGTCAAACTATCCCCTATCAAGAGAAGAGCGATTGAACGTTCAATTTCGACAAAAATGAAAACTAAATCCTCCAACTGGTTATCTACCTTACCGACTAAGAAGGACCATTTCGATCTGTCACCATTAGAGTTTAGAGACGCACTTGCATTACGTTACCACAGATTACCAGTCTCTATGCCAAAATCATGTGATGGCTGCGGCTGCAATGAATTTAATGTCGATCATGCTCTATGTTGTAAAAAGGGTGGTCTAATAACACGTCGTCATAATGAAATTAGAGATCTGTTCTGTGACTTATGTCAACATGCATGGGGAAACGTAGTCAAAGAACCCATCATCTCCGAAGGAGATTGCGGACTACGTGGAGACATTTCATGCCGCGGCGTTTGGGATGCTCAGAGGGAGGCGTTATTTGATATCCGTGTTGTAGACACTGACGCTCCTTCTTACATTTCACGTCCTGTTGCCTCTGTACTAAAATCCGCCGAAGATGAAAAAATAAGAAAATATTCAAACGCTTGTGAATTGCGACATACTACATTCACCCCTCTTGTTACATCCGTTGACGGAGTCTTCGCTCCACAAATGTCTACTTTCGTAAAACATCTTGGAACTGCAATCGCTGACCGCTGGAACAGGTCCTTCAGCGTAGTGATGGGTTGGTTAAGATCAAGAATCATCATCTCAATAATACGTGCCACCAGCATGTGCATTCGCGGCACAAGACATAAATTTAAACCATTAGCCAAGTTATTTGGCTTCGGCGATGGAGCAGCCCTACCTGGGCAAAACTAATGCTGATGTGGCCGACGAACCATGAAGCTGTCGTACAAAACCTCATTTTAAAACAAATTTAAGTTCCTCTATACAAGTTCATTTATAATCCTAATCTTTTGTTATGTTGCCTAATTGTTAAATAAAATCTCATTAGAACTTTCCTTTTGTTACGCAAGGTTAACTTGAGGAACACGTTTTTAGTAGAACGACTGACGCTCCCTCCTACTCCACTCAGAGCGGCCATCTGATCATCTGTACTCCGAAAAAAAAAGTCTGACTTGGGACAGACACAACAATATAAGATTTTGCAGACAAACAATAATTTGTCGCTTATTACTACGCGTTTGGAGCCTCAATAGTCGATGTTCTTTACATACATGGGTGTAAAACATCTTACAAGCCTTAAATTAGCTTAAGCTTTTGCCACATAGAAAAGTGAACCGTAAGCCTGGCATGGCAAAAGCGAATTTTGAATGTGCTACGCTCCGCATTCGCTTTCTGTTTGCCATACATAACCATTTATCACAAATGTTCGCCTCGCTTTTGGTTCGCTATGCCTTCGTTATGTGGCAAGAGCTTTAGATATATTATTTACGATATGGCACACGATGTACCTATTTAAATACTGCTACATTGCTTCAATGAATAAAATGTTATGCGAGATATTAATTTATTTAAAGGGTATACCCACGTAACGACTCTTACAGTATCAGTTACGTGTTCGGTTACATAACAGCCGTAAGTGCTGCTTGCATTGTTACTAAACTTGTGTAGATTAAACAATTCACATCTTTTCTTAATTTTAAAGTATTTGACATGACAAAATATTCATTGAAATTTTATGAAAGGTCTGCTTGAACATTATTCAATGTTTAACTTAAATGCTTGTTATTAGAACTTGGAAAGTTCAACGGTAAGCAGACAGCTAGCGACACAACTACTCGATACGGCTCTGCAGCAGGAGAGGTGGGATCTCGCCAGAGATCTTGTCAGATTCTTGAGAGCTATAGGTAATATATACTGGTTTTGAATAAACGTAGAACCGTACTCTTGGCCTCGGTAAAAAATCATTTTTATAGGCACTCTCGTAATGTCTCTCGTAAAAGCTCTTGTATCGTAAGACTTTTCCATCAGAATGAATATTTCTTCTTTTAAAAAAGCATGCATTAAACTATTGCCTCAAACTTGCTGCAAGCAGCCACAAATCAACTTTTTTTTCATATTTTATAATATGAACGCTTTTTTTCGGACCTTCGATCTTTTTTCTTATTTGACAAACACAACGTGGCAGCACTTAGGTTTTAGGTCCAGTCATCTGTCAAAACTCATATTTTTTTTTACCGATATTAGTTGAATTAACGTCAACGTCAAAGTGACGTTTTCAAGAAAGAAAACCACTCGTCTAAGTGGCGCCAACTGGTGGCTCGAATTTCACTTAAAACTCATTCACGAATTGCAATACTTTGAGTTCCTAAAATAAGCTTTATTACTCTGATAGTAAGTTTTAATCCAATTGGTTTTTTTTTTAATAAGATCTACATTTTCTTGTTTCTCAGATCCAAACGACGTCGATTCGCCGAGAAACTCGGTAAACGTTCAAGCGAAGTACGGACAAGTGGTACAGTCGCAAACAGTCAGCCCCAATGCGGAAGACTTGTCTGTGATACTGGGCAACATGCAGGTAACCAGTCGGGTAAACGTAGTGCATGATTTTTTTTTTATATGTAGACCTATTTGGACTGCTTTCAAATGTAAACTGTTGTAACAGTGAGAATAGGAGCCAAAATGATAAGCGAAGATCATGCAAAAATATTGTTGCTTGCTTACTTAAAATACCTGTACATAAAACGTGTCGCTTAAAATTTTGGAAATCGGTCAAAAAAGATTACTCCAAAGAGAATCTTGACAAATTTAAATCATGCATAGAACAAATATCTTTCAAAGAAGTTTACGCAAGTAATGATGTAAATATATCCTATAATACCTTTCTTGATATTTTCTCATTGTTTTACAATCTGTGTTTTCCAGAGAAAATAATAACCATAAACACTAACAAAAAGGTTAAATGGATTTCCCGCGGCATAAAAAAATGTAGTAAAAAAAAGAGAGCATTATTGTGGGCTTACAGACTACACCCAACAAAAAAAGCTAAAAACGAGTTGAAAAAATACACTATGCGTTATAAAAAAATCGTAAAATTGACTCAGAAAGCACAAAATAATTACTTTATAAACAACTCGCAAAACAAATCAAAAGCCACATGGCAGATAGTAAATGGATCCAAAACTAACGTGCCTAAAGAACAGATACTAACAATAAAAACTGGAAATTTAACCTATACAAACCCGAATGACATAGCTAATGCATTTAATGACTATTTTATAGATGACATTGAGAGTAACATAATAGATGACATTAGAATAAATCATAATTTAGATAATTTGACAATGCAATCAATGTTTATGCAGCCCGTTCTAAAGTCCGATATCATTTTAGCAACCAAGACACTTAAAAATACTAGTACTGTAGGTGTTGACGGTATATCTACAAAAGTAATTAAATATGTAATTGAGCTTGTAGCACCTGTCTTAGCACATATTATTAATTTAGGTATTACCGAGGGCATCTATCCGGAAGCCTTAAAAAAAGTCATAATAAAACCGCTCCATAAAAAGGAAGACAAGACGCATATAAAAAATTACCGACCCATTGCCAAAATTCCTGTTTTTTCTAAAATCTTTGAAAAAGTTATATACACTACTAATTTTTAATTAGTACAAATACTTAAAGGGCTTATTAGAAAAGGTCTTGTTATTATATATGTAAAGTCTCACTATATAATATTGATAAATAGCAAAGTTATTAGCGTTTGTTTATATCCCAAAATGTCACTCAATTTACGGACATATTGTACAGGCCATTCATGTATTCATTAATCGTGATGTCGCGGTCACGCGGTCTCGCTCAAACTTGCCCCGCCTCCAACAGCTGTTATCGTAATTGTAGGTAGCTTAGACGCATCTTTAAGCTTTACGAATTAAAAAAAAGTAAAATAAAACGTTCACGAAAAATAATAGGCACTTATTAAATTCAAACTTTACCTACATACTTTAATTGGGCCATTTGCTTGTGTTGTTCAGTATCCACCTGCAGAACTCCATCCTTGGTTCATTATCCACAGTAGTCAATTCTTGACCCTTTCTTTAGTGGTATGGGTGAAATCCAGACGAACTAATGATCGTCTATGCACAGTACTGGCTGATATTAAAATGACGAGCTGCGTCATTCGTACTTCGCCGGGGATCTTCAAAGTAGTCCACTACATCGTCGTAAAGGTTTTGGGCCGGTCTTCCATGTCCTTGGCGATGGGCCGTTGCGCGGAATGATCAATGGTCGAGTAAACGTTGGTAAACATTTACCACAGTCCGAACCTTTGGCTAGCGAGCATTTGGGTACTCTTCCCTGTACATACGAACAGCGGCCACCAGACCAAAAGTACACACGCAACATAGCCACGTACTCCCGAGATGAAAACTGGTAAGCCATCGCGACAGAAAAAACGTAACAACTTATGTTTAAAAAGCACGCGCACACTTCCGCTAACAAATTGGCACTGTTTGTTCGTTCACTCGTTGTAAAAAGGACCGCTGGCCAGAGGGGGCGTGGCTTGAGCTTAGACGCGAGTTTGCCGGGATTTATGAATGACGATCTAACTGGACTAGCACTGCGCGTAGTATTTTCTAGTAGCAATTGTTATGAATGATTGATTCAATTATGAGTTTACCAGTTATGACAAATTTTCGTAGACAATTTTGGGGTTTCGTTTTTTTTACTTTTGACTACATAAATATGATCAGTAAAGGGTACGGATAGAGCCCCATTTTTTTTTGTACTAATTAAAAATTAGTAGTGTATAACTCGATATATCAATATCTTCACAAATATAATATTTTATGCAAAGAGCAAAACGGGTTCCGGAAAAAAAAACTATTAATATGGCGATTTTTGACCTTTTAAATAATGTTATGTCTGCTGTTGATAAAAAAATACCCGTGTGCGCTATTTACACAGATATGACTAAGGCATTTGATTATGTTGATCACAAAGTCCTTCTTGAGAAATTACATTGCTATGGCATCAGAGGGAACATTTTGAAATTACTAGAATCATATTTAAGTAATAGGTTGCAATGTACAGAAATCACTAGAGTGTGCGCAAAAACCAAAACGGAACGAACGTATATGTCGAGGTTCAGGAATATAAAATATGGAGTTCCTCAAGGTGGTGTGCTTGGGCCCCCCTTATTCCTCATTTACATTAATGATTTACCAAAAGTGACACAACAACAAATGATTTTGTTTGCAGACGATAGCACTGCTATAGTAAAATGTAAGGACTTAAATACCTACCAACTTGACATTAATAATACACTAACTGACATAATTAATTGGCTTCATATGAATAATTTGATAATAAACCTCAAGAAAACTAAAGTAATGCACTTCCACCAGAGAATTGAAGCACCAAAAATTTGTATTAGCTACAATGACACTGAGATAGAAGAAACAAAATTAAGTGTGTTTTTAGGTTTACACATTGACAATAATCTTAATTGGAAAGCTCACATAGAACAACTATGTAAAAGAATAAATAAATCTGCATATGCACTTTTTCAATTGGGTAGAAAAGTGAATATAGACGCGTTACTGGTTTCTTACCATGGTCTAGTAGCCTCACTTCTCAGGTACGGAATAATTTTTTGGGGTAATTCCCCAGATAAGGAACTAATATTTAAGGCACAAAAAAGGTGCATTAGAGCTATGTGTGGTCTGAAAACAGATGACAGTTGTGTACCATATTTTAAATCATTAAAGATACTTACGTTACCGGCGATGTACATATTAGAAACCAGTATCTTCGTGAAATCGAATCCCAACCTTTTTGAAATAATGAAAACTGTACGAAATGTTCCAATTCGTAATCAATACAAAAATTCTTTAAATAATTTTAAATGCAAAACTGCATTAGTAAGGAAAAGTGTCCTGGGTATGGCACCACGCATTTATAATAAAATACCAGATTCTATAAAAGAATTAATTTTGAACCAATTTATTAAGAAAATAATGCAATTATTATTAACCAATAAATGCTATTATACCATTGACGAATACTTAAATGACGAATTAATTTAATACCACAATTATTAGTTTTGGCATTTGAATTATTTGACATGTTAATTTGATTGACTTTTAATTATTTTACGTTTTAATTATTTGACATTTTAATTATTTGACATTCTAATTATTGGCACTTTAATTATTTTGACATATATATTTTTTCTGAGACATAAATAATTCCTTATTTAGGTGTGACAGAATTATTACTTAGTGATTGTTTAATTTATTTTAATGTAATACTATAATAATGCATGATTTTGTACAATGTTTTCTTTCATTTATAATACTCGCAAGGATATGCACACCACATTTGTACGCCTCCTGGCATAACATAGCGCTCTGTTCATTAAAATAAGATCTGTATTGTTTACCTATGTTAACAAATGAATAAATAATTTCTAATTTCTAATTCTAATTTCTTATAAACTTATTGCGAGATCGTGTTGGTCATCGTATACCGACTAATCCGTAATAAGCCTAACAATCAGTGCAATCTCGCGGTAAAGTATTCAGTAAATTCCATTGCCAGCAAGCAAATGTAAGCAAAAGATACAAATCAGAAACTGGTTTTTATTGCCTTATAGATTTTATTGTTTTTTAGGGTTCCGTAGCCGAATGGCAAAAAAACGGAACCCTTATAGTTTCGATATGTCTGTCCGTCTGTCTGTCTGTCTGTCCGGCCGTCCGTATGTCACAGCCATTTTATTCCGAAACTATTAAGACTATACATGTGAAACTTAGTAAGTAGATGTATTCTGTGAACAGCTTTCCGATTTTAAGAAAAAAAACATAAAAAATATTTAAAATAAAGTGGGGTCCCCATACATGGAACTAGAACCGAAAATATTTTTTTTCATGAAACCTATACGTGTGTGGTATCTATAGACAAGTCTTTAAAAATGATATAAGGGTTTCTAAAACCACTTTTTCATAAAGTCAATCGTTTAAAAGATATAAGCTTCCGAAGTGGTAAAAAGTGTGTCGTCCCCCCCTCTAACTTCTATAATAATGGAGTGAAAAATCTAAAAAAAAAATATGTTTGTAGATCTTAATGTAAACTTTCAACCAAAATTGGTTTGAACGAAATCGGGTCAGCAGTTTTTGAGATACGGCATATTTTCCAAAACCGCAAATATAACTTTGTAATTCATACAAACACTATGAAAAACAAAGTTATTTAGCGTAGTTGTAAAAATGTAAATAAGCTAGCCTTAAGAAATTTTTAAGGTTTTTTTTATTCGTCAAATAAATATACATATTATATTATATTATTATAGTTACTACGGAACCCTTCATGGGCGAGTCTGACTCGCACTTGGCCAATTTTTTAACCCTTGCCCACACTACGAAGTTCTCCTGTATCGTAAGACCCCGAACAAACATTTGTAGGCAGGCCGATTGTAGGGTTCGCGAGAATTGAACCTTGAACTGATACTTTGTCTTCAGGGCTTTGAGTCATTTCAGAGGGTGAATGATACTTCATCACACCTCTACACAATTCAAGGCAAGCTTAATACAATGTGGTTTTCCAGCTGGCAGGAATATAAGATAGCTAGCTACTTACTCATGGCTTTGGCTCGATTCAGCGGGCGGATGATACTTCTTTTTTTATTTACACTTATTTATTTATGTATTTACACACACAGGTTGAAAGACATACAGACAGAGAATAAAATACATAAAATTACAAAACACAAAAGAGTTCGCAATGGGCCCCAAACTAGGCACAGCCTGTATCTTGGTAGCCCAATATTAACAATAGAGGTTGACTGAATCTACTCGTATCTTCAGTGTGACACAGCACAGCCAGAAAAATAAAACGTAAAAGAAACTGTGTTTCCTTCACCAGTTAGTAATATTCAAGTAATATGAGATATGAAAGTCTTGTTGCCACGGCCACGAAATCCATTCACCTTGTTTTTTGTTATTTCCTAGTTTTTGAGGGTGGATATAGTGATGATGTATGGATTTTTGTTACTCTTTTTGCCTCAAAAACTACTGAAAAGATTAGAACGAAATTTGGTAAATAGACAGACATCCTGGAATAACACAAAGCCTACTTTTTATCGCAAAATTCCCAGGGGATCGGTGTTTAACCTCTAGAGCCCCAGCGGCAAAAAACGTGCCAGTAAACAAGTATTAGTTGAGCCCCGCTGGCACAAAATTTGTGTGCCAGCGGGGCTCAACTAATAGTTGACGTAAATAATGGCGGTCCTTGAGAGGTTAAACGGGAATACCCTCCCACGCGAACGAAGTCGCGGGCAGAAGCTAGTTGTTAATAAATTCTTTATCTTTTCTTGTTTGTATAATATAGTTTTGTTCCGCCAGCTGGCCGGTGGCCGCGGGCGCAGCTTTAGTACGACGGTGTCTCCTCGCGAGCCGTCGCCGCCGGCGCACGCGCCGCCCCCCCCCGCGCCGCCGCCGCACGCGCCCCCCGCCCGAGCTACCGCCGCTGTTAAGAGGAAGAAGTCTGTGCCAACTAGAGCTGATAGGTATGTTACCTAAACTTTATTCAAAAGCAAATTGACTATCATCTGCGTCTATAGTCCCGGGCACATGCATATACGACATATTTTTTTTATGTTTGACCTATTGAATCTGCTACGCAGACAATGATCAACAGATAAACAGACAGAATTTTTTAAATCTTATTTATTTATATACGTGACACTTACAGGAGAAAAATATAAATACAGACAAAAGAGCACAAAGGTGCTGCTTATTAATCTTGTTTCCTAAATCATTTTTTTTTGTAAATGCATATGTATATCCATTGTATAGATACACTACTTTTACTGTTTTATTTGATGTATTAATTAATTCAGTATTGATATCGAACTACTAGGATCAAAAGCATCTCATGTCCCAATAAAATCATGATTTTTACCTGATTTAATCCAAGTTATTGAAGTCCTCAAGAAACAAATGTATTTTATTTTACACCTTAATTCACCACAATACTCCATCTAAATACACAAATATAGACATGTGCCTTCACCAAAACCAAAATTAATAATTTTAGATTCAAGGTATCTTGAATTCTGTTAGTACTTAATCATTCCTATTACTTCACACTCTACACTGGTAGTATCTCTATATGCACACACTGTTTTTTGTTACGATAGTTCTGATCTCGTCCGACGAAACTCCGAATTACCGAAATTACGCGAGGTGCGAACCGGCTCGAAGGACCAAAATAGTACAGGGTATGTAGCGAGGTGGCGGTATTGATGTCAAACAAATGTTTTTATTTTCATGACACAGGTTTCTGGCGAACAACTTAAATGGCAAACCCGTGTATGTTATACCTACGCTTTAAACTAATCAGGCTATAGCTTTCCCACTGCTGAGACACAGGACTCTGCTCTGTAGCTGGGCCGATTAGCCTGTATTCATTACATATGTTCGTACATAAGATTCCCACTGCTGTGATACCTTACTCCTCTCACACAGGACTACGGACCATTCTTGCTCATAAAGATTAGGACGTAAACCACCGCGCAGGCCCAGTGCGTGTTGGTGCATGTCGTATTTCTTCCGATTTTTCAATCCTAGGACATGTCAGTCTTCTCACGATGTTTTCCTCCACCGTTTTGAGAGCAGTGGTGATGATAAAAATTACATACACACAAAATAATCTGACTGCCTGGGCCTGCACTCGTAACCTAGAACTCGTAAGTCGTGTAACCACTGGGTTAAGTTTTTATGGGAGTACTAACTTATCGTCTTTATTACTTGCGACGGAAAATTTTCGGTAGTAAATTCAACTAAGCAAAAGCTGCATTCTAACTGCAATTTTACCTCCTGTTCACACGTCGTCGCTATCCCCATAGATATATAGTCTATATCCATTATTGTCAAACCAAATATCCATCTCAACATTCTCATCTCCGCTACATGCAACCGTCCATCTTTTTCTTAGCCTAATATTCCGATCCATAAAATACGACAGGTCTAACGACAGACTTATAATTTGTCCTTTATCTTAAGGGACATCCGTGGGTCGCAGGTTATTCCAGTGACCTGCCACCATTTAATCCATACTGACTTGATCTGGCACCTAACATAACCATTTAATTGTGATGTCTCAATCTAGCATGCTTACGAAACATAACATTATGTTCGTATTTCTCTTACCAGGGACTCCTACAGCGGTACGGCTGAAGAATTCTTCATAGATATGATGATACAGCGCCACGCTCGCCTTCTCCTATCCACGGCTCGTTTATACGCTCTAGGCAAGATGGCGGCCTCCTTAGACCTGCACTTAGTAGCGTGGTTAGCGGGCGAGAGGGAGAGAGCGGCTAGGGTGGACAGTGCCGTGTTGTGTGTAAAGAGACTGCACGAAGACTTCGGCTGGCCATATCCTGTTGTGAATGATGCCGAGCAGTATCTACAGAGGAAGGGCAGCACTGTTACCAGTAAGTATTCAAAATCTCTGAATACCCATCGTACATCTATGACCCAAATTCGATCCATAAAGATACGCACCATTTTTCATTTGTATAACAACATCAATAATAATAGTAATATTTTACTGATAGTTATTTTTTAAAGTAAGTAATAGTTTATTTATTTTATCTGAATGTACAAATTTCTCTTAATCTAAATATATATGGCAATGAATGTGGGTACTGTATAGTAAAAGGTCACGTTGACGACTGTACTAGTAAAGGGTGTCTCAGCGCCGATTTTAAACTTTAAACTAGAATATCTTGGCGACCAGCGGGGCTAGCGGGAGAGAAGCAGTAGCGTTCGGTAAGTGATTAGTGCGGATTTTTATTTGCTATGTCGCAGTGGTCTGGCGCGCACGGTGCTTACGCATTGGAGGCATATTTTTGCAACGAGTTTTCGTTGAGTGATGCACAGCGCAAGTTTTGTAATCGCTTTCAAATCCGCAGTTTAAGTGATGCCCTCAGTATTCAGTTAATTAAGTCGTGGATAGCAAAGTTTAGAGCGACAGGATATTTACTGAATCATTCAATTGACCCTCGAAATAGACCTGTGCGGTCGATTAAAAACATCAACCGAGTCGCCGCTGCGGTCGCGGAGCATCCACGACGGTCAGTTAGAAAACATGCTGCCTCTTTAAGCCTCCATTGATCAAGTATTCAACGAATTTTGGCCTTAGACTTAAAATTACATCCCTATAAAATTCAGATAGTTTAAAAAATCAAACCGGAAGATCACAACAAGCGACAAATGTACTGTCAGAAGATGTTAGAATTTTTTTCGGAGGAAAATGGATGGACAATGTTTATTTTAGCGTTGAGTCACACTTTTACCTCGAAAGGTACGTAAATTATCAAAGTTGCCGTTATTGGACATCGAGCTATCCAAAAAAAAAAAAAAAAAAAATATACGCGTCGAATTGATAACCTCCTCTTTTGGTCGTCGGTTGAAAAAAAAACATCAGGAAGCATTACACAGCCCCAAAGTTACTGTATGGTGCGCAATATCGTCGAAGAAAATTATCGGGCCATTTTTCTTCGAGAATAACTGAGGTGCAACGGTTACAGTGACGAGCCAGTGGTATACGGACATGATTAATATTTTTTGTACCGCAGCTTCAAGAAGAGGATGTTGACGAGTCAGGTGTATGGTTTCAGTAAGATGGGGCCACAGCCCACACAGCTAGGGTCTCCATGGACACACTAAGAGCGTTGTTTCCTGGAAAACTCATAAGCTACTTTGGAGACTTATTGTGGCCACATCGACTTAACCCAGCTGACTTTTTATGGGGTTACGAATTTGGAGCAACTGAAGACTAAAATAACGACAGAAGTGAGGGCCATATCAGTTGACGTTCTGCGGCGTGTCTCTGCAAATTCGCTAGTCCTCTTTGAAGAGTGCATTCGCCGTAATGGAAGACATTTTGACGGTGTAATGTTCTGTACATAAAATCCGCACTAATAAACTATAATTTACTGCTATTGAAATATTATAAGTGATTGATCATCTTTGATTTTTTATAAATATTCAAAGTTTAAAATCGACGCTGAGACACCCTTTATTAACTGTGTTACAGTCGAAATAATATCTAGTCTCTAGTGGCAGTGATGTATATTATAATTAACAATGTAGATAGTATAATTAACAAGCAAGTTAACCTTTATAAAAAAAAAACCCAACGAATGCAAACATGGAAGCAGTGATTGTTGCTTGTAAAACGACGGCCAATAATCACGATTAAGTAAGGTAGAGATAATGAAATATTTCTCTTTGTAATTATAAAAAGGTTTATTTGCTGATGGAAAGCGATGATGAGGTCGCTATTGGAGCAGGCATAATTAGAAGTAATCTATTCACTTTTGACTTAAATACCCGGGTTGTAGCTATCAAGAAACCGAGACCCTGGCAAGGAATTTGACTTTTTAGCTGTACTCACGAAAGTATTCCCGAAGATTTCTACAGAATATGAATATTTCAGGTTCATACACACCTTCAGCCGAATCAGACAGTTTATGTGGAGACAGTGGATACATGAGCTTACCGCTGCGCGCTGCGCTGCCCTTGATGACAGGCGCCGTGCCCGTGTCGCCTGGACCTGTCAGGTAAACACTTATTAACCATCAACATAATACATACTACATATTATAATAAGCTACCCGAAGAAATTAAGAACATAAATTATAATCATAAATTATAACACTTTTACAAATAAACTAAAACTATTTCTACTGAACAATGTATACTATAACATAAACGAATATTTAACCGATAAACTATACATAAATAAAATACAGCAAATAATTACTACCCACATAATCTACACATGTAATACTTTAATTATTATAATTTTCTGCATACCTTATAATATAATGACCTACTTGTTTGTAACTGATCTCAATAATTATAGGGAAATATGGTTTTTTCTTTTTAAGTATATTTTTTGTTCTAAATCTTTTACTCAAACAATAAATTTTAAATAATGTTATGTTTTAGTTTTAAGTTCTAGTTTTCTATTTTATATTATTGCTGTGCCCTAACAGGGTCCATAATTGTTCCTTTTATCTTTAAGACTAAATATCTACTGTATATACATACATTGTGGAAAGCAAATAAAAGAATATGAATACATGTTTATACAACGCAATGTTCCAAGCGTCAATAGCCTAATGGCTAAGGTCGGACTTGTGATTGAAAGGTCGTGGGTTCGAATCCCACCTATAACACTATTGCTCTGAACCTTAGTTGGAGGGGTTAACAAGATCGCTAGTAATGTGAATTCTACTCACATTGCTAGTCTTATTTTTATTAATGACCAAGAAGCCCTGATGCAACCAGGAATCTCGTAGCTAACTAGTGTAAAAAACTAACCAAGATAGATAGATTAATTTATTTGCTAGAAATATGGTATTTGGCAAGTCCAATCTAGAAAAAGTAAAAGTAAATAAACTAACTTACTAACTAATTAAACTCTAGTCAAAACTTGTAATTAAAAGCTCTTGTGACTAACACCTAGTGCGATTGCGGCGTTCCTGAACAAACAATGATTTCTTGGAGTGTTCAAATAGGCTATACACATGAACATTAGAAGATCTAATAAACACCACTGAAAATGGGTGCAGGGTGACTACCTACTGCTCCCAATACATATAAAGCACTCGATGTACCATCGATATGAAGAAAAAGTGACTAACATTTTTGAATCATCTACATAGAACTTGGCACATGGATCTCAATTCTTTTGCTGGCGAAGTTGACAAAGACTCATATCCTTATTGAATTTGGCTCTCATTTCATATTTATGTTTTTAATGGTGACATTTGACTTATAAATAAAAAAAAATAAAATACGTTTAATTCAGGATTCAAAAGTCCCATATAGACACATACATTAAAGACAGATACATTACATAATAAATAAATTATCTTAAACATCCACACAAAATATCAAAAATAAAAAAATAAAATAAAAATTACAATTAAATAAAAAACATGCAAAACAGATAGGCTATCCCACCCCACACGCGACATGTTTATGGTGTGTTCTGTATTGTAATGAGTTCCAAAACCTTTTTTCAATTATTCTAAACAAAAAGTTTATTAAATAAATAATGCTCTGCAGTTAATATTGACATGAAATTTTGAAATAGTAGGAGCAGGCAACTCCATTTTTGGCGCGACCTTCACAAGTAGGTACAGTCGGCCAAGAAAGTGGTGTACCACCCTAAGGTTGAATATCGCTTGCAGATTCATAGGTGATAAAGATTAGTTTCGCTTGCAGATCGATCTGACAACTTCTATTGCTGTCTTTATCTGATTATTGATACCTAACGACTATTACTGTTTGTAACGTGACAGCTGTTCTTAGTTTGAACTTGATGGAACCAATGACGTCGTAAAATCAACGGCGGGGGGCTGTAGATTTTGATGACAAAATTGTATCTACAAATTCAGAATTGTAATCAACAAGTTACATAAAATTGTAAAGGCACAAGGCGAGTCCACAAACCTACAATTTCTGTAAACTTGTAATTACAATATCAATAAAAAACAAGCTAAAAATAGATTTATCCTTTTATTAAATTTCTACAATCAATTTTAAAATACTTATAACAAACAAAAACATAGCATATATAGTAATATTTAGAAGATATTGAAAATTTTTAAAAATTAGAAACGGGTGTAACCGCCGTTGACCTCTATAACCTCTAAAAGACGAGACCTCATTGAACCAACAAGCCGTGAGCAAATATCGGTTCCCCGCATTTCCTCCCAGATATAATTACAGTGACTAATAAGAGCTTGTTTGGTTCTTTCATTTTGATGCGACCATCGTTGGACCATAAGGCCCCAAAGATTTTCTATCGGGTTGAGGTCCGGCGATCTTGAGGGCCACTGAATTACCCTTACGTCAGTGTGTGAACGAAACCAGGCTCTTACGATCCTCGCATTATGAATTGAACAATTATCTTGAACAAAATCAAATTGTGGCACTTCGTTCTCCGGGTAAACATTACGGACTGTCGGTAGCATTGCATTCTGAAGCACGTCGATATAATTTACAGCCGTCGCTCGAGGAGGTAGAGAACACAATTCTCCTACACCATCCGTACTCATCCAGCCCCAAATATTTACGGAAATTCGACCTGATTCTCTATTTGGGATTACATGATCATCTTTATACCGTGTTGAATTATATCGCCAAAGGTGAAGACGTCCATGCTGACTGGATTTAAACGTTTTTTCATCACAAAACACTGTATTAGACCAATCAAACTCTAAGTGCTCTCTGGCGAAGTTCAGACGAGCAAGTCTGTGAGCATCCGTCAAATATATTTTCTTGGCGTAATGCCTGTGGTGCAACCCCATGTAATGTAGATGATTCCTTATTGTTTGGGCACTCACATCGAACATCTCCGCAAAATGTTTTGTGGGCTTAAAACCATTGATTTCATATTCCCGTCTCATGAATTCTCTATCGTTATTGGAGAGTGCAGGCCGGCGACCACTTCTTCTGTGATCCAACAAACTTCCCTCCTCTCCTTCACGACGAATCCAAAAGCGGACAGAACGCCTCGATATATTCAAATTCCGGGATATCGCACTGATACTGCTTCCCTCATTAAATTGGGCAATTATTTGTGCTCTTTCGGCAATGGTCAAGTTGGCAGGCATTGAGATGATTTTATATGCAGTTGATTGAAAAATAACACGGAAAATATATCGATTTTTTGCATATATTTGACAAAATGTCAATTGTCAGTTTTCTTTTTCAAATGGAATTCGGTTGTCTAAATAGTTTTTATTACTTTTGTTTGGAAACATTTCAATTGCTTTGTAGAAACTAATGTCCTTTTCATTATACTAAAGGTTAAAATGTCATGTGACATATGACGTATGAATACTAAATACATAGGTTTACGTCATGATAATGTTGTCTCTTTCAGTAATATCTTTTTATAACGAACCTTGTTGTAATTTTCGATGACCGGGAAACTAAATCAAAACTGGTACACCACTTTCTTGGCCGACCGTACACTAAACACTGATTTTAATTCTTGTTGTGTCCAGTTCTGCAGGCGAAGGCAGTGTAGCGGAAGGTGGCGGGGTCGCGTGGGGAGGTGACGCCCTGGGCGCGGGCGAAGAGCGACGGTACGCCGCGCTCATGGAGAGGCTGCACCATCACCAGGCTGAGCGGGGCTCCCATACCTCTCATGTGCAACTCAGGTAAATAACAGGGGCGTGCACAGGATTATGACAGGGTATGCGGCGGAGTAATCGGTCACAAAAACTTTGCCTTTTATAGATTTTTAGCATAGCCACAGCCATGCATCGTAGCATGGTGGCGATGCGTGGCAGTGGCTATGCTAAAAATCTATAAAAGAAAAAGTTTTTGTGACCGATTACTCCGCCGCATACCCTGTCATAATCCTGTGCACGCGCATGGTAAATAAGATACCATAATACTAACAATAATTTAGCTTATATCGTTCCCACTGTTAGCACATAAGCCTTCTCTTCATGAGAGAGAATGTGCAGTGATGCACGATTCCTCACGATGTTTTCTTTCACCGTTCTGTGAGCAATGGCAATGAAATAATAAAAAAATAATAAATTAGATTTGAATATAAAAACTGGTTTATTGGTGGTTTATTATAGACAATTATTTTATAAATATTGATTATTAGAATTGGCTCTGTTTCTCGACATCCAAATTAGATTTTTTGTGTATATTTTACCGCCGACTAACACTTACTTTGTTCTCCCTTAGATGAAAATTTATAGAGAAATGATAATGGCTTCGACTAACTAAAAACAATGAGTTATTTCCAGAATGAGTACGAAATAGTCAATAAGCAGCTGTCGTATTGCCGTTTCATCAAATAAAAAACAGTCTTTATTTATTTACCTATAAACTCCTGTAGCGTTAAAATCCAGGTTAATTTAATAAAGTTCTATTTACTTATTGATTGGAAACTCACAGCTTATTTTACAAAAATGAATTGAGGTTCTGGAGTCTATTATAGAGTTTTTAATGCATTATATAGAACAAGAAAGTGGCGGAAAAGATAGCTAAATAATTCAACTTAAAAAAACAACTAATAATCAATATCTATATATATATAACTCAAAAGTGACTGACTGACATAGTGATCTATCAACGCACAGCTCAAACCACTGGACGGATCGGGCTGAAATTTGGCATGCAGGTAGATGTTGTGACGTAGACATCCGCTAAGAAAGGATTTTGCGAAATTCCCACGGGATCGGGATTTACACTGGAAAAACTTCCCACGCGGGCGAAGCCGCTGGCACAAGCTAGTACTTTATATACAGTTTGTAGGCTGGAACATTCTACTGTGGCGGTCAGATAGGCAGAGTCTAATATTCAACTTCATTTATCTGGACCCTTACACACAATAATTTATTTGTATTATACACTTAATGTTTACTGACTGGTAGGTATTTTCATAAATTATATTGCGATTATCAGATACTACCTACAGCTGATGACGGAAGCTAGCTGCGTGGAATGGGCGGTGATCATAGCGGTAGTGCTACGCGACGCTCTCGCCGTGCTCCGGACCACGAACGCGGCGCGCGGCAGTGACGTCACTGTGGACGCCGTGCGACGCCTGCGACGGACGCTGCAGGACATATGCGCATGGACTGACGCCGAGTGGTATGCCACAATGAGGCTGGAAACAGTGCTCGACCGACGGTCAGCGCTGACCGTACATTTTGACCGTCAGCGCTGACCATCGGTTGTGAAAATCGTCAGCGTAGCCGAGTGCACATTCATAGGCTTGCATAGATATAGCTACGCCGACTGACGGTCAGCGCCGACCGTCGGTCAAGCACTGTTTCCAGCCTCAATGGTTTCTTGAACCTTGTCCTCCTGCTTTATAGCTAGTGCTAGTGGTCAGTGGCACTGACTGCTATGCGCAAGGTCGTGAGTTCGATTCCCATCCAGGACAAATGTTTGTGTGATGAGCACGATCATTTGTTCTTTGTATTGGTGTAATTTATCTATAATATGTATGTATTTAGAAATATATATGTATGTTTATCAATTGTGTAGTACTCATAGCACAAGCTCTGCTTAGTTTGGGACTAGATGGCGTTGTGTGAAAGTTGTGGAATATTATTATTATTATTATCATTAATTTATACAAGAAACCGGTCAAACGCGAGTCGGACGATTAATATATATTTTTTTAAGATTAGTGTTCTTGAATCAATATGAGTATAATTCACATTACTAATACTCTTATTAACCCCTCCAACTAAGCTAAAATATGCTTGTGTTTGTTAGAGTAGGTTCACGGCCATAGTATAATGGGTGTGGCTTGAACCTGCGACCTCTCGATCACAAGTACGACACCTTAGCCATTAGGCTACTGACGCTTATAAATTATTAAAATGAAACACGTAAAATTAAAAACAAAACCGTAAGGATATGCAGATGCAGACTGGGCCCATAAGCTGTTGAAATGAAACACGTTCATTCATTCGTTGTCAATATTACGAAAACACGAGTTTTATGTCAATAATAATAAATAATTTATTATCTAGCATCTGTGGCCCGAACATAAATACTAATACACCTCACAAACTAACATACGTACTTCAATAATTAAAATAACAGATATACAGGATAAAGTTGCGATGCCGATGCCGCCAACTAATGTCAAAATGTTTGCAAACTTGTCTGGTACCGTATAGTCTATTTTTAATACAGTCAAAACCGAATATAACGACATCGCTTATAACGACGGATCGGTTATTACGACTTAATGGCTAGGTCCCGGCCGAAACCCTATATAAACAACTAAGTAAACATACCGCCTATATCAACATCGGATATAGCGACATATCGCTTAAAACGACGAAAATATCGAATTACATCGGCTATAGACACCAACTGTCACATTTGTTCCGGTAAAACAAGGATTATTTTGACTAAACGCCGCAATTATTTTTTAAACTTTGTTTTCCTTTCTGATATTTTATTTGAAAGCAAATTAATATGCGGAATACCTATATTCTACATATCTGTAAATTAAAAACATATTTAACAATCATACATACATGGTTGTCTACCTGGTATATGCATGTATTGCTTATAACAACTATCGGCTATAGCGTCCGAATTTATATGGTCTCTTCAATGTCGTTATATCCGGTTTCGAGTGTAATTATTTCTGAAGCTCTTTCGACATCTTACCTGTATGGGAGTTAACTTGAATTCACAGATTTAAAATTTAAATTTTACAGGCGTGATTAATGTATATCACCGTTGTTAATTATAGCATCACCTATACCAATAATTAATAAATAGTCTCTGAGTGAAATCACATACGGATGGACAGAAACTATTGTTTAGGGTAAATATTGTTGTTCTAGTATGGAACTTTATTTTTTCCTATTCAGTCAGACGTTGTCAAATGATTCGTTTTGCAACAATTGTTTGCATTACATATTTTAGTTATACACATTATTTAGGTTTCAAAATCAGTTAATATAATCCCATAACTTAATCTGCTATACATGATATTTGTTTCCGTAATTAAGTAAAGAAGATATAATCGTTTTGAAAAGTACCTTAACTATCAATGTTTCTTATATCATATTATCATATCAGCCGATCTAAAATTTCTCTCTTTATTTCCAGCCTCGGCTACAAACCATTTATGATGGCGATCAGCAACCAGATTCCCTTCTTAACATCTCTCATCAACAATCGAGAGCGTCGCCTCTCAATGTCCAAATCCAGAGTACGGACTTCTAGCACCAGTTCCTTAGGGCAGGAGACGAAGGTCAAGCCACAGACGCAGGAGACTAAGTTACCTCCTCCTCAAAAGGCTGAGGTGTCGAAGCAAGCGGGGAGGAAAGAATCTGGTGTGGCGGAACCTCCGCCCTCCGTTGCGGTGTCCCCGCCCCGCCCCCCTGCGCCTGCGCGGGATGACGTGTCCACAGGCTGTGTTGTTATGTAAATCTTATACTGGTAGTCTTAGTTATGAATGAGGAGGTAAGTTGCTTAGGAACGTGTTCAGTAATTTCATAATCAGACGTTGAAATTCGTTACTTTTGGTGGAGAGTCGTTTCGATTATTCCTGCGTCAGTGTTAAAATTATTTTTATTAATTTGATATTACGCACGCGCGCCCTATAAGACTAATGCATATAAAAAAAAAAACTACATCAAATTACTTAAAAAGCAAAAGTAGTAGAAACTTTAGACTAATGTTGTGTTGACATCAAATAAAATTACTGGCTATTTACAAAATTTTATCCATCAAGTTCAACTGAATCAATCGACTTTTAAAGTCTACAGTTGCTGTCCCATCATAAATTAATAATTATATACACTTGCTTTCAGATTTACTTTAGACATTGGCGGAATACTCGACACTAGCTCTACCATACATAAAAATAGAATAAAACACAAAATATAACTTTAAATCCCAGTATCGTATTTTCAACTGTAAGCGACTGTTATTTTGAGATATGACAATTAATTGTTAGTGCAGTAAAGCACATGATATCAAGCGAGTGGTAATCAAAAATAGACCTTAATGTGATGTAGTGGTTAACCCATTTTTACTGCGACTGTAAAGTGAACACAGGTCTGAGTAAGATAGACTAATGAGTTTATTAAGATGGATGTAGAGAGTAAGTGAAAAGATTCGTGTAAGTATCAATTAAGGATTTAATAGGGTTTAGTGTCTCGGGCGGCAAACAAATCGAAAGAGTTTGTCTTTTATGTTGTGCAAAATTAAAACTGGCTGAAGTTTTTGTATGCAACTTTTATATCAGAAAATTATGGATACAGACGAACCTAGATTTTATTGTAGAAATAGCATAGGTATTAGACATCTGTTGAGATTTAAGATAATCCTTAAAATTAAGAATTAGAATTTTAGTAATTTAAAAAAGTTTTTACTTTCGTACTCTAGAAACTCTATTATAAATTAATATATTTCATCTTCGTCTCGATATTTCCTAATCGATGTTCTATCCGTTTCTGTAAATAATTAGATAAAATTAAATAGCTATAATAGTAAGTAACATTTTCAACCTCTTGAAAATATGATGAATATTATGATCATTTTGGTGCTGATTAACGTATACATCTCAATATTTATTTGTGTAAATGCATTCATTATTTACTTCTCTAGTCTATGTGTAATGTTTAATACTTGATATATTTCTATCAATCCTTTTTTAAGGCCGGGGTCTGGAGTTGAGGATAAATATTTAATTACAAGATGGCACCTCGTACCGGTTTGGGCGGGTCATATTTTTATACCATTATTTAAATTGGACAACGCTAGCTTTCCGTAACCTTACCAAAAGCACCTCCATTATTTGCTCGTACTAGATCCTTTTTTTTTCTGGGCCAAGGACTCAAACTAATTTAACTTCTGTCTATTTAAATATACATAATTGTACTTATAAATAAGTATTACTAATAATTTAGTGGTTAATAGAACACTATCTCATATTTTATATGGAAATTGAATTATGTAGTGTGTTCGTAGATATTATGTCTGTGGGTTAGATTTCCTAGACGATATTAGTATGAATTTATTGTTTAATATGTCATTGTTTGGTGTATAAGTAGCCAGTTACATATAGCGAATATTAGGTAGAATTGTGTTAAATGCGATGCCAAAGGCAAGAAAACCTTCAAGGAAAATAATATTTTTTGCATACTGTCTTAACAGTTAAAGACAATTTTATATTCGTATATATAAGTTTCAAAAGGGAATTTATCAAAAAATTTGTAGTGACCATAAATATCTATGGAAGTTTTCTTGTCTATGAACATGTTAACCATCAGATGGCAACTTTAGATCGCTCCACTGCCAAATAAACAGAATTTATTCGTTGAAAGTTATACAGGCTAGTAGTTAAATAAGATTCGATATGTTTCCTATTAACAATATTTCTGGTAGTGAAATAAAACTAAAATTATAATGTTGTAATAAAGTTGTCTTTAATACAAGGATTAGGTTTCTGTGGGGTAGCCCCGATCGATCTAGTTAGATTTGGGCTTCAAGTGCATTCTGCCTACTTTCTGGCCTGAGCTACACAAAACCAGTCTAATACAACATATATCAACTTCAATTCCGCTCTTAAATAAATACTTTACAGTAAAGTAGTTTCAATGTTATTTAAGTCGTATCAACAATGCTGACATCTATCTCGCACTTGAAGCCTCAATCTTACATTTGGATGAAACATTTGAATACTAACAGTACAAGTAGATGTAGAATAAACATTAACAAGATGTAATATTATTTAGCTTAACTTATAATTCACATATAAATCGTCCATGAGAACAGCAATATCATATCGGTTTAGTGTTGCGATAATTGCTCATTTTAGTGATGCGATTAATTTATTTTGTGTTGCTCAATTTATAATCTGAGACTTTTATTTTTTTGCGAAGTATTCTGCCGTGATAAATTGTATAATTTGTGAAGATTTGAAGAACTAACAGTTTTCTTCAATTATACTATCAATACTAAAAATGTATAAAAAACGAAAATAAAATATTATCACTTCAGTAAGAACCATGCAGCTAAACAATAATGCTAGCAATATTATGGTTGTGCTAAGTCACAAAAATCAAAATGGAAAACAAAATAGCTCTACAAACAGTAGACGCTCAGCTTTAAATCGTTTCCCGCCATCTCGGTGCCAATTTTTCTTAATAGTATCTCCCAAAATAAATTATAATTATTTTCATAACTTTTAATGTTTAAAATGCCGATTAGTACAAAATATTTGATTTTGTTGTGACCATAATAAAATTTAACAAATTTTTATTTTATAAGTAACATCTTCATAGTCAACTTTATTTTTAAGTTTACTTTTTTTTTCTTCAAATGATATTATTTAATTAGATAATGTATGTGAATGGAAACTCATCGTGAACGCCAATATTTTATTTATTTATTTATAAATCAATACATTATTATAATTATTTTTTCATTGCCTATAGGTACTATGGGATATTATACAAAATTAGGGTCGGTGTTAGATTTACCCTGTCTTTGTGATATAGTTTCACAATAGCCTCCTAGATTCTTGACTCGAATATCTAGTTGTTTTGTTTAAAAAAGTCCCGCTTTCTTATTATTTATTTTATTCTTAGCTTGTATTTATATTATTATATTTGTTTTTAGTCCATGGGTAAATCCAACTCTAACCAAAATTACTTGGCGTTCTCAGTGTTTTTCTCATAGATATGGTATGTTAATAATGTGATGATTTGGAAATAAATCTAGTAACATCGACTTACTGCGAAATGAACATAGGTCATTCCAAAATTGTCTTTGTGAATTAAAATAGCAATAATATTTCAGCATTCCTTTATAATAAGATTAGTATGATAATTAGGTCAATTATTAAATGCGTGTAAGCGAATTTACTGGGGAACCATCGTTATTTTTTCATGTCATCTGATATTCATACCGGTGCTAACATAGTTTAGAGAACTAAGCTAAATATTTTGGTTCGATATTAAAATTAGTTGCATTATTGTCCTATCTTAGTAGTTTGAACGTAACAAATGAGAAAGAGGAATGAAAGACCGTAGCGTGGCAACGACTATCTAAACACGCCTCACTCAATTGAATCAAGTCATAAATAATAAATAGTTTAAAAAACACTAGAAAAACACGCTTTTATAAATGCACGTAAAAAACAAAAAAAAATGTTATGAAACGGATTTTCTTTAGGTTTGTTTGTGTGAAACCTTAAAACCTGATCGTGTTCAAAGTCCATTACGTGGCCTTTCTCACAAGTGCAAACACGACTATGGTACGATATTTCATCATGGAATGCCAGTACCTATCTTCCGGCTTCATCATCAGACCTTGAAACCTAATCGTGGTCAAAGTTCTTTACAAGACTTTTCTAAGAAATCCAAAACAGCTATGATACGATTTTCCATCATGAAGTTCCAGTTCATATCTTCCGGCTCCATCATCAGATCAGTTCGACAGTACCATATTATTGTATTGTCATCAGAACTACATACAGCTGCTAATTTTCATTACGCTACGACCCTTGGAAGATGGTTAAATTAGTTACCTTAGATTCCATTACATAGTTAGTTACATACAGGTCGACCTAATAAAAGCGTGTTAAAAATATAATATAAAAAAGATCCTATGTCTAGTTCTAGATTATAACAACTCAGTTCGGTTACGCATTAATTATATTGACAGAGTTGTCGTTAATATTCTCCTTTGATACGTTCAAACACTATTTCCCTGTTAGTGTTATTGTACCTATCTTATCATTATCAAAAGCACATTAATTTAACATTTTTCAATTACGATAGTGAGTTATTTTATCTTTAATGAAATAAATAGATATACATGTGTGAAATTCCAGTATTAAAAAAAAAAAAACATTATGGTATTTCCACACAGCCGCATTTTATCAACCCGATAGGTGATAGGTGTGAAAATCTCATTTTGATGCCATTTAATAATCCGGATACCATACCATACCTCACCTAATATGATTTGGATGTTTGTCGTTGTAATTTTTATACCTAACAAAATTTGTAATTATTGTCAATTTGGTGTTTAAAAAATATACTTAAAGTAAAGAATAATTCTGGTTTTTATTTAATTCTCCAAAGCTGATGATGCCTAAGAAATTGTTTTTGTAGCAACATTTACTGCTACTACAAATACTGGCGCGATTGGAAGACTAATATATCTTCGTTTCTTATGCCTGATTAGCCCGCTCTTGACCGCGGTCACGCCTGATGGTGAGCGATAGTTGAGGTCTACGTTGGAACAAGCGAGCCCAGAAGATGCCTATTCACTCTTGTCAAATATGGTCGAATATGGTACGGAACACAGAAGTTGGTCGTGAGTCTGTGAGTTCCACACCTTGGCTGTGGTGTACACAAACAGTAAACGTAGCGGAGAAGCGCTTGCCGTAATTACATCTCAGGTATATAGTCCAACTGTGGATGTTCCTCTGCAGTGCGTCTGGTAGAACGGTGGTAAGAGTTGGAGAAATCAGGTCGTTAAGCTCCTACACACAATCTCCGAAGTACAATCTGTAGAAGACCGACAAGCAAGCCACGCTTCGCCAATGAGCCAGGCTGTAAAGTCTGACCACTAGCGCCTTGTCTCCTATGAGCCTTTTAGCTTTGGTGGTTGTGGTTACTAACGGATCGAAAACTATGTCCAGTAATGCACTGTAATAAGTTGGTTTATTAAACCATGACTAAGCTGGTCAAAAATATTATCTGTTAGAGAATAGTCTTTTTAAACCAGAAGCTTACTATCATACTAATATAGTTTTACAGTAGCAGAATCTAGGATACAAAAAAAACATTGAAATTACTATTTCAAGATTATATTTAGTAAGTCAAGTTCAAGGTAAATAGGCGGTTGACCCTTTCCGTCACAGTCGGTGCCTAACAAAAAATGTTAGGTAATAATCAGTCAAGATAAGACTGGGCAGCTATGCATTGCTGATTTTTTGCTACTCATGCTGTGAGATGAATGAGCGAATCGCTTTTTAGGGTTCCGTAGAAGATGACAAAAAACGGAACCCTTATAGATTCGTCATATCTGTCTGTCTGTTCATCCGTATGTCGCAGCCATTTTAATCCGAAACAATTAGGACATCTCCACATCACAGTTGAAACTTGGTAGGTAGATATATTCTGTAAGCCTAATATTAAGGGGATATATACCTAGGGGACCATGGGGCTCAATGGATCACTTTTTTCTACAGCTATTTGGGGTTTTATTTCTGCTTTATCAACCTAGTTTTTTAATTCAACATATAAAAGCATGTCTAATCTTTAACATATTATTTTCAAATGCCGCTGTCGCAACCGAGGGCTAGGCACGCCGCAATTGCGGCGTTAAGTCTCCTCTTTGACGAGTGGCTTGAGAGACGCCACGGCGTCCTCACCTTCCGCCTGACGCCGGTGCTGACCGGACATGGCTGTTTTGTTGTGTTTCGGACACAGCGGGAGGACACGCCTGGGTGTCGTCATTGTGTGGACCACCCGGAGGACACGGTGGAGGTGTGCCCCGCTTGGGCTGAGCTTCGCCGTGTCCTCGTTGAAGCGATCGGTGGCGGCGACCCCTCGAGCCCGGCCCTGGTTCAGACCATGGTGCGGAGCGAGAGGGAATGGGATGCAGTCGCCTCCTTCTGCGAAGCAGTCATGCTAGCGAAGGAGGAGGCTGAACGCGCGAGAGAGAGGCAACTCTCTTCGTCACGTTCCAGCCGCCGCGGGAGACGTCTCGGGCGTCGGGGATCGCGAGCCGATATCCTACCACCGTAGCTTAGGTGCGGGCTTGCGGACGGCGAGCAGGGGTAGTTCACCATCCGGTAAGGACCAGGCCCAGGTCGGCGGCGCGTCGTGTTCCACGCACGCCTCAAAGAGCTGTCAGCACCAGTGACGGGGCCCCATAAGGCCATTGCCTGCAAGGGTTGCGGGAATATTCTAACGAGATACCGCGGCGCAGGAACTTAAGGGCAGCTCAAGGAACAGGGTGGGGTTTTAGTCAGTAGAAGTCTAACACTCCCTTCCTTCCTTTCTTTTTCCCTTCCCTTCTTGATTTTTAAACCCAAAAAATACCTACTAGTATTCCCCTTTCGGAACAGTCACTTCGGAGACCTGTTTCTGCCCTTTGGCAATAGGTACTTTTGCTAACTTTTGTATAGTCATTGTGTTGGTTTTTAAATATTAATATTTGTCCAGGCAATAGCGATCCCAACTCTGAAGACTACATAAATTTTTTAGCTTTCCATGGGTTTCTGCCGGCTCACCTCTTCCCGACTCGTGTCAATAACTGTCTGGATCATGTCTTCCTTAGATCCAACAAGTATTCGACTGTGCTGGTTCTAGATTCTTTCATCACTGACCATGCACCTGTGTTTTTCTGTCTGGAATCTGTTTCTCTTGTTAAGAAACCTAAAAGTATGCATCGACAAATTAATTTTCCGGGCTGCATTAGTCACCTAGAAACCATAGATTATTCTTGCATTTTTGATAGCACAGATCCTAATCATAGCGCGGAGTTACTTATTTCTGTCTTATCTGAGTCTATAAATACACACAGCAAATTAAAGAAAGTTCCACTCAGACAAAGTATTATTAAACCATGATTACACCTGGACTTTTAAGATGCATACGCAATCGTGATAAACTACATCTGAAATCAATGCAAGATCCTGAGAATCATTTGGCCAAACTAACACATTCTAGATATCGCAATTATTGCAATAACTTGCTTAAGAGGATCAAGTGCCAATATGAGCAGAACGAGCTGCAAAAGGCTAGCGGAAGTCTATTACTTATAAAAATTCGACGGCAAGAAGTAAATCAAGCGATCTCCTAAATAGCTGTAGAGACCCTGCCACCTCTGTTAACTCTATCAACACTTATTTTGCTAATTTTGGAGGTAATCTTGCTCGGAAGGTACAGCAGTCTCATCTTTATGAAAATTCAGTCTTCGACTACAACCCGCATGGCAATTCATTGGTGTTGCTCGAAACGGATTTTGCTGAGGTAAACTCTACAACGTGTAATTTAAAGGGTATATACATACCAAGTGCATGGCTTCTTTGGATGATAACAAACGATATGGCAAGGGTTTTGTAATCCTAAGTCTACGTGTGTAGAACTTATTACAAATACCAATACACTGGTACCAGAGACAGAATTTTTCAAATTAAGAAGAACGAAGGGAATTATCGTGTTATTGGCAAGTGACGTGGAAAGTTATTGACCCTCGTAGTGCTGTGACACGATTTTTATGATTGGTATTCAAGAAATATATGAAACCGATAATTTGGTATCAATTCTTTGAGTCAGTTATTTTGAGCTGAAACTTTGCATAGAGACTCCATACCAGATGTTGTCTTCAGCCCTTTTGGATAGATATGGAGTTTCCGTTACACGTTGTATAATTACGGATCTAAAGTATAACTGCGTGGTTGGATTTGACGGTATACCAGCCTCTGTTATTAAAGCTGCTAAGCATGTTCTCGTTCCTCCTATCACCCATGTGTGCAATCTGTGCTTATCAACGGGTACCTTTCCTAACGTCTTCAAAAAGGCACTAGTTTCGCCCATATTCAAAGGTGGGGATGGGGACCGTGTCGAAAACTATAGGTTTATATCGGTTCTTACGTCCTTGTCCAAAGACTTGGAAAAATTCTAAATAAAAGACTTCTAAATTATTTAGAGTCTTGTAGCATACCCTTCACTTTGATAACCAATCGCTCATACAATGCACAAAGGAATATTATTATAAATAGTATAAATTAAATATAATGTCAACAGTTATATGAGACGTGGGCGGAGGGCCGCGCTCCCACACAGTGACCACTGTTTAACTAATGTAAACACTACAATTATATATACACAATTCTATTTTAATAAAGAACATTCATTCCACATTCATTACTGCGACTTCACGCCTTGTCATTGCTCTCCCTAACTTATTCTCCAAAGTGCTGTCTAAAGTAATTCTCCGCTACCTTATAAATAATCTCTCAAAATAGTGCTCAACCATAGCACTAATCTAGTGCTACGAACCTAGCGCCAAAGTCTAATAATGCGATTGCCTCAAACCAATATGGTTTCAGGAAAGGTAAATCTACAGAGGACGCCGTTCTTGATCTCACAAATCATGTCATCAAGAACCTTGACACTAGGACTAAGACTTTGGGTATATTCTTGGATTTAGCCAAGGCTTTAGACACTGTCTCTACTTCCATTCTTTTGCAAGCTTTGGAGGTACTTGGAATAAGAGATACCGCTCTAAGCATTTTCGGTGATTCTCTTACTGGCCGTAGCCAGCGAGTAAAGCTGGAAAATTACATAAGTGATGATGAGAACCTATCTTTCGGAGTGCCACAGGGTAGTGTACTGGGGCCCACTCTCTTTCTGGTTTATATAAACCGACTCTGCCAACTCAATTTACCAAACTGTAAATTTTAGTTTATGCAGACGATACTGCTCTCATTATAAGTGGTGATACCTAGGCCTCTGTGCACTGCTCGGCAGAAAATGCATTAAATACCGTTATGAATTGGCTCTCCTGTAATCTTTTAACATTAAATGTTTCCAAAACAAACTTTATTGCATTTTCAGCTAATACTACTACGCAGCCTAACATCTCAGATATAAAGTTACATAGCTGCTCTCATCCTTTGCGAGATACCTGTAATTGTCCTTCTATTCACAGAACATCTTGTGTGAAGTACCTAGGAGTTTACATAGATTGCACACTGAGTTGGAGTAATCATATAGACTCAATAGTATCCCGTGTTCGTAAAATAATGTTTCCAATAAAGAGATTAAAATATGTGGTTGCTTTTCCATTGCTCAAAACTATTTATTTTGCTTTGGCTCAGTCGCTCCTAACTTACTGCACTTCAGTTTGGGGCGGCACTTTTAAGACACGGATGCTTCGACTTGAGAGGGCACAGAGGGCTGTTCTAAAGGTGATGCTGCAGAAAACTTACCGTTACCCTACAGCCCAGTTATGCAAGGACTCGTCTGTACTTACGTGCCGGCAACTCTGTGCTCTCCAAACAATCCTCCGTAAGCATTCTGCTCTTATTTATGGCCGTAACCTGCTAATAAATAAACGACGGAAAGATTTGGTGTGCCCTTCGTTTTTAACCAAGACTGCTCTGGCAAGCCGTGGCTATTCAAGTTTGAGCGGCCGCCTGTATAACGTCGTTAGTAAAAAGTGTAATATATATCCACTAACAAAGCGCAAATACAAGATGGTTGTAAGTGAATACTTAATGAGACTTTCTTACGAAGATACTGAAAGACTGTTCGCCCGATAGTCGTGAATAATAAGCGCGTATCTAACACATACACACACTATACTCAAACACACACTACACTCACATTAGTATGGGAGAAATACACACTTTCGAACACCCACACTTTCGTATTTCCTTGGATGCTCTTAGATTTAATTTTATATTTCAATAATTAATGTTGCTTTAAAAATAAATTTACTTTATAATTTAATTTTTGCTGAATAGAAATATTAATTATTTAAATCCTTCCGTTTTATATAGTAAAATGTACAGATGTAGACTTTGTATTGCTATTAGTATAATCTTTAATCACTAAGATTATCATACGGAATAATCTGTTACCAATAGCGTAGGAGGAAGGCGTCGATGTCTGTCACACAGTTCCAACTAGCGCGGACATCGATGTTTCACTCTATCTTTAGAAACTTTAATGTATGTCTATGTACTCAGTGTTTTAGATTAAGATAGACGAGTTGTACCAACATTTTTATTTATCAATAAATTATTCTTATTCTTACTCTGAAACTGGAACCTTTTTGCGGCATAATGGATCATGATCCAACGAGCCCCATTACCACATGTTCCAGTGTAACCCTTTTACCAATAATTGAAATAATATTTTTAACAAAATATAGGTCACCTATATCACACAACTGAACACAGTTTTATACAACTAGACACACATATGGAAGGAAAATCTGCAAAGACTTTAAAATTTCTAAATAACTTACAACCCAACTGTTTTCAAACATTACGTCAAATTTTTTTTCGTACTTAACCTACAGTTTTTTTTTTTATCAAATCTTTACGTGTCTATAAATCATCTTAAGCCGGCTCTACACGTTGGCCAACACAGTGGCGAATGTAGTGGCCAATGCTTATTGGCCAACGTGTAGACGGGGTGTTTGTGCATGTTGGGTGCACAAACACCCCCTCTACACGTTGGCGAATAGGCACTGGCCACTACATTCGCCACTGTGTTGGCCAACGTGTAGAGCCGGCTATAAAGGCAATTGTTTGAAAGATACTCTTTCGAAATGGTAAAATGTCCCCCCCCCCCCCCTCTATCTTTTGAAATAATAGAGAGAAAATTAATAGAAATATATATTCTGTAGATCTCAATGAAAACTTGTGACGAAAATGGTTTCAACAAGAAGACATATCACTTAAAAAAACCGCAAATACAACTTTGTCATTTATAAAACACCTAGTTAAAATTACTTATTTTGTATAGCTACTACGGAATCCCCCATGGTCTAGTCCGACTCGCACTTGGCCAATTTTTTATAGTTTTTTGGCACATTCTGATTCTAATGCATTTGCTTCAAATCGGTGTGCTCGTGTTGCCTGATGGAAAAATAGCTAATCGTTACACGGGAGCTGTAATTTGTTAGTAGAATTAGTTAATAAATAAAGAAATATTATAAACTAGCTGTGCAATTACTAGAAAAATATTATTTATGAAAAACTACAAATGAAATATTATTTTTTGTAATATTTTTAATCAAATATTTAGCAATATTTTTTCTGTGGTAGTTTATTTACATGACATCGGTGTCAGAGTGAAACAATAGCGTTGACAACACCGAAGTGAGCTGTCAAGACGTTTTACCTTTGAGAGAATGTAGAAACAATTGATTTTACACGTTTTATATAGTTGTTTTTCTGAGATTATTTACTTTGTTTATGAAGATTAAATATCCAGCCGTCTAACTGTCACACGATGGCAGCCGCGGCTCAAAGCGATTTATCGATCGCCGAGCTGAAGGCTGAGATCGAGAGGCTTGGCCGCGAGCTCGATCAAGCTAGTAGCGAGAAGATCCAGTCGGCGCAGCTGGGCTTGGTGCTACTGGAGGAGAAGAGCTCCCTGCAGCAACGATGCGACGAGCTGGAGAGCCTGTACGAGAACACCAAACACGACCTGGAAATCACACAAGAGGTTAGTGTCCTACATTCTGCTCATTTCACTCTTCATGCATTAATGGGTACATTAAAACAAGCCGAAACGGACATTTTCATTCGTCTTTTAACAATTCATATTATGCACTACTTTCAAAAGTCAAGTGAAAATAATGAGTATAACCTACATACCCTGTAACAGTTAGCTGTTTGATATTCTTAAAATTCAGCAAATATAACATAGACTGCATGCTACATTCGTATCAGATTAGTTATTTTCTTATTCATCATTCAGAAAAGTTAGAAATCACATGAAACTTAGTTATCGAAGTTTAGGAACGTTTTTCTAAATGTGAAAGTTTAGTACTTCTATGAGTTAGAAATTAGTTATATTATGAATAAAGTTACATACACTTAACTTATAAGAAATAACCATTTATTAAACTAGCACAAAAGTTTAATAATTAATTTTTAGTAAAATTGTATGTAGGTCTTAAATTATAAAAATTTAACCATCAAACATTCTTACAAGATAGTTTCCTGAAACACAATCAAATATTTGCTAAGCTCATATATAAGTTTTACAGTAGTGTGCTTATCAGTGCATACCATACCAATTTATTTCATGTTGGACTACTATAACTGACATTAATTTGCTTTCAGAAAAATTGCGACTATTTAAAACTGACCATGTATAATTAATTAGCCATTATACCTCTTATTTGAGAAATGTCATTTTTAAAACTATTTTTAGTCATTTAGAAATTATATTCTACTTAGGAGTATGACCTCATTACATAATTTGAATGGAATGGCAATAATTTAAAGTATTATCGGTATTCATATTTTTTTTAAAGTTTGTGTCATATTATCTTGTTTTTGACTACCCATTAAGACTTTCAAAGATCTACCAATGAAAGCCAACTTAAAATCTGTTTCAAACTATGATACAAGGAGAGTGTTTGTTATTGCACTCTTTTAAAACAGATATATTTGGTAGGTCTGAGAATAGGCTATTTTATTTTATCAATAGAAATAATTTATATGGCGAAACAACACTTGCCGGGTCAGCTAGTAATTTTATGTTTAGCTGGCTTTTAAACTACATTTATTATGAATTTAGGATTAATCCTCATCATACTTTCACAAAGCTATGCAAAATATTTTCACCTTGTTTCTAATATTTCTTGTACATTCATAGAACGCTGTAGTCTCCCCTCTTGGGGGTGGGCGCTAATGGTCATGACACAGTATTTCATACTGATGCGATTGTTCACATACATAAACTTTTGTAAACTGTTTTTTGTTGCAATAAATATATTTGTATTTCTAATATTGTTAGCATGAAAGTTGAATTATTATTCAATCACTACTAAGAACCAAGTTGAAAACTTTGAATAAAAATTTTGAAAACCTTGATGGCTATTCTGTATGTTCACGAACATAATCCTCTAAGAGATTATATACCTAATTAACATGTTGTGTCGGAATGTTCAGGTAACTCTTCTCTTTCAACACAAGCCTATCCACTGCTATTGTAGGACAGTTCTTCTAATAAGAGTCCCTTTCATCTCACCACTGTGTCTTTGAGCTATAGATAGGAGGTACCTTAATGTATTTTGTGGAAAACTATTCTGAAGCTATCATCTAATTGTGGAAATCAAACTTATTTTTCTCATTTTGTTACCAGGCTCTTATGAAACTAGACACAACACAGAAAGTAACGACCCGAAGTGGAATAGAGCAAGAAAATGCTCTCCTCAACGAGTCCGCTGCTATGGAGAGCTCTCTCACCCTTCAGATCCTGGAGCTGGAGAGTGAATCCAAACAGGTATTTATGATTTTCATTATAGGACTATATTTTAAGGGTCGATTCTCACTGAAAGAGCAGCAACCGGCAGTGGCTTTTTGAGACAAACAAATCATTTTAAATCTTATTTATGTGAATAAAAAGTTAATAGTAATTTTAAAAGAAGCACAAGTAGAGATGATAAACCTTTTTGAATTCCAATTAAATTTCGACTATAGTTTGTTTGATCTTAGGTTGAAAATTGTGTAACAGCACAAATATTTGCACAATGATGGTAGTCGTATTTTAGTTTAATTTATTAATTTCGATTCCTAAATGGGTCATGTTCTTTGATTATTATTATTTTTAAATCTGATTTAAAATGTAATAATAAAATATGGCTATTCTTTTCCAGTAGTAATCATTATAAAATAGTACCATTATACCCGGACTTTTAATTAGATGCAGCAGACTGACAGTTTCTGAGTTGTTAGGTAATGACGATTACGAAATTGTGATGTAACTAAATTCATTGATTCAGGAATAAAATTGAATACTTAACGATGTAAACATGTTCTTTTTTTTCAATTAAAAGTCTGGGTATAGATATTGTCTTTCGAATCAGTTTTTGATCTGCATACTTATCATGGGCTGACGTGAACTGTGTTCAAAAGCCCCTTAAAATAAAGATTAAAAAAAAAATACTTATCATTTGAGTATAATCAAATACTTACTTAATTTGAAGTGTAGACAGTCATTATAATTGAAACAAATGCGATGAGTTGGAGTACAAAGCCCATATTATTATAGAATGTGTAATAAAACTTGCTGCACTGAACAATGGAGTGCAGACCTAAAACAGTGAAAGGCGACGAGGCACAGGTGGACAACCTTCATCGCCTGGCTCATTGGAGAAGCGTTGCTTGTCTATTGTTTCTTCCTCCTTTTCACTACAGGTCTATCAGACTTACTGCAGGGTAACATACACACATGGTTGATATACCGTTGTGGCGACACATTGTATTTTGCTGAGCTAGCTCCTTCAGAGCTCTCACGGCCAACCGCTCCTAATGAATTCAGTCGCTACCCATAGGCCACAGTATAGACCCGCGTATACAGCGTATATAGACTTACGTCATAGACCGTGTCTTTGTATTAAATTAAGTGATATTATTAAATCTCCGTTAAACCGTCTTGTCGTACTAAATGCTTCCCCTCCACATGCCGGCTTCTGTACTCCCTACCACATATGACCCGTCAGCCTTCCATCGTCAGCCTTGCTCGTTCCATCGTAGCCCTCATGTATCGCTTACCATCAGGCAACATCGAGGTAAAGAGCAAGCTCATCCAAAAAAAAATAAATGATTCTATTTATAAAATTCTGTACATGGAATCGTATAGGGATTTTAAGAAGTGCATTGTTATATTTAAGAAAGATGTATTGTATCTGATATATTATAGCAAAAATACAATACTTTTATCAAAAAAGCAACCATAAAAAGTGACTAGGAATTTCCAATACAATCAGTCACGTTTGAAGCAGCCTAATGCAGTTGGCGGCATTTATTTGAGATAGATTTGTCAACGATTTCATGCCACCTGAAAAATGGAACTATTAAGTGTTTTTGCGGTTGGGATTTTTTTATATGACTTTTTTGGCAATTATTTCTTTATTATCAATAACGCACTTCTTAAACCCTCTGTTTATGTATAATATTATTAATGTGAAAGTGAGTGTGTTTGTATTTTACGTTTTCAGGCCTATATAAATCGTCCGATTTTGATGAATTTTGGTACAGAGTTGAAATGGGACCTGGAGGCGGTTATACGTTTCGATATGATTCGACAGTATTTGTTTGGAGATGTAGGAGTTGATTGTATCTGATAATACCGAAGTATGACGTAGTGAGTACAGAACCTACGCGGAAGTGAAAATTAATACCTTTTACTAATTGTATGAGTAATCCGCTACAGCTGATAAGGGAACACTAATACCCCACCACTAAAAACTTCGCTGTAGAATTATAGCCGATGACAAACTGCACGCTCACAAGCTGCACATGCCGATGAGATGTCTTCCACTGATGTAAAACAGTTTAATTTTAAATTATGACGAGCTTCTCATTATCTCGTTAAAATTTTTACCGAGACACATCTGACAGCATGCCTACGCTCGGTTTAATGAAATGGGAGCAATTGGCGTGAATCATCCGCGGACCCTCGGAGCAGTGCGCGTGAGACGCCCCTACTCTACACACTCTACCATTCTGCATCGAAGTACACTGTGTACTACCAAGAATATTATTTTCAACGCAGAAAATACTTCTAACCGTGATTAATCACAAGTTATCGGTGTTGCAGCAGTTGATACACCCGCGATCCACATAGACCTCTCGTCCGTGATGTAATGCTCCGAATGGCGTAAGCGCAGCCGTCGGGAATCCATAACACTGCTCCAGAAATACATTTTTATTTGCCCGGCCTTGATTCATGTATTCACGCATTACTCAATGATGTGTAATTTTTTAGCAATGCACACGACTTCTGTGCATTAGTGATTTTAAAATTATGCCGAATATTTAGTGCGTGTGCCAAGTGAATGTGTGGAAAATTGTAAATATGTTTTAGTGTAGTGCACGCGGATTGCCGGCGACACTGAAAAATGAATGAGGGAGGCGAGGTATAAATGTGTTATTATTTCGTGTTTATCCAACTGGCTATCCAGAAGGGGAGCTTGGGAGACATTACTCGTGTTTCACGTCTAGAAGTGTTTACCGTAATAATGGAATACTGTTGACGCTTGTTTAGTTGCTGGCAGCTCGCCACCAGAACAAATACGGCTAGATTTAATCTCCATTTACGGGTTTATCGACATAAAGTTGTCCCGTTCCGAAGTTTATGTCTCACATAATTTATGAATTCATTCAATAGGATCCTTTTATGTCGCAACTATTTGTGAGATAAAGTTCCGATAGAGAATTGTTCTGACTACTATTATTCGGTCAGTTATTCGTAGGGAATTCTATTACTTGTATTGTGGCTTGGAAACTAAATACTAATAATCAATAATCTTGTTAGTCCATCTAAGTTTCAAAGTAGGTACGAGTAATTCAAACTTAACGGCCTCATTCTCTGACAATAGTCGCGGTTCTAGCTGGAAGATTATTTTACAATCACTTCACCTCAACTTAAAATAGTAATCTTTAACTTTTATTTCTCTAAAAAGCCTTAGTTTTTAGGCTACAATGCGTTTTAAGCAAACGCGTTAAACTTCTGTAGCGGACCTAGGCAGTGCCGAAGCCACCCCATTTTTATCTGTGTGGGAAAATCATCAAATGACTCCTTCCGCTGTGGTTGGAGCGGAAGGGAGTGTCAGACTTCTACTGACTAAAAACCCACCCTGCGGGCCTAGACAAAATCCATTTTCTGTAAGCGTTAACGCCAACGGAAATATTAATTGTATGGAGTTGACATTTACTAACACGTGACAATCACGTGACATGTGGTTAGCAAATGTCAACTCCATACAATTTAATTTTTCCGTTGGCGTTAACGCTTACAGAAAATGGATTTTGTCTAGGCCCCCTGTTCCTTCACTTGTCGTTGCGTTTCAGAGCCACGAAATCTCGTAAGAATATTCCTGCAACCCTGACAGGCAATGGCCCTATCGAGTGCCCAACCCCCTAATTAATCAATCAATAATTAATAGCCTTTTAACATTTTAAATCAATCAATGTATTTTTATATATAATCCACCAACCCGCACTGTGCCCTCGTGGTGGTTTACGTCCCATTCCCGCCTATACAGAAGAGGCTTGTGTCCCAGCAGTGGGAACGTAATAGGCTGAATTATTATTACACTCGTATTATAAATAACTAGTACTCTCGCGGGGCTTCGCTCCCGTGGATTCTATCACGGTAAAAACATAACTCTCCTTTTTTGCAGTCGGGTAAAAAGTAGCCTATAACCTTCCTCAAGCTTCAAGCTACTTCCATACCAAATTTCATCCAAATCCACCCAGTACTTTCGAAGATTAGCGCGTTCAAGCAAACAAACAAACAAACAAACTAACACACTTTTCCGCTTTATAATATTAGTATAGATTAATTTATTTAACGTGTTAATTTCACCAACAAGTCCTTCTATTGCGTTAATTTCATTCTCGTGTTGTACGAGTCACGAGGTATGAGTAAGTGCGTGTGCCCGCAGGCTTGTAGGTCGTTTTTCTTATCACTTGTAGCAGATTTGTTTACAATGCCTGAATCAGAGCCGTCAGAACTATAGATGCTGGCGAGAAACATTCCGAATCATTCCCGTCGAATACTTCGGAAGTATTCTGAAATATTCCAAAACTTTGGGAATATTTCAACTGTCAAAAAAAAAACAGGAAAATCGACCTTTGAAGTCTGTTAATATACCAAAACCTGCTCCTAAGTAGGTAAGAACAAATACTTTTCTGAAAACCGCATCAAAACGTGTTTGCTTGCAAGGTTTGCCTTTATTTGCTTTTATTGACTGGGCTATTATACGCGTTAAGTAGGTAGGTAATGATTAATACCTACCTATGCGACTCGCGAATACTCGCGATGCGTACAGAGCTACATAAGTACAAACTAACCAAAAACATAGGTAACCCTTTTTCAAATAGCAAATCAAATATGCTTGGCCTGGATTTTTTATTTCACAACTGACATTTAAGGCTATAATCGCATAGCACGACTTACAACTCGATCGCCTAATGCATGTATTTTGACCAATAGGATGCACGAAGCGTATTTTAGTAGTGTTCGTAATAGTAAGTATTAATATAATGTTACACGCCCTGTACTCACAAAATGCATATTATTTCTAATTGGGCGAAAACAGGAAGGGATGTGGTTTGTCACTAGCTGCGCTTCCGCAGAAATATTTTCATAAGTGAGTATGCGTATCTTTGGCCGCTTCTTTTATTTTTAGGTAGGTACTATTACCTACCTAAAAATAAAAGAATAAAAATCCTGTTAATCGCAGGCTAATAAATCTACCTATAAAAATATCAACATATACTTAATCAATCCCATTTATAATAAAATAAACATTTATATTTTACTCTCGTAGCGTACATACGTACTCTCGCAGTGAACAATAATTAACTCACCCACCACCTAACAAGCAAACACATTTATTCCCATTGAATTATTCGGGCGAAATATTCGGAAACATTCGATTGCGGGGTACGAATCTTTCTCGCGCGGGTGAAAACTTCTCCGGGGAGCAGCATCCCCTCCCTCTTACCGCACCCCGCACCGCCATCGCCTGCACGCACGCACGACTCGTGGCCGGTGGCAGTCGGGTGCGCGCGTCGCGGTGCCAGCGTGGCGGCAGCGGCCGGCGCACAGAGATCGACGATCGATGCAAAATACGATTTTTCAGCAAAAAAAGTTGAAATCTTAATAAATAATTAAAAGTTTCTTTAAATCAGAATGATTCAAAATGAATTTATCATTTTGAATAATTCCCATTTAAAGAAACTTTCCCCGAAGTATTCCGGAAATATTCGGAATTATTCAGAAGTTTTGCAACTATAGTCAGAACGCATTATACCGTCCGGTGGCGGGCTAGCCCGTATGGAAGGTGGCCGGTGCACTCATTGTGAGCTGTATGTTGGCTGTGATTGGCTCATAACGAACAGGACGTGTATTTGATTTTATTACCACTGGCGACGACAATATCGACCAGTTACAAGTTCACTCTGGTCTTTATTGTCATCCTATTTGTTGCTTAATTAACAGTCCATCTCCAAAATAGTTTCACTATAAAATTTTCGCAATATTATACCAGTATACCATTTCCGTGATAACGGGAATGTTCTGCACAATGTACGAGTTACCGCGTCCCCGGACACCATGGCAACTTGAGGAACAGGGTGGGTTTTGCGCTAGTCAAAGTGTAACACTGTCTTCTGCTTTACCCACAGCTTTTGATGATTGTCTCCCGAAAAAAAGTGTGTTCAAAAGATCTTCAAAAAACCATCTCATGAGTTTTATCCCTTACGTGTTTTTAAAAATCTTCTTTAACTAACCATTAAAGTCTTAGATATCCCACAGCATACCTGCCATGTGGCCAATGTCATAGATCAATGATGGAAGCTGCTTAATACCAAGCGACTGTGTGACAGGCTTATTAAGAACGGCAATGACATGAATAACCCTGCTTAGTATTAGCGTGCGTCACACCTGACTCGATATCGAATCAGATTCTATAAAAATCAATGGGGTTGCTATTGATTACCTTTCTTCGTGTCTTTTTTAACAAATTTGAAACGACTTGTCTATAAATTGAATTTTTGTAGCAAGCAAGCGACCATGAATGACATAATCACATACAAATGGATTCTTGATCATAAAATGTTAAGGAAGGGCAGTAAAGCCATGGCTAAAGGATGAAGGACACGGGCTTACTAACTTAATACCTTTGGGAGGCTTCGTACCTATAAGGTTGTTATCCTTATGACCAGAAGAAGAACGACGAATAGTAGTAATTTCAAGATTGATTTAAATTATTAGAAGTACACTCTTAGCTATCTAGCAACGCCCGGGGTTGCGGATTTGTTCTTACGAAATATCAAAGCCCCGGAATTTAAAGGCCACTTGAGGATCAGGATTGGTTTTTAGTCAGTAATCTGACAGTCCCTTCCGCTGCCCCCAGAGCGGGAAAAGTTATTTCATGATTTTCACTCCGAAAACCCACCTTCTATATTGCTCCTCATGCCCCGTCACTTTTATACTTGATGATCTTATGTTAGTAATCAGCGAGCGGAGTTCGTGCGATGATTTTTGGGCCAAACGACACACTAATAAAAGCTTTTTACCAAAAAATTAAACCGACTCCCAAAAAACACTGCAAAATGAAAAATAATTTATTTTCGGTAGTCGGTGTCTTTAGTTTTGTATTTTCGTTTTTGGCACCGACTTCCGAAATTAAAGTTATTTTTCACTTTGCAGTGTTTTTTGGGAGTCAGTTTAATTTTTTGATAAAAAGCTTTTATTTCACTCTTTTTAGATGGTCTATTTTTAATTTACCTAGTTACAAGAGCCTAAATGTCAACTACTTATAATCTTTTACAAAATATTGCTTTTCCCAATGCTGGGCCGTTAATTGTTGAGGAGTTCTCCTGGTACTTCACCATCAGCTCTACATCACCATATGCATTGTGACGAGCATAAAGTGCTTAACATCCATATTCAAGTAATCGAATCGCAATCCACTCAATACTTATTATTGAGTAGTTTCGGCGGCCATCTGTGGTCTTCATCATCAGTTCTACTTCCTCAAATGGTACTTTTTGAGAGCAACTGCACAAATTACTATAATAAATACCCAAAACATCATAGGTGTGCCTATAATATTTGTAGAGTTCCCTCGATTTCTCCAGGATCCCATCATCAGATCCTGACTTTTATGAAAATGGGACCAATTTCGAAGATTTCCCCTTTCAATCAAAAAAAGATATTTCCAAATCGGTTCAGCCGTCTTCGAGTAATCGGTGATTATACATAAAAAAAAAAATATATACGCGTCGAATTGATAACCTACTCTTTTTGTCGTCGGTTGAAAAGCCCCTGAAATAAAGGTAACTCAAGGATCTTCTACCTACTAACTGGATTGCTTACGAATGATTCAAAGAATACAGAAAGTCTTTCTTAACTGTTAAACAATAGAGTATAAACTTGCACGCATAAAACTGAAGGAACTATTCGTTCCGAGCGAGACAGTGCCGTGTGTGGACTGTGTCCCTTTCTTCTGTGTGTCAGATTAAAAATATTTATTTCAATGGTAATTTTTTCCCCCTGTCTGTTGTAGTAATAACACCTAGTTTTAAACTTCTTTGGAATTCTATCTTTAAAATGAATTACCATTATTACTGTATGCATATTAATGAAAATTAAAGTTATTTTACCATGCAAACACTCTTGTGTTTAAACCAAAAAAAATGGAATTTGTAAGAATTAGTAGTGATACATTATACTATACCTGGCAATTACTACATTGCCGTCTGACGTTTACTTGACATCTGTATGTTTATAAATTTGAATTATATTTAATTTTGTGAGTTTTCGTAATATTAAAGTGCAAGTTATTGTAACCATGGTAAGAACGTGTTTTGTGGTTAATTGCAAGAGTGAAAAGTGTACCCCGGGTCTGGAATTTCCCTTTTTAAGTAAGTCTTGTGACTTTGTTTACAAATTGCATTTAGGGTGACTATGTTTTCAATGTAAAAGTGGATGTTCTTCTCTTTATTCTTCTTATTTATTATTTTTCTTTCTTCTCATTATATATTATTTTTTGTTATTTTAAGCTTTCCTAAAAATGATGATCTTCGAGACCGGTGGCTCAGTGTTCTACACAGAAAAGGGTCAGAAACGGTTCTAAAATTTGTAGCCGCCATTTCAAGCCCGAAGAAATATTGCATTTCGAAACAAGATCATATGATGCAATTCCATCCATTTTCCCTAAAGTAAGTTATCAATCTTTACAAATGACATGAAGATCACCGTTTTGAAATAGAATATGAGCATAGCAAGATGAATTTTCATTTTGAATCTATCTTAAACATAAATACTAAAATTTTGTTCTCATCAATCTATTATTATTTTAGATTCCTGTTAAAGCGAAACAAATAAATGTTTTAAGTACTATAATATTGAAACCCACTAAAAAAGAATATACAACCTGTACTGGGCACATTCAAAGATCAGTAAGTGAAAGTTATGAAAGGAGTCAAATTAATAAGCATAAAAGTCGACATTTTTCTTGATTTATTTACTTTTGCTTAGCAAATTGATGGCAAAAATATTTTATATCATTTTGGCCAAAAACTCAGCTAAGCAAACTTGCTTACAAGTGTAGTTTATTATATTAATAATTACTTATAACTTAATTACTTAACTTTTGTCCACTGCAGTTAGTTAATGTCGACAAATAATAATAATAATTCATAATTTAAAGATTATTTCCATACTTTTAACTAATAATAGTGTAATACATTTTTTAGGGTTGTGTGTCAAGCCAATCTTGTAACAAACCTGCAGCTGCAACATATGAGGAACTAGAAAATATAGAACCAACCTAATAATAATAACCTTATAATTGTCATTCGATCTGCCTCCTTCATGTTTAGAATTATGTATGTTAATAATATTGATTTCTAACCTTAAATAGCACATGTGGTGTGTTAGCCTGTAATTAATTGTTACACTTATAAATGTAATATGACTGTTTCATACAAATGTATAGTGTAAACAATTGTAGGTTAACCTAAATAAATATATACATAAATAAATTATATCTCTTCTGTTATTCTTTCTATTTATAATCATCGTTTATCATGAAGGGTTTTAGTAGTTTTAATTATGTATAAACATTGCATCATTTTATTTTTAGTCTACTGGTTCTGACCGTACAAGTGTCGAATAAACGTAGATTACCAATTAATGCACGTTTGTTTGGACGTCTGTACCACTGCCTATCAAGGCCAAGCCTTCGAAGAATTGTCAGCTGGTGATTCTGTTATTAATTCTGTATCTGCAATAATTGTATTTGTATCACGGGTCTTAACCACTTTGAAAGTTTATAATTCCACGCAATAAAGTCTGCTTAACAAAACCAATTTTGCGTTTAGCCCGTATAAGGAAGGGTTTATTATAGAAATTAGCACGCTCAATATAAGTTCCCCAGATATATATTGAGAACTAGCTTTTCACCCACATGGAATTCTGTTATATCGCGCTACCGAGCAACTATTCAAAAATCTGAGATAGAAAGAACCCTATATAGTTCCCAGGGTTTTAAACTATCTCCATGCCAAATTTTTCGAAAGCGGCTCTGTGATTTAACCATGAAAGCGTAACAGACCGATACAGACCTTTGTATTTATAATTGAATTTATTTCTTTCTTTCTATTTAATACGTTATTAAGAAAAAAACTGGCCAAGTACGAGTCGGACTCGCGCATGATGGGTATTTTTATAGGTAGGTAATGAATGGTACGGAACCATTACCTATAAAAAGCGCCAAAAATATCACAACTGTTGTATGGGAGTCTCCCTTAAATATTTATTTTAATTAATTTATAGTATTTTTTGTTATAGCGGTAACAGAAATACATCATTTGTAAGGTTAATAATAAGTGTCTTAAAAAAACCTGCAAATATTGCATCAAATAAAATTGTCCTTACGTTTATCGCGAATTGATATCCACACTACTAGAAAGAGATAGCTAGGTCCTTCGAGGGTATACTCTTCGGAACGGATTTGAGCTTCGCGTCCGCATTCCAGTTTAGGTACAAGTTCCTTGAGGTAACTAGACTCGTAAGTTAAAATCAAAAACTTGTCTATGTCTCAAAAAATATTTCAGTCATAACTTCTTTAATCTATGCAAGCAACCTGTAATAAAACCTATGTTGCTTGCTTCATTCATATTACTCTATGATACCTAGGTAGTTCTCTGTTAGCTTTTTGAACTAAAGCCTGACCGTGTCACGTTTACGATTGGCCGCTCCCTGTCGGTGCCTATTTGCGAAACAGGCGGGGCTCGTTTCCCAGAGTGCTTACAGTAGCAGTACTTTTAAATACTTTCAAATATTTGCTCCATTTAACAAATGAGGTTTTATCAGTATTTAGAATCTGAATGAAGACTACACTGCAATAATCGAAGCTCTGCCACAGCTTTTTTTGATGATGAAGTTTATTGGTCCTCGAATTGATACAAAAAGGTCGTAAACGCAAGTCCTATAAAACAAATCCTAACAGAATCTGAATGAAGATTATATCTCTATAGTAGAAGCTCTGCCACCATTATTTTTGATGATAGCCAGACTTTATTGGTCCTCGAGTTGATACAAAGAGGTCGTAAACGTAGACTCCACAAACCTAATCCTGTCTTGAGTATTTTCGTGTAGGACATAGGCATGGCATGACAGGACATGGATAATATTCTGTATTTTGTGTGCTAAAAAGTACGTTTTCGAAATTTAAAATTAACTTTGCCTAATGATTTTTAAAAGTAACCCTAAATTCATTCCGACTTCAACTTCATTCAAGTCCTCAAATTATTTGAAATAATGCTTGCCAATAGGTAGAAATTAGACCATAAATAAATAAATTTCAAATTAATATGCGTACGGCTCAATGCCCGTACGGCTTAGGGGTGGAATTCCCTGCCGGAGTCTGTGTTTCTCGATAGCCATAACCTCGGGGTCTTTAAGTCAAGAATGAATAGATTACTTCTAGGTAGGGCTGCCATCGCCAAATTTGCCGGACCCAGTCAAAGACACCTATAAACCCCAGATTTTTTGGGTAAAATCACAGTTTTTCCCCAGACATTTTTGAACTTGAAACTAAAAACAACGATGTTTAATTATGGTTTTTATTTACTGATAAAGTGATAACATTGTAGAGCTTTAGAATTTTTTTAATAACAGTCTCTTCCTTTTCATTTAATCAACGTAACATAAACAATGAGATGAAATACCATAGGAAAATAATAATAGAGACCGTGCTTTTTGGTACCCATTAAAAACCAATGTGTGTCCGGGTTTTTACCTGGACGCTTATTTGAAAAATCCCCCCGAACGCCCCTGGACGCTCTCCAAACTAGGACAAATCTGGGAAAACCCGGACGGATGGCAGTTCTTCTTCTAGGTAAGCGTGCTCCATCTTCGACCACATCATCACTTACCATCAGGTGAGATGGTGGTCAAACGCGAGCCTATTATCAATAAAAAAATAGCTTTCTGCACTCCTTGTCTGTATAAATGTAAACTGTGCCGATTTTCATACATCGCCATCCGCGGCATTTTCGAAAAAAATTATACAAAGTACGTATTAAATAAGATTTATGGTCATGAATTTTCACAATTAATACTTTTACGTCCTGGACAAAATACATAAAGATAATGTAGACTGATGGGTGTGGTAGATATCATACCATTAATTACACTCTAAAAGAGTGGTAGTAATTATAAAAAATAATGATCGCGGCGTTTCAACGTCGCTTTATGATATCAAGCCGTAAATTTACGTTAGCGCCCCTAACCCTTGTTCGCGGTTACGTGCCGTTACATACAATGAAGACTTAATGGGAGGGAATGTACTCGTAAAATAATACTACGTCCGCTGTTTTTGATATTTTTGCTGTCTCTCTCTCCTTTACAGTTTTACCTATACCCGCTATTTCAGGTATGTTTGGTCGAATTGAAGGGTAATGTTCTGTATTTGATAATACAGTACAATCCGGTTAAAATGACATCGATCAAAGTGAAGTGACAAACACGTCATACAAAGTGAAATCTATTGTAGTCGTTTGTCAAGTTTTTTTTTAAATTTACTATCAGTCGCGCGGGACTTCGCTCTCGTGGACTTTATCACAATAAAAACGTTAATATAAGTTCCTCAAGCTACTTCCATTCAAATTTCATCCAAATTCACCCAATACTTTCGAAAATTAGCGCATTTAAACAAACAAACATACAAACTTTCCCGCTTACTAATATTAGAATAGATAAAGTTCATTTTTATGCGAATGTGAGAACATTGTAAGACACTTGGATTCGTTTTTCTATTTCTTATTTGTAATTACTATGGTAATAATACTTTCTTCTCATACCTACACTTATCAGAAGAATCGAAACACTTTACAAGTTAATGTTTTGTAAGGATTATCAGAAAAACATGTACCTATATTTAGGAATACATGTCTAATGTCGTTTAGTAGTGAATAATATGAGGTTTTCAAATCCTAATGTTAATGTTCTAAATTCAAATTAAATTTTCATAGGTTTCTTATTTTGTTGAACAAGTCATTTTTTATGAAGGAAATTGTTAAAACAACACACGTAAATGAAAAAAAAAAGCTAGGAAACGTTTATTTAATAACTTGTAAGGAAGGTAGGGCATGCGAAAGAAGTTTATGAAGGAGGACAGAAACGAACTTTGTTCAACCTTAACGCACCTACCTACCACTTCCTAGTGTTTAAGCTGGGAATTAGACAGTAACTAACTCTCATGACGTCGCAGTCGTAATACTTTATGCTACTACCGATTTGCTACGCAGCGGAACTAATGATGAAACAAACCTAATTTAATTAAGCGATCAAAATTCATCATCTAATGGCGCTATCGTCCATAAACGATCGACAAATACTCGATTAACATTCATGCTTAATATAGTTATCTCTAAATCTGAAACATAAATTCAGTTTATAGTCGAGTTATTAAACCTGTATCGCGTGTGTTCAAACCTCCATGATTATTTTCACGTCATAAAACGTGACGAACGGCTATCCGTTTCCATCAATAATGTTTTATCACGTTTCAAACACCTTTATAATGTCTAATGTATATTGCCGAGATTTATTACTTGTTAAAGTTTTTATATTCTACATCTATGAAGTACATGTCGTATTTCATTGTAGCAGGTTTTTATAAACGTTCTCTAGTATCTGTTGTCTATGATAATGTATTGTTTTTTAGCCGCTGCGTTTGTCTGGGCGACTGCTGAGCGTGGTATTGTGGGGCTAACCCCACAATAAACTAACAAACACTAAAACAAAAACTGTTATTTATATAATTTTACTTTATGATTCTTAGTAGCCACCAATAATTATAATCAGCCTACAATGTCCTCAATGACACAGGCCTCCTGTTTATGAGAGGGTATGATTCTTAGTAGCCACCAATAATTATAATCAGCCTACAATGTCCTCAATGACACAGGCCTCCTGTTTATGAGAGGGTATGGGCCGCAATCCATCACTGGGCCCGAGAACGGGTTAATGGGTGCCACTAATATTCGAACTTGCGGTTCTAGAACGTGCCGGTTGCCTGTTGTTTTCCTAGTAGCCACAAGAAGCTGGCATTTTTATTCAGTTTATGTCCAGAGGCTCAAAAGGTCCTTCTGCACATATCCTACAATTTTCTATAATAACTGAATTCTCAAGTTGTACAATTCTTCTTTCCGCAGTTACGTCACGAATTAGATCGCGTAGTAAGCGAAAGAGACCGCTTGCTGGCCGAAAGTTCCGAGCTCGGGCATGACAAACAGTCTCGCGAGTCGGAGCGCGCGGCCTTGAGGGCGGAGCTCCGGGAGGCCCGGCAGAGAGAGCAGAGACTGCTGGTGGATATAGGAGATTTGGAAGACGAGAACATATCGCTGCAGAAGCAAGTGTCTGCGCTAAGGTCGTCACAGGTGAGTTTCTAAATTGCTTGGTGCAACCTCTTTGGAATGTCGACGATAAAAAAAAAATGTTTCGCTGCCATAATTGCTATAGCCGCAGAACTGTTAGTAGGTACAATAGCAAAGACATGATTATTCATTTCTTTATTTGGGAATAACAAACAGTTACACAAAGCAAAGCACTTATATTCAAGTATCATACAGTATACAAGAATGCATGTGTAACCCATTGCGTTATCCACAGATTAAATTGTACGATATCATAAAGTTACAAGAGTCAAAATAAAACTGAAATAAATAAAACGATATAAAATCGTGATGAAAGGCTTATATTATTCAATTTACAAATAAAATACTGTGTGACACTAACGAAACAGTAAAGAAGGAAAAGGTTGCCTTCATTCTATTCTTTATTCAAAATAGGTTACACAGGCTCATAAAATTAATAATCCGAACTACATGGTAAAATATTCAAAGAGACACAAATTGCCTTGTTACAGTTTATTCTAAAAATATTCTCCCCCTCCGAACTGTTCACATCACAATTGCCTATAGACACAATTTAGTGCCCTATTGATATTTTACGCGCAACATTGGAGCCGTGCCCATCGCTAGTCGCGAAACCTGCCGCCTAATTGATCGGCCCATCTATCTCCATGCAAATCGCATCTGGAACTTTTGCTCTATTGAACTTTCCAAACTGTTTTAGAATTTTGTTTTTAAGGATGGAGTATTGCTTATTGTATCTTTGAATTCAAGTGGCTTGGAATTGTAAGTGATACTTTGTAACGGCATTTGCCAGTAATGTGAATTTTACCCACATTTCTAGTTCTCTTTTTAATGGTCATATTTACAAGAGGTTCTCTGTGTGAAAACAAAAGTTGGCCACAGTTAAATATTGAAGAAAGTGACTTTTATGAGATTTATATGGGGTTTTCTATGTAGACCATCAAATGCATATGACTCACTTTTAAAACCCGCTCAACGATCTGAGTTAGATTCTTAGTTTACTGAGTTACTTTATTCCGTTAAAAGATTTTTAATAGCTGATAAAAATAGTGAAGTAAGTGAAAGAACTTAAAGGTTAAGCAACGCTTGCCGAGATTGGTCCGTAGATGGGTGCCCCTACCCATCTTAACATATTGTTACGAGCTGGGGTTCGGAATAGAAATAGTTTACACCAATTAAACCAAAATTAACACTTTATTTAAATAAACACAAAACAAAAATCAACACAGTTATTCACAGTACAATACTTGTCACTTAACACTTAAATCGCACCGAAATTCACTTGTAAAACTTCGAATTATATCGCGTCGTATCTTGAAATAAGACCGACTGACTGCGTCCCTTTGCGATCTATTTATACCCCGGTCTATGAATTCCAGAACATTCTTGTAAAATCGACTCACTGTTTATACTGCCAAGAATGCTCCAGAAGCCACTTGAAATATTCAGTACTGCTACTCGCCGCTAGATGGCGTTAGTGTCTCAACTCGATATACTCAATACTGCTACTCGCGTCTAGATGGCGTTAGTGTCTCGAACATTCTAGATTTATGTCGAAGTTTCTCGACGTACTTCACTAAGCGACTAGCGTAACAATATCGTGCCTTCGTGCCTCAGAAAGCACGTGAAGTCATTGGTTCCGGCTGTCATTTTTGCATCTTTGATAGTCGTTACGAGTAGTCAGAAAATCTAACAGTCTTGCCAAGAGTATTGTGTTACCCAGCCACTGGGTATAAGCAATTGCTTCATATGAAACACTAGTACTTAGCTTAATCAGGTTAGACCGCCGATCCCAACATGTTATTTGGAAAAGTCTTAGAAGATTCTCTGATTGATTGATTGATCTGATATAAATTGTAAAATAGAGTCAAATTTTCATTCTCATTAGCTTAATTCAAATTCTTTATTTCGGATGATTATAATCCATTGTGTTTGTAGAGGCTTAGGCTAGGGTTAGTGAAAATCAAAAGGAAATACATAAAGCCGGTTCCGCTGCGCCAATTTTCTAACAAAACATGTTATCAAAACATGTTAGTAAAACCGCTGCGCCTATTGTTGTAATGTTTTTGTTTAGTTTTAGATGTTCAGAAAGTGATTATCAAGAGCGGTTATCATTAATTTTACCAGATATAGAGAAGAAAACAACGTGGAGGAACGATGTGATTCCTCCTGACATGAGATTAGGTGTGGCAATTCTGTCTCTGAGATTAAAAAATAGGGATAGTGAGCGCGAACACAAAATGCGTCACTTTCCGTTCCCCGCAGGTGAACGCGGATGATGTTATCCATTCGGCTCGGCAAACATGTTATTGTGTTTTTGCTAACAAAACTTTTAGACCACGCCTATATTCTGTTAGCAAACAATGTTATACTGTTTGCAAACACGAAAACACGTCGCAGCGGACCCGGCTTAATAAAATTATAGATTATAAAAAGTAAAGTTGCTTCTAGTTACAAAATTGAAAAGTGATCAAATGGTTCTTTCATTAAACAATATCATCTCGCAGGTCGAATTCGAAGGTTTAAAACATGAAGTCAGACAACTTCGCGAAGAGGCTGAAAATGCACGCGCCATGGCCGAGGAAACTGCAGCGCTGCGGCGTATCGCTGAGCGGCAGCTAGCGGAAGCGCTTGAAGCGCTTCAAGCTGAAAGAGAAGCCAAGTTCGCCGCCAAGAAGGAACTTGACGCACATCTTAGCAAGGAAGCCGCCTACAATATCACAAACTTGGCATATAGTATACGAGGTAAGTTTATATTTTTGTTTCTGTCAAAATATCTTCAATCTGAGTCGATTGCTCTTGATCCTCGGTACCTTTATCCTTCTGGTACCTCACAACTACAGCCTATTTTATATGCATTTTTTCATTTATTACCGAATGAAACACGTCGTTTTACTTAAGCGATATTATCCGATTCGTCACTTGACTTAATAATTATCTACAATATCAATTTCTTAGAAATCATACATTTCTAAGAAATTGTAATAGTAGAAATATTAAAAGTCACGATTTCAAGTCTGTCATTCTTGACTATAATATTCTTTGTGTAATATTTTGAATATGGAACAAATTAGCGGCTTCATGTTTTAAAAGTTGTACAAGTACGCTATCTAGCATAATTGTTATGCTAGAGAGGGTACTTTTGAAACTTTACCAACGTAATGTAAGTGATGTTAATAAGGCATTGTCATAATTTATTAAAAAACAAATAGTACAGTGCATTCGTTTTATCACTTTGGGAGTACCTTACGAATCCTGATGGCCGACGCAAACTTAAAAGGTAAATAAATAAAGGAACAACATAATAGTATAGGATCCCACAATAAAACGACCTTCACCGAGCTGGTTAATGGATGAAAAGTATTTTATATCCAATTAAATATGTCAATAAATATATTGCAAAGGGGTTGTCTAAAAAATTTCAGTCCAGAATATGATTAATTAACAATTTAAAAAAATATTTTTTTATAAACATTTCACTGGTTTGATTGATAGACGAATTCCATGCCAACCGAAAGTATGAAGCCTATAGAATATGCAAACGTTAGGTTGACTATTTTTTTCCCGTCACAAAACTTGGGTAGGCAGGTATTAACAGGTAAATCGATACTAGTAACTTGCACCAGTCTGGTTAATGAATTAAAGTTAAATTAAAATAAAGATTATTTCATTACGAACACGGTGGTATAGGGTTGTCTGCGAAAATCAGTCCTGAATTCCGGTTGTCGAGTTTTAAAAAGTGAAATATTGCTGCAAGTGAATATGTGAATATATGAGTTTTTGCGTCATTAACAGATGAAGCCGATATTTTCATTATCGAAAAAATGAACACCGTTCAAGAATTTACTGTATTTTAATAAAATTGGACAAGTGCGAGTCAGACTCGCCCATGAAGGGTTCCGTAGTAACTACGCCAAATAACTTTGTTTTTCATAGTGTTTGTATGAATTACAAAGTTGTATTTGTGGTTTTAGAAAATATGCTCTATCTCAAAAACTGCTGACCCGATCTGGTTCAAACCAATTTTCGTTGAAAGTTTACATTAAGATCTACAGCACATATTTTTTTAGATTTTTCACTCCATTATTATAGAAGTTAGAGGAGGGGGGGGACACATTTTACAACTTTGGTAGCGTATATCTTTTAAACGATTGACTTTATGAAAAAATGGTTTTAGAAACCTCGATGTCATTTTTAAAGACCTTTCTATAGATACTTTCAGTTTCATTTCCATGTATGGGGAGCCTCCCCTTAATTTTAAATGTAGTTTTTTTTTTTAAATCGGAAAGCGGTTCACAGAATACATCTACCTACCAAGTTTTACATGTATAGTCCTAATAGTTTCGGAATAAAATGGCTGTGACATACGGACGGACGGACAGACAGACATGACGAAACTGTAATAAGGGTTCCGTGTTTTGCCATTCGGCTACGGAACCTTAAAAATCTGAGTAACTTATTTAATTCATTGTTCGACACAGGCTTTTCGATCCCCCGCCGTTTAAAAACGATTAACAACTAGTATTAGTCAACGAGATCCTCGCAAAGATTTTCCAATTGCAGCCTATCCAAGCTTTGGTATTCTTCGTCAAATCGTTGAGCTAGGATACACCGGCTGCATCTAGTTTAAATTTACACATGAAATTGTTATATAACCAATATGCAAAATAAATATCATTATTCATATTATTATTCAACTAGCAGTCAGACGGGGCTTTGCTCCCGTAGACTTTATCACGATAAAAACGTAACCCTCCTTTTTTCAGTCGGGTAAAATGCCTATAACTTTCCTCAAGCTTCAAACTACTTCCATACCAAATTTCATCCACTTTCGAAGATTATCGCGTTCAGACAAACAAACAAACTTTTCCGCTTTATAATATTTGTATAGGTACTTCACCATAAACCATGTTTTGTGCATCAGGTATGCCAGAAGACGGCACAGAAGACGAGGGTGAACCCGGCGGTTCGTCATCAGCGGACCTCGCCGGAGCCATGGGCGACCATCACGCCGACCTGTTCTCCGAAGTACACCTGCACGAGATATCACGTCTTGAGAAACAACTTGAACAGGCCCACAACGAAAATGTAAGTCTTACTTTATACATATTGTAGGTGTAGGTTGAGGACTATGTAACTGGTTTTTTCTAGCTCGGAGATAATCACAATTTAGTGTTTTAAACATTTTCAGTTAACGGAATTTAAACGTGTGCGTTAATTATAATACATCTTGTATATGTCCAGCATTGGATGTTTTTCGACCGATAAAATGATGACAATGATGTTGACCGAAGCGGTCAACTTTTTATCAAACTTAAAACAAAAAATATGTTGCAACTCTTCGTATTTTAGTTCAGTGGAGTTCAAAATACACTGCTTTACAGTAAAAATACAAGTACATACTACAATGTCCGTGGAACCAAAAAGTTGATTCGTTCATCAAATATTCAAGCTCACTCCACCAGACTCTGTATGCATATTTGAGTCCTGTTTAACAAAGCTGACCTCATTCATGAACTTCAACTACCTTGAATGTTTCATGAGATTTGGGAATTGATACTAATTAGATAACGTGAGGTTACTTGACAGCAGACTGGATGTAATGGAGCAATTTAGTTTTCGGCGGCGATGAGCCAGAATTGTGTCATCTTTTATGCATCAGATTAGCGGAGAGTTACTGGATAACAAGTTTTTGAAACAGATTCGGCGAGCTATAAATAGTAGCAAGTATATATATAGTCTAGTATAGCAACAAATAATAGTAACAAGTGATAGTGTAGTAGCAATATAATCTTTTTTTTTCGGAGCGAATATCATCTAATTGCTTCTCCCGCTCTGTGTAGAGTGGAAGGGAGTGTCAGACTTCTACTGACTAAAAACCCACGTTGTTTCTTCCCTGCCCTTACGTTCCGGGGCAGTGGTATCTCGTTAGATCATTCTCGCAACCCTGGCAGGAGATAATAATATGAGGGTTTTAGATACCCTAAATAATAATATAAAACTTACTTACTATGCAGCTAAGCCACAAAAAGTTATAGTAAAGTTTTTTCAGATGAAAAAACATTCGTTAATTTTTTTAAGATTGCAAGGTTTTTCAAATGATTTTTTGTTTAACCACTGTGTGGTAGCTTCGTATAAATGCATATTAAGTATACTACATCAGATTTCCTTAAACTATAAAGACTATCTAATCGTTAATGGCACAGGCCATGGCATGCTTGGACAGACTAGTGCCTAAATATTAATAATATTTATTATAAAAATGTACCTCTTTAATTTTGTAACCAGAGTCGCTAATTTAAACATCATATATACAAACGTATTAGGGGTAGTTCTTCGAAATTTGATTCTTCGACTGATTCATATGGCATATAAAGCATTTGGGGCTAAACTAGGCATAGTCAATATTTCAGCCCTCGACGCCGAACCCTCTGTTAACAGTTTGACTTAAGGACGCATGTTCAAAATTGATAGGTATCAAATCGCATCACTACATAGACAAGGCTCAAACACACACAAACGTACGAATAGCTCCGCGAATTATGGGTACGTAAAGTCATTTTGATACTTTAGATTATTTAATTTTTTTTTAATGGCTTCATGGTTGCTTTTATTTTGTGTGCTGTTTGATGTCATGAAATTATTGGAGTGACTTGTAGGTACACTTCGATGACTGGTACTGGATCTCTTTGACAACAAGATGTAAATGTGTAGTTTTTTTTTATTATGGTTTCGTAGCCGATTGGCAAAAAACAGAACCCTTATAGTTTCGTCATGTCTGTCTATCTGCCCGTCCGTCCGTAAGTCACAGCCATTTTATTCCGAAACTGTTATGACTACCTACATGTTAAACTTGGTAGGTAGATGTATTCTGTTCCGCCGAGTTGAACCGCTTTCCGATTGATAGACAAAAATATATAAATTTAAGGGGGGCTCCTCATACATGGAACTGAACCTAAAAATATTTTTAAGCTATTGCATAGCTTTTATCGCGGGCTTTGAGCGCGGCGACCGAATCAAGAAATTCCGTAACGAAAATAAAACCTAATACGGTCGAATATGGTCAGTTATTTCAATTCGGGTTACTAACGTTCTATTAGCGTGTTTAGTAAAGAATCGGATTGGTAACCGTCAGTATTTTGGATCAAACCCAGGGTCTCATCATATCTTTTTATGATTTCTTTTTTATTGAAAGTACATTTATATTATACTTACTAGCTTCTGCCCGCGACTTCGTTCACGTGGAAGGGGGTTCCCGCGTAAATCCCGAACCCGTAGGAATTTCGGGATAAAAACTATCCTACGTCCTTCCCAGAGTCCTAAACTATTCCCACGCCAAATTTCATCTAAATCGGTTCAGCGGTTTAGGCGTGAAAAGGTAACACACAGACAGACAGAGTTACTTTCACATTTATAATATTAGTATGGATTTAGATATTTTGTAAATATTTTGTTGAATAAAATAAGAAACATTTACATTTTTTTATAGGAGAAAGAAAGTCTAAAATGTCAACGCCGCGAGAAATAGCTTAAAACTAAAAATGTGGTATAATTGACCCGGTAACTTGAATTAATATCAAAGAAAAAAAAATACTGCATAAATAAAAAAATATATAAATAATTATAATTGCATAAGTTGATAAAAAATGCTATGCAATAGCTTTACCGCGGCAGTCCCCGAGTGCCACACGGGTTTTATTTTTTTCATCAAACCTTTTCGTGTGCGGTATCTATAGACAGGTCTTTAAAAATTATATCGGTTCCTAAAACTACTTCTTCTTAAAGTCAATCGTTTAAAAGATATACGCTTCCAAAGTGGTAAAATGTGTCCCCCCTCTCTAACTTTTATAATAGAATAAAAAAAATATGCTGTAGGTTTTAATGAAAACTTTCATTAAAATGGTTTGAATGATATCGGGTCAGTAGTTTTTGAGATTTAGCACATTTTCTAAAACCGCAAATATAACTTTGTATTTCATACAAACACTATGAAAAACAAAGTTATTTGGCGTAGTTGCAAAAAATGTAAATAAGCTAGTTTTAAGAAATTTGTAAGTATTGTTTTGTCAAATAAATATACATATTACTTATATTATATCATTATAGTTACTTACTACTATATATATATATATAAATATATAATAAAAAAAAATATCATGAAAAAAATCATTTTAACTAAAAATAAGACATATTTCCAAAAATAACAAGTTGGAAGTATTTTTTTTTTGTTTTTAGTGTTTTGGTTTGTCGACTAGTGCTTTACCTAGTTACAAAAGCCTAAATGTAAACTACTTATCACCATTTACAAAATATTGCTTTTCCCGATGCAGAGCCGTTCATTTTTGAGGAGTTCTTCAGGTACTTTACCATCAGCTCAACTTCACCATATACATGTTAACAAGTATAAAGTGATTAACAACCATATTCTAGTAATCGAATCGCAACCCATGAAATACTTATAATTGAGTAGTTCCGGTAGCCGTCTGTGGTCTTCGTCATCAGTTCCACTTCATCGAATGGTATTTTCCGAGAGCAACTACACAAGTTACTTTAAAAAATAATAATATTTGAAGAGTTCCCTCGATTTCGACAGGATTCCATCATCAGATCCTGACTTGATGACGATGGGACCACCTGGAAATATACCTACCAGGTGCCTTTCAAACAATAAAAATAATTTTTCAAATCGGTCTAGTTACGAGTAATCGGGGAACATACATTTAAAAAAAACCGAGTCGTTTGCACCCATTAAAAAAATCGGTATCAATTATTCCCAAACAATAGATAAAAAACTTACTTTCTCAAGTTGCTCATATAAAATGCGTAAAGTATCGAAATAAGTATTGTGTAGTATTATGAATTATTTTGTGTTCGTACAGCGATCTATTTTTAGACAAATTTCTGTTGACAAGCGACATAGCGTCCACTCACGAAGGCGGCTGACCGCGTATTAAAATTTCTTTACACTTTTCTGTCCAATAAATCTAAACAGTGACCAACAAAAATAACCCTTAATGCGACCAGTTAAGATTCATGCGCTTTAGCAAAATATGTGAAAAATTTAAAAGGGATTTTATTTTTTTGTGAAGCTATTTGTTACATTTTCGTTATTATTAAAAGGCTCATTTTGAGGTAATTATATCTGCTAGCCTGTGGTATTTTTTAAGAATCAAAATATGTAAATGTTTAGCAGAAAAAGAATCCTAAACTTAACCCTTTTTCCTCAACTTTGTATGCAGAGGTTTTGAAAAATCGTGTTTACAATACTAAAAACCATATTTTTGGTATTTTAAACACGGCTGCTTTGGAGATAAAGAAGTAATCTATCTATTGCAACTGTTAGTTTTGTTTGAATTTCTTTATATTAGTCGGAAAAGGCACCCAAAAACAGCTTATTTACGTCAGATTCGAACTTACGTCCTTAATATAAAAACTTTTTACCAAAAAATTAAACCGACTCCTAAAAAACACTGCAAAGTGAAAAATAACTTTAATTTCGGTAGTCGGTGTCTTTAGTTTTGTATTTTCGTTTTTGGCACCGACTTCCGAAATTAAAGTTATTTTTCACTTTGCAGTGTTTTTTAGGAGTCGGTTTAAATTTTTGGTAAAAAGTTTTTATTTCACTTTTTTTAGTTGGTTGATTTTTAATTTACCTAGTTACAAGAGCCTAAATGTCAACTACTTATAAAATTTTACAAAATATTGCTTTTCCCAATGCTGGGCCGTTAATTTTTGAGGAGTTCTCCTGGTACTTCACCATCAGCTATACATCACCATATGCATTGTGACGAGCATAAAGTGCTTAATATCCATATTCAAGTAATCGAATCGCAATCCACGAAATACTTATTATTGAGTAGTTTCGGCGACCATCTGTGGTCTTCATCATCAGTTTTACTTCCCGAAATGGTACTTTTTGAGAGCAACTGCACAAGTTACTTTAAGAAATACCCAAAACGCCATAGGTGTGCCTATAATATTTGAAGAGTTCCCTCGATTTCTCCAGGATCCCATCATCAGATCCTGACTTGGTGACAAATGGTACCAATTTCGAAGTATACCCTATCAAACAAAAAAAGAATTTTCCAAATCGGTTCAGCCGTCTTCGAGTACTCGGTGATCATACATAAAAAAAAAAAAATATACGCGTCGAATTGATAACCTCCTCTTTTGGTCGTCGGTTGAAAACATATTTTTAATGAATTTTTGTCTGTATCGCAGAGTCAACTACAAGCATCGATGCGCAGCGCACAGGCGACAGCAGAGAGCGAAAGCGCTGTAGCCGCTTTATTGCGCGCTGGACTCACGCGCGCCGCTTCACGAGTTACTGCCCTACACGCATTGCATTCCGACTGCGCACCCTTGGTGAGTGTCATTGTTTACTGCTCTTTATTATAACAATGACAAAATGTGAAGCAAAAAAAATACTTTAATTCGAGAGTGAATAGGTTACTTGTAGGCAAACGTGCTTCATCTTTGACCACACTTGCTTGCTTACCATTAGGTGAGATGGTGGTCAAACGCGAGTATATCCACAATAAAAAGAAATAATATATAAAGTAAAATGTGTACTTAAGAAAGTATCTTGTCAGGATACATAAGCTATCCCACCTAGGGCTTCCAATCCCGCAGCCTGAATTCAATCTCGGTATTTGCGGGACTACGAATTTACAATACCGCGGGATCTCGGTATTTGCGGGATCCCGCATATTGAAAATATTCACATTTGTATAAGGCAAATAATCAATGAATTAATGAACGAACTCCACATTTATTTACGTATTACTATTAGTATGAGATCAAACAAATTATACCGTTTATTTATCATAAAAACAAATGAATTAATCTACCAACTCCACATTTATTTCAGTATTACTTACTAGTATGAGATCAATCAAATTACACCATTTATTTACGTATTACTATTAGTATGAGATTAATCAAATTACACCGTTTTTTCTTCACAAAAAACAGTAATAAATACTTAATAAAAACTTTACTGATATTTTAGGCTACATACTTAGGCTACCACTGAATGAAATTCGGCTATATTAGGCTACTTAAGCTGTGAAAAACGGGCGACATCGGCCCCCGCATTGTTTGCAACACTGCCGGCCGCCAGTCACCGAGCGATCGCGCTTGCGAGAGGTCGTATGCATGTTTTTTTTCAGTCCCGCAAATCCCGCGGATCCCGCGCCCGTAATCCCGTATCACGCGGGATTGGAAAATGACGCGGGATCCCGCAATACCGAGATCTCGCTATTCCGAGATTGGACGCCCTAATCCCACCGCTATTTGTGTTAATATTAGTAATCGCACAGCCAGTACTCAAAAACCATTGGTGGTAGGTAGTACCCAACTAGCACAAATGGGCTGCATTAGAGCTTTGGAGCGTATCCGATTATTACTTATGGTAATAGACGTAAGCGCTAGAGCGTCTACTGCAGACTTAAAGCAGCCGCTTTAGCGCTATTTGGGCGCCATTTTATGCAACCTGCACATAACCTGCACAACGGTTGCATAAAGGTTCCTTAATAGCTATAACGATTTATTAACGCTATACTAAAGCTCTCGTAGCGCTACTTTTGAATGATTTTGAACTACTTTGAACGAATGAATTGATTATAGTTCTTTATTGTATATCTTCAGTTGACATTGTTTGTAATATTTTGGTAAAGTGTTTTCGTCGCCATCATGAAAATAAAACAAAAAGAAGTAAATGTTTGTATTCTGTATTAGCAAGATATATAAAGATACTTAAAACGCTGTCCAGTTTACTGTAGATATATAAGATAATTTTCGAGTAATTTTAACGCGCTTTTATGATATTTAAAAAATTAACAAAACATATGTGATATTTTTTATTTGTTATACAGAATAAATTTTATTTCCGTATTTTTACGTGTCGATAACTTACTATTCGCAAGTGGCCGATTGTTTACCGGTACATTTAATGCACATTTAACTGAAAAACCAATGTATATCAACTCAATTTTGCAAGTGAATTATAAGTTTTCATAAAAAATCATGGCGTCATTGTACTGTAGTCATAACCTGCAGTTTGAGCTCTAATAACTCCCTTTTGAGAATCATAGCGCTAATTTTCACCCTTCTAACGCTTCCAGTGATTTTTGTTCCCCTAGTGCAACTCACAGCCACAAAAAGCTCCTATTTTTCTGTTTTTGAGGTTAAGTTTGTGATTTGTGAAATGTTGAGATTAATATTATAAGTATTAATTTTTAGTATTAAGTATTAATATTATAAAGGTTATAAGATCTAGTTACGTACTTATTCGTTTAGCATCCATTTTATTAAATGTTTTATAATAGTTCAAAAGCGGCTGTAAAATGGCGAATGGATTGAGCCTGCAAGGAATGACTATTGCTACTAAAGGCCTTAGTTACACTGATGATTTTTTTGTAACTATAGTATGCATAAGAGTTTCTATTATTTCTATAATGAAACTTATAGTAGTATAATAGTGGTTACTATAACTATAACCTATACAAGTTACAATGGAAACTACTGTGCAGCTGTGAGTGACAGAATGACCTTCGTAACTCTCATATAAAGGTGTAAGTGGTAAATGAGTTCTACCGTGGACTACTGTGAAGGCTAGGGTAGTATTTGATTCAGCTTATAGCACCTTAAGTAACTTTTATAACTATAGACGTTTACGGATGCAGATATGCAACTCTGAACTGCTTTTTGAACCCTTAAACCGCTATTTTACAGCCCAAAGTAACAAAATAGGCTGCTATTTCCACTAATGTGCTCGTTGGGTAGTACACTTAGACAAGTATCATCAATGTTTTTTGAGTCTCTTAGCTGGGACAAGACTTACTGAGTCGCTTCTAACGTGGCTGAGTTTCTTAGCCGGGACTAGACTTACTGAGCCGTTTCTAACGTGGTTGAGTTTTTTTAGCCGGGACTACATTTACTGAGCCGCTTCTAACGTGGTCGAGTTTCTTAGCCGGGACTATACTTTCTGAACCGCTTCTAATGTGGATGAGTTTCTTAGCTGGGACTAGACTTACTGACGAGTTTCTTATCCGGGACTAGCCTTATTGAGTCCGGGCACGCCGCAATTGCGGCGGTAAGACCCCTCTTTGAGGAGTGGCTAGATCAGCGTCACGGCGTCCTGACCTACCGCATGACGCAGGTCCTCACCGGACACGGAAGTTTCGGGAGGTACCTATGTCTGATGGGGAAGGACGAAACGCCTGGGTGTCACCACTGCGAGGATCGCCCTGAGGACACAGTAGAGCATACGGTGCAAGACTGCCCCGCTTGGGCAGAGCACCGACGTGTCCTTAGGGCGGCGATAGGCGGAGACCTCTCGCGGCCGGCACTGGTCGAGGCCATGCTGCGGGGTGAGACGGAATGGGAAGCGGTCGCCTCCTTCTGCGAAGCAGTCATGCTATCGAAGGAGGAGGCGGGCCGCGTGAGGGAGAGGATGGCGTCCTCCCTCCAGCCCAGCCGCAGTGGTAGACGCCCACGGCGTCGGACGTCGGCCGACGATCTCCGGCCACCGTAGGGGCGGGCATGCGGACAGCGAGTAATGGGCAACTCGCTGTCCGACCATGGACCATGCCCGGGTCGACATCGCGTTGTGCCGAAGCCTGCCGGGGTCGTGGGACTTATCCCATTACCGTGACCCCGGAACGTAAAGGGCTATTGAAGGAACACCGTGGATTTTAGTCAGTACAAGTCTGACAGTCCCTCCGGCCCTGCCCGGGGTGGGAGGACTTATTTGATGATTTTACCACGCAAAAAAAAGCCTTATTGAGTCGCTGAGCCATTTCTAATAAGGCCGAGTTTCTAAGCCGGGACTAGACTTACTGAGCCGCTTCTAACGTGGCTGAGTTTCTCAGCTGGGACTAGACTTACTGAGCCGCTCCTAACGTGGCTGTGTTTCAGTAATTTTAGTCCCGCTACATTCCAGTTACACATTTTTTGGGCAGAGTAATCATTTGCTTGTGAATATTGACAGGACGATGAAAAGGTGGAAGCAGGCAGTGTGTCTGCGCGCGCCGCCAAGTGGCTGAGCTGGTGGCGCGTGTCGGGCGGCGAGCTGGCGGGGCTGGGCGCGCTGCTGGGCGAGCTGGCGGCCGGCGCGCTGCCCGCCGACGCCTCGCCCGCGTCCGCCGCCGCGCTGCAGCGAGCCGCGCTGGCGCAGCTGGCCGACCGCGTGGCCGAGGCCGAGGTGCGCGCCGCCGCGCTGCAGGCCGACGCCGACCTGCTGCGCACGCTGGCGGGAGGTAACGTACTGCTACATACTGTGGCTGGCGGGGCTGGGCGCGCTGCTGGGCGAGCTGGCGGCCGGCGCGCTGCCCGCCGACGCCTCGCCCGCGTCCGCCGCCGCGCTGCAGCGAGCCGCGCTGGCGCAGCTGGCCGACCGCGTGGCCGAGGCCGAGGTGCGCGCCGCCGCGCTGCAGGCCGACGCCGACCTGCTGCGCACGCTGGCGGGAGGTAACGTACTGCTACATACTGTGGCTGGCGGGGCTGGGCGCGATGCTGGGCGAGCTGGCGGCCGGCGCGCTGCCCGCCGACGCCTCGCCCGCGTCCGCCGCCGCGCTGCAGCGAGCCGCGCTGGCGCAGCTGGCCGACCGCGTGGCCGAGGCCGAGGTGCGCGCCGCCGCGCTGCAGGCCGACGCCGACCTGCTGCGCACGCTGGCGGGAGGTAACGTACTGCTACATACTGTGGCTGGCGGGGCTGGGCGCGATGCTGGGCGAGCTGGCGGCCGGCGCGCTGCCCGCCGACGCCTCGCCCGCGTCCGCCGCCGCGCTGCAGCGAGCCGCGCTGGCGCAGCTGGCCGACCGCGTGGCCGAGGCCGAGGTGCGCGCCGCCGCGCTGCAGGCCGACGCCGACCTGCTGCGCACGCTGGCGGGAGGTAACGTACTGCTACATACTGTGGCTGGCGGGGCTGGCCTGGTGATGGGTGAGCTGGCGACTTGAAATCATCATTCGGTGAGAAGAAAAAACAATGAAAAGGATACGGCCACAAATTATTCACATACTCACGTACAGCTCAGGAGTGGAATTCCTTTCTAGAGTCTGTGTTTCCTGATAGCTATCATCTGGGGGTAGGGCGTCCAATCCCGCAGCCTGAATTCAATCTCGGTAATTGCGGGATTACGAATTTTCAATCCTGCAGGATCTCGGTATTTGCGGGATCCCGCATATTGAAAATATTCACATTTATATAAGGCAAATAAAACAATGAATGAATCAACTAACTCCACGTTTATTTACGTATTACTATTGGTATGAGATCAATCAAATTACACCGTTTTTTCTTCACAAAAAACAGTAACAAATACTAAATAAAAAACTACTGATATTTTAGGCTACATACTTAGGCTACGCGCACTGAAATTCGGCTATATTAGGCTAGATAAGCTGTCGCCCATTTTTCACAGCTTATCTAGTAAGCTGTGAAAAATGGGCGACATCGGCCCCCGCGTTGTTTGCAACACTGCCGGCCGCCAGTCACCGAGCGATTGCGCTCGCGAGAGGTCGTATGCATGCTTTTTTTCAGTCCCGCAAATCCCGCGGATCCCGCGCCCGTAATCCCGCATCACGCGGGATTGGAAAATGAAGCGGGATCCCGCAATACCGAGATCTCAGTATTGCGGAATTGGATGCCCTATCTGGGGGTGTTTAACTCAAGAGTGAATAAATTACTTTTAGGCAAGCGTGTTTCATCTTCGACCACATTATCTTACTTTCAAAAGCTTCAACAAAGATAAAATAAAAAAATACCTTCTCAAAATATCTGATGACTGCATAGAAATATCAGAAACCTACCTTTTATTATGGTAAGTGCAATACAATAATGTCGTTCCCCAGGAGCGGGCCGGGCACTGTCGACGGCGGCGCCCGCGCTGCTGTCGGCGGCGGAGACTCTCGCGCAGATCTACCACCACGTGTGCGCCGTCATCGGCACGCAGCCCGAGAGGGTACTGCTCGAACATGCCGGCCAGAACGATGGTAAGTCTGCTCTACACATATGTACATTTAATACTAATTTATTTATTTATTTACACTTTATGCACATAGGTACAAAGGCGGACTTAATGCCGTAGGCATTCTCTACCAGTCAACCATGAGTGGTGAAGAGATAGTGTGGCAGGTGCAATATGTGCGTTAACATTATATTGGAAAAATAATTATAATAATAGTGATAAAACAAAAAAACCTAATACCATAAAATCGAAATATCATAAAATAGAAATCTACATAAATAATATATATGAATAAATACTTATATAAATACATATACATACATATATACTTAAGAAGCAAATGAAAATTAAATATGGAAATTCTGCTTATTGGTGAAGAAAGTGGATCCGCAATTTCTTTTTAAATGCGTAGCGATTGTCAGCCGTCCTGATCTCTAGAGAAAGCGCATTCCAGAGGAGAATGGACTGGATATGAAAAGAAGAATGAACAAAGTCAGAAGTATGAGAAGGACAGAGTAAGAGAAGATTATTGGATGAACGTAGATTTTTATTGTGTGAAGAACATAGAAATTGAAAGTGAGATATTAGATTAGAAGGTGGGCTGGGAGAGTTGAGTAGTGAGAAAAGCGTTGTCAAAGCGCGCAAACTTCTCCTCTGACGAATGGTCATCCATTTAAGCTCAGACCTGAAACTTGAGACATGGTCATATTTCCTTAAATTAAATATGAACCGAATGCAGTTATTAAGAATACGGTCAAGCTTATCCAGCAAGACCGCATTCAGGTCGTAGTAGCACACGTCACCATAGTCAATCAAAGGGAAAATTAAAGTCTGCACAAGCATAGTCTTCGTCTTAACAGGCAAAAAGTTCCTCAGACGATACAAGGAATGCAAATTGCCATTGGCCCTTTGGCTGACACTAGATACTTGACTTTGCCAGCCAAGTGTCGAGTCAAGATGCAAACCGAGATCTTTTACGCTGGAGCTAATGGGAATGACGACACCATTAAAAATAATAGGAGGTAGAGAGATAGCCGCCACTCTACCCATCATACGTGAACTACCAATAACGATGGCCTGACATTTTGAGGGGTTTACTGACACTCCAAATCTATCAGACCAGTCATTGATAGCCTCCAAATCCCGGTTTACATCCCCTATAGCGTCCGACAAAGTAATTAAGTAGGCACAGTAAACTAACCGAGCTGTGACTATATATTTTCTTACTGCATATGCAGCTAAGATTAATCTACCTGAAAGAATCCTAGAGTGATCACTCCCTTGCAACTTTGAATCGCTAGCTAGCGCATGAGTAAAGTGTCATCGGCGAATATCATATCCGATAAGTTGGCCATCATGTAAAGTAAGTCGTTAATGTACACTAGAAAGAGGAAAAGGCCAAAAATTAAACCTTGTGGCACGCCAATATTCACCAGGGGATCCTGAATAGGTCGCTTGGTTTACAATTACTTTTTGTTGCCTGCTTGATAAATAGTAAAGAGCAAGATCAGCAGCTCGTCTACGAATCTGTAACGGTGTAATTAAACAATCAGTCTTTTGTAATCAACACAATCAAAAGCTTTGGCAAGGTCACAAATTACACTAATTTCACGCTGTATTTTTTACCAAAATTACAAAAGGTGACAGATGAGTTTTACCGTTGTTGACAGACGTTTCGTGGAATCAAACTGGCGAATATATAAAATTTAATTTGAATTAAAGTTTAACAATATCTGGTCTAGCCTTAGAATACAGAAAGAACCCAAGAAGCCGTGAGCGCGCCTAATACTGAAGCAACAAAAACTACTCCTAAATGTAGTAGTTTGACGCGCAGCCGATCAGTTTGACGTGACGTGTTTTACCCGTGTGCAAATTATTTAAATTATGACGTCTTGTGTCATTTCTACCTGTAAAAATGCAGCGGGGCTAAAAAAAACAGGATGGATCACTTTTCACGTGTAACTAGCGCATTCACTCGTCTTATTTAATTACTGAATGAATTGTTTAGTTTGTAATTGTCAAAGAGAACAATGCATCCATGTTGTTAGTGTTGCCAATTAAGGGCCTATACTACCTCAAATGGCTTAGCATGATCCTTCGTTATGTCGAAAATACTGCAGTAATAATTTTGAAATAAATATATGGCAAAGTTGAAGATTAATGTTAGGTACTACCTATGTTAGACGAAAACACGATTCCATAAAATATTCTTCATAGAAAAAAAAATCCAAAGTTACCTCCAAACCGAACAATAAACCACTGGTATTCAAAAATAACTTCAAATTAGATAATGAAACTTGGCATATTAATTGAACTAACTATAAAGCAGGTCTTATGTTACTTACTTTTTTTAAATTACCATTATTTTCACCGTAAAAAGAAATAAACTAAATTATCGGTGTCTTGGAGTCTTTTCCCTGCCTCCCTGTCTCGCTTGCTCGCGTGACCGCGCCCAGTAGTGTGCGAGCGAGATCTTCTTTGATTACCTACTGAGGGCTTTTATTCTTTGTAGTATATTAATAACTACTTTAATCAAAAAATATTTTAACCAACTTGAAAAAGAAAGGTTAGGGGCCGTTGAAGTATTACGTAAGCACATTTTTTGCAATTATTAACCTACCCCTCCTTCTCGTCAGCAAAAGTAAGCAAAGCTCTTACCCCTCCCCCCATGCTTACGTAAACATTGGTACAATTGATTGATTCATGAGTTATAAACCTAGAAATAAGGAATAGGTTCGGAAAGAAGTCTGTAACGCACATAATATTCATTTAAATAAACTTTACTGACACGGAATTAAACAATTCATTATTTGTAGGAATCCCCGAAAATGCATTTCGTTTTGAAGCATAGACAATGTGTGTTGCTTTATGTGTAAAAAATTAAATAATTACTGCTGACGTGATCACCATCTAGATCCCCCCACCCCCCATATCATCAAAAATAAGTAAAGCAAAGACCCCCACGCCTCCTTATAGTGCTTACGTAATACTTGAACGGTCCCATATCAGTGCGACCCGTATACAACGTGTAACAGAATAAACTTAATTCCTGAAAGTAGTTGGTTCAGAATCGGTTTCTAAATCGATTTCCGTTATAAAAAATAGGTGTTCAATTTTGACGGCAAAATCTTTTATTTAACTTAAAATGGAAACAAAGTATCATGACTGATCAGGACTACAAGAAGCCAGTGCAACGATAACTGGGGTGTCCGAACTTGTCCACGGTTCGTGGAGCCCTACAGTTGCTTTCAACAACAATAAACAAAACTACAGGCTCTTCGGCCTACAACCATATATACAAATAACAGTTCTAACCACTTACCTTCTGCACTGGGTACACCAACTTCGACCTTCCTAGGCCACGCCCAAGTGTGGTATGTATGTAAATATGAGGTGAGTAATTGAAAGTGTGATGTAAGTCAAGTGTTCTGAACGGTCACAAGGCGTCAGTCTCCAGATGGCGCGGTTCAGATCAGCATCACAGCCCAAACTCACACCGGATTGAAGCTATTTATCACTACTTATTTCCAACAAATGCGCGTGCCACGCGGTGGCATCAACCCGGCGATAAATCCAAAAATATCCCAGGGTTTTCGTCAAATGGTGATTACAACTTCAAACAATAGTTAATCGCGACCCAATTATCGGTTGCAAACGGCGATTCCAAACGATATTTTACCAATTATAATTAACTCAACAGGTCCCAACCGGACATTTTTCAACAAGGAAGCAAAATCAATCTGTCAAAGTAGCAAAAGTTATGTCAAGTGTCAACATCAAAAAGACAATAGAATGTTGCCACACCAAAAAGATCGTTCAAAAATACATTTGGGACGCAACAATGACAAATGAATACAATCCTTAATTCAAGAAAATGCGCTCGTGTGCGTGTCGGCCGCTAATATTGCATGAGTGTATGCGTCTGCGTAAGGATATTTTATGACGCACATACGTTTTGCGTTTAGCAAGGATAAATATTTTATAAAAAATGTCTAGGTTTAGTTTCAATTTATTTAGTTAGGGATGTTGTTTTAGACTTATAATTTACTATTGTAATTGGGGTGTCTGGGGTATTGCGCTTAATCTGTTACACCTTGTATATGTAATTATGTATATAATATTGTTAGAATTGCATAACATTCATAATAGGTACTAAGTGACTAACATAGTGCCTATTAAGGTTACGAAACTACAAAATTTGTGGTGTGTGTGTGTTGTGTGTGTGAGAGAGGAAGGGGAGGGGTGTATGAAATTATGTATCTATGTAACATTATAACTATCTAAAATTTTAGCTTCCCTGCTGAAGAATTTACCCCTAAAACGGACAAATAAAGTCTGAGCTAGCAACATTACGCGGGTGGAAAGGGAGGCTAGCGGGGGACGCTTGTCTTGTATTTGGACACAGAGCGCGGCTTGCAATTACAGTTGAACACGGTTTCTAGGTTCTCTAAGGGTCTAGCATGAATTTTATTTCAATGCTGGAAGCAAAAATATGTGTCTATAATAAGAGGGCGTTCTTACAACCCGACTTATAAAATTGGTCCTATTAATTTAATTGGGGCATGTTCCGCTGTTTATACATAGATTAAGTGTGTCAATAGTGTGTGACTAAAATATTTATAATGGAATCAGTTTACTATAACATATACACAAACATAATACTATCGAAAAACCAACCAGTTATAACAATTATAGACGAATATATCTGTCTCTCTCGCGAAAATGTTTTTTCCTAGCAGCTATATGACCGTTATAGACTTAGACGTCAAAATCAATGTCGGGCTTCTCGTTCTAATTATCAACATTAAAGCTTGATACTTTCGTCAGTGGAGAAGATATTTAAAAATAAATTTCTTAATCGCTTACTAGACCTAATAAAATAGAAAATCAAATTCCCTATTGTGTAATTATATTTTTATTTATTTATGGTTCACCAACAGATGTTACAGCTAAACATGATTCATATTTGGTAAGATTACAATATTAATAATACTGCACACCTAATTACAGGTAAACATCGTATGCTTCGTGTTTGACAAGTAACAAAGGGAGATAAACAGACTAGTAATTAGTAGTAATGCTCTTGTTGTTATTGATTCCTGTTTGTTCGTCCAGTGTCGGGCGCAGAAGGTCGCGGGGCGGAGGCCGAGGCCCTGGCGCTGGCGGCGGGCGAGCTGGAGGGCCTGCGGGCCGCGGGCGGCGTGGCGCGCTCCGCCGACACGCTGCTGGACCAGCTCACGCACCTGCGCACCGCGCTCGACACCGCGCTCGACTCCAGGAACAGGCACCAGCCCGGTATGTGTAACCTGCTTTGTACAACACTAGCTAACGACACGCTGCTGGACCAGCTCACGCACCTGCGCACCGCGCTCGACACCGCGCTCGACTCCAGGAACAGGCACCAGCCCGGTATGTGTAACCTGCTTTGTACAACACTAGCTAACGACACGCTGCTGGACCAGCTCACGCACCTGCGCACCGCGCTCGACACCGCGCTCGACTCCAGGAACAGGCACCAGCCCGGTATGTGTAACCTGCTTTGTACAACACTAGCTAACGACACGCTGCTGGACCAGCTCACGCACCTGCGCACCGCGCTCGACACCGCGCTCGACTCCAGGAACAGGCACCAGCCCGGTATGTGTAACCTGCTGCATACAACACTAGCTAACGACACGCTGCTGGACCAGCTCACGCACCTGCGCACCGCGCTCGACACCGCGCTCGACTCCAGGAACAGGCACCAGCCCGGTATGTGTAACCTGCTTTGTACAACACTAGCTAACGACACGCTGCTGGACCAGCTCACGCACCTGCGCACCGCGCTCGACACCGCGCTCGACTCCAGGAACAGGCACCAGCCCGGTATGTGTAACCTGCTTTGTACAACACTAGCTAACGACACGCTGCTGGACCAGCTCACGCACCTGCGCACCGCGCTCGACACCGCGCTCGACTCCAGGAACAGGCACCAGCCCGGTATGTGTAACCTGCTTTGTACAACACTAGCTAACGACACGCTGCTGGACCAGCTCACGCACCTGCGCACCGCGCTCGACACCGCGCTCGACTCCAGGAACAGGCACCAGCCCGGTATGTGTAACCTGCTTTGTACAACACTAGCTAACGACACGCTGCTGGACCAGCTCACGCACCTGCGCACCGCGCTCGACACCGCGCTCGACTCCAGGAACAGGCACCAGCCCGGTATGTGTAACCTGCTTTGTACAACACTAGCTAACGACACGCTGCTGGACCAGCTCACGCACCTGCGCACCGCGCTCGACACCGCGCTCGACTCCAGGAACAGGCACCAGCCCGGTATGTGTAACCTGCTTTGTACAACACTAGCTAACGACACGCTGCTGGACCAGCTCACGCACCTGCGCACCGCGCTCGACACCGCGCTCGACTCCAGGAACAGGCACCAGCCCGGTATGTGTAACCTGCTTTGTACAACACTAGCTAACGACACGCTGCTGGACCAGCTCACGCACCTGCGCACCGCGCTCGACACCGCGCTCGACTCCAGGAACAGGCACCAGCCCGGTATGTGTAACCTGCTTTGTACAACACTAGCTAACGACACGCTGCTGGACCAGCTCACGCACCTGCGCACCGCGCTCGACACCGCGCTCGACTCCAGGAACAGGCACCAGCCCGGTATGTGTAACCTGCTTTGTACAACACTAGCTAACGACACGCTGCTGGACCAGCTCACGCACCTGCGCACCGCGCTCGACACCGCGCTCGACTCCAGGAACAGGCACCAGCCCGGTATGTGTAACCTGCTTTGTACAACACTAGCTAACGACACGCTGCTGGACCAGCTCACGCACCTGCGCACCGCGCTCGACACCGCGCTCGACTCCAGGAACAGGCACCAGCCCGGTATGTGTAACCTGCTTTGTACAACACTAGCTAACGACACGCTGCTGGACCAGCTCACGCACCTGCGCACCGCGCTCGACACCGCGCTCGACTCCAGGAACAGGCACCAGCCCGGTATGTGTAACCTGCTTTGTACAACACTAGCTAACGACACGCTGCTGGACCAGCTCACGCACCTGCGCACCGCGCTCGACACCGCGCTCGACTCCAGGAACAGGCACCAGCCCGGTATGTGTAACCTGCTTTGTACAACACTAGCTAACGACACGCTGCTGGACCAGCTCACGCACCTGCGCACCGCGCTCGACACCGCGCTCGACTCCAGGAACAGGCACCAGCCCGGTATGTGTAACCTGCTTTGTACAACACTAGCTAACGACACGCTGCTGGACCAGCTCACGCACCTGCGCACCGCGCTCGACACCGCGCTCGACTCCAGGAACAGGCACCAGCCCGGTATGTGTAACCTGCTTTGTACAACACTAGCTAACGACACGCTGCTGGACCAGCTCACGCACCTGCGCACCGCGCTCGACACCGCGCTCGACTCCAGGAACAGGCACCAGCCCGGTATGTGTAACCTGCTTTGTACAACACTAGCTAACGACACGCTGCTGGACCAGCTCACGCACCTGCGCACCGCGCTCGACACCGCGCTCGACTCCAGGAACAGGCACCAGCCCGGTATGTGTAACCTGCTGCATACAACACTAGCTAACGACACGCTGCTGGACCAGCTCACGCACCTGCGCACCGCGCTCGACACCGCGCTCGACTCCAGGAACAGGCACCAGCCCGGTATGTGTAACCTGCTTTGTACAACACTAGCTAACGACACGCTGCTGGACCAGCTCACGCACCTGCGCACCGCGCTCGACACCGCGCTCGACTCCAGGAACAGGCACCAGCCCGGTATGTGTAACCTGCTGCATACAACACTAGCTAACGACACGCTGCTGGACCAGCTCACGCACCTGCGCACCGCGCTCGACTCCAGGAACAGGCACCAGCCCGGTATGTGTAACCTGCTTTGTACAACACTAGCTAACGACACGCTGCTGGACCAGCTCACGCACCTGCGCACCGCGCTCGACACCGCGCTCGACTCCAGGAACAGGCACCAGCCCGGTATGTGTAACCTGCTTTGTACAACACTAGCTAACGACACGCTGCTGGACCAGCTCACGCACCTGCGCACCGCGCTCGACACCGCGCTCGACTCCAGGAACAGGCACCAGCCCGGTATGTGTAACCTGCTTTGTACAACACTAGCTAACGACACGCTGCTGGACCAGCTCACGCACCTGCGCACCGCGCTCGACACCGCGCTCGACTCCAGGAACAGGCACCAGCCCGGTATGTGTAACCTGCTTTGTACAACACTAGCTAACGACACGCTGCTGGACCAGCTCACGCACCTGCGCACCGCGCTCGACACCGCGCTCGACTCCAGGAACAGGCACCAGCCCGGTATGTGTAACCTGCTTTGTACAACACTAGCTAACGACACGCTGCTGGACCAGCTCACGCACCTGCGCACCGCGCTCGACACCGCGCTCGACTCCAGGAACAGGCACCAGCCCGGTATGTGTAACCTGCTTTGTACAACACTAGCTAACGACACGCTGCTGGACCAGCTCACGCACCTGCGCACCGCGCTCGACACCGCGCTCGACTCCAGGAACAGGCACCAGCCCGGTATGTGTAACCTGCTTTGTACAACACTAGCTAACGACACGCTGCTGGACCAGCTCACGCACCTGCGCACCGCGCTCGACACCGCGCTCGACTCCAGGAACAGGCACCAGCCCGGTATGTGTAACCTGCTTTGTACAACACTAGCTAACGACACGCTGCTGGACCAGCTCACGCACCTGCGCACCGCGCTCGACACCGCGCTCGACTCCAGGAACAGGCACCAGCCCGGTATGTGTAACCTGCTTTGTACAACACTAGCTAACGACACGCTGCTGGACCAGCTCACGCACCTGCGCACCGCGCTCGACACCGCGCTCGACTCCAGGAACAGGCACCAGCCCGGTATGTGTAACCTGCTTTGTACAACACTAGCTAACGACACGCTGCTGGACCAGCTCACGCACCTGCGCACCGCGCTCGACACCGCGCTCGACTCCAGGAACAGGCACCAGCCCGGTATGTGTAACCTGCTTTGTACAACACTAGCTAACGACACGCTGCTGGACCAGCTCACGCACCTGCGCACCGCGCTCGACACCGCGCTCGACTCCAGGAACAGGCACCAGCCCGGTATGTGTAACCTGCTTTGTACAACACTAGCTAACGACACGCTGCTGGACCAGCTCACGCACCTGCGCACCGCGCTCGACACCGCGCTCGACTCCAGGAACAGGCACCAGCCCGGTATGTGTAACCTGCTGCATACAACACTAGCTAACGACACGCTGCTGGACCAGCTCACGCACCTGCGCACCGCGCTCGACACCGCGCTCGACTCCAGGAACAGGCACCAGCCCGGTATGTGTAACCTGCTTTGTACAACACTAGCTAACGACACGCTGCTGGACCAGCTCACGCACCTGCGCACCGCGCTCGACACCGCGCTCGACTCCAGGAACAGGCACCAGCCCGGTATGTGTAACCTGCTTTGTACAACACTAGCTAACGACACGCTGCTGGACCAGCTCACGCACCTGCGCACCGCGCTCGACACCGCGCTCGACTCCAGGAACAGGCACCAGCCCGGTATGTGTAACCTGCTGCATACAACACTAGCTAACGACACGCTGCTGGACCAGCTCACGCACCTGCGCACCGCGCTCGACACCGCGCTCGACTCCAGGAACAGGCACCAGCCCGGTATGTGTAACCTGCTTTGTACAACACTAGCTAACGACACGCTGCTGGACCAGCTCACGCACCTGCGCACCGCGCTCGACACCGCGCTCGACTCCAGGAACAGGCACCAGCCCGGTATGTGTAACCTGCTTTGTACAACACTAGCTAACGACACGCTGCTGGACCAGCTCACGCACCTGCGCACCGCGCTCGACACCGCGCTCGACTCCAGGAACAGGCACCAGCCCGGTATGTGTAACCTGTTCTGTTATTGTTCCATATTTTCCCACCTTTTAATCCTTTCCTGTATGAGAGGGTACGTAATGCTTTGGTATTGTTCGTCAAATCGTTGAGCTCCTTAAATTATAAGTTGAGCTACACGATAACTGACAAAGGCTTGCACTGTCTGGACAGGTCCGCTCAAAGGAGGTGGATTGATAAAAGGCTTTTTTCGCCGATCACAAACTCTAAAAAAAAAAATATATATATATAAATAATATAGTAAGTCATACCAATTATTGCCCAAAAAGAGGGTTTGCTCTTTTTTGTATATTTTTTTGACGTATTTTCAATCTTTTAATAAATATGACAAAATATAAATACGACAAATTCTTTTTGACTCAATGAAACTACTGTTTATAAGCTTTTATGTGAGTATCATTTTATTTTGTTTCACTGTGCACTTCTACCCTAAAAGAAAAAATATATTACGCCTGGGTGTAGAATAGACGGGGTACGATTAAAACAAACGTTGAACTAGAACAGAATACTATTCTGAATATCATTCGGACTTGTTGACTTTGACATTTTGTATTTAGTGTTTTAATAACAGTTGTTTTTTGGTGCTAAAATGAATGACAATTATATTAATAAATGTTAATAATAGATACATCAGTATTTATGTTTCTTATCCAAACAATTACAGGATTTTTTTTAATAATCATTTTTTATATTTGTCATGATAAAATTTAAATAAAATAAAATATTAAGTAAAATTTATATCACTTCAAGTGGCTGATGGGCGAAAAAACCTCTTATCAACCCTCCTCCTTTGTGTGGTTATTTCCTCAAAAGAGCACCACAGACATGAACCTACATGCTTTTCAATTATTGGCCCAATGAGAATTGTATGTACTTTAAAAGAGACGTTGACCTCTGAGTTTGTTTCGGTGTTTCCGTATCCTTCTATTTCGCTTGTATTTAAATTACAAATGTGAAAATACTTTATATTTCTTAAATGACCTAGCCCCAAATAATATTACTGTTCCACTCCTCCTCAGGTATTCAAACCGACCAATATACCAAAACCCGAACATCCTACTACACTCCTATAAAAAGACTAAAAGATCAAAACAATTGCAAGCTAAAGATAGCCGACACCAAGCGGAAACTACACAACTTGATGTCACATCTACAATCCTTAGAAATCGAATCTAATAAAAACGAATTACCTGAACAAAGAAGTGTTAAAGAAATAACAAACTACTTCGAAAACATGTCGAAACATTCACAATGCTATACGAACAATGCGAATTCGAAAGAATCTTTCGACAATTGGAATGGCGAGCCTTATAAGAACAAGAATCCTTTAACACCATTCCCTAATTCCCTTCCTTTTCATAGTCCTGGTAAAATGTCTTCTATAAATATGAATATAGGTGGTTCGGTAAACTTACATTCGGTGTGGAGGAATACTGTGTTGAACGGTGGGAATATGTACTGTAAGAACATTCCGTACCAACGAAGCGAGTCGACATTGAGCTCCGGTATAAAGTCGTCTTTGAGGACCAGCCTGGTGACTTGTGTGATGATGCTGCAGTACATCATATGATGGAAGCTGGATCAAGATGACTTGGAAGGTTCTGTGGGCTTTTGACATTGGTAGTAGTTGAATAGTCTTGTTAGTATCTTCTATTTGAATATTAATAAAGAATTGAAGAACCAATTCATCTTTAGAGTTTGTATTTTTTTTTTTGAAAATCTTTTAGGTAGTTACGATTTCTATACAATATACATATATTTTTATAATTTTCAGTGGAAGTCGGAAATGCTTTGAAAGAAGACAAAATCAGTAAAATGACAGGAATTATCCAATTAAATACTGACTCATTGCCATATATTTTTTTTTGTAAATTAATAATAAAAATATGCAGTCTGTATTAATGTATGGTTGGCACCTTAGTTCATGTAGTCCAGTTTTTGCATAGAATATATTAAGTAAATAATTTCATGTATTTTAATAAACATTAATTTTAATTAGTCATCTTCATCAATTTTAAAAACTTCTTATAACTTAGTTCGGCTTATTTATGATAGATGAGGTCTACGATACGAGCAACCCTGAAGATGCCTGTTCACTCGTTTTAAAGGCTGATGGGTCATATGTGCTGGGAACACAGGACTCATATCTGTCTATTATATGTTTTATGTACACCTTACTATATTTATATGAATATATAAATAATAAAACTAGTGTCTTTTACACTAGTTTGTTAGGGCGGTCTTGTCGCACAGAACAATCTCTTTCAGACAACCTTTGGACAGACAGAACTTAAAGGAGATAGATTCATCACACTTTCTTTTTACTGTTGATCCTTCTTAATACTGAAAGCCTAACTCTTATTTTGCGTATATAATATGTTTCAGTTATGGACACCGAGGAACGCGGTGCAGAGGTAATGGAACTTCAAGAGCAAGTGATCAAGCTGAAGTCCCTTCTCTCCACCAAGCGCGAACAGATCGCCACACTGCGTACAGTACTCAAGTCTAACAAGAACACCGCCGAGGTCGCGCTGGCTAACCTCAAGTCTAAGTACGAGACGGAGAAGATCATCGTCACAGAGACCATGCTCAAACTGAGGAATGAGTTGAGGCTGTTGAAGGAAGACGCTGCCACATTCTCCAGTGAGTAATGTTGATGACTATGATACATTTGATGAATCATTTGTAACTTTTGTTGCTTTCATGTGTGTGTGAAAATGTCGAGGTTACTGATTTGAGACTATCTTTTGAATCTTTCCTGTTGTTAGAGAAAACTTTGTGTGTAATATCATTATACAGAATGGAATGGAATGAGGCGTTACTTTGTGGAAATCCATACCAAACTAATACTCCAGAACAAAATCTAGTGCACTAGATCCATATGTAGATCCTTATATAGAATTCACTGTTCTGAAGTATTTGTTTTTTAATATCTGTGTTTTGATTAACAAACATTGTCAATTAAAAACAATCATATATTTTAACAACATAGAGTTACAAATAGTGTTAGAAATATGCGCACCAGGTTTTACCAATATATAGCGTTCAGGCATGGTCAAATTCAGTTGCAGTAATGACTTTTTGTCAGTAAAATTACATCATACATAATTATTCTGAAATGGCCTATCATTTCAGCTGTTTTTAACTCTTTACAAAAACTCCATTACAAATCTTTGTTAGAAAATTTCATAACTCTGTAAAAGGCATACACCATTTTGGCAAACGTATTAAAGCTATCAGCTCAGAGTAGTCAGTTGGGAAACACTAGCCTAATCTCGTTTATATTTACGAAAAAAAAAATGATGTGTGTAAGTGTTATTTATGACCTATTTACAAAATAAACATCATTATTTAATTATCCACTTGTATAGGTCTCCGGGCTATGTTCGCGGCCCGTTGTGAGGAGTACGTGACGCAAGTGGACGAGCTGACTCAGGCGCTCGCTGGCGCAGAGGAAGAGAAGAAGACCCTCAACCAACTGCTGCGCCTGGCTGTCCAGCAGAAACTGGCGCTCACGCAGAGGCTGGAGGAGTTGGAGGTACGAGACAAGTATCTATAATATATGCGTGATTCTACCATCACTTACACAATTTATTCGTATGATTGGATAGTGTCTAATAGTAGTCTAATATACACTGGACAGCAAATAAACCGAGCCACCCGCTACCTAGGCACTCTAATTCGATTTTCTCAAAAACTAAAAAACCTACAATTATCAAAGTTGTACCTACAGAAGGTGCGTTTCATGGTGATTAAAATGAAAGGCAACTCATTGGGTTTAATCAATATTTCAGTGTTTATTAAGGATTTTACAAAGAAGAGTCGTTTTCCAGTCGTGACAATCGTTAGTAATTATAAAGTGAAAAAAAAAATTAAAGCCAAAAACAAAGACAAAATAAAAAAAAAAGTTTTTGATCAATATTCCGTATTCCCTCCCCTTGCTCGGATAACTGCCAGCATCCTTGTATTCATCGACCTTACGAGCCTGACGATAAAATCTTGAGGAATTGTATTCCACTCCTCTTCAATTGCGATTCGCAGCTCTGGAAGCCTTGTTGGAGCAGGTACCCGGGCTCGAACCCGACGTTTCAGCTCATCCCATAAGTGTTCTATCGGATTCAAGTCCGGGCTTCGAGCTGGCCAGTCCATCGTACGAATGCTGACGTCGCGTAGATACTGGGTCACCACATGAGCAACATGAGGCCGTGCATTATCATGCATCAATTGCATATCCTGTCCGATATATCCTGCGTAAGGTACCACATGGTCTGCGAGGATTTCAGTAATGTAGCGATGAGAAGTCAGTCCACGTGTACGACCCGTCGGTTCGATGAAAACTAACGCTGTATGTGCTGTTAACGAGATGCCGCCCCGGACCATTACAGATCCTCCTCCATAAGCAACAGTTTCCTCGATGCTACACTGAGAATAACGTTCTCCAGGGCGACGATATACTCTCTGACGTCGATCACTTCCATGTAGACTCACCCTGGTCTCATCAGTGAAGAGTACATTACTCCACTGCTCTAATGTCCAATCCCTATGCTCTCGAGCAAATTCAAGTCGTGCTCGACGGTGTGCTACCGTTAAGAGCGCGTCTAAAGCCAGCAGAATTTTAGAATTCACCCGCACTCTCCTACCCGCTCCTCACATCGACTACGATCGCGCGTGTACCTACGCGCTCGCCCGATGCGTATCTTCTGTAGTATACGTATAATAATCAGATGAAACAACTGTATTCAAAGTATGACTGCGTTATACAATATTACGAAATGTTATGTGTACGTAATAATGTGTACGTAATACGTATAATAGTAAGTTAGTAGGAGGTGACTATACCCACGGAATAGATGGATAAGGTTGGAATGGTAATGTGGGTGTGGAGCCACATTTATGATACAAAAGTCATAGCTCGACCAATTAATTCATTCACCGCGTTTAGTGCGCTTCGGAATACTTTGGAACACAGAGCTCTGCTTTAAAATGCCGTGTTGTGCAATTATAACCTGTAAAACAAAAAGTTAGAACGCAAGTATAGAGCGAGTAGGTATATCTTTCCATCAGTAAGTCGAAAATAACATTTAATTACAATTTTATTTGTAAAAAACATAAAAATATTCTGATCACTATGAAATTCCGAACATTAACAACATTATTGCAACAAGACACAAAAAATATATATTGCCCGATATGTACTCGCTTAATCAACGCAATGACCAAGTCCGTTTACAATGTATTGCATCCTCTCACTTCAACCATTGTCGTTTCGTCCTTTGCCCTGATTGACGGCGCATGTTTATCGACATTGAGTTACCATCAGTAGCAAGCTCTCGATTTAAGTGTGTGTAATTTATTTGTGTGCTTAATTCGCATACGTAACGGGCCTCTTGTTTGTAGTTGAGCTGTGGGAGTGGGTCACAAGTGGCGACACGCGTTCTCATAGAAATCAGGAACTATTTCCTTTCTAACCTCATTTATCTGTTCTGTGACTATACCACTGATACTGAACACAAATCAATAAAAAATCAATACCAAAAAGTAATATTATATTATGTATAATATAATATTATTTTGGCGCGTGATTTTGGTGTGGCGTAAATAATGGATAACCCTGAAACTGTCGATTAGCCAGATTATCATCTATCCTTTACCCCACTTATATCGCAATATGCCCATGGATGACTAGATTATTGATATTTTTAATATTTTAAATAAAAATCGTACTTACTCTTACTCAAATCGGGTGCCATTTCTACAACTGGTGATTTTTTTCGTTTTGTTTTTTTTTTATGTCACTCCAGAATATTTTTATTATCAGATCAGTATCAAGATTTTTTATTACATTCTAAGACAACATTGCAAAAAATACTTATTCTTAAATTTTAACATTTTTTTACGGAATTACGCAATTTTGGGCCCCTGTATAGAAAAAAAAATGTACTACACTGCGGTGGCCCATTATTTTAGATAATTGCCTATTTAATGCAAATTATAAAATGGTATAATAATAACCAGTATCTTGATAAAGTACAAAGTAATTACTGTTCGAATCTTAAAGGAGAATTTTCATACAAATTTGATTTCAAAATTAAATTACTTTAACACTGCTGTAACTAATTTTAGACTCAAAGAGAATGAGAATTTCCTTAAAATTTGATCACTATGGGTTTGTTGACAAAATAAAGACATTAGTAATTAATCAAATTTATTGAAAAAAAAAAAATATACACGATGTTCGAAGTGGGCTCCTTCAGCTGCTATGCACGCTCTACACCTTCTTATGAAGGACCGTTTCAATCGGCGCGCAAATCCTGCCGACGATATTTCGTCAGCAGCCGAACGTATGCGTTGTCGCAGCTGTTCAACTGAAGTGATTTCTTCACGAAATAGAAAATACAGTGGAAGTGCCCCTCAGATATCGCACGCGTGTCAACATTAAGCACAGATGCGCGACATTAGCTTATTCGCTGTCAAATTTATGTCGCGATTGGTTGTCTCTAAAATACACGAAATATTAGAAATTATGCCTTGTTGTGCGGTTTGGACCTGCAAAAACGAAAGCAGTAAATAAAATGTATCTTGTGGAGGCGTATCGTATCATCGATAAGTATTAAAGTTTGTTAATTTTAAATATATTTGATTTTAATGTCAATACCACATTTCATGACTTCAATGCAAACTATAAACAACCTTATTTTCATTAACACAACGTTTAAATCTACTTGGTCGTTATCCGGAGGAACATACAAAAAATTCTAGTAACTTCGACGCTACTCAATTAGGGATGCGACATATTCGTAAAGTAGGTCTGTATCGATAATTTTTATTTATTCATTTCATAGCTGGCACCATCATTCAGAAAATTTATTTCGGACGGTTTAGTGTATAATTTATGAATGTTTAATCACACGTAACCTGCATCCGTCTGTAGTAGATACGGGTCGCTAATCACACCGCCTATTGTACACTCATTTTTATAAATAATTGTTCTGTGTTAAATTGAGGTGTACAATAAAGTATATAATAATAATTACACTAATATTATAAGTCAAAAGTTTGTGTTTGTTACTTCTTCACGCTCGAAAAGCTGAACGGATTTCAATGAAACTTGGTACCATGTCCTGGAATAGAACATATGATTTTTTCCTGAGACTATGTTCCCTTGGGATAATTTTCTACTTTCACGCGGGTGAAGCCGCTGGTAGCAGCTAGTAGTTAATAAATATAACATCACATAATGTAAAACCGTAACATATCAATTTCTGGATATTGACCTCATAAAAGTAAAAAAGTAATTTAAATATTTCAGTTTTCTCCAAGATCCTTTTATTAAGGTAAATGGATGTTTATTGGGTCGTCAATATTCCAAAACATAATCTATCATCAGTTAGGGGAATTTCTTACGTCTAATCATATTACCGACTTAATGAAAGCCATCACGGCAAAATATATTAATATACGCTTTCATCACCTATTAAAATTAAACTATCAAAATGGCAATTATTAAACAAATATGTATAATTTCAAGGTCAATAAATATTTTTAATACTATCTATTAACATTTCATTGAACACTAGCTTGTGCCAGCGGCTTCGCCCGCATGAAATTAATATTTTGTTATATGATTTATAGCCTATCTATAGCATTCAAGAATAATGCAGCTACATATTAGGGAAAGAATTTTCAGAATCGGTTCAGTAGTTTCAGAGATTACACCTACATACAAACTTACAAATTTTACCTCTTTAATATTAAAATAGATTAAATTTTTTTGAAGATGATCAACCTTTTTCCATTACTGACCATTTGTATGATGTCGATAAATTATTACATTGCTCACACGAATAAAATACGTAACATCGATATTAAAATATCGATATTTGTCTACATCTCTATCTGAGTAGCAAAAGACATTACATGTGCATGCAAATATGACATCTATTTCAAAGTACTTAGCGTTCCGAATAGAATAAATTGGTTACAGTGCCATCTAGCGTTGAGTAGCTGAACTCGATGTAAATTGTTCGATTTATGTTTTTTAAACGATAAACGCCTATATTGATTATGTCATGTCAAATAATAACAACTTTCGGTCGTTGTAATAAGACTCAATATTTTTGACAGCATTAAGAAGGTGATTTGTTAAAGTTGCGTTTCAACTTTGTAGCCAATTATATCACTGTTTTTTATGTGTGTAATTGACATTTTCGTTTTGCAAATGTGTGAGTTTGGCGACACTGGTTCTCGTTTTGAGAGAGTGTAGGGGCATTTCTACTTAATTTTTTTTTCTGTGGATTTCTTCTTTATAAACTACCTCCTTTAAGCAGCCCCAGTAAAAAAGTCCAATGGGTTTAAATCTGGCGAGCGAGGTGGCCACTATATATTGAGACGCAGCAATTCTGAAAATAAAATAGTATTTCAAATCAAATTCCTTGTTATACAATCACGTCCACAATAAATTGATCTACAAAGATAGGATTTAAATACCTACTGGACATACTTAATTAGCTTCGTAATCGACATAAATATATTTCATCGAACAAACACAGATACAAACTAAAAGCTTGTGTTTATTTTGCATATACTATTCTGCCCGCGTTACCTACGACTACGAGTGACCATAGAAATATTAAATAAGAAGTGGTATAATAGGTAGATAATATTTTTTTTATATAGAATACTCGCAAGATCATTATTGTTGTCCATCCGTGTATCTAGATTTTTGGTAGATCTCGTAACTACATCATGGGAAAATTATCATAAAATTGTATCGTGAAGAATAATATAACAAAATAGCAAAATAAATAGCTACCTATTATGAATGTATTTTATTACCTATTATCCTAATAATCTAATAAAGTACCTTCTATGAATTTTTGATATCGTCGTGTCTGGGGGTGTTGTTTATGTATATATGTATGTATTTAAAAATGTATTTGTGTATGTATATAAGCTGTCTGACACTCATAAGTCATAGTACAGGGTCTTCCTAGTTTGGGGTCAGATAGCCGTGTGTGAAATGTCCCCACATATTATTACGTCTAATTACCTACTCGGCCCACGAAAGTGCGTAGGTAAACGAATTTAGATCTTGTGTATCTCAAAATAAAATCTAAAATCGCCATCACAAACTTTCTCGAAAGTATAAAATGTATTTTTTATTTTTTTCAGTTTATAACAAACAAGAAACTCACAAACTTACCTTCTACAATTAGCCATCCTGTCAATTTGTAACTTTTTAGTTCTGTTTTCGGAAGTCTTTTCAATGTATTTTTTTTGTTTCCTATTTAGTTCGAATAACAACAACAATTACAATTGAAATGATAATAACTCGGCGCAGCTAAAACACTTGAGCGTAGTCCTCTCGTCTCAACAGAGCGGTAGCGACTGATGTGTGAAATAGAAATATGCTTGAAGCTCCCGCAACGAGCGACGGAAGATGACTTCTTGCGCGGAATAAAAACGTAGTATGCGCCAAGAGTGTTTTATCGTAATAAATCCAAAACTAAAAGGAATTACATAAAATGCCTAAGCAAATCCTTTACTCTTGTATAAATATAATTAATTATCAAATTTTTGTCGCAATAGGCATTACCATTTAGAGTACAAAACAGAAAAATATGAGAATTAGAGGTTACTTCGTGATTTTTTTCTTTAAAGGAAATGATATTATTTTATGTTTTTGATCAAAGAGAGCCCTTGAAAATATGATGTAGTTATTCATATATTTTTATTTTAAGATTTGGTCTGGAATTTTTCATGTAAAATCAAATAGAAAATTGGTAATTTTGCTTTATACGCGCTCTTAATGCTGGGCCTGTTGCAGCTCTTTTTGGGGTCAGGTTCCGTTCAGCAAGTCTCCTTCTGACGGTATCTGAACTTATGACCACTTGGCGTTCGTCACGCAGACTTTGTTGGACTTGAACTGCGTTGAGGTGGCGATTCCGCAGAACAGTAAGGTGGATATAACGATCATCTGCTGCTGATGTAGCGCTAGGTCTGCCCGTACCTGGACGGCGATCGAATGCTCCAGTCTCTAGGTATCGTCTGTAAACTCGTTGCACCGAAGATCTGCTGATTCGAAGCCTTCAAGCGACTTCACGTTGCGCAATGCCTGCTTGAAGTTTATGCTACAGCTTGAGCTGCTTCCTGAGGTGTTTTATCCATTATTAATCGAAAAAAGTAGCAAAAACACACGCGTCTGAGCAAACGATGGACAAAAACTAAAGAAATGATAAGAAATATCCGAATACCCCCATTGTAGAGAAAAAAATCGGTTGTCTGTAAAGTCGGTTTACTGACGATTGTTGAACGTGACAACGTCATAAGAAAATACTGATGGAATGGTTGCATTTTTCAAAAGAAAATTTTAATTTTACATCACTATTACTGCACTTCTCATGACAATGGAAGAATCCCTACACAATGACGTCATCTCTTAGCGTTTTATGATAGCCTAGTACTTGACTCGTTGAGTCATACATAAATGTCAAAGAATCCCTACACAGTGACGTCATCTCTTACCGTTTTATGATAGCCTAGTACTTGACTCGTTGAGTCATACATAAATGTCAACTTGTAGATCCAATTTGATTTGCTTTGGAACGCCTCAGAGCGATGGAACGCCTCAGAGCGAGGTAACGCCGCATGAGTCATGTATTTTCGTGCGTGCAGCCAACTTCATCGAATTATAAGACGTTGTCACGTCAAAAGAACGCTAATTTCAAACTCTGGTGAAAACAGAGCAAATCGTTAGCATTGTGTTTGTTGCTTGATTACAATGTGAGTTGACGGTACTTTCGAATTAATTTGTAGTCATTTTAATCACCATGAAACGCACTTTTTGTAGGTATAACTTTGATAGTTGTAAGTTTTATACTTTTTGAGAAAATCGAATCAGAGTTCCTAGGTAGCGGGTGGCTCGGTTTATTTGCTGACCAGTGTACTTCATACGTGACGTGACGTAGTTGTAATTACATTTTATACAGCGAATTTATTCCCTGAGTAGGATTAGCTCAAAGTTGCGATTTTCAAGTTTATAGTTTTACAAGTTTTATCAGTCAGGTCATCTTTAGATTTTAGTTTGATGATTTTCACTTTAATCTTTTTTTCTATTTTTATTTATTGATTTAGATTGTTTCTTCGTTGCGCGTGTCAAAGTCGCTATGTGTGGCATTGGTGTTATTTAGTCATTTTCGTTCTTTTATGCAGTTTCAATCGTTAATTTAATACACACATGCTGTAAAAACAGCTATCTGATAAACGCAATATTGAGAGGTAACTTTTTAAATATTGCGTTTATCAGATAGCTTTTTTTACAGCATGTGTGTATTAAATTAACGATTGAAACTGCATAAAAGAACGAAAATGACTAAATAACACATAGCGACTTTGGCACGCGCAACGACGGTTTATTTTACATTAGCTGAATATTTTGTTAAGGAAATCAAGAGGGTGTATTATGATTAGTTTAAAAGGTGTATGTATGGGATGAGTAATATCGGTGTTGTTGAGTGCAGGTGGACCGCGAGATGCGCACGCGGCGGGTGCCGAAGGCGGGCGGGGCGGGGCGCGCGCGGGGGAGGGACTTCTAGCGGCTGCTGCGGCCGCTCAAAGCCGCCGCCGCCGCCCTGCGCGCGCTGCTCACGTCGCACCACCTGCGCAGCTAGGGGGGCACACATAGTGCTAGTGACGAACCCTACACACTTTTATAACTGTGCGTCCCACAGGGACTGAATTCTTTATACGTTTTATAAAATTTTAATGTAATTAATCGTATGGGTGTGCGGCCGGGGGGCCGGCGAGGTCGGGCGGTGCGCCTGCGCGGCCTCCGAGCTCCGTGAACCGTCAAACTGTGCAGCCGAGCACGCGCCACCCCCGACCCGTATACGATCGGAAACAGAGTTGGTTAGCCCCCGCCACGTGAACGGTCGGTGTTGTAATATTAAAGTTGAGTGAGAGTGCCGCGGCTGGCTGTTGTTGTTGTTGGCACGACGTGTGTCGCTTCACGTGTTGCGTCTCAAGAGATCTTCACCCGCGCGCCACCGATCCAGATTTGATATCGAATTTCCTCAATATATCTATCTATTGCACGTCGTCAAATTGATGTTTATCGAGTATTTTTGTAATAGGATCAGTGTATTTTATTACGCATATGAATTTATCACCGTTGTTACGATATCACAGATGACATGGCGCGACAGACGACCCACTGTTCAGCCGGGCATGATAGCCGTGAGTACCCTCTGTACATATTCGCTGCTCAGTGCGTGGTCTGCGCCGTCAGACGCACATTTTCTTATACGTGTGGGTTGAACGAGGGTTTCGATGAAACAGTGTGACGTTATTTTTTATGATATACATTATATTTATTGTTCGAATCTTATTGTATTCATAGAATCCTCTACTCGATACGAATGTTTAGTACGTCCAAATAAAAATTTCTAAAATGAAAAAAGATATTCGTCGACGTCCATCCAATGTGTGCGCAAAAAGACTATGTAATCTGTTCTGTAGTGGATACGTTTGTTGTGTTGTTGTGGCCCTCTGCCGAATACTTTCGTCCATCTTGTTCTAGTTGTACTCGTAGTGTTTCAGTATTTTTTTGTTAGTGACGTTTAGACTGTCGTGGCTCGGAGTCGGACTGTACGGACTTAGTGGTCACTCGGCTGTGGGCCGCTGCGAACGTAACTGAGCTGGTTAGTTTGTGTCTACCTGGGAATTGTTGATGAGCGTTTTAAACTGCATTAAAAGACATATAATGTGCTAGGTGTAGCGCTCCAGTTCGCAGCGGCGGCGACTCCCGCCATGTTGTGTTAGTGCCGTCCTGTGGCGTCGCCACTCGCGTCCATTTCTTGTCCATAAGCTGGTCGCGCCCCGCTGATGTAACACGCACGCATATACCGAACTACGATTTTAAAAGAAAAACACCAATTTTCTCGTAATATAAAAACAAATGTAATAAGTAATCAGTACTCGTCCTTGTTGCTCAAAACTTTGCTCACTCACGGGCGTCGACCAGCGAATCTATTGATAAGACAAAATTTACAAAAAAAATAAAAAAGATTTTATTAAGTGTTACGTATTTATTGTTTACGTTATCGGATGTGATATTGGCAGCTTCCCGCGCCGGCCGCGTAGGGCCGCGTGACTTAGTCGTTGACTCTCCTAGCGTCCCCGTGACCTTAGGCCTGTCGGACCGTTCCATGTAGCGTGGGCACTCGCCCTTAGTAGGTATTTTTACTGGTTTAGGATAGAGCTAGATACATTAACCTTCAAGTATACTTAGTAGGTAATCTAGCGAGGACAGTCTCCTCGTGTAGTGAAATTAATTTGCAATATTAACTGTCGTAGCGTAATTAGTTTGCATAGCTCAAAGGGCGGCGCACAGCGGCTGAGAGCCGCGCCGCAGGACCATCGCCTTGCATTTATTGTTTATAGATATGATAATATATTGACTAGCTTTCACTAGAGCGTTCTTCATGTACTTAAACGATGGACTTACCAATTGTTAGCTTTACTATGTATTTTCTTTTCTAGTATTATTTTGTTCGTATGTAGCTTAGCAGCAGACATCGTTTATGTATTCTTATGTCTAGTCACGGGTTACTCCGCGCGCCTAGTGCTCGTTTCATCGATATCAGTTAAAGCAAATGAAACTCGTACTAGAGTCGGTTTGCATCGACATAATAATATTTTTATATGCTATTTGTTATAAGAGCCGTATGTTTTTCGAGAAATGATATTCATTGCAAGATTTGAATTTTGTCTGTATTTTACGACACTGTTGATTTTGCCTGATTCACTTGACATGTTTTCGACTTGACTTATTTGATTCGGATTTATTGTTGATTGTTAATTAAGACAGACTATATGTTTACTGCGCCGAAATTATTTCGCGCCCTCGTATTATGATTTAAAGTATTAGTGCAATTAAAAATTTGGTTGTTTCGTAGACATAATATATTTCCGCGTATGATCGCAGTATTTGTACTTGTGGGCATCGCTCGATGTCTACTGCCACTTACCGGTGGTGGTGATCACAGCGATTAACCAAAAATAATATTTTTGTTTCTTTATACATTATTACATAACATTTAGATAATTATTTTTACTAGGCATAGATATTACGTTATATTATAGAGTAACTATTGATTATGAGTTATATTATTTAAAGATGAACGTTTTGTTATACATTGCCCGCTACTTTATTATTGTATTGCGACATGATTTAGGTGTTGGACAACTCGAGGCATGAATGTTCCCACTTCCCGTGGTCTCATTTTAATCTGTAGCTGAGTAAACGTCAATTAACATTAAGCTGGGTGCGGCTCCAAGCTCTACATTATCATATTTGTGTGAAAGCAATGTTCTAGTACAATGTCACTTGTGAAACAATGTGCTTGCCTCCGAACCCACGCTTTTCTATAACATTGCACAGTTTGATGGTTCACTCTAAATGCAGAACTATTTATTTCTCCTTTTAATTTCAAATAGACATATAATTTTGTTAGTAATCGAACCAGATTACAAGTCTTTTTAGAATCTCTTCTCCCTAACGAGCTTGTTTCTATATAATGCGGTGTTGTGTAGATATTCACCGACAGATGCAATGAACCCGCGCGGGAACATATCATGGTTGAGCGGATTTATTTTCACTGTAAGGCACACCGTGTTGTCCCAATGACTGATTTGAATCATGTATGAGAATAATAAATTATATATTTAAAACATTTTTGTGGATTCTTTTTATTACCCTGGATTTCCTGTGATTCCTCCTTTATATGGAAGATTGATTAAGTACAGTAATGTCTGTATTATATATTCCGCTAAATTCTGAAATATTAAAGTATTGTCAATAAACAATACATCCGCAACCTTTGATATAAAATGTGCAGCAGATATATTCGTCGTCATACAATGTAAAAATACAATGTAAAATACATGTAAAAAACGGAAACTTGCGAAAGATACATCGTAAGAACTCATTGAAAGTTTCTGTATTTTATTGAAAAATACAAAGTCCGATTAAAAAATACATGTATTTTACTTGTGATTTTCAACCCTAGTGTATGGGTTACATAAGTCTATCCAAATTTACCAAAAATCCATATTAAATTGAACTTTTAATTGTAGGCGTGATAGCTCTGAACTAACCGTGATGTGCACTAAGCTATTCAGTTTTTATACCTACATCATCTTTGTAAGAAATAATAAATTAATTATTATATATCAATATAGTAACTCCGACCGAAGCATGTGTCTTAAATCTTCTTTGACCTTATTTGCAGCAGGCATTCTGTCATGTTATTTCAAAATGTGTCTTGCAGCTTGTGCGACACACTGAAGATCGACATCATGCTAATACGACATCGTACTAGCGTGATGTCGATCTTCAGTGTGTCGCACAAGCGTGCATTCGAACTATGGTGAGTTGCAGTACAGTTTTGTCGCATAAGCGTTAAGCGCACATCCATTTGTCGAGCTGGCGTAGTACACTCTTCCAATCCCACATCACACACAGCATTACCTTGTTGCGAGTTAACCCGGGTTTCGCCACAGTCTGTGAAGCCTGACCGGCCTTTGACCACGACCTTTTTCGCACGTTCTTGTCGTACATGATCCACATTTCATCACCAGTTATCAGCTTCTTCAAAAATGGTTCGGTTTCATTACGTCGTAATAAAGAATCACAAACGAGTACACGGTTCATTAGGTTTCTTTCAGTGACCTCGTGAGGTACCCAAATATCGTGCTTTTTTGTGTACCCAGTTTATTACAAATGCGCCAAATCTGTTTTGTGTTCAATTTCCTGTTCTTCAGCTACGTTGTAACCTGTATATTACTGTACTCTTTGGTCGTAACTACTGATATGCCGATCTTGCTCCACTTTTTAAAAAATGGCATCCATTTTATCCGTAACAGGGCGACCCGAGCGACATGCATCTTTGACATCAAAATTTCCGGATTGAAAACGCTTAAACTAAATTTGTGCTACTCTCACAGACACTGCACTAGGTCCATAAACATAGCAAATTTTTTTCGCGGCTTGCGTTACATTTTTACCTTTTTTGTAGTAAAATTTTAAAATATATCGAATTTCTTCATTAGATTCACTCATCTTGACAGTACGAAAAAGAAATGAAAATCACACATTTTCCTAATTTGAATTTGGAATTAGGTATGTTCTTTATAAACTTTCAATGATACTGTTACGCCAGTCGCTTAGTGAAGTAGGTACGTCGAGAAACTTCGACATAAATCTAGAATATTCGAGACACTAATGCCATCTAGCGGCGAGTAGCGGGAATGAGCATATCTAGTCGAGACACTAACACCATCTAGCGTCGAATAGCGGTACTATGTATTTCGAGTATTTTCTAGGCAGTATAAACAGTGAGTCGATTTTATAAGAATGTTCTCGAACTCATAGACTGGAGTATAAATAGAGCGCAAAGGGGCACAGAGAGTCAGTCTTATTACGAGGCGAATACGAGATATAATCGAAGCTTTACCAGTGAATTTCAGTGCGATCTAAGTGTTAAGGGACAAGTGATGTGGTGCGAATAATTGTGTTAAATTTTTATTTTGTGCTTAATTAATTAAAGTGGTAATTTTGGTTTAATTGGCGTTAATTACTTCTATCCCGAACCCCAGCTCGTAACAATTTGGTGTCAGAAGTGGGATAGAAAAATGCCGGTTTTACCGAAAGACGGTATGGAAGGTGTAAGGACAAGAAATCAACGCCAGCAGGAGATCGACCAGAGGCGATTTGAAGGCTCACCATCGCCAGCACCGGGTGGAAATCAGCAGACAATGGAGGCGTCTGCGAGTACTTCCGGAGTTGCTCCAGTGACTACGTCTCCGGCTGCGTTTGACATGGCTGCATTGATGGCTATGCTGCAGGAGCAAGCCCGCCGCCAGGAAGAACAGGCCCGCCGCCAGGAAGAGCAGGCTGCTCGTCTGCAGGAAGAACTAGCCCGCCGCCAGGAAGAGGAAGCCCGCCACAGGGAAGAAGAAGCCCGCCACCGGGAAGAACAAGCCCGCCGCCAGGAAGAGGAAGCCCGCCACCGGGAAGAACAGACCCACCGTCAGGAACAGCTGATGCTACTCACTAAGGAAATGAATGAGAATCTTTGCAAGGACCTTAGTGCTGTAAAGGAACGAGTGTACCAGCAAGAGAAACGGATTACTGAAGCTGAGAATCGTATCTCCGGAGCTGAGAATCGTATCTCCGGAGCTGAGAACCGTATCTCCGGAGCTGAAAATCGTATCTCCGGAGCTGAGAATCGTATCTCCGGAGCTGAAATCGAGATCGCTGACATGAAAAAAGCTCTGGGTGTACTGAAGTCTGGAGATTTGATTGCAGCTCCTGTAGTCGCTGCTCCTTCGGTGCGAGGCTTCAAGGTACCTCCGTTTGATGGAAGCTCTTCATGGTCGGCCTACATCCATTCCGATCCAGTTTGAGGCCGTTGTCAAAGCGAACGGATGGAGCAAAGCGCAAGCTATGACGGCGCTTACACTGGGCCTTCGTGACCAGGCCCTAACCATTCTAGAGGCCCTCGGGAAGGAGGTCACCTACGAACAGTTGCTAGAGGCGTTAGAGTCTCGCTATGGTGACGCACATCTGGAACACGTATTCCGTGTTCAGTTGAAAGACCGGGTACAACGAAGTACTGAAAATCTACAGCAGTGGGCCCTGGAAATAGAAAAGCTGGTCCGAAAAGCTTACCAATCATCGCCTGCACTCATCGACGGTAATTTGGTCCAGGCGTTTGTCGATGGGATTCGTGACTTGGAAGTGAGGGCTGCTGTGAGACTCGGGCACCATGAGTCTCTGAAGGACGCCTTGGCCCATGCTCTGGAAGTGGAAGCCGTATGACAGGACCATCGAGCACACCGCATCAGGGAGGTGGTGTCATCACCTACCCAAGGCATTCTACCAAGGTTTAGCCCTAGGTGCTACGAGTGCGGAGAAAAGGGCCATCTGAGATCCAGTTGCCCGAAGCGAAATAGTGAAAGGGAAGAGAGATCTCAGGAGGGTCAGGTGGCTAACCCAACCTTCCAGCAGCAGGGAAACGAGTAAATGCCAGGACCGCGGGGCGGGTGCTGGCTGGTTTTGAAAAAGCCCCAAGAATTTCGATCACACAAGCCCATGATGGAAACAGCCTAATCATCAAAGGCGAAATCAATAGAACACCTTGCAAGCTGACGATAGATATTGGTGCTTCTCGTACAGTAGTCAGCACTCAACTTGCAAATCGCTCTATTGGGGACTTCTTCCGGAACCACGAGAAAATCCAACTCATGATAGCAACCGGCCAGAGTCATCGTGGCCGACATAGTGGATGATTGCATCCTAGGTTTGGATTTCATGAGAGACCATCATTGTGAGATCGACATTAACCAAGGAATATTAAAATGTGGCACAGAAGAAATCTGTATGGAAGGTGGATCATCAGGAAAAGTCTACTGCCTGAAGAAAATTACCCTTCGTCCTAGATCGGAAACCATTGTGCCAGTAAGTTTATCACAAAATTTGGGACAAAAGCGTCGGTGCTTGTTTATTGAAAGAACGGATAATGATCATCCATGGATAATGGCACGCACTCTGGTGAGGCCCACAACTACTTCAGTGGTGAGGATTTTGAACCCAAGTAATAAAAAACACATAATTAAAAAGGGAACATTGATGGGCACCTGTGAGGAAGTTGCCTGGATACGCCGGTGCCAAGAAATATCCAGTAGCAATAAACTTAATAGCACATTTAATGTGTCGTCTCTTCTAGAAGGTTGTCACAAGGATCTGTCTGAAGAGGAAGTTGCGTTGGCTAAGAAAGTGTTACTTCGGTACGCCGATATTTTCTCTTCCAGTGATGCTGATATTGGAAGGACCGGACTGGTTCAGCACACGATAAATACTGGTAACGAATTACCAATCCGTCAGCGGCCAAGAAGATTGCCAGTTGCACGAGAGAAAGAGGTAGAGGCCATGATTGAAGGGATGGTAAAGGATGGTGTGATAGAACCTTCATCCAGTCCATGGTGTTCTCCCGTAGTGTTAGTCAAGAAGAAGGACGGCAACTTACGTTTTTGTGTCGATTATCGGAGGTTAAACGATGCAACAAAGAAGGACAGTTATCCACTACCAAGAATTGACGACACTTTAGACACGCTGACAGGAATGAAGTGGTTTACAACCTTAGATTTGAAAAGTGGCTACTGGCAAGTGGAACTAGATCCTAAGGATAAGGAAAAGACAGCATTTTCTACGGGAAAAGGTCTGTGGCAATTCAAAGTAATGCCATTTGGTTTGCGCAATGCGCCAGCAACTTTTGAAAGGCTAATGGAGCTGGTACTCACTGGTCTTATTGGAGATGCCTGTCTGGTATATTTAAATGACATTATTATTGTCGGGCGCTCATTTCAAGATCATCTTAAGAACCTGGAACGTGTGCTAGCAAAAATCCGTGCAGCCAATCTGAAGCTAAGTCCTAAAAAGTGCTCATTTTTTAAACGACAAGTGACTTTCCTGGGCCATGTAGTTTCGCAAGAAGGTGTGCAAACTGATCCGGACAAAATAGTCGCTGTTAAGGATTGGCCAGTACCAAAAGACAAGACACAGGTCAGAGCGTTTTTAGGGATGTGCTCATATTACCGCCGGTTTGTGAAAAATTTCGCTGATATTGCTAAGCCATTATACAAGCTCACTGAAGAGAAGCGAATATTCTGCTGGGAAGAAGACTGCGACGCTGCTTTCCGCGAATTGAAGAAGCGTCTGTGCGATACACCTATTCTTGGATTTCCTGACACTGAGAATGAGTTTATCGTAGACACAGATGCAAGTAATACCGGAATTGGTGGCGTGTTATCACAGCGAAAAGGAGATAAAGAGGTTGTAATAGCCTACTTCAGTAAAGCTTTATCAAAACCAGAAATAAATTATTGCGTCACGAGAAGGGAGCTACTAGCAGTAGTAAAAACATTGCAGCATTTCAGTAAATATCTGCTTGGTCGAAAATTTTATCTGCGGACCGACCATGCTGCATTAAAGTGGCTTTTGCAATTCAAGAACCCTGAAGGGCAAGTTGCAAGATGGATTGAACAACTGCAAGAGTTCCACTATGAAACTGAGCACCGTAATGGAAGATGTCACGGCAACGCGGACGCGCTATCAAGAAGACCTTGCCCTGAAGAATGTAAGCACTGTGTTAGGCAAGAAGAAAAAGAAATAGTACCCATCAAAATGCTGAGAACAGACCTGAGCAAAGAGTGGAAAGAAGCGCTACAGCGTGCGCAGCAGGATGACTTAGACGCCAAACCCATTCTTGAATGGAAGAAAGCCGCTGCTCCAAAGCCTAGTTGGCATGACGTCGCTGGAATGAGCACTACAACAAAAAGTTATTGGGCACAGTGGGACAGTTTGGTGATTCACGAGGGAGTATTGTGCCGCAAATGGGAAAATACTCGAGGAGACCATTGTCACCTACAAATGGTCGTACCAAAGGCGAAGGTACCTGAAGTTCTACGGCTTTACCACGATGGATGTTCAGGAGGTCATATGGGAGTAAAACGGACTCTGTTAAAGATACGAGAGAGGTTTTACTGGAACCAGTGCCGAGACGACGTAGAAGACTGGTGCCGCAAATGCACTAGTTGTGCAGCAGTTAAGGGACCTCAAACACGCAGTAGAGGAGCTTTAAAGATCTATAATGTGGGAGCCCCATGGGAACGGATAGCGCTGGATGTTGCGGGACCATTTCCTGAGAGCGAGAGTGGGAACAGGTACTTTATGGTCGTAATGGATTATTTCACAAAGTGGCCAGAAGTTTTTGCCATTCCTAATCAGGAAGCTAGCACAGTGGCAGATAAATTGGTTAACGAAGTATTTTGTCGCTACGGAGTACCCTTGGAAATTCACAGCGATCAAGGAAGGAATTTTGAGTCACAGGTATTTCAGGAGACATGTCGAGTAATGGGTACTCATAAAACCAGGATCACTTCATATCACCCACAATCTGATGGAATGGTGGAACGTTTCAACCAGACATTGGAGAGATATCTGGCTAAAGTTGTGGAAAGCAAGCAAAAGGATTGGGACAAACACATTCAGCCGTTCCTTCTGTCATACCGAAGTGCAGTTCATGAGAGTACAGCCGTTACACCTGCTTTCGTGAACTTCGGACGAGAGCTTAGGTTGCCTGCATATCTAATCACTGGAATACCGCCGGATGCACCTTGTAGTGTAACAGACTACGCGAGTGAATTGCGAAACAGAATGAACGACATATACGAGCATGTCAGACAATCCGGTCAACAAATGTCTCAGAAGGTGAAGACTCGTTACGACCGAAAGATGAACAATCAAGGATTTGATGAAGGCTCATTCGTCTGGTTGCATAATCCGGTGCGCAGCAAAGGAAAGTCACCGAAATTACAGGCAAAATGGGATGGACCATATCGCGTTGTGACTAAGATTAATGACGTCACTTATCGGATCCAGAAAGGTCCACGAGCTGCGCCAAAGATTGTTCATGTTGATCGACTGGCACGTTACTACGGGTCTAATGATGCTCGGGTCGAGCATGTCTTAGTAGGGGGCAGCGTTTCGCCAGTCGCTTAGTGAAGTACGTCGAAAAAACTTCGACATAAATCTAGAATATTCGAGACACTAATGCCATCTAGCGGCGAGTAGCGGGAATGAGCATATCTAGTCGATACACTAACGCCATCTAGCGTCGAATAGCGGTACTATGTATTTCGAGTATTTTCTAGGCAGTATAAACAGTGAGTCGATTTTATAAGAATGTTCTCGAACTCATAGACTGGGGTATAAATAGAGCGCAAAGGGGCGCATAGAGTCAGTCTTATTACGAGGCGAATACGAGATATAATCGAAGCTTTACCAGTGAATTTCAGTGCGATTTAAGTGCGATCTAAGTGTTAAGTGACAAGTGTTGTGGTGCGAATAATTGTGTTAAATTTTTATTTTGTGCTTAATTAATTAAAGTGTTAATTTTGGTTTAATTGTCGTTAATTACTTCTATCCCGAACCCCAGCTCGTAACAATAGCAAAACCAGCCAGATACAAATAGTATAGCCAAAGAGATTTTATTACAAGTTCATACATACTATAATGTGAAAAGACTTTTTCCCCAACCTTATAGACCATGAACAATAAGATATGTCCGCTGGGGACAAAAATCCAGGTTAAAATATAATTGAGAAGTGCAATAGCTTGAGATTGATTTTCCAGGTAAGAGGAGAACCATCTCAGCTGTAGGTTACCTGTCACCGAGTATACCATATTTACCTACTGTTTAGACTCTGAGTCTGTAGAAGGATATTGTGGACATACGGTCACAAGGTCACTTTGAAACAATGCTGACTGTTGCACTAATCGGGTGAGCGCACACGCATCCTTCTTTAACTAGTTTGTAATAATTGTTACTATTATCTAGTATTATAGGTAAAAAAAATAATATGTAGGGAAATAAATGAGGAACTGGATTCGACTAAGCTTTTACACATTTGACAAGATGTGGAATTAGACTCATATTTTGTATAGAAAACATATCGCTGCCCCGTGGAACAATCACTTGGTTTAACTGGTTGTACCAAGGGGATTTATTTTTCCCAGTGGACGAACTATTTGTTGGTACAACTAAAATTATTTATTCCCCGTGGTACTACTATTCTATCTAGTATTGAATTAGTTTTAAAGGTTATCAAAATGATTGAATAGCAAGATTTCTTAAATTGCAAGTTACATATTAACTCTTTACTTCAGTCTCTAGGACTGCATTATAGTGTTTTATTTATTTACTAGCTTTTGCCCGCGACTTCGTCCGCGTGGAATAGTTACTTTGGGCTAACGTTAAATTTAACCCCGATTTTGAAGCATTCTTCATTGGCGCTCCGCTCCTATTGGCCTTAGCGTAATGATATATAGCTTATTATTCTCTACAAATTGACTATTTAATTAAAAAATAATTTTTCAATTCGAACCAGTAGTTCCTGAGATTATCGCGTTCAAACAAACAAACAAACTCTTCAGCCTTAAATTATTAGTGAGATAGCTGTTGCCCGCGACTTCGTCCGCGTTTCCGTCGTTTTTCGTAAGAAAAAAGTAGCCTATGTCCTTCCTCACGGTTCAGTGATTTTGATGTAACAGACAGATTAACTTTCGTAATTTAGTAGGGAAATATAATATGTCAATCTATAATACTGTTGAAAAATATCGCAATACGGAACCGCACAATATTATTGTTAATAGCTGTGACCGCGACTCCGTCGGCGTGTAACTCCTTGTGTGTTATTAAGTTAATGTATAGGTAATGTTGTTTAGATCACGTTTACATGAGGCTTAAGTACCTATAGAACGAAATTTTATACATACGGCCGCGAGACGCGTCGAGCGCGGCGACCGATTCTCAAAAATAATCCTTATAGCATGATTCAGTATTCACGCGCGATGGCTTATTATTAGTGTATTTCATGTATAACTTTGGTGTTTCTATACCGATTTATATGATTCTTTTTTATGGAATAGTTAATAATGTTAACTTTTTCAATTAGGTGTGACTTAGAGTGTTATAAACGTAAGAGTAGACAAATATTATAATCAGAAAGCATCGAACTGCTAAGCTATCGGGAGTTACACGTGTTATTGTGAGTCAACCATAAAAGATAGACATATGCTGTCGTGGGATATTTTTTATATAATTTTAAGGAGAACATTTCCGTCATGAAATGATTTCTGTGTAGCTTTAACCATTAATGTTGCACACGCGACGGAAGCTTAAAAACCGGTCAAGTGCGTGTCGGGCCACGCGCAGTGTAGGGTTCCGTAGTTTTTATAACAGCCAAGTGCGTGTCGTATTCGCTGACTGATCGTTTCGTACCATGCTCTAACTAAAAGCCAAACATGACTACCTAACTAATTTGTTGACTTCCTATACAAATCCTCACCTGATCCGACAATTTTGCACGGAAAGTTTTAATTTTTTTTAGAGATTTGTATAAAACTTGTCATAGCCGGTGTTTTGAATTTAAATACGGACACAGAGCTACACTACTCAATCGTCAAAAGAAGCTAGCACGATACAACTGGCGCTTAGCGCCATCTATCGACATTTCTATAGAATTGTTCGAAATTTTCGAGTCAAATACAAGTGGTCGACTATTACTCGTAAACTTGTAAAGCCCACTTATGTATGATAGTTTTCCTTTAAAGAAGATTGGCAAGACCCCATGTACTTTGAGTGTCGCCTTTACACTTCGCGTGCATTAGTGAAAATACCCGAAACAGATAGATCTAAGGCCTAATAACATAAAATGTAATCATAGCATATTTTTTTGGAATGGGATTTGGACAGAAAATCGTTTTAAAGATTTACCTTTTAGGTTAGGTTATGTGTTGTGAAATGTGTCTTGATATGATTGATTATTGAGCAGATTAATTCATTTCAGAAAACAATGCGTATATCTACATGTTTTAAGTATAATAATACTATAGTAACGCTTTTCCTTTGAGACGAAACGTATAGGATGTACCTACGTGTAAGGAGGTCGTTACCTACACCAAAAGGTTATGCCTTTGGATGTTGCTGGATCATCAGGCGAACCGTACCTATACTTGTTTGCCATCTCTATATATTATATAATATACCTAGGCTTCTACTAAAGTACGGCATTCATACATAATATACCTATATCCCTAGCAATGTAAACCTAGGTTCAGCAATAAGGTAGGTAGGTAAGGTAATATGTTATTTTATAAAAATGAAACAAATACTTTTTTCACAAACATTTAATAGGTAGGTACCTATTTATTATTTAAGAATTATTATGTATCTAGCCAGAGTAAAACTTGGTCAAGGAACTGTGCAGGTGGAGTTATATTATCCTGGTGACGCGCGTAGCCCAGGTACCATACTATGCTCATTACGTGAGAGCAACATCCCACAGTGCGCAAACCAACAATGCAATTGCAACAATATCCCGTGATGGCATTCCTACCCACTTGTTGCCGATCTATTGATATGAAAACATAATAGGATTTTCGTGACACATGCCTGGACTTTACTTTTGCTCGAATCAAATAAGAACTTACTCCCCCTAATCTGCTTAAATTGACATGGTCCTCTCTGCAAACTTCTATTGTGTAAAGGCCATGAAAACGTAATTGTTCACCTATGTATGACCTAGCTTGTCGAATTTGGTAAGTGCCACAAGCAAAGAGGACCAATTCTTCTATAGACAGGTTAGGGAATACAATATTAGTACTGGTTATAGGTGTAAATATAGAGTTTCTTCTATTGAGATTCTCTTCTTGTACTATTTCTGCTAAAGTGTTGTCTGCAAAAAGCCTTTCATTTATAATATTGACTATTTGTTCCGCATTACTTGGATCCACAAACATTGTGGCAAATGCATTATGCAGAGCTGCTGCAATGGAAAAGTCCTTCATCATGTGAGGGCATGCACGATTAAAATATTCATGCCTGAATATTTTAAAGTCTCTTTTGATCCTGCCATTAACGGCTTCCACAACCCATCTATTTATTGTCACACAGCGAGACCTGTTCCCTTCTAGAGTAGTTAACTGAAATTGACCTGGTGACAGGGTTTCTGGTAGATGGGTGAGGAAGCCACGCTGATGTATAGCGTCTACACTATCCCTAAAGCCTCTATCCAGAATAAAAACATCGTCTTCTCTAAAAAAATTCAAAAAACTGTCGTTGTTTAACAAATCCATCATTATCGACGCATCGTTAGTAGTGGCAGGATATGGCCCTGTAACATCCAGGATGTATCCATTGCAACATACAATCATGAATGGCTTTATAAGATTTCGATACTTATGGAGCGAATAAGTCTCTTTTTGAAATAAATAATTTGAGCTTTTTTGGGCATAAACATAGGTGCCATCACAGATAACAATTGCATTTTGTCTTTCCAGTGAGAGATCAGGTCTGCCGTATAAACTATTTGCTATATATGAGTTTTTACTAATGACATTACTCCGGCTTATATGATGCAGACCCAAATGTTGAGGCACATACTCCTGAGCTAATATGTCCCTAGCTTTGTTCATCAAGGTTTCCACAGTGCGCCTTGGCGTTTGAAATAAGCTCGATAGCCTGTCTCCCGAGTCTCCCGTCCTTAATTTGCATAATAATGCAGTTAATGCAAAACTTCCTCTGTGCATTTCACGAAGTCCTCTTGTTTCATTCATTATTTGTTGATGTTGGGATAAGGAAATTCCCAGAAAATAATGTGCCAAATATTCTGGCAGACTCTGAATGTCTTCAAAATTAAAAACACTTACAGGTTCTGATAGTATGAAAACCATATCTTCAATTTGGAAACAATTAAAATGGTCTAGTGTGTTTTCAGATGTGTATAGTTCACCAAATATGTTTCTACCCATGTGGTAACCACATATCCTTGCTTCTCTAGGTATATAAAAGTTGCAGTCACTCAGCACCCGTCTACGTATTGCTTCCGGAATATGGTATCGCTCAGGATTCCTGCAGTTAGGAAACAAGCAGTGCCTCCTAGTATCAGCAACTCGTCTAATGTTTGGCAGTGTAATGTATTGCTGCTGTGGCATTTCCTGATTTTCAGATTGCTGCACTGGATTTTCTTCTGGAATTTCAGATAAAACCTGGTGGTTTGCAAGCTCCCAACAGGTGTGGCACACATAATCGGTGTCCACAATCTAAAAAGAAAGTATTTACAATTTATTACTCATTTAATTCTAGACTTTGGATTATTAAAATAGTAAAAAAAAATATGATTATAATAGCCTGTAACTTACGTTTCTAGGATATGTCCACAGCTTTATAACTCTTATAAAATGTTCACTTTCTGAAGACAGACAATGCCTATTTTCTGCAGACAGTAGCTGTATGCCGCAATTCACACAGCATTCTCCAATTTCCTCATGTTGAGGGCTTTGGTGCGGGGATATAGCCATATCCTCTGAAGCACCACTGTTAAATTGGGCGTTTTGGGTGCTGCGACGCAATATTCTTTGAGCTCGTAGCCAACATGGCCCACATGCTTCATCAGTAGGAGTAAGCTAAAACAATAATTAATACAATCAATATTTGTAACAACAGAAATAATAAGAAAATATTTTTGTAATGACAAATAAATATATTTACTTGACTGTGCTGTATCCACTGTGAAATGATTGCAGCAAGTTGTTGTTCTTCATCAGTACTGTTTTCTCTCAGTACTAAACGACTCCGGCTTCTTAGAATGGAACGGCCACATCCAACGCAAACATTTTGATGTCCAACTTGTCTTTCGGGTGCAACTTGGTTAGTCACATGACTTGCTAATTCCCAACAAGCCTGGCATACGAAGTCAGCATCAGTTGTCTGCGAGTAACATAATAATGAAAAATTGTTAGCCTCTGTAACACTCAGAATAGCCTGGTCAACCAAATACTTAGAGTGTGAACACATCATTGTCTTTGTGTTACTCATTTGGGTAATTTAAATTATAGTAGTGTCCAGTTATAATGACAGCGAAATATCAAAAAGAAAACATATATGTCATACTCAGTGGAAGTCATGCAAAGCATCTTCTTATAGAACAAACAATTAAAACATTTAGGTATGTTAGGTATATAATTAGTATTGTAGAGAAAATCTAGTGTTGGAAAAAATGATCATAATACATGTCCTGTCAACATAAGCAGATTAATCAAATATTTTACTATAATTATCATTTGCTAACAGGGTAGGAAAACATCTTGAGGAAATCTTGGGGCCTCATGGGTGATAAAGGTTTAATCACACTCTTACAAAGTAGTATGACTTGTGTTGTGTATCATTTTTTTCCACTTGCGTTTCTTTAGTTGAGCTTTGAGTTGAAAGTGGTGCAAAACCAATACTGCCTTATCAACTATTACAAATCTTCAGTAACTGTAGACATTATTTTACAAATGACCTGAATATTTTTACTCACCTCCCTTGGATAAGTCCATAACCTTATAATATTAACAAGGTCTTCATTTTCGTTTGAAAGACGATGACGTGGTCTCGTCAACCGAAGTTCGCAGTTAACACACCGAACGTTAGAACGAGACATGTTTATAATAACAAATAGAGTCCTGTCTCAAATAAAAATGTTCACTATCACAAGTACTCAACACGCAGGAATTCGAAAACTCAACGGAACGCGGAATAAACAATCATAACAATGCAAGTAAACACTAATGAGCACAGAACAATATATACTCTAGGGAGCTAATGAGTTGTTAAGTAAACAAATAACAGACGCCAAACAGATCGCAAGGATACGATACTCTTTGGACGACTGTGACAGATCACAGGATGACAGTTCAGTTAGAAATGCCAACTGTTTAATGTTGCCAGGTATAAACTGTAAAAACTAACGACTATGTTATGTTTTTCTATAATTACTTAAGAATACAGTTTATAGTTAAGATTGGAATATTGCAAAAGTATTAATGTCTATTAATATAAAAATAAAAACGTGTTCGTAATGTTATTATAAAACGATGGTTAGTTTTAACCATCCAGCCAACATTCATATTCTACTAATAAGTATTATTCTACTAAAAATGGCAATGATTACTTCAATACCGCTGTTTTGCGTTTAGTTATTGCTACTTTTACTTCTGATTTAACAAAATATTTATTTTTATTGTTTTTCCCTTTTCCCACAAAATAAAGAAAAACTTTAATCAGGAAAATAAACTACTTTACTTGATCTATAAAATGCATATAATTTAGTTTAGGTTCGTTTCTCAAATAGAGCGACACTGACACTGCCGATCTTCTTTCGTTATATATAGGTACTACTGCCGTGACATTTGAATTTCTAACTACAACCGTTTAGTTGATAGAGAGGGGGGACACTTGACTCTGACGAAAATTGGTACTTTAAAGCTTGATAAGTCACGAACGATTAACTTAATCAAAAAACGGTCTTACCAAACCCCTAATATTTTTAAAAGACCTATCCAACGATATGCCACACTATGGGAAGAACGAAAAAAAATAAGTTATCATCCCACTTTACATGTATGGGAGGTACCCTAAATAATGTTTTTTTTTCAATATTTTATTTTACCACTTTTTCGGCGTCATTAAGTTCGGCGTCATTAAGGTGAATGCCTAGATAGACCTCGCCATACATTTTTCCGGTGATGTAATCTCCGTAAATAAACGGTTTCTGCAGAATAAAAGCAAGTATAATGAGACTTTATAATGTATTATGATCGCGTATCGCCCAAATTTTATAAAAAAAATAGTATTTCTAGGAGAATTAGACCCAATAAAAAACGAAAAATCTTTACATGTGTGAGTGACCTGAATCGCGCCATCTGACAGAAATTTATAGAAGCACCGAGAAAAAGTTCGTTGCTTTTGTGTTACGAGTTTACGTTCGGTAAACATTTATAATAGATGGCACTGTTCGAAAATTCAAACAATCGCCAAGAGTTACCATCGAGTGAAGGACGCGGCGCGGCGATGCGACTAGGCAGGTGTCATTGACGGATTTTTGGTTAATGTAAATTAAATGTTAATCTTCCATGGTCAACAGATTGAAAAACTGTTAATTTATTAAAAGGTTTTTAAATTTTAATCGTTAGCGTTTAGCTTCCATTTATGTCATGTTTCGACTCGAAACTGTTGACATACATGGAAGCTAAACGCTCAAGATTAGGCATGTGTCATTGACGGCTTTTTAGGGTTCCGTAGCCGAATGGCAAAAAATAGAACCCTTATAGTTTCGTCGTGTCTGTCTGTCTGTGTGTCTGTCTGTCCGTCCGTCCGTCCGTATATCACAGCCATTTTATTTCTAAACTATTAGGATTATACATGTGAAATTTGGTAGATAGATGTATTCTGTGAACCGCTTTCCGATTTTAAGAGAAAGTTTAAAAAACATTTGGGGGCGGGGAGGGGGTCTCGTGGGGAGTTCAGGGGGGGTGAGGAGTAAAGGGGGGCTTACCCCTCACACCCCCCCTGAACTCCCCACGAAACCCCCTCCCCGCCCCCCTCTCAGGGCTGCTTCACCCCCCCGCGACCTAACTTCGTTCCCGTGATCGCAAGATAGCCGATTTTGGGCTCATTTTAAAGGGCATCAAAAGCTCTACCACTTGGTCCCAACAGAATTCCAAAATTCGGCAATTTATGTGTCTCGTCACGTCTCTTTTCACTGTCGCTTTTTCGTTTCATAAATTTTCACAACGATGCTAAACAATTTTTTTTATTAATGTAAGGTTTAAAAATTTGTTAAAGTACAAAATGTCCCTAAATAAATAGTAAATAGATTAGGTACATCCATTGATATATTAAAAGGGGGAAGATACGGTACTAGACACAGCGTTTGGTCCTACAAAACTAAGTGATTGCCCGTTGTTGGCACTCAGTCGCGGACGGAACGTTTTTGATCTGATCACACAGCTCAAGAAGTTCTCCTCTCTTCGTGTTTTTAAGATTTTTTGGAATAAATACGCATCAAAATGACTTCTTGTGTAGCAAGACAGTTTTAGTTACACCAAGAAGAAAAATAAGAGACACGGGTCATGGGATCACTTACTACGTAGGTACTTACCCATACATGCAATCTCATTTCATTCATAAGCGCAAACATTCGGCAGCTGAGGCGATTTCTTTCGCCCTACAGCGCCGTCTCCCATCTCTATCCTTTTCTATATCGGTAACTGTAGTTTTGTGACTGATGATGACACTGAACACAGATGTGTGAGTTACCGTGCATGTTTTCGTGCGCCGAGCCCAGGTTTACTGATTGCGATGTTAGAGAGTAACATATCTTCCTCCTTTTAATACATCAATGGGTACCTACATCGCTTTGTATATTCATTGTAAAAAAAAAAACTAGCCCGCCGGGGTTGCGGAAATTTACAAAAAAGATACTGCGGCCCCGGAACTTAAGGGCAGCTGAAGGGACAGGGTGGGTTTTTAGTCAGTAGAAGTCTGACACTCCTTTCCGCTTAACCCAGAGTTATTAGGAAGTTATTCGATGATATTCCCGTCCAGCAAAAAAAGTTTATTATAAAAAAATACTGAAACAATGAAATAATTTACTTTATTATTTTATCAGTTACCTTTTTGAACCTTTTAAATTAATAACCTTTTATGATAGATACGTAGATAATACCTAAAATCAATCGCTTGTAGCCGCCAATTTTGAGCGTTTGACAGTTTGACCTTGAGCCAAGAATATAAACAGTAGGTAGTTACTTCTTTTCTATAGTGTCATGGGTGTGTCTTGAGTGAGTTGACTCATTGGGGTCGTAAAATGCGGTAAAAATATCAGATGAAAGATTTGATTGTTTGTAACAGATAAACTCAAAAAATAAGTAGGTACCTACTGCACCGATTTTAAAAATTCTTTCACCATTGAAAAGCTACATTATTCTTGAGTGAATTAGGGACGAGTGGAGCCGCTGTATATATATATATATATATAATAATAATAATAACTATGGATAAAAATAGTAAGTAGGTACCTACCGAACTATATTTTATACGTTGAACGTTTCAAACAAAATTATATTTTTACATACCTAATGTCTTTTTAGATAATGTATAATGGAGCCAAAGAAGAATTGGGATGGGAAAGAAGACACCTCCTACCCCTTTTTTTCTGGGTGGGTAAATCATCGAATGACTTCTTCCGCTCTGGATGGAGCGGAAGCGAGTGTCAGACTTCTACTGACTAAAAACCCACCCTGTTCCTTCAGCTGTCCTTAAGTTCCGGGGCTGCGGTATCTTGTTAGAACATTTCCGCAACCCCGGCGGGCATCGCCTCCTACCCCTGAGCCTTGAATGCCTCTCGCAAAAGAGGTTCAAACAAAAAATATAGTGTAGGTCCCATATAATTATGTATGGGACTAATCCAGAATTATAACATATATATACATAATATATTCATGAGTATTTCTCCATCTTCTTCCCAAGCAGCAAAACCTTGTCCTAAAGCAGCCCATAGAACGTTTTTCAAAGAACTAATTGATGTTGCTGAGCGGTTCTATAAAAGACCAAAGAACGTTTACATAACCCGGATTGGGCGCAGTTATATCGTTAATCGGTGATATAACAGATCTATAGCAGCTTACCTAGCTACCATTTTTGACCTGTAAGATTGATATTACAGTAAGAGATGTCACCAAACGGTGATGTAGTAGTCACTGCAACGCTGTTATTGTTCTTTTATGTTTTAAAGAAGTGGTTGTGGTTCTTTTACATTACCATATCACAACAAATCGTTCAATCTTTCGTTCATTCTCATACTGTCAGTGTTATTAAAGTGTTTGTGTGTTAGACTTATATTACTAATTTCAACAAATCGTGATAAGTAAAATTACAATATCAAAATATTTATTATGGCGTCTATCCAGTAGCAAAATGCGCTAGTAATAGCAACCCAGGCATTGAAATAGTGTTACGATCATAATTTTATTGACAAAGTAGGCATAGTTTACTAACTAATTTTTAATGCCCCTCCCAAATTAATAAGTTTTATCTAAATTAAAATAAATTTATCGTAGATTAGTTCCATAATTTTCTATTATAGAGCAAAAAGTGTAACATTGGCGACTACAGGCCTTCTATAGTACTATGATCAAATTAGTGACCGCCATTGTGGTTAAATAAATTAGGGTTCCTTTGAAATCATAATTTAAACAACTTTCGTAAATTAAAACACACTTTTTTATTTTTTCCAGTGTCTTCATAATAAAAGAAAATGGTTGGTTTTATGAACGTCGATAAATTTCTTAGTAAAGATGATTTCAAGCAATTATCTGAATTGAAATGGCCCTGGATAAGAACACATTTTATATTATCAACAAAATGTAGTTCCTGTGGATTTTATACCCATTTATCTCCAGAACATTTTACAATTCACAAAAACTATCTGCAAATATTATTATTCCTAGACTTTTTCTGGTGTAGAGGTTGTGGTGATAAGGCCGTGTACGACCACTTGCACTACCCCAGCGATGAATGTGATTACTGTGCCAAAATATAAAACTTTTAATTTAATACCAATACAAAATATATTTTTTTTACTGTAATATCATAATAAGTAGGTACTTAATTATAGTAACGTACATGTTCATGCATGTTAAATGTATTCTATTATTTATCACTTGAATTATACTTCTTATAGCGTCATGTGAAATGTTAAATTCAATAGCCCAATTCTTCAGTCCATCGCATAATTGCTCGTTTTTTTCTTCAGTATCACAACTTGAGTATTCAGATGTACTTTCATCTGTATAGCTGAAGTCCATAATAGCACTTGAATTATTTACAATCTCTCTCTCTTCGCTCGCATCCAGATTTCTTGAAATGAAAATTTTATTTTGTACGGGACCACTTTCCGCTTTTGTATTTTCAACTTGACTTTGATTGCTAGCAGTAGTTCCATTATTAGTTGATATAGATACTACCTGTTTGTATCGCTTCATCACTGCTCTCCTATAACCTCCACTTCTTTTATATCTTTTCCACGCTATTAAGTCCATAGCTTTATTTTATAAATTAAAATGTCACGATAAGATTAACCCGCTGTTAAGTATTAAAATGGAAATGCTAACTCTTGTTTAAATCATATTAGTTATTTAATAGTGTCCGTTTGCTTCCTTTATGGTATCATTATGATGTTATAGTAGAGAGAGAAACTCTAATAAAAAAAATTACAGTCTATTATAGATTTAGCGCTACTCGTAGCACTACTTTAGTGCTATGTTGGAGCACTAATTTAGAGAATATATTTAAGGTAGCGGAGATTTACTTTAGACAGCACTTTGGAGAATAAGTTAGGGAGAGCAATGACAAGGCGTGAAGTCGCAGTAATGAATGTGGAATGAATGTTCTTTATTAAAATAGAATTGTGTATATATAATAGTAGTGTTTACATAAGTTAAACAGTGGTCACTGTGTGGGAGCGTGCGGCCCTCCGCCCGCGTCTCATATAACTGTTGACAGTATATTTAATTTATAGTACTTAGAATAATATTCCTTTGTGCATTGTATGAGCGATTGGTTATCAAAGTGAAGGGTGTGCGACGTATGCTACATAGATATCTAAAACTCTGTTACAAAAGAATTCTGCTCTAAACAAGTGTCTTCGTAACCAGTATACAAAGGTTAATATAGAGGGTTTTAAAAACTCTTGTAGCGTAAAATTCTCACATAAGGAGTAACACAAAACTCAGTTATATCACCAAATTGCTCTATTTTTGAGCAGTCGTGACTATTAAAACACTTTGTGCTATAGCAGATACTTAAAAACCCACTTTATTACCAAATCGCGGTATTGCCGAATTTCAATAACCGTTAATGAACCAGGCCTATAACGGTAAATATATAAGTTTTACAGATCAAATTAGATACAAAAGGGCACCGATCAACAAATATATAGAACAAAGTAGTTTTATAGATGTTTTCTTTAAGCCTTACCTATATAGTATGTGTCTATAACAGTTGTACAAAATGGTAATGTAAATGTTTACATCATTAGCTTATAGAACGTTTTCGCTGTATAAGCTTATAGAGCAAAAAGGTATAGTCAAACGCCTTTATTCAACATGCTACCAACATAAACACCGTTATATAACGTTTACAAAACTTTTTGGCGAAATAAGCTTTGGTTATAGTACAATTTTGTTGCTTGGGTTGCCTTAATCCGAATTTATTTGGGGTCTGCGTAGTAGGTATGTTTTCTTATTCCATACATGTCTATTAGCCGTCATCTCATCTCCTAAATAAAAAACTTTTTACCAAAAAATTAAACCGACTTCCAAAAAACACTGCAAAGTGAAAAATATTTTTAATTTCGGTAGTCGGTGTTTTTAGTTTGGTATTTTCGTTTTTGGCACCGACTTCCGAAATTAAAGTTATTTTTCACTTTGCAGTGTTTTTTGGAAGTGGAAGTTTTTATTTCACTCTTTTTAGTTGGTCGATTTTTAATTTACCTAGTTACAAGAGCCTAAATGTCAACTACTTATATTCATTTACAAAATATTGCTTTTCCCAATGTTGGGCCGTTATTTGTTGAGGAGTTCTCCTGGTACTTCACCATCAGCTTCGCTTCACCATATGCATTGTGACGAGCATATTGTGCTTAATAACCACATTCAAGTAATCGAAGCGGAACACATGAAATACTTATTATTCCTACTTGTATATTGAGTAGTTCCAGTGGCCATCTGTGGTCTTCATCATCAGGTCCACTTCACAAATGGTGCTTTTCGAACTATAAAAAATACTCAAATCACTATAGGTGTGCCTATAATATTTGAAGAATTCCCTCGATTTCTCCAGGATCCCATCATCAGATCCTGACTTGGTGTCAATGTGACCAATTTCGGAGTATACCCTTTCAAACAAAAAAGAATTTTCCAAATCCGTTCAGCCGTCTTCGAGTAATCGGTGTCATACATTAAAAAAATATATATATACGCGTCGAATTGATAACCTCCTCCTTTTTTGTCGTCGGTTGAAAATACGAGTATATACAAACGGCATACCGTTTCTGACCATCATCCAAATCTACCCAGTATGTTTCGAGGATTAGCGCGTTCAAACAAACAAACTTTTCCGCTTTATAATAGTATAGGTTACATTCAAAGATTAGAAAACCACACTCTGGTTACAATAGATTCGTCAGTACAATGACCACGGAGCAAATACTTTGTATTTGCTCCGTGACAATGACCTACAGCTGACTTATTTCGCGATTTTAGGTATAGTCTTATAGTAACTTCATAATGATGAGTTCAATGATCTATTTTCGGGTTATTAGTTATTTCTATTAAACATTGTATTAATTGCTAGGTAAAATAGATGAAAATCATAATTTCAAATTAAAATAAAACATTTATCTAAATATATATAACTCAAAGGTGACGGACTGACTGACTGACATAGTGATCTATCAACGCACATCCCAAACCACTGGACGGATCGAGCTGAAAGGCATGCAGGTAGATGTTATGACGTAGGCATCCGCTAAGAAAGGATTTTGCGAAATTCCCACGGGATCGGGATTTACACGGGAAAAACATCCCACGCGGACGAAGCCGCTGGCACAAGCTAGTTGGATCAATTAAAGCTGCTAGGTAAAACAATTTTTTTTTAAACAATTACATTTTTGTAGTTATCATAAAATCTGCGCTAAATCATTCGCGAGCAACGCTATGCTTTGAAGTCTGCCGATAGTTTTCTTGGACCTTTGGACCTATTTTGAATCTTCATAACTTTTATACAAATAGGCACAAATATTTTTTGATAGGTAGGTAGGTACTTATACTATATTTTTTAATGGCTATGTACTCAGTACTGTCAATGAAAATTTGTATGTCATGTCAAATATGATATGTTATAGTAGGTATATTTAACATCCTGCGGATTTTGGGTTTCTAGAATGTTCTAACGAGATACCACAGCCCCGGATCGGGGTAGAGTGGAAGGGCGTGGCAAACTCATACTGACTGTTCCCTCCGTTGTTGCGTCCGAGGCTTGTTAGAACGTCGAACGTTCCCGCAACTCCGGGAATTTGAAAATTGAGTTGAGTAATACTGTTGTTGGTAGGTATACCTAGGTACCTACTTAGGTGAAAATTCTCGGCCACGTTATAAATGAAAATATGATTGATACATTTTATACATATGAAGATATACAATTGTACATGTAAAAATGAATTGATTATAAGTACCTACACAAAATCAAGAATCGTAAAAATATAGACGAAAAATACGTCTAGCTAAGTATAGATATAAAAACCACACACCTGTGGGCTTAGTAGGTACGAGTTTGAAATACTTTTATCGTTTTCGAAAACTATCGCTTTGTTTCTTTCAATGCACCGAACTTGTAGGTGAGTGTGAAAGAGACAAAGCTAAAGTTTTCGAAAACGATAATAGTATCGCAAACTCATACTGAGCCCCCTGAAGTAAAAAAAGGTGAAATAAAAATAATTTCACATACCTAAATGTTAGGAAGTCTCTTAGCAAAGAAATTGAAATGAAACCAAGGTTAGGTACCTATGCTATCAGTGAGGAATAAATATCGGGGAGTATAGTATATGTTGAATAATTTTAATTTTACATTTCTCCTAAACTTTGCGTCCAAATTATATTCTGTAAAAGACAAAGTTTATCTTCATAAATATGTCTTGCTTGATGATAAAACTACTTTCGAACGTAAGTACCTATCAATATAGCGGCAAAATAGTAATAGGTAGGTACTACAAAGCTATGCCTTATTTTTACAAAATTTTCTGTACCTACATAATTTGCCTTATTGTTTCTTATTTATAAAAGTTAGATATGTAGTACCGCGGACTTTTTTTAAGATCTGCATAAACCCTACATTTCTGTAGTACCTACATGAACTTTTGGTATATATCAGCATTTCGCCAGCGCACGCGATTATAGTAATTTACTTCCGACTTATTTCACTAATGCCCTTATTTTAGGAAAACCGAGACATTAGCGCAATGCTAGATATCCGATCTACTAATCTTCCTCATAAAACTGCCTATTATAATCAGAAATATTTTTTGAAATCCATCCAGTTCTTTCGAAGATTAGCGCCTTCAAACAAACAAACTTTCCGCTTTATAATATTGGTATAGATAATATTAGAATCGTAAGTATGTAGGTACCTACATTTCTCTAATCAAATCTAATAAACCCAAATTCATGCGTAGGTACCTTCTATCAACAATATTCCAGGATAAATATGTAAATATCACAATGTAAAATAAATTAATAACATTTATTGCATCAATAAAACTAACAGTTGGAAGTAAATTTCTCAGACCTACAACAATAAAAAGAAATTTAGAAATAACATACCTAATGAAGTTCTTATTATTATAATAAAATCTATGCGAAATCATTTGCGAGCGAACTTTTGATAGGTATCCTTTGATGTCGGCCGATAGTTTTCATGTAGGTACCTATTTTGAATGTTCGTAACTTTTATAGGTACAAATATTTTTTTGGTTTATATTATGTTGAAAATAGCCAATCGTAGTACTAAAAGATAACTCAGTACTGCTAATGAAAATTAATATGTCAAATATGATAATAATTGTAGGTATATTTGACATCTATAAATAAATATTCTAACGAGTGAGAGTAAGTAAGAGTGCAAGTGTTGTGTAAGTACTTACATGTGCCGCTATATACACTTACGTGTGATGCTATATAAATTGTAATCTACGTACATAATTCTTTCTAATACTAAAATCAGAATCATAATTGTAAACATCAAAATATAAAAAAAATATGTTATCTTTGTATGGTGGCACGAGTCGATGGTTCGAATCCAACCAGAAACTATTTAGGTAAATGTAGTGAGAGTAAATAAAACGATTATTTGTATGAAAATATTAACCATAGATAAATATGATTAATTTATAGTAAAGTACAATAAAAAGCTTTACAATCTGCTAAATACCAACTAGACGCGCTTGAGTCTATCGAGAAGCGGGCCAAGAGACTCATTAGCAATGATGCACTGGTCGAGTCAAAGCTCCAGAGCCTTGAACATCGACGACGAGTTGCAAGTCTATCGGCTTTCTATCGGTTACATTTCGGGGAGTGTGCGATGGAATTACACATTCTAATTCCGCCAAGCCCATTCCATTATCGGACTACGAGACAAACGTCGAAGCGCCATCGATGCATGGTGGACATCCCACCCATACGCACGAAACGTTTTGGGAATACCTTCATTGTGCGTACGGCTAAGGAGTGGAATTCCCTGCCGGAGTCTGTGTTTCCCGATAGCTATAACCTAGGAGTCTTTAAGTCAAGAGTGAATAGGTTACTTTTAGGTAAGCGTCCTCCGTCTTCGACCACATCATCACTTACCATCAGGTGAGATGGTGGTCAAACGCGAACCTATTTTTTAATAATAAAAAAAAACAATTAAATAAATAATCTTTTATTTATTTAGTACACGTCACAATTTATTTCCATGTTATGTACTATTTAGGTTCAGTCACAATACAACAACCTATATAAGTACCTTTATTACCCAAAACACAAATTATTCAGATAAATTATATCTGAATAATTTGTTATGGTGAAAAGGTATCGTATATCGAGCCTAGAAACAAAAGTATGCATAGACCAATAATTATATTAATAAGAATTAGATTGGAACATAACAATTTAACCTCTAGTAATATATAGTATGTTTAATAAATAAATTAATATTTGTTTTTAGTTTTTGCTACAATGTAAGGACATTCATCTTATAAATAATTTGGTCGTCTTTCTTTAAATTAACACCATTTGGACATTTTAATTTCCTACCATGTTTGAATAAAGCGACATCTAGTGGTGTCGAAAGTTACTGCTATTTACTTCGCATGTGTGTGTAAAGAGTAAATTCATGCGGTTAAATCTTTATTTTGCTCTAATCTTTGTATGATACCAGTTAACAAGCATAGTGATTATCTAAAAAAATCAAGTTAATGCCCTAGGTTGAGCGTATAATAAAGTTGTCTATTAAACATTTATATATTAGGTGTAAAAATTGAAAATGTTCGAAATTGTGGATGTGTCGCCATCTAGTGACAAAATGGCAGTGAGATCATTCATCCATTCACGTGTATACTCATGCCAAACTACAACTTTCTAGTACCAATAGTTTTTGAGCTAAACCGCGGACAGACAGACGGACATGGCGAAACTATAAGGGTTCCTTTTTGACTACGGAACCCTAAAAATGGAGTAACTTCTCCCGTTTTCTCAACATTTCCCTTCACTGCTCTGCTCTTATTGATTGTAGCGTGATGAAAAGTATACTATAACCAGCTCAGGAGTATGAAAAATAATTGTACCAAGTTTCGTTAGAATTCGTCGAGTAGTTTTTGTTTCTATAACGGTTATACAGACAGACAGACAGACAAAAATTTTACTGATTGCATTTTTGGCATCAGTATCGATCCCTAATCACCCCCTGATAGTTATTTTGTAAATATATTTCATGTACAGAATTGACCTCTCTACAGATTTATTATAAGTATAGATTATATAGGTACATACTTTATTATATGTACCTACACCTTACAGTATTTCTATGAAAAAAAAAAGGTAAAACTAGCGTACAATGGGCGGTCTTATCGGGCATCTCTTGTGTAATTCTGTTTTTATTTCGAAATAGTATTCCTTTTAACTAGGATTGAACGGTTGGTCCACCGGAAAAAAAAGTCCCCGGGGTACAACCGGTTCGTATCTACATTATTATTTTGAATGCTAGTTGCACCATGGGGAATAATTAATTTTAGTTGTACCATCGAACAGTTGGTCCACCGGGAAAAAGAAATCACCGTGGTACAACATGTTGTACTTACCAAGTGGTTGTTCCACGTGGCAGTGATGCGTTGAACCTGCGTTAAGATCCTCTTGTCCGACTAAATAATAATAACAATGTTTATTTATCAAAAAGTAAGAGTTAAATAAGTAAAATACCTATACTTAGGTTAGTCACAAACGAAGCTTGTGAATTTATCAAAGTTGTAATGTTTACTTAGAGGTTGAGATCACCATCATCGTACATACATCTACATATTTATAGGATTCAATGCGATTTAGACAAAGCCGGACTTGAACTAAAGTCAAAGAATGATGCCATGAAACAAATAGAGATGTCATTTCTTATAGCTGTAATTGAGTTATGTAAGTACGTATGTGTCTTTGATACTTATAATTTACTAGTACTCACGCGGGGCTTCGCTCCCGTGGATTCTATTTCGGTAAAAACATAACTCTCCTTTTAAGCAGTCGCGTAAAAAGTAGCCTTCCTCAAGCTTTAAGCTACTTCCATACCTTTCATCCAAATCCACCCTGTACTTTCGAAGATTAGCGTGTTCAAGCAAACAAACAAACTTTTCCGCTTTATAATATTAGTATAGATACTGGTTTTTCTTACTAGGTTTAGGCAGGCCGCAGACGTCCGGTTTCCTAATCAGGTTTCCTGATCAGGAATTCAGATTCGGAATTCCGTGAGACTAGCGCATACGTCCGGTTTTTTTCATTCGGAATTTTACGTATAGAGACCAGTGTTACCAACTTAGTTCGACCCCCCTTTTAGTGGCGAAATGATGCTTTTAGTGGCTGGTGGTTTTTCTAGTGGTCAAGTAGAATTCAGTTTCAATTACTGAAAGTGCTATTACTCAACTACTAAGCCACTAAAACTTTACGAAATATATTATTTTTACTTCATTAATGTACTTAATTTATATTTACTGCGTAGGCACAATAAAAGTGCAGAACTTATGGCAAGAGTTGATGATCTATGGCCTTCACTCGTCAAGTTTTTATCGGTATGACATGATGAAAATCTGTATGGATACCGAGAAATCTGTCTGGCAACACTAATCTGAAATGAAATTTCCGTGCGTGTAGGGCGGCCGAGCCAAAATGTACGCCAGCGCTGCGTTCGGAATGACGTCATCAGGTTTTTTCCGTTCTTACATTCCGGAACGCATCGAACCGAACGTCAGGTTTTTTCCGTCCGGAAAAAATAAGAATAGTGTGCGCCTTGTTGAACATTTTGTATGTAAGTAGAGCATTCAGGTTTCCTGATCAGGAAACCGGACGTCTGCGGCCGGCCTTACTATGGAATAAAACAAACATGAACATATTTCGTCAGATTTTATTAAAATTCGTAAAATTATAAATAAAACTAAACTTAACGTGTATAAATCTAATTTATCCTACAATTTATAATATAGGCTGGGAAGAAAAAAGTATGTACAGGATCGAAGACGGTTTTCTCTTGATTTTTCGCAATGGTAAATTTAATGGTAAAGGTCGGTTACCTGGCAAACCTGATGCTGCTGAGTAGTAACAGAGTGACTACCTTTAATCACTCGATAACACGATAGGTTGGTAGGTATTCGGTATTCGTTGGCGTTACAGGTGTTAAATTGTTTCCTTCCGACCGTCAGCCAAGACCAGCTATGCTTTCCAAAGTTCCGTACTTCCGCAAAAGTTGCTTGAATTTGAAAAACAAAACGGTCGAAGCTCAAACAGTCGAGCGAAAGGGCTTTTCGGCTGTTTGAGCCACGAAGACTACCACCGCCTTTTTATGATAACTCCCCTTTTTTATTTTACTTAGTGTGATACATTCATACAATAAGTAGAAAAGACAAGTCATGGTCTTTAGAAAAGTCAACTTTTTTGTATATTTTTACTTCTATTAATCAAAGTAATCACCTACGCAATCAATCGATGCATCCTTGCCATCGCAGTGGTAGTTTATTGATGTCCTTCTTGAAGAGATGAGCTAAACGGGAGGCAACAAATTCTTTAAAGGCATTTTGTACTGCTACTATACTGTGATATTGAATTTTTTTCCCGCCAAGAAGTTATCCAAATGCTGTAAAAAGTAGTCTGTAGGCGCACCGCGCAAAGTCTGGTGAGTACGGTGGATGGCAGAGAACTTCCAAGCCCAGCTCTTTTAACTTGGAAACCGTCTGCTGTGCAGTATGTGGTCACACGCTGTAGTGCAGGAGCAACGGAGCCGAGCGATTGACCAAAGCTGGTTGCAGACTTGCGAGTTTAATATTATTTATATGAACAAGAATTGATACGAATGTAACTAATTTTCGTTTCTACCGGCGATTTAATTAAATTTTAGAACATTTAAGGAATATTGAATCGAATTGCGACATGCGGACCCAGGTCAAACGCCGCAATAGTGCCTTAAGGTAAAGCTTACTAATAATAAGGTAATGGTCAGGGCCGTCTTAAGTCTATTCTGCGCCGGGGTGCGGGACTCAGCCTGCGCCCTCGTTTTTTTTTTACACTGCAGCGTGGCACGCGACCGAGCGACGACACACTGCAGTATGAAAGGGGTCCTAATAAATTTAATACACATACATAAAACAAACTCAATTTTTCTTGCTTTTGAGTTGGCAAAGATTTTAATTAAATCATTTATTTTTATCTCAATTTTGGATTCCATACTTATAATGGCTAAGTTTGTCAGTCTGTCTTGGGTCATGGTTGAACGAAGATAATTTTTCATTACTTAATTTTAATTTTGAAAAGGATTTTTCACCTTCTGCTACTGTAACAGGCAATGTTAAATATATACGCAGAGCTGTTGAGATATTGGGAAATGAGGAAATTAAATTATTAGAATATAATATATAGCTTAAAATATCAGTGGGAGTACTTGTTGATGCATTGGGAAAAAACATTGGCAACAATTCTAATTCATTATATTTACTGATCTGAATGAACAATTAATTGCTCCGAAAACATGCTTAAAATTTGAAATTAAAAAATTTAATTCCTTTAACTCATAGAATTTTTGCTGATAAAATTCAATAGCCTTGCTGCATCCAGTTTTCCAGAAGTAATAACTGCATGATAAATGATCTTTATTTTGCAAATTGGTAATTAAATAAATCTTTTAACGTAATTTTTTTTCGTAAATTTAATCTAGACGAGGCCGGTGTTTTCTAACTGACTACCCTGAGAAGAAACACCGAAACAAACTCAGGGTTCCGTCTCTTTTAAAGTACATACAATCTGTATTTGTTAAATTATATGGGATCCGTGTAGGTTACCATGTGAGGCGACCTTTTGAGGAATGATGCTCACAGATTTGAGTGGGCCTGTCCATACAGTGCAAGCATTTGTCAGAGGACGTATAGCTCAACTCAGAACGAGGAGCTTAACGATTTGACGAATACTACCAAAAGGACTCAAACTACCAGACCATCAAGTTTAACAGCGCCGCGTACGCGCCAGCCCCAACACCATTCTGAGAACGCTAGCTGATAGGTGGGACTCTCCGATCTTGGGGAGTAGTAGTGATTTGCCGGTTCTGGCGCACCAATCCCGTGGCTCACCGGTTCTGGCGCACCACCGCTTCTGGCGCAATCGCGGTCCAGGGCGTTTCAAAACTAAAAAAAAAAAAAAAAAAAAAAAAAAAAAAAAAAAAAAAAAAAAAAGGTTTTGGGGTCCGCTGATCACGATTCTGCAATCCGTTTTCGCGTAGGATGCATGGTTCCGGAGATACAGAAATCAATTAACAACAATCTGTTTCATTTCCGGTGACACCCGAACCCTCATTATCGACTTTCATTGTTCGCCTTTTCTTATCTATTGTCCGTGCGTCCGCCCACGCACCCTCATTAGGATTGCATTGGCGTTTCTATTGTATACTTTTATTGTTCATAAACGATTGCTTACTTACTATTCGGAATCATCAAAACAGAATCAATAAAACACATTCCTCATTCACAAATAAAGGTTTATATATAAGCGGCTCAAAGATTTTGCCGAAGCAAAGAGTCTAATACCCAATGAGCAGTTCGAATTTAGAACCAAAAACTCATGTATCCAACAAGTCCACCGCATCATAGAACACGTCAGCGCCGGCTTCCAACGGGGCGCAATAACGGGAGCGAAAGCGTTCGACAAAGTCTAGCACAATGGCTTAATCTATAAGCTATACCAACTCTCGTTATCACGCTATTCACTAACGATATCCCCAAGCATAAAAGTACCCAGCAAGCCCTATTTGCCGACGATACAGCTATCTATTATACCGATCTGAAACCCGATGCCATCGCTCGCACTCTCCAAACTTCCGCAAACAGTCTGGCGAAGTGGTTCCGGAAATGGAGAATCGAAGTCAATCCAGACAAAAACCAGGCAATCCTCTTTTCTAAACCGCGGATAAACGTTCGCGCCGCTTTCGCTCTAGGTAGGCTACTTCATTCTTAGCTCCCGCAGCAAATTATCACTCAGGTGTAAGCTGCATATTCACCTCCAAAACCGATTCCTCAGTAGAGTCACTGGGGCCCCCGTTTTATGTTCGAAATGAGCTTCTTCATGTAGACCTCAAGATGCCCACTATCCAGCAGTTCATGAAACGCGTCTCCAAGCGTTTCTTTGAAACTGCAATCCAACATAGGAATCCCCTTATCGTATCGGCCGTTTATTTATACTCCTATGGAATCATACTATCTCACATTCATACATATAAGCACACCGTCACCCGCGCACGCATATACACACACCCACTCACACAAACACATATACACACAAGCCTTTCAGACACTCATAAACACACACACACACAACCTTCTTTTGCTGTTGACAACAGAAATATTGTAACCGAAATGTCACGATCGTATTATTTATTGCCAATGCCGAAATATCTCCGACTCCTAAGATACAGGTCTGCGTACCTAGTTTAGATGCCGGAAATCTGACATTAATTTTTAGATTTTCTGTACAACCTACTGTTTTTCTTTTCACTTATGTATTGCGTGTCTTTTCTCATGTACAAATAAATTTTATCTTATCTTATCTTTCTGGATCCTATCATCATTCCAGTCCCACCTTTTGCAATTCCTTTCTAAGAACTCAAGATGGGATCTTGTAGGTGCTCGACCATAAGAATCAAAATATTGATTGATGCCGTTTGTATCGATATGTAATGCTACCCAGTGTGAGCCTGGTTAATCATTCGTATCCAAATTGCATATTATATACGTTGGTACATGAGTATAAATGGGTAGCCTATTAGCGGCAGAAACATTACTTTCTAGACTAGGGTGAATCTTTTTCAGATACTGTTGTACCTCTAGTGTATTCATGGTCTGCTATTAGTAGATTATTACGATACGAATCTATTCAATGGTCAAGGAATGTTCAATTATAGTGATTTGGAAATATTAAATAACATTCCTTTGCAATGATTTTGTAGGAGTCACAAAGGATCTGTGCATCACGAAGGAATTTGAGATAAGCTTGTTTACTCACAAAGTTACTATCAGTTCCGTAGTACTTAGGAATTTGTTTTAGATAAGAAATACCTTTGTGGGTGCTATATAAGACCAAGCAGTTGCACCACTCAATCCACACTCGTTCGACATCAGCGAACAGTATCTACCAATACTACATTTTGTAATTATTCTTCGCATCAATGACAACGGAGGTAAGTGTTTATTCTATTAATAAACTTACTTTTCTTTCTGTCTATTTTAATTACATGAACTTTTCCTTACGTGTGTGAGGGTGTTTGTGATTAAGTGTAAACTAATTGATATTAATATGATAACTGTGTTGTTACAGAAATCATCCAGTCTTGCATACAACGATGAAAATACCCATAAACACTATTTGGGAATACAAACCTCTGAGCAATATAGTACGTCGTTTATCATGACTGCCATTGTAGACGTTCAAGGCTTTAAAACGGAAGCAAATAAATTTGTGCTGAAAGAAATTGCTATATTGTGTAGTGACAAATTACAGATGTTTTTAATCAAGCCACCATTTCCATTTTATGATTTGACAAAACAAGAAAGACGGCAAGTTGCATGGATTGAACGTAACAGGAAGATATGTTGGGGTGAAGGGTTTATACCTTATTCAAATTATCAATATTTAATTTTAGATTTGTTAAGAGATAAATGTATTTATATTAAAGGTCTTGAAAAAGTGTTATGGTTAAAAAATATTTTAAATAATAATAATGTGATTAATTTAGAAGATAAAGGTTGTCCTAGTTTGCCAAGTCTGTATGATCAATATAAATATTCTGAAGATTTGTATAGTTGTATTTATCATAGCTCTATATGTGCTTTAAAAAATGTATTATGTTTAAAAAAATGGTGCTCTGATAATAAACTTTTTATATAATTTAAAATATGTCATTCATTACAGAAATTTAAAGCAGTGCATAGAAATGGGAGTAAAATTAACTAAAGTTCATAGAGTTTTAAAATTTAAACAATGTCCCTGGTTAAAAATGTACATAGATCTCAATACAAAATTTAGAACGTTAACAAAATCAGATTTTGGAAAAGATTTTTTTAAATTAATGAATAATTCAGTCTTTGGTAAGACTATGGAGAATATTGAAAAAAGGGTTAACGTAAAATTAGTTATACACTGGGAGAACCGTGGTAAAGCTTTAGGTGCTCAAGATCTAATCGCTAAACCACAATTTCATAATCTTTAAATATTTTCATTATAAAAGAATTTGTAGGTTTACGGTCTAAAATGTATGCTTTTGATGTAGAGAATAAGATTATAACGAAGGCAAAAGGGGTAAATAAAAGTGTCACTAAAAAGCTGACAACGAATAGTTATAATTCTTTTCTATTTAATAAAAAAGTGCAATATTGCAGTATGCTTAGGGGTCTCCCTTATTTGACCGAAAGGAATTTGTCATATTTTCACTCCCCAAAAACATTTTTCGCGTAATTTCATTTGCCAAATTATTACTTAGCAAAAAATCTATTCACAAAAAATTGTAACGCAAACCTAATGTTTGGGGAATGAACGTTTAAACTATAACTTGTTTACCAACTAGTACTTTTAACATTTTTTGTTTAATCAAATATTTCAGTTGGAATAACAGTTTTAACGCAAAATCAAATCAGTCAAATCTGTTTTCTATTAATGCAAGTCGTTTCTGGCACTCGCCGGCCGCTACCGCGGCACCACTCGCTTCGCTCGCTCGGCTCGTGCGTAAGAGGTCATAGTTTTAACCTAACCTACCCATTTTGTTTTTGTCAAAATCTTTTCGGCAAAACGGTTGGATTGTTTCCCTTATTTTTTACTTTCTTTATATTTTGCCATAACAAATTATTTGACCAAACGTTTACTGTCTAAAGATTGTTTGCTGTAACAAATCAAATGTTAAAGACCAAATGCCTAAATGACATTATCCTTCATAATATTCTGCCAAGTAACAATTTGACCAAATGAAAATGTGCGTACTAAAATCATTCCAAACATTGCATTGGTATAAAAAAGGTTGCTAAAATTTGTTTGGGTAGTGAAATTTTGGCAAAATCTTTTCGGCAAAAAGGCAGGATCCCGTATGCTTAGATTTAAATCGATTAAACACACAATTTTTACACAAAAACTAAATAAGACTTGTTTATCATACAATTACACAAAAAGACATATTTTAGACAATAATATTGAAACATTGGCTTGGGGTAATTATAAATTACGCTAAGATATGATACTGTACTTTCGTTTTTAAATTTAGTAATATTGTTATCGTAAATTAAGTCTTCTTACTTTTTTGTGTAATACAAAATTTGTATTGATTGTAAAATTATGATATTACTATAATGTTTCGTGGAGTTCAAAATTTTGTGTTGATTGTAAATAATATTAGTTATGTAATGTTATACTTGCGAGCATACATTTGAGGTGATTGTAAAATTCTGATAAGTACTAATTGTGTTACAATTAATTTACATGTCATTGCTGTTTTATATATTTTTTACTAATCATATATATATATTAAATTTTTTCAACAACACTGTTATTTTTTATTTCATCCCTTTAAGCAGATTAGACGTGTGTAATGTTTCATTTTATTCATCCGTCTTAGGTATTTTTTGTGTAAAAATCTGATGATTCTTTGACCGTATAACATACATATCACCCCTTAAACTTTCATTATGTTTTAAAACTTTTATACTTTTTAATATTCATGTTTCGTGTTATTGGCTTTGTTACTCCTTTTGCTTTTTTTATTTCTTTTTTCTCAGTTCTTATACAGTATAACTTGGCGTGTAAACCAACAAATTCTGAAATGACTTTTCATCCCATTTCGTGTTTAAAATAGCCGGGTATTTGCATGTTACGTTTAGGCATATAATAAATATTGTTCTCCTCAAAATTACTCGTATCAAAATATTGAATATTTTTTTCATATCCTTATAAAAATCATCAGTTTTTACATAATAAAGAAGATTATCGGTATCTGTATAACACAGTTTTATATTACCTTCATACATATTTTTCATAACAGAGTAATGGAAACTGTATAAATGAGCTTTAGAAATTTCAAGAATAGAAAATCCAACATAAATAGGACGATCTAAAATAATTTTTGTCTTATCTAATTGAATGGCTACTAGATTTTCCGAAAATATTGACAAGTTTTTAAAATTTGGAGTACTTATGTATTTTTCTGCTCCATGCAGTTTGTTTGTTGTATTCGACTTATCTTTCCATAATCACAAATCACAAATAGAAATAATCTTTATTCTCATCATTTAGATCTTTATTTAAAATGTGATGTTCTATTACTATGTGATATTTTTGAAAAAAATCCGAGGTATGAGTTTGATTCATTATAATTTGGAACCATGCTTTTATGTTTCATCTCTATAATTAAGTTGGGATGCTATGCTGTTATACACCAAAGTGGAGCTTGAGTTAATATCGGATGTAGATGTGTACCAAATATTGGAAAGTGGAATTCGTGGGGGACTTGCTGAATGTTCAATAAGATATGCGAAAGCTAATAATAAATATCTTTCATCTAACAATGAGATGGAAGCGAGCACGTATCTCATTTATCTGGATTGTGTTAATTTTGTTGTGGATTTGTCATTATGCAAAAATTGCCGATGAATAATTTTAAATTTCTAAGCGAAAACGAAATACTCCATTTCAATATTGTAAAAATGTAAAAAATAAATAGCAAATCATCTATTAAAATAATACATCGATTTGTTATTCATTATATTCATTAACAAGAGTGTTTAAAAATAGTTTGATATTGCTGAAAATACATAGAATACTATAATTTTACCAAGATAACTTTTTAGAGCCTTATATATCTTTGAATACTTCTCTGAGACAAAAAGCTCAATCAAATTTCGAAATAGATTTATTTTTAAAGCAAATTATTTCTATTTTTATTTAGATGAAAGATATTTATTATTAGCTTTCGCATATCTTATTGAACATTCAGCAAGTCCCCCACGAATTCCACTTTCCAATATTTGGTACACATCTACATCCGATATTAACTCAAGCTCCACTTTGGTGTATAACAGCATAGCATCCCAACTTAATTATAGAGATGAAACATAAAAGCATGGTTCCAAATTATAATGAATCAAACTCATACCTCGGATTTTTTTCAAAAATATCACATAGTAATAGAACATCACATTTTAAATAAAGATCTAAATGATGAGAATAAAGATTATTTCTATTTGTGATTTGTGATTATGGAAAGATAAGTCGAATACAACAAACAAACTGCATGGAGCAGAAAAATACATAAGTACTCCAAATTTTAAAAACTTGTCAATATTTTCGGAAAATCTAGTAGCCATTCAATTAGATAAGACAAAAATTATTTTAGATCGTCCTATTTATGTTGGATTTTCTATTCTTGAAATTTCTAAAGCTCATTTATACAGTTTCCATTACTCTGTTATGAAAAATATGTATGAAGGTAATATAAAACTGTGTTATACAGATACCGATAATCTTCTTTATTATGTAAAAACTGATGATTTTTATAAGGATATGAAAAAAATATTCAATATTTTGATACGAGTAATTTTGAGGAGAACAATATTTATTATATGCCTAAACGTAACATGCAAATACCCGGCTATTTTAAACACGAAATGGGATGAAAAGTCATTTCAGAATTTGTTGGTTTACACGCCAAGTAATGAATCAAACTCATACCTCGGATTTTTTTCAAAAATATCACATAGTAATAGAACATCACATTTTAAATAAAGATCTAAATGATGAGAATAAAGATTATTTCTATTTGTGATTTGTGATTATGGAAAGATAAGTCGAATACAACAAACAAACTGCATGGAGCAGAAAAATACATAAGTACTCCAAATTTTAAAAACTTGTCAATATTTTCGGAAAATCTAGATTTATACAGTTTCCATTACTCTGTTATGAAAAATATGTATGAAGGTAATATAAAACTGTGTTATACAGATACCGATAATCTTCTTTATTATGTAAAAACTGATGATTTTTATAAGGATATGAAAAAAATATTCAATATTTTGATACGAGTAATTTTGAGGAGAACAATATTTATTATATGCCTAAACGTAACATGCAAATACCCGGCTATTTTAAACACGAAATGGGATGAAAAGTCATTTCAGAATTTGTTGGTTTACACGCCAAGTAATGAATCAAACTCATACCTCGGATTTTTTTCAAAAATATCACATAGTAATAGAACATCACATTTTAAATAAAGATCTAAATGATGAGAATAAAGATTATTTCTATTTGTGATTTGTGATTATGGAAAGATAAGTCGAATACAACAAACAAACTGCATGGAGCAGAAAAATACATAAGTACTCCAAATTTTAAAAACTTGTCAATATTTTCGGAAAATCTAGATTTATACAGTTTCCATTACTCTGTTATGAAAAATATGTATGAAGGTAATATAAAACTGTGTTATACAGATACCGATAATCTTCTTTATTATGTAAAAACTGATGATTTTTATAAGGATATGAAAAAAATATTCAATATTTTGATACGAGTAATTTTGAGGAGAACAATATTTATTATATGCCTAAACGTAACATGCAAATACCCGGCTATTTTAAACACGAAATGGGATGAAAAGTCATTTCAGAATTTGTTGGTTTACACGCCAAGTAATGAATCAAACTCATACCTCGGATTTTTTTCAAAAATATCACATAGTAATAGAACATCACATTTTAAATAAAGATCTAAATGATGAGAATAAAGATTATTTCTATTTGTGATTTGTGATTATGGAAAGATAAGTCGAATACAACAAACAAACTGCATGGAGCAGAAAAATACATAAGTACTCCAAATTTTAAAAACTTGTCAATATTTTCGGAAAATCTAGTAGCCATTCAATTAGATAAGACAAAAATTATTTTAGATCGTCCTATTTATGTTGGATTTTCTATTCTTGAAATTTCTAAAGCTCATTTATACAGTTTCCATTACTCTGTTATGAAAAATATGTATGAAGGTAATATAAAACTGTGTTATACAGATACCGATAATCTTCTTTATTATGTAAAAACTGATGATTTTTATAAGGATATGAAAAAAATATTCAATATTTTGATACGAGTAATTTTGAGGAGAACAATATTTATTATATGCCTAAACGTAACATGCAAATACCCGGCTATTTTAAACACGAAATGGGATGAAAAGTCATTTCAGAATTTGTTGGTTTACACGCCAAGTTATACTGTATAAGAACTGAGAAAAAAGAAATAAAAAAAGCAAAAGGAGTAACAAAGCCAATAACACGAAACATGAATATTAAAAAGTATAAAAGTTTTAAAACATAATGAAAGTTTAAGGGGTGATATGTATGTTATACGGTCAAAGAATCATCAGATTTTTACACAAAAAATACCTAAGACGGATGAATAAAATGAAACATTACACACGTCTAATCTGCTTAAAGGGATGAAATAAAAAATAACAGTGTTGTTGAAAAAATTTAATATATATATATGATTAGTAAAAAATATATAAAACAGCAATGACATGTAAATTAATTGTAACACAATTAGTACTTATCAGAATTTTACAATCACCTCAAATGTATGCTCGCAAGTATAACATTACATAACTAATATTATTTACAATCAACACAAAATTTTGAACTCCACGAAACATTATAGTAATATCATAATTTTACAATCAATACAAATTTTGTATTACACAAAAAAGTAAGAAGACTTAATTTACGATAACAATATTACTAAATTTAAAAACGAAAGTACAGTATCATATCTTAGCGTAATTTATAATTACCCCAAGCCAATGTTTCAATATTATTGTCTAAAATATGTCTTTTTGTGTAATTGTATGATAAACAAGTCTTATTTAGTTTTTGTGTAAAAATTGTGTGTTTAATCGATTTAAATCTAAGCATACGGGATCCTGCCTTTTTGCCGAAAAGATTTTGCCAAAATTTCACTACCCAAACAAATTTTAGCAACCTTTTTTATACCAATGCAATGTTTGGAATGATTTTAGTACGCACATTTTCATTTGGTCAAATTGTTACTTGGCAGAATATTATGAAGGATAATGTCATTTAGGCATTTGGTCTTTAACATTTGATTTGTTACAGCAAACAATCTTTAGACAGTAAACGTTTGGTCAAATAATTTGTTATGGCAAAATATAAAGAAAGTAAAAAATAAGGGAAACAATCCAACCGTTTTGCCGAAAAGATTTTGACAAAAACAAAATGGGTAGGTTAGGTTAAAACTATGACCTCTTACGCACGAGCCGAGCGAGCGAAGCGAGTGGTGCCGCGGTAGCGGCCGGCGAGTGCCAGAAACGACTTGCATTAATAGAAAACAGATTTGACTGATTTGATTTTGCGTTAAAACTGTTATTCCAACTGAAATATTTGATTAAACAAAAAATGTTAAAAGTACTAGTTGGTAAACAAGTTATAGTTTAAACGTTCATTCCCCAAACATTAGGTTTGCGTTACAATTTTTTGTGAATAGATTTTTTGCTAAGTAATAATTTGGCAAATGAAATTACGCGAAAAATGTTTTTGGGGAGTGAAAATATGACAAATTCCTTTCGGTCAAATAAGGGAGACCCCTAAGCATACTGCAATATTGCACTTTTTTATTAAATAGAAAAGAATTATAACTATTCGTTGTCAGCTTTTTAGTGACACTTTTATTTACCCCTTTTGCCTTCGTTATAATCTTATTCTCTACATCAAAAGCATACATTTTAGACCGTAAACCTACAAATTCTTTTATAATGAAAATATTTAAAGATTATGAAATTGTGGTTTAGCGATTAGATCTTGAGCACCTAAAGCTTTACCACGGTTCTCCCAGTGTATAACTAATTTTACGTTAACCCTTTTTTCAATATTCTCCATAGTCTTACCAAAGACTGAATTATTCATTAATTTAAAAAAATCTTTTCCAAAATCTGATTTTGTTAACGTTCTAAATTTTGTATTGAGATCTATGTACATTTTTAACCAGGGACATTGTTTAAATTTTAAAACTCTATGAACTTTAGTTAATTTTACTCCCATTTCTATGCACTGCTTTAAATTTCTGTAATGAATGACATATTTTAAATTATATAAAAAGTTTATTATCAGAGCACCATTTTTTTAAACATAATACATTTTTTAAAGCACATATAGAGCTATGATAAATACAACTATACAAATCTTCAGAATATTTATATTGATCATACAGACTTGGCAAACTAGGACAACCTTTATCTTCTAAATTAATCACATTATTATTATTTAAAATATTTTTTAACCATAACACTTTTTCAAGACCTTTAATATAAATACATTTATCTCTTAACAAATCTAAAATTAAATATTGATAATTTGAATAAGGTATAAACCCTTCACCCCAACATATCTTCCTGTTACGTTCAATCCATGCAACTTGCCGTCTTTCTTGTTTTGTCAAATCATAAAATGGAAATGGTGGCTTGATTAAAAACATCTGTAATTTGTCACTACACAATATAGCAATTTCTTTCAGCACAAATTTATTTGCTTCCGTTTTAAAGCCTTGAACGTCTACAATGGCAGTCATGATAAACGACGTACTATATTGCTCAGAGGTTTGTATTCCCAAATAGTGTTTATGGGTATTTTCATCGTTGTATGCAAGACTGGATGATTTCTGTAACAACACAGTTATCATATTAATATCAATTAGTTTACACTTAATCACAAACACCCTCACACACGTAAGGAAAAGTTCATGTAATTAAAATAGACAGAAAGAAAAGTAAGTTTATTAATAGAATAAACACTTACCTCCGTTGTCATTGATGCGAAGAATAATTACAAAATGTAGTATTGGTAGATACTGTTCGCTGATGTCGAACGAGTGTGGATTGAGTGGTGCAACTGCTTGGTCTTATATAGCACCCACAAAGGTATTTCTTATCTAAAACAAATTCCTAAGTACTACGGAACTGATAGTAACTTTGTGAGTAAACAAGCTTATCTCAAATTCCTTCGTGATGCACAGATCCTTTGTGACTCCTACAAAATCATTGCAAAGGAATGTTATTTAATATTTCCAAATCACTATAATTGAACATTCCTTGACCATTGAATAGATTCGTATCGTAATAATCTACTAATAGCAGACCATGAATACACTAGAGGTACAACAGTATCTGAAAAAGATTCACCCTAGTCTAGAAAGTAATGTTTCTGCCGCTAATAGGCTACCCATTTATACTCATGTACCAACGTATATAATATGCAATTTGGATACGAATGATTAACCAGGCTCACACTGGGTAGCATTACATATCGATACAAACGGCATCAATCAATATTTTGATTCTTATGGTCGAGCACCTACAAGATCCCATCTTGAGTTCTTAGAAAGGAATTGCAAAAGGTGGGACTGGAATGATGATAGGATCCAGAAAGATAAGATAAGATAAAATTTATTTGTACATGAGAAAAGACACGCAATACATAAGTGAAAAGAAAAACAGTAGGTTGTACAGAAAATCTAAAAATTAATGTCAGATTTCCGGCATCTAAACTAGGTACGCAGACCTGTATCTTAGGAGTCGGAGATATTTCGGCATTGGCAATAAATAATACGATCGTGACATTTCGGTTACAATATTTCTGTTGTCAACAGCAAAAGAAGGTTGTGTGTGTGTGTGTTTATGAGTGTCTGAAAGGCTTGTGTGTATATGTGTTTGTGTGAGTGGGTGTGTGTATATGCGTGCGCGGGTGACGGTGTGCTTATATGTATGAATGTGAGATAGTATGATTCCATAGGAGTATAAATAAACGGCCGATACGATAAGGGGATTCCTATGTTGGATTGCAGTTTCAAAGAAACGCTTGGAGACGCGTTTCATGAACTGCTGGATAGTGGGCATCTTGAGGTCTACATGAAGAAGCTCATTTCGAACATAAAACGGGGGCCCCAGTGACTCTACTGAGGAATCGGTTTTGGAGGTGAATATGCAGCTTACACCTGAGTGATAATTTGCTGCGGGAGCTAAGAATGAAGTAGCCTACCTAGAGCGAAAGCGGCGCGAACGTTTATCCGCGGTTTAGAAAAGAGGATTGCCTGGTTTTTGTCTGGATTGACTTCGATTCTCCATTTCCGGAACCACTTCGCCAGACTGTTTGCGGAAGTTTGGAGAGTGCGAGCGATGGCATCGGGTTTCAGATCGGTATAATAGATAGCTGTATCGTCGGCAAATAGGGCTTGCTGGGTACTTTTATGCTTGGGGATATCGTTAGTGAATAGCGTGATAACGAGAGTTGGTATAGCTTATAGATTAAGCCATTGTGCTAGACTTTGTCGAACGCTTTCGCTCCCGTTATTGCGCCCCGTTGGAAGCCGGCGCTGACGTGTTCTATGATGCGGTGGACTTGTTGGATACATGAGTTTTTGGTTCTAAATTCGAACTGCTCATTGGGTATTAGACTCTTTGCTTCGGCAAAATCTTTGAGCCGCTTATATATAAACCTTTATTTGTGAATGAGGAATGTGTTTTATTGATTCTGTTTTGATGATTCCGAATAGTAAGTAAGCAATCGTTTATGAACAATAAAAGTATACAATAGAAACGCCAATGCAATCCTAATGAGGGTGCGTGGGCGGACGCACGGACAATAGATAAGAAAAGGCGAACAATGAAAGTCGATAATGAGGGTTCGGGTGTCACCGGAAATGAAACAGATTGTTGTTAATTGATTTCTGTATCTCCGGAACCATGCATCCTACGCGAAAACGGATTGCAGAATCGTGATCAGCGGACCCCAAAACCTTTTTTTTTTTTTTTTTTTTTTTTTTTTTTTTTTTTTAGTTTTGAAACGCCCTGGACCGCGATTGCGCCAGAAGCGGTGGTGCGCCAGAACCGGTGAGCCACGGGATTGGTGCGCCAGAACCGGCAAATCACTACTACTTTGGGGCGATGGATACGACTGCATGCAGTCAAGTAAATATACCCCAGGGTCGGCGTGTTCTACACAGCTTAGATTTATAATTTAATTTAGTTATAAGTTGTTATTAGGCTAATACTAACACTAGGTTATAAGTTCACATGTTACTAACAAACAAATATGGAATCATCTGATATAAATATATTGAATTGAATTAACTCGAGCAATGCAAGCATTTTTTTTTTGTGAGAAATGTTTACCCTTCGTTTGGGCCCCCAACTAATTTTGATACAACCCTTCAAGGCACGCTACGCCACTGTTGCAGCACAGCGGACAGAGGTCCGGCACGATCTCACGGTGGCATGGAAAGAGCGACTATCGTAACCGAGGGCTAGGCACGCCACAATCGCGGCGATAAGTCCCCTCTTTGAGAAGTGGCTTGAGAGACGCCACGGCGACTTCAGCTTCCGCATGACACAGGCACTGACCGGACATGGTTGTTTCGGGAGGTACCTGTTTCGGATACAGCGGGAGGACACGCCCGGGTGTCGTCATTGTGAGGACCACCCGGAGGACATGGTGGAGCATACAGTGAGCGACACACAGCAAGCGACATACAGCGAGGTGTGCCATGCTTGGGCGGAGTACCGTCGTGTCCTCGTATCGATCGGCGGCGGCGACCTCTCGCGCCCTGCTCTGGTTCTGCGAAGCAGTCATGCTAGCGAAGGAGGCTGAACGGGCGAGGGAGCGGCAACTCTACCTCGCGCCCTAGCCGCCGCGGGGGACGTCCCGGGCGTCGGAGGTCGCACGCCGATCTCCGCCCATCGTTGGCGCGGGTCTGCGGTCGGCGAGCAGGGGTAGCTCGCCGGCTGGTAACGACCAGACCCGAGCCGGCGGCGCGTCGTGTTCCGCGCGCGCCTCAAAGGCTAATGCCTGACCGGGTTGCAGAAATGTTCTATCGAGACACCGCGGCCCCGATATGTGAGTACAACTAAAGGATCAGGGTCTTAGTCAGTAGGTTTTTAGTCAGTAGAAGTCTGACACTCCCTTCCGCCCCACCTACAGCAGGAGGAGTCATTTGATGATTTTCACACCCAGAAAAAAAAATCATATATTACATAGGCACCTATTCATGAGAATAGATTTCTCAGCGCATGCCAAATTAGGGGAGAGTTGCGATCATTGGACTAGCTCTTTCATTGGACCACCATGGTATTTCCAAAACTATCCAAGCTAGCAACGCCGTAACTAGTCGAAACGAGTCCGTGCCGGCTCAGTTGCATCCCCCTCTTACCTCAGTGACACTGAGGCACGTGGCGAGGAGTGACACGTGTGGTTGTCTTTGCGGCGGTCAAAATCTTATTATTTGACTCGGAACAATTTGATGTAAGTATCATTCTATTCATATTTGTTTGTGTGCACTGGTATGAAATATAAGTTAATTTAATTGTCATTCCATGAGTGTTATTAAATTTTGTCTAATCATGTCCATGTATATTTTAGATTTTCTTTTCTTAACGAGTACCTTGTTGCCATCAATGGACCTCAAGAGAGTTCCACCGTTGGACCGGTCCAATCATAGCAACTTTTTATTGTATTTTTTTTTGTCATAATTATGGGAGTAGGCTCCGAGTATTTCACTAATTATGGGAAAAACTTTTGAAAAATCATTATAAATTTATAGTTTCAGAATGTTGCTGAATAAAAGAAAATACTTTACTTGGAATGAAACTAGCATGAACCTTGCTGTAGAATCAGTAAGAAAACAAAAAACTGGTTTAGATCTCATTAAATGTGCCCAATGTAAAATTTAATTAGTAACTAAGTAACCTATAACTATAGTTTGTGAACTTGTCGTAAGTGTATGAGTATTGTTTGTCTCTCCTCGTATGCCATAATTTAATAATATTGATAATTGTAATAAGTTACCTTGATTGGACCTCTAGAACAAATTTCCCGAAGTCCATTGATGGCAACCTGGTGGTTCAATGAAGGTGCCCATGGTCCAAAGAAGGTAACAGCCCAAGATTTAGTTTTCTTCGTTTATACCAAAAAGTGTAAGCCCAAATTGTTTGTGCGTTTGATTATTATAAATAAAGGTCCTACGATATAAAAATAATAAACTACTTTCATTTTATCACTTATATTTTTAAGATATGCTGTCGTAAAGTTAAGGGGTCCATTCATAGCAACCTTCCCCTATGTAGTTTTGCTACTTTGGGTTACATTATTGCAATTTTCTTAAGGAGCTCTGGCTTTTTAAATAATGTTTAGCCTAGATTACATCCTGATAATGCAGCTTTCTATTGATGAAAAAACTTTAAAACCGGTCCCATAGTATCGGAGCCTATCTGATACAAACAAATAAGAAATATTTCCACTTGCTAATATTAGTACTCTTATAGATGAGTATGTTTCTGAGGTCCACGTTTTGTTTCAACAAAAATAAGTGTAGGTACATACACTTATTTTTTTTATGTAAATTGTTTTCTTAGGACACGAAGGATTGTAATTCAGCACCCGCAGCTCAGGACGCAAGCTATCGAGAGAACATCAAGATTATTTTACTCAGTACGAGTCTTACAGACCATTCTCTGTCTACCCCACGATGGAGGGCACCCATATCCACAATGACGTATTATAATAAAGACGCGTCATATTCCCACAAAGCACCTATCAAAAACGGCACGATACACACACTTAGATAATTACTATCTAATACGTATAAAGAAAGGGAAAATAAAATAAATACTACCTTTGGGTACACCTGATGTTAGAGAGAGTTGAATATACATCTTTAGTTAATTTCATGAAACGTAATGCAGCTCATTGGTCAAGCGCATGTGTGACGTAGCAATCAGAGGCATGTGGGGAAAGAATGACACTTGATTTTTGTATAAAATAGTATTTTAAAATATTAATGTAATATTTCACAATAGTAGTTATTGTTAAGGTGCAGTTATATAATGTATATTATATAACTGCTGCATGGAACTTTTTAACTAAATTGTAACAAAAGTTATGTTTTTTTTATGTTATACTTAACATGTTGTAGCAAAATGTTACAAACTGTTATAAAATGATATCGTGTTACACAAGGTTACAAACCATTATATAATTGCTGTATGGGAGCACGTTTAGGCAATTATTATAAAACAAACATAAAAATCCTTAATCATAAATTATAGATTAACTAAAAAATGGGGTAGACGGCAAACCAAAATGTAAATAAACACTATAGTTAGTATAAATTAGATGTGAGTCGTAACATGTTTTAGGCGTAATCGGTTATACGTAGTTTCGTGGATATTAGTAACTAGTTTCAAAAACGATTATTTTTGTAACTAGTTACTGCTGTATATAAGTACTTATTAGTTTGCGTTATGATTACAGAAATGTATCGGCTTATAGTTATAGGTGTGTTACTTATTTAGTTTTGTATTATGTTATGGTTATGACTAAGTTATAGGGTATTATAGTAATATATGTATGCTATGGTTATGCGTGTAATTAAAGTAGGTAAGTATATAATTTTATCAATTAAACTTCCCTTCATACTTTTCCAGGCTTAGGACTGGCTGCAAAATTTCATTTTAAATTTTAGGTATTACATTGTCCATCATATCAATACCAACTTAATTTTATGATTCACATAATTCACAAAAATAACCTAATAAAATATATCAAACTAAACTTATATGAAATGATTAATTGTTATTTATTTACACTACTGAAATGTTTATTCACAAACAAAACAATACACTGAAAAAGTTTTTAAGAGCATAGTTGACAAATTCGAGACAATAACATTAGTCAATCATCCGTTGCACTTGTTACGTAACGCCTAAAATTTCTATTTAAAAATAGAAATACGGTTAAGGTCGCAATTTCTTCGGAAAAAAAACAACAGTATCATATTGAACTTTAATTCTTTCGTATTACGTATAAATTCGCTTAGACATTTACAAATGAAAAAAAGACGCACCGAATACTATATTGCCGTCTCTCTTTATCTTGCGTGTAAGCCATGTCTATCCCGAAGGGACTACTTTCGTTGCGCGAGTCGTATAACGTTACGTATTTACCTATAATCATTTCTGTTGAACATACTGTGTTGAACGCTGGAACGAATGAACGTTACGCTTACGCGCCGATCTTTGAGCGTCAACCTGTTACGTATTTCTTGAATACCAATCACAACAGTGATTGGTATTCAAGAAATTGTATTGTATTGTATTCAGTGCGGCCAGTGTTCTGGGCACTTTTCCCATTGATAGCGATGTTGATGAATTTTTCGATGCCCTATAATTTGCCTTTTATTTTCGCCTGTTTTATATTTGTTTTAATTATGTATATGGCCTTGAATAATTAAATACTTACCTGTTACGTAAATAATCGTTATATTTTTGTCCACGAAACTAGTTACGCGATTATCAGCCCCGTAAGCAGTTACTTAAACCGGTTACGTTAAATAACGCCCACGTCTAGTATAAATAACATGCAATATAATAAAAATATTATATTCATGCAATATAATAATTAACAACAATACAACTAAACTGGTACAATAGTTCCCCAACCTCCCCTAACGTCACGTGACTGACTTTATTCATACGCCAACCGCGATTAGCCGTCTTTAAACAAAATGTATTTCTGTTATTTTTTCTTAATATGTGTAGTGTCACAGGTTCGTGCGTAAATAAACAGATTGGAGTCACTTACCTTGATTTCAACTTGCCATTCCAGAGCGCGGGCAACACATCTATAGTTTATTATATCATTGCATATCCATGAATATTTTCACTTCGAGATAAAACAAAAAGAGGTATTGTAATAAATGAAACAACTCTTTGAGTTTAATACGCATATTATGTACATACAGACTGAGAATGCTTCAAATTAAAAAAAAAAAACGAAAACTATGTTTTATCTTACACGAATACAAATGCATATTTACAAGACGTCTCTGGTTTAACTATTTTCTTAATTTCACTTAATTACGGATACAATACTAATATTTACAGAAACACTCGAGTATTTTGGACCTTATGTACAGTGAGCGACATAAGTGTGTGAAAACATGTTATGCTAACTGCACCTACGGGAGTATTTTTAAAACGTTTAAAAGTAAAGTGGTCAAAAATATTCAATGAGCATCTCTACTATTAATTTACGCAAATATATATTAGTCCTATGTGTAGAATATAAGTCAATATTTTGAGTCACTAAAAATATTAATGCATCATAACATAATGCCAAAATTAATTATCTACGATTATTCATGCATTTTTCGAAGCAAACTACTCGAAATGACAGACTATGTTATCAATGAAAACATGAATATATTCTGTATGAAAAGTTTAGTACCCGCTCCTAATATAAATACTGCAACTACTATAAAAGCAAGTGACTTCACTGTCCATTCTTAAATATTAAATTATTCATAAATATTACTGAATTAAAACTACGCTGTTATAATAAGAGAAACAAAATGCTTGACACAGTGAACTGTTTTACTGTCATTGGATAACATAATGCTTGGTTGCACACTAACTAATTTAAAACCAGTTTTGTACGTAAATGAATGTATAATTCAATATTACAAATAAACTGCGGTAGCACAAAAATTTGGCATCATTTTCCTGTTCCGTAAGTTCGAAAACCAAGGAGATAGATATACTCTTTATTGTACACCATAACAGAAAACAAGTACTTAACAACTAAAAAGGGTGATACAATGGGCGGTCTTATCACTAAAAGCAATCTTTTACAAATAACCTTTGGATGGATTTGACACAGAAGGAGAAAATTAATATGTGGGTAGTCCTTATGCCAATAAATTACATCTTACTGATAACAGCAATTTTATCACAGTCTGTAAGCATACGCGTGCTCTTTTTCTATTTCTAAAAATGCTGACTATAATAAGGTGCATTGCTTGCGTAAGACCCATAGGGCTGCCCCATAATAAAACCTAGTGAAGATTTAAAATGAAATATTAATGAAGAGCTTATAAACGTACAATGGATGATTGGGTATACTTATTTATTTATTACATACTTCAATGTACATCTTACAATATGCAACGCGTAACGGAAACCCCATATCTATCCAAAAGGGCTGAAGACAACATATGGTATTGAGTCTCTATGCACAGTTTCAGCACAAAATAACTGACTCAAAGAATTGATACCAAATTATTGGTTTCATATATTTCCACATCACTTGCCAATAACATGATAATTCTTTTCGTTCTTCTTAATTTGAAAAATTCGGTCTCTGGTATCAGTGTATTGGAATTTGTAATAAGTTCTACACACGTAGACAGTAGACTTAGGATTACAAAACCCTTGCCATATCGTTTGTTATCATCCAAAGAAGCCATGCAGTTGGTATGTATATACTCTTTAAATTACACGTTGTATATAAATGGATACAAATAATAAAACTAATGTAATATGGGCAGTCTTATCGCACAGGGCAATCTTTTACAGACAACCGTTGGATGGACAGAACTTAAGAGATAGATTAAGGGCAGTCATATGTATACAAGGTGTAACAGATTCAATACCTCAGACACCCCAATTAGAATATTAAATTGTAAGTCTAAAATAACATCCGTAAATAAATCCATAAATTGAAACCAAACCTAGGCATTTTTTATAAAATAGTTATCCTTACTAGACGCAAAACGTATGCGCGTCATACAATATCCTTACGCAGACGCTTACACTCATACAATATTAGCGGCCGACACGCACACGAGCGCATTTCCTTGAATTAAGGATTGTATTAATTTGTCATGATACTGTTTCCATTTTAAGTTAAATGAAAGATTTTACCGTCAAAATTTAACACCTATTTTTTACGTCGGAAATCGATTCAGAAGCCGATTCTCAACCAACTACTTTCAGGAATTGCGTATATTCTGTTACACGTTGTATATGTTATATGGTATATTATGTATGTTATATAATATAAATTTGAATCGGTTAAAGCGACTTGCTAGGTTTTAAAGTAGTCACAACAGAGTGCATACTGTACTTACTAGGTGTCAATGTTTAAATATATATGCTTTTAAGTAAGTTTAAAGTGCTGGTGTTTTTGTATTCGGTAGGAACTTACTAAGTTAGCAAGATTATGCAATATAAAAAAAATGTTGCCCTTACTACATTTTGAAATGGGACAGCCACATACAGGTCCATTTAAAGAAGTTTATAAAACAATCATCTTTATTTTTTTAGTTTTACAAATGTTCAAAAGGGTAGAACTTACACAGTTTAGAACTCATCAAACATATTTTTTGAAAAAATTAAATGCAGAATGTCTTTTCTGCCGTGTCCGGTATTTTCACAGACCAGACGTTAACTATTTTAAGAATGTATCGTGTACTCTTCCTGCTGACTAGACTTTTATTAAGGAACAAGATCATACTCGCTTAACGATACATTCTTTGAAAGAATAACATTAATTTTATTTACAATTTTATGAAGGTTTAAGTAAGCCTCTTTGCTCCGCTTTAAGAGCCATTCTATATTGGAATTAGCTTCAAGTAGGCGTAATGTGTTATGTACAAAAGCTTGCAAGATTGACAAAATGAGATAATTTTATACATTCTTATGTTTACATTGGGCAAGAGTTATGGTAGCGAGAATTTGTTGAACTGCAAGCAACAAGCATTTATTTTTTAACAAGCTAGGGCATAAATTTGGTTTGTTATTCAATATTATTTGAGGCTTTTAATTCCTAACCTTTAGTTGACCGTGGATGTAAGCCTTACTAGGCGTTTCGGCCGCTGGGTTTCGTCCGATTTGACCGAAACAGGAATTCCACTATTACTAATATTCCGACGTTACCTTTAACCGCAAGTACGTTTATTTTATTGTACGTTTATATTATTATTAATTTTAATATACGACCGGACCGGACGAAACTCTGTGGTTGAATCGCGTACCAAGCCACGTAAAATAATAATTTTGTTGCACCAATTTGAACACTTTCGGTGGAAATTGAGCGAAAAGTCATAGATATGTATAATTTCAGGCCTCTTGGGCTCAAAACTTAATTAAAAATGGAATTCTCGCTGACCTTAGTGAACAAGCACAGAATAATAAAACACTGTCGTTATGTCATGTCTTGCAAAAAATGTTAAATATGTATGTTTAACTTAAAGTGCATATGCAATATCCATAATAACAAAAACTAAATAAATTATATTTGTAGACACAAAAATATAACGAATTATGATGAGTAGAATATGAAGAGAATACGATTATAAATTATGTTACGAGACATATATGTTATAGTAACTACGTATATTATATGTATGACCAGTTTACTTAAATTTATATTAGCCACGAGAACAAGGATCAGTACCTCTACCATGAGTTGTCATCGACAACTTACTCGCTAGCGCTGAACTCGCTAGCGTACAAACGTGGATCGAATAGATTTCGATAATGCTTGCACCATGAGATTTGAGGAAATTTACGGAGGCGCTAACGTGAGCTCTATAGATCATGTCGTCTAGCTAACTTCACTCCACTCGTAGAATACTTTCGTCTATGGGTCACTACTTATGTTCTGTTTCTTTCTTTCCCGCTAATAAGAAGAGAGAACTGCTCTTAAGCTCAAAATGTAGTGTTATCGCTATGCTAAAAATGTTAAGACAGTCAATATCACAAAATAAACCAACAAAATTGAAAAGTTTATGATTAGTGCACTACTTATGGTATTTAGTGGCTTTTGAATTTCGAGTGGTTCTTGTAACGTCATTGTCGTCTATTCAATTTGTATTTTTGTTTGTTGATGTTGTGTCACAGAGGTGCTTTGTGTGGTTTAAAAGTTTGGATTATTTAATACAATGAGGACCAGTGTCTCACAGTTCCAATTGATGGTGAAGTTCATGGAAAGGTAAGTTTCAACTTTCTACTAATATCAAATTAAATAAAAAATATTTATTTTTAAGAATTTAGTAGAATTGGTGTTATATTTGGTTCCAGCATATGCTACAATTAATTGATGTATAAATTATTCCTATATATAAAAAAAAACAAAGCTTATAAAACAACATGAATTCTCATATTGGCTTGAAATTCACGTTGTTCACGTCATTGATCTTCAAATTCAGCGGCCACTAACATATTCCACGCTAAATATGTTCTTGCAGATATTATTAGACTTACTTTATTATACTCAAAACGTATTAAATGTTAATGTAAACACATGTTTCACACGCCAAAATGCTAGTGAGCAACGTAACTACTACCGTAAGCGTATCGTTCGCTAGCGCCTGTCGAATTAGTGACTCATGGTACCGTTTTGTATGGTGACAGCTAAAAAACGTTAGTGACTATCGTATAGATTACGTTAGGTTTTAAACCTATCGTAATCTATAGTGCTCATGGTACAAATTTTAATTCTTTCTGTGACCGCTAGGGGCGCTGTACAATATTTTATACAAATAATTTACGGAGACGCAAGCGAGTTTTGGTTGCGTAAACTCATGGTAGTGGTACAGATATCAATTATTTTTTTTATTAACAATATGCGAGTCGTCTCGTCTCCTCAGAAGTGAGAAAATATTTTGAAAAAGTATCTCTATAATATTTTTGAAAATATTTCTTTACTGTATTCCCTTAAATATGACCTCACACTTGTGTAACATCCTGTATACACAAACTTTTCACGGTTGTCGCTCTGCCAACCCCACCCGCAAATCTAAGTTCAAGCGATGCAGTAATGCATCACGTAAAACGATCCTATTTGGATAAAAATAATCATTATTCGTCTTTTCACTTTCGACCATCTGATTTGGACGACCACGACCCACTACATATTTAATTTTCTAGTTCTTTGAGACTGATATAAATTAAATTCGATCCATGATTAAATATTTTTTATACTATCGCCATTATTCTCATGGCCTAACAAGATAATCAGTTCTATAGAAATGGTATATAGTAGGCATAGTAATATAAGAAAAGTGTGGTTTTAATGTATCACTTAAAGTACTCTTTAATAAATTAGAAATTATGAATCAGTGTTAATTGTGATAAATTTAAATGCCGTATTATTCGGTGATACGTACAACTTACGCATAAATAGTGTTTACGTCAAAAGAAACGCCATTAAAATATTCTTTCTGACCATTAAGTATAGAGTCCGTCTGTTTCTGAAAAACTATACATACAAAAGATTTCTACGAAAATGGAAATATACAGACAGACTTCGACTACGTTCCTGTTTTAAAGTGTTAGGTAATTAGAACTATTGATATTCAAAACTCTGAATAGGAATTTTGAATCCGACAACCAATTTAACACATATCTTAGTACAGCCAAACATTTATTATGCATGGTTGTATCAGGCAATAGTTACAAACGCATTACCAGCAATTTGAATATTGACGTATTCAGTTTGCAACGTATTTATCTATACGCCACAGATGCCTGATAATGTTTTATTATAAAACAACCATCTTGTAAGAATTTGAGCTGCGTAAACACCACGAACCTGCCAAAAAACCACCAACCACCGTCTTTACCTTTTGCAACAGTTTACAGAGTTACCAAGTCTGTGATATCGCCCTTAGGAGGTACAGTCGAAGGCCTGAAGTATTGGCACAGGTTGTCATAGAGCGCGATTCTTGCGGCTCTTGCGTTCCACTCGGCGGTGTCCTCTTGTTCGCCTGAGAGCTCATCATCTTGACCCACGTCCCAGGTGTCAGGAGTGGGCTCTGATACTTCTTCGAATGGCTGGATTGGCTCGAGAGCGGTGTCTTCGGCTCCTAGGACCTGGAATGGGTAGTTGGTGGTTTAGGTTCCAAATACTGGTTGGGCGAAGAAGCGGGTAAATCGATTTGTCTACTCAATCTTACTTAATAAACATGTACCCGCAATCACTTTAGTTCATTTGTGATCATGACGCTTACAACAGTGCCGAAACATGAGAAAAATATGTTTCGTATTTGCATTACAATAGCGGAAGCTAACCTACCTACATTTTTATTGTTTATGTATTATAATACACATCATTGCACACCAAGATCAAATATCGGAACGAATAACTATCAAGCCCAGGTTCGGTCGTGTATGGAGTACTGCTCTCATCTTTGGGATGGATCTGCTAAATACCAACTGGACGCGCTTGAGTCTATCGAGAAGTGGGCCAAGAGACTCATTGGCAACGATGCACTGGTCGAGTCAAAGCTCCAGAGCCTTGAACATCGACGACGAGTTGCTAGTCTATCGGTTTTCTATCGGTTACATTTCGGGGAGTGTGCGATGGAAATACACAATCTAATTCCACCAAGCCCGTTCCATCATCGGACTACGAGACAAACGGCGAAGCGCCATCGTTACATGGTGGACATCCCACCCATACGCACAAAACGTTTTGGGAATACCTTCATTGTGCGTACGGCTAAGGAGTGGAATTCCCTGCCGGAGTCTGTGTTTCCCGATAGCTATAACCTAAGAGTCTTTAAGTCAAGAGTGAATAGGTTACTTTTAGGTAAGCGTGCTCCATCTTTGACCACATCATCACTTACCATCAGGTGAGATGGTGGTCAAACGCGAACCTATTTTTAATAAAAAAAAGAGTCGCAGTACTGAATATGTCAAGAAACTTCGACTTCTAGAACGTTCGAGACACTAACGCCACCTGACGGCGAGCAGCAGTACTAAGTATTTCGAGTAGCTTCTGAAACATTGTTGGCAGTGAGTCGATTGTACAAGAAGTACTGTCTTATTAGCAGGCGCGTGCATAGGATTATGACAGGGCATGCGGCGGAGTAAAAACACACAAAAACTTCTTCTTTTATAGATTTTTAGCATAGCCACAGCCACGCATCGCCACCATGCTACGATGCGTGGCTGTGGCTATGCTAAAAATCTATAAAAGAAGAAGTTTTTGTGTGTTTTTACTCCGCCGCATGCCCTGTCATAATCCTATGCATGCCCCTGCTTATTAGAAGATACGAGGCGATATCATCGAAACTAAAAGTGAATTTCAGTGCGATTTAAGTGTTAAGTGACAAGTATTGTAGTGCGAATCACTGTGTTAATTTTTGTTTTGTGTTTATTTAATTAAAGTGTTAATTTTGGTTTAACTGGTTTAAATTTTTTCTATCCCGAACCCCAGCTCGTAACAATATGTATCTAATTTCACAAATCAACTATAACATTTAATTTTAAGTATTCCTATTAATCTAGATAAGCATAATTTGTAACAGGTAAGATGTCCAACTGCTACTATAAGTCTATAAGCCTTTAAATTACCTGAAATCGTGCGAATTGTCTTATTTTTTCAAAGTTTTGGTTTCGGTTTAGACCGAAACTTAGATTGAGGTCGAATGTTCGGTTTCAGTTTCAAAATCTGGTTTCGGTCAGTCACTAATATTAATTACTTTAACCCCTTACCAGTAACTTATCGTATTTCCAATCATGGTGCTATAACAAAAGTGACGAAATGATAACCGACTTGTTTAGGTAGGGTTCTGCTTGATGATATATACTACTCAATTCAATTGATTTTTTATTTATTCGTATATTTCTATACGAATAAATAAAAAAAGAATTTTCCAAATCGGTTCAGCCGTCTTCGAGTACTCGATGATCATACATAAAAAAAAAAAAATATACGCGTCGAATTGATAACCTCCTCTTTTTGTCGTCGGTTGAAAAATCAATAAATGCAAAGTTTAAGTTACCTATTGATAGATGGCATTTTTCTCAAAATATTTACACATTTAGCTTAAACTTGTTCTCCGTTTTACTTAGATATTCTAAATTATCTTTAACTAATAACCATTTTATTTTACATAAATTAAAATATTAGGGATATTAGAACATCTTTTAAATTTCACACCTTTTATAATATATTAACACACGTATCTTCAAATTAATAAAATCCTCCAATCACGCAATCCTACAACTTATTAAATTTTAAACTAAAATGGTAACGAAACTTGCGTAAATGTTAAAGGTTTGAAAAAAGTCGAATAATTTGTCAAATAATAAGTCACTAACTGCAAATAATGGAATAAATTTGCATTAATAGTATATTCTTATTTAATTGGTGTGTACATACCTAAGGATACTTATAAGTTATTGGGTTGTTCATTAGGTTAAGGTTCACTTTGGTTTACCGGGACTTTTTAAAGAAAACGACGTGTAGTTCGCTTGCAGGTTTATTTGCGACTCTTTAGATTAGTGGACTGTAAGAATATATATTTAAAACGCTAAACAATTTGGACATTCCGCCCGCCAAAGAACATAGTTCTTTTAACTACGTTTTTACAAAACTCTTACTCAAACCAACATTATTCAAAACAAATGCGTAAACTTAACTCATAACAAATGTAAACAAAACCTTTAGAAAACACTCTCAAACATCTTAATAGAAGTAACATTTATACAACAAAATACTTATCTTTCTAACCTACGGTAACTAGGTACATACATAATTATACATTTAACTCTAAACACATTAATGCGACAGCGACCTCGAGCAACCTAGTCAGTTTAACTTCATCGTTAACAAAAACACGTTTGTAATGAATAGGTCATTAGTACAAAAGCTCGATGCTTAACTATAATAAAGTATGTTGATAACTCATTAAGGAAATAGGCGCTTAACTTAATACAAATAAAAGTAGGTTTTAACCAAATGTTTTAACAACTATAATATATAAAATAAAATCATTTAGTTATAATACAAATTTTGCTTACTGGACGCTTAAATTCTCCCGTTTTACACTTAACAGACACGACACGAGTAACATTATCTGGTCCAGGATATTTTTTAGTAATTTTACCTAGTAACCACTTAGCTGGCGGCATATTATCGTCTTTTAAAACAACAACATCACCTAATTCTGGCTCATTACGTTTAGTGTTCCATTTATACCTTTGATTTAAATTAACTAGATATTCCTTATACCATCTATTCCATAAATCTCTTACAATTTTTTGCGTTAATCGCCATCTATCTATACCAACTACATTACAATTAGAGTAATCCTCATCTGCAATATTTAACAATGGTTCTCGCACCAAGAAGTGACCTGGTGTCAGGGGTAGAGCTTACTGGGCTTTAACCTTGCCTCTAGAAGCAGGCCCATTAGAGGTGTAGTCATCTTAGTGAAATATCTTAAGCAAATAGTGCACTCTCTAAAATATTTTTTGACAACTTCCCTAACACTTAATATCCAGTATTTTGTTCTAAGATAACCTAACATAGCCTGTGGACCGCCATGCAATGTTTTTGCATGGGCATCCGCAACTATAACCTTAGTCAAATGATGATGAGCGGGCATAATAATTGGGTTTTTGGTGTCATAGCACACATCCGATTTTCCATTCGTCCACTCACTCTTAGACAAAGATATCTTAACTTACTCTTTTTAGGCACACATCCTCGACTCATCTGTTTTATTTCCAAAGAAAACTCACGTTTTTGTACTTGTTTTATGCATGCTAATAAACTCTCGATCATTTCAATTGGATTAAAATATTCAATTAGTTTAAGTCTGTTATCTTTCTTTAATTTATCATTTAAAACGCATTTGCAATATGGTACAATTTTTAGTAGCTTAGTTAAAGATGAATATTTTGACCAAAAAATATCCTCGTACTCTTCACACAATTCAAGACGGGGAATAGAAAATTCTTTTACGATTGGGGAAACTCGGGTCTTTGCGGTCAGCAAATGTACATACACTCTATTTGACCTGTCAATTACTCGTAAATAAACAGCTGCCGCAAAGGCTGTTTTTGAAAAATCAGAAAATACGTACAACTCTCTCTTGCAATCCTGTGTAAAATTGACCCACCTGGGTATTTTGAGACATTTTAAATCAATAAAATCTAGCCTGTATTTGAGCCACTCACAAAGTAATTCAGCCGTCAAACACTCATCCCACTCAAGACCAGATTTCCACAGTTTCTGAATTAAAATCTTAGCATTCACTACCACTGGGGCAATCCAGCCTAAAGGGTCATATAACCTCGCGACTTCAGATAATAATTGTCGTTTAGTGACTAAATCTTTTGGTTCAGTTAAATTTAACAGGTACTCAAAATTATCTTTTTTTCTATTCCAGCTAAATCCTAAGACTTTAATTAAATTATTAAATGTAATAGGTTGCCTTTCACTCAGTTTAGTCTTCCCAATCTGCTTTAAAAACTCCTCATTATTACTATTCCATTTATGTAACTCAAAACCACCACTCATTAACTCATTCAGCTCTTCATACTTTTGTATGACCTCATTAACCGTGTCACAACCGGTCATTAAGTACTCCATATAATAGCATTGTTTTGTTATTCTCGCAGCTAATGGATACTTGTCCTCTTCTAGCTCGGCAAGTCTATATACAACTTTGACAGCTAGATATGGCGCGCATGCTGTACCAAACGTTAAACGCAACAATTTGTAACGTTGTGTAGGATCCAAAGGATCAAATCTCCAGACAATTCTCTGGAAATATGTATCCTCATTTGCCACTCTAACCATTCGATACATTTTCACAATATCGGCTACGATACAGACCTTATGCTTACGCCGTCTCCTGAAAATATTCCTCAAATCTTGTTGTAATCTCGGTTCAACAAGAAGCTTATCATTGAGTGACACACTGTTGTCACCTTGGCTCGAGGCGTCAAAAACGACCCTCACTTTTGTGGTGTCTTTGTCTTCTCTCACCACCGCATGGTGAGGAAGATAGACAGCCTTAGAATTTTGCAACTCACTCTCAGACATCATTCTCATATGGTTCATACTCAAATACTCACTCATAACTTTATTATATTCTTCTCTCAACTTTGAATCTTTCGATAGCTTTCTCTCTAAATACTCTAACCTCTTAATTGCTATTTTTTCTGTATTACCGTATTGACACTTTGGATCGTCCGTCGTAAAAGGTAATCTCACTATGAATCGCCCTTCATTATCTCTTACTGTAGTTGAATCAAATAAATCTTCACATTCGCTATTAGTCATGTCTTTCTTTATTAAATTAGGCTCATTCTCCATCTCCCAAAACCTCTTAAGTAACTCATCTTCTTTCATTTGTACGTGCATATTAATGAGATTATCTTTTACTCGAGTTCCTCTTGACATTCTTCCTGACAAAATCCATCCAAACACTGTATTTTGAGCTATTAAATTACAATTACGATGTTTCAAAACCCCATCAAGTAATATTTCGCTATAAACCTCTGCACCTAACAAAATGTCTATTGTGCCTGGCGTCATGTATGTAGGATCAGCTAAAGGAAGATGGTCAATTTCTACCGATTTTGGAGAGCTCACATTTGTTGAAGGAAGTAATGACGTTAAAGAATTCAATACATAAGCGTTAACTAAGATGTAACTAGCTGGATTATGACGTGATTCCAGGCGAAGTGAAACCGTGTGTTTTATTCTCATACGGCTATCTCCCAGCCCTGACACCCAACCACTAACTGGTTTGCGTACAAAACCTAGTAATTGCACGGTTGACTCAGATACAAAAGATGCCTGCGACCCTTGGTCTAGCAAAGCACGAATTATTTGTTTAAAACCGTCAGAACGGAATACCTTAACCGTAGCCGTCGCAAGTAGCACGCTGTTGGGTTGCAGCTCACCTCTAGAAAATGTAGCAGTCACTAGTGTGTCACCTCGTGTTGAACTCGCGCTCGCCTGTGGTTCACTCACTGTGGTTGCCGGCTCCTGGCTACTGGTTGGCTCCCGATTCTCTCGCTCAAAGTGTAGCATCGTGTGATGCCTCCTGCCACATCTCTTGCAACTAAACGCTTGACGACACTTAATTGCCGCATGAGTAGGTGCTAGGCAATTAAAACATAGTTTACTCGTTTGTACGAAGTCTTGTCTCTCTTTAGTTGTCATAAGGCTAAAACGCTTGCACTGGTTGAGATAATGCTGTTCCTTACACATAGGGCACTCAGGTTTAGCCTTAGACTTTTCGTCTTTCTCAACTGATGCGTGAAATGATTTTGATTTAGGCTTAGTATGATGTGTGGCGCGGTTCTCGTTGGTATTAATCATTTCCAAAGATCTGAATCGGTACTCTAAGTAATCTTTTAATTGTGTCCATGTGGGCAAGTCATCACAAACCATATTTACATTCTCCTCCCATTGTCTAAGTGATTCCGTATCCAGTTTAGATATAACGAGATGTATGATGATTGCGTCCCACGTATCGATACTAATGCCCAAGTTCTCCAAAGAGTTAAGACAAGCTGATGTTGTATCCAATAAACTCCTAATTGCATCGGCTGACTCATTCACTATTTTCTTTGTACCAAATAATGTTCTCATAATAGCATTACAGTTATAACGCTTGTTATTATAACGCCGCACTAATTGCTTCCATGCATCCTCATAATTTGCTTCAGTCGTCGAAAAATTACTAAGTAGGTTTAACGCTTCTCCACTCAAATTGCACTTAAGATAATGCAATTTCTGCACTGATGAAATACTCTTATTAGTGTGTATTAATGAGGAAAACATATCATAAAACGTTTGCCATTCTTCGTATTTACCCCCAAATGTAGGTAATTGTATGCGAGGTAGTTTTACATCACTATAATTATTGGTCGCGCTGTTCGTGACAACTGGACTAGGTAACTCAATAACCGATGGTACAAACTGTTGCAAAGATTCTCTCAAACTTGATTTATACTGTATATATAACTCCTCAAAAATCTCATATTTCTCCTCAGTAAAATAAACTGCCTCCTTATTCTTCGCTTTTGCAACAATCTCCTTGTGTCCATCTTTAAAATCCTGATATAGTTGTTCTAGCACTTCCAATCTCGTTTCTAAGTACATACGTTTAAGTCTATCTTTCGGAGTCTTCTTATAATTTCTCTCAGCTTTCCTCAAATTGTCGTACAACTCATCTTGTATTGTAAGAAGTGCCTCCATTTTGGTAACAAATAAACACCGCTGCACGTGTTTTCCAGCAAAAAAACTCGAAATAGGCACTTGTTTTAGGTAATAAGTTCTCACTAAATAACAGATTGTTAACTTTAATCTCTTTAAACACTCACTCAATGTACTGTTATTATGTTTTTCTTAAAAAGTCAAATACACCTCGTAAACAAGTAACAGTTTTTAGTCTATCAATTTCAACGTAATATCTCGTATTTTAAATAATCTTGCACATAACACATTAGCAATATTGTCACCGGTCGACCTCTTATCCCACTCAGGTAAAATCTATTGTTCTCACTAGTCGGACGGGCTTAATACTCATTAGCACTATCCGGTTCGATTACGGACCAAATGTTCATTAGGTTAAGGTTCACTTTGGTTTACCGGGACTTTTTAAAGAAAACGACGTGTAGTTCGCTTGCAGGTTTATTTGCGACTCTTTAGATTAGTGGACTGTAAGAATATATATTTAAAACGCTAAACAATTTGGACAGGGTGGATCATTAAACGATTATAATATGGAGGATAAAATTCAAGAGATGGCCATCAAATATTGTAAAAGAAGATTTTAATAAAGTATTGGATGTTGTAATTATATTTTTTTATTGTAAATTAACATAAATTACTAAGTACTAAACCCTGAGTACCCTGATTTGTAGGTAACAATATCTATATGCTATATATATATATGCTTCATACATTGTTGTTTTTACTTGTTGCCAGAGGACGCCCTGAAATCTTCGAGTGACAGCTCTATCTCACTATATAAAAATGTACTCTGTGTTTCCAATCACCATACAGGATGTCACAGAAGCTGACGGAGTCTATTGATGATTTTTCCACCTAAAATAAATATCTAGGATTCTAGTTACCTGTGCTAATCCATGTGCAAGATCAGCAGGTGCGGGCTGGGTGTGTCTTCTGCGAGCTAGTGCGCGGGTGCGCCGAGGCGATAGTGCTACCGCCACGCCTTCGCACGGGCCTGAACCTGCGAATAGCACTGTAGCGAGCTTCTGGAAACGTGCCACCTGAAAAGAAAAAAAAAACCAGAATAATTAAGGGCGCACCGAGTTTCTTGCGCTAATCGATTGTAGGTATTCTACGCGCTCCGTGTATGTGTGCTTGAGCTGGCTAGGCTAGACAGATAAAAACACGGCGGGAATCGCGCGCCGGTCGACTAAGATTTCTGGTTTTTCGCCAACCCCTTCCCTGTCTTGATTTCTTTACTTTGTTCCCCATTTCAAATACGCTACAATGAATTTTCATTCAATTTTCATCGTTATGTTACTAAATCCGTGCGTAAGCGCAAGCGACACAAGCTCCCCGTCCGATGGCCGACGCAGGACTAAAGCGGACAAGACAGCGGCGCGGCGGCTCTGGATAAAATGGTAGAAACTCGCGCGAATTTAGGTATTTCCTTCTTATTGTTAAACAAATCAACATTTTGAAAATGTAAAATGTATACGTTGTGTAAAACATGTGGTTTTGTTATTTTTTTGAAAAACTGATGACCTTTAGCGAAGTATTCCGCAACTTTATCAAATTATGATTCCATCGTGTATACCGCCTAGTATATATGCCCAAAAATACAAATTTATTTCCTTAGATTTTAATTTAATTGTTTACTACTTCAAACAACCGTTATAAAAACGCGTTTTTGTGTATAAAAAGCTCGGTGCCCCGTTAATTGTAATAATGTTGCTATATGCGACAGTTTACTTAGTAACAGTAAAACAGCCTCGTTGGTTAGTAGTCACAAGCGCGACTGCTGAGCATGAGATCTAGTTGGATTCCCGGGTCAAGCAAAAGGTGATATTGGGTTTTTCTGTAAGGAATTTCTCAGTAGGAGCCCGAAATTTGGAACTTAGCGGTGTGATACCCTCTTACCTCGGAAAAGAAGTTAATCTGTTGGTCCCGGTTATCATTTGCACATCTTTGACAGTCGTAACGGGTAGTCAGAAGCCAGTAAATCTGACACTGGTCAAACCAAGTGGTATCGTGCTTCGTAGCTACTGGGTTGTGGAGGGCAGATAAGCAGTCGCTCCATATAAAAGTTAAAGAAGTTATCTGGAAGATGAGCCTAACAAAGTTGCGTAAAGGCTAAGTAGATGATGATATATTGCTCTATAAACCTTTTATATCTTCCAGTGAAAGTCCCTTAAAAACTGTGTAAACGTTTGTCCGCTCAATGTTCACGATAATTACAGTGTTGTGTGATGCTGCTCAGTATATGATTTTAAAATCTCAAATATCATCAGTCTATGCAACGTGTAACAGAATAAACGATAATGAGACGATCGGGTCTGCAGATGTCACCTAACCACAGACAGACCGAGTTGCTTAACGTGGAAGATCGTTTCTAATAGGTTGGGGAAAAGGTCTTTTCGTATTATAGTATGTATGAACTTGTAATAAAATCTCTTTGGCTATACTATTTGTATCTGGCTGGTTTTGGTATCACTGAAAGTTTAAATTTTAAAGAACATAATTCCAAATTCAAATTAGGAAAATGTGTGATTTTCATTTGATTTTCGTACTGTCAAAATTAGTGAATCTCATGAAGAAATTCGATACATTTTAATATATTACTACAAAAAAGGTAAAAATGCAACGCAAGCCGCGAAAAAACTTGCGATGTTTATGGACCTACTGCAGTGTCTGTGAGAGTAGCACAAATTTGGTTTAAGCGTTAACAATCCGGAAATTTCGATGTCAAAAATGCACGTCGCTCTGGTCGCCATATTACGGATAAAATGGATGCCATTTTTGAAAAAGTGGAGCAGGATCGCCATAGCTGTAATTACGACGTAGCTGAAGAACTGGGAATAGACCACAAAACAGTTTCGCGCGTTTGAAAAAAACTGGGTACCGTCAACTGTGGCATCTTTACTTTTCGTAGGTATCTTTACCTAAGCATACCCTATACCAGTTCAACTTAATTTTTGTTTTGTCTGTGGAAGTTTATGTTATTTCGCAGATATTGGTGGATTTTGTAATAAATTGTGGTAACCCAAAAAGATTTTTAGGCTAGCAACTTCGTAAACGGTCAAAATAGAGTGCATTTTCGTTATGTGCGGTCAATTTTGTGCGCAGCGTCTTCGTGTAAAGATAGCTGTTTCCTACAGTAAATTAAAGTGCGGGTAAGTGGCGTATATTAAATAGTATTTGGTATATTGTCATGTAGGTATATCGCAGTGATTTAATTCTAAGAATCTTCTATTTCCTGAGTTATTCGAAAAGGTAATGTTATTTGAGGTTAGGTAAAGTTACCAAACTCAGCATGAAGGCAACTTTACCTGTGACTAGGGTTGTCAAATTTAACTTGCATAACTAATCTGGTTTTATGTGGGAAACCCTTTAAAATTTCGTTTAGCTGTTCAAAGCACTAACTTTATTATTCGTTCATGAAATATTGGGATACATGTGATATAATTAAGTTGATAACAAATTTGGCTGATATCCTATTACAGATGTTATATTCAAGATGCCTCCATAAGTAAGCGTCAAACAAAGAAATAGAAGACGTCTGGGAGCGCGACCTTACGTAGGTATATTGCTGATTGATTTTGGAGAGAATTTTAAGATTTGTTTTAGTTATTTTTTGTTACAGATATTTATACGTTAACAAAAGACTGAGTTACCTACTTTTGTAGATTGTGATTATTTTATGTACAGACGCCACTGAACAACAACCTACCTAAATCTGTAATTTTTTTTCAACCTTATTACATTAAAGGTTATTATAAAAAGATATTCGATTGGTAAAAGACAGATTCGAATAGGTTGACCTGCTGGCGTCTGTACTTACTTAGGTATTTTGATTATTGATGTTGGAGAGAGAATTTTAAGATTTGTGTTAGTTTTTTTTTGTTACGAATATTTTTACGTTAACAAGAGACTGAATTACTTTTATAGATTGTGATTATAATTATGTACCTACCTAGGTATTTTGATTATTCATTTTGGAGAGACAATTTTACGATTGGGTTTTTTTTTGCATACCTACTGTTTAACGAATAGGTACCTAGTTTTGATTATAATTACGCTAAGTACTTAATTTTTTGACGCCAAGTAATGCATAAGTAAAAGTTCATAATTAAAAAAATAATGTGTATTATTTTTCGACAACCCTGATGAAATGCGGCCATTTCTATGATAATTTTGAATTTCTGTTGGCAACTTTACCTATGTATTGGTAGTGGTTACTCAAACGAAGATGATAACTTCAAAATAAAATACATCGCTTTTTACCGCTTGGACCTATGGCAACTTTACATTGCATGCACTCTGGAACACATATTCGATAAAAACAGTACGCTAGGTAAAGTTGCCAAATTTGTGTCAATTTTACCTCGCTCATATTCTTGGTTTTTTTGGCGATTCTATGTGAGATTTAGTAGAATTCATTGCTTCAACCAAAAGAGACACATATTTTTTACAAAATAAATCAATAAAAGTTTAAATATCTAGCTCCATGTTGTGGTAAATAGTAAAAATGTAAAAAAATACGGTAAAGTAGCCACAGTTGACGGTATACAAAAAAGCACGATATTTGGGTACCTCATGAGCTCACTGAAAGAAACCTAATGAACCGTGTAAATATTTGTGATTCTTTATTACGACGTAATGAAACCGAACCATTTTTGAAGAAGCTGATAACTGGTGATGAAAAGTGGATCATGTACGACAAGAACGTGCGAAAAAGGTCGTGGTCAAAGGTCGGTCAGGCTTCACAGACTGTGGCGAAACCCGGGTTAACTCGCAACAAGGTAATGCTGTGTGTGTGATGGGATTGGAAGGGCATTATTCATTATGAGCTGTTACCACCAGGCAGGACCATCGATTCTGAACTCTACTGCGAACAACTAATGATATTAAAGCAAGAAGTTGAGAGAAAGCGGCCGGAATTAATCAACAGAAGGGGTGTGGTTTTTCATCATGATAACGCTAGACCTCACACATCTTTAGCCACTCAGCAAAAATTAAGAGAGTTTGGCTGGGAGGTGTTAATGCATCCGCCGTATAGTCCTGACCTTGCACCTTCAGATTTCCACCTGTTTCGGTCTCTTCAGAATTCTTTAGGCAGTGTCAGGTTAACATCACGAGAGGACTGCCGAAACCACTTGTCGCGGTATTTTGATCAGAATTCCCAAAATTTCTATAGCAATTGGATCATGTCCCTACCTACAAGATGGCAAAAAGTTATCGAACAAAATGGTACCTACATACTTTGGTTAAATATAAATAAACTATATTAAAAAATGTATTGATTTTCTTAAAAAATGCGAAGAAACTTTTTACCCAACCTTATATTAAGCCACGAGCTTATAGGGCAATGTGTAGATTATGTGGGGTATTGCATAGGTGTGCGAATGATGACGCGTGCATCTTACGACTTTGTGAATGTATGTGTGACGTATGTATGTGAATATAATTATATATCTTAATAAACAGTTGGTCTCTAACACCCGAGCGTTTCACTTGTCTCCCTCGCCCTATACACACCTCAAGCGAGACTAAACATATAACATTTCTCGTCTGAGTCGGGCGTGCGTCTCTCGTCGGGCGTGCGTCTGAGTCGGGGTCACCAATGCAGCGCGCGGTAGCAGGCCGGCTGACACACTATGTTCCTGTTAGATCTCACCTGGTCTGGACATGTGTGGTCGAGCGCGTGGTACAGGTCGTTCCGGAGGTAGTGCAGCGCGGCGGCGGCGGCGCCGGGGCGGGGCTGCGCGGCGGCGGCGGCGGCCAGCGCGCGGTAGCAGGCCGGCTGACACACTATGTTCCTGTTAGATCTCACCTGGTCTGGACATGTGTGGTCGAGCGCGTGGTACAGGTCGTTCCGGAGGTAGTGCAGCGCGGCGGCGGCGGCGCCGGGGCGGGGCTGCGCGGCGGCGGCGGCGGCCAGCGCGCGGTAGCAGGCCTCCCGCAGCGCCGCGCGCCCGCTGGCCGCCGCGCCCTGCAGCGACGCGCGCTGGAGCCGCAGCGCCCACAGGTCGTCCAGCCGCACGCGCGGACTGCTCTGGTTGCCCGGGTTGCCGCCGAATAGGTAGTGAATCTGAACAGTTCCATCACTTTGTGACTCACGTGTCTTTGCAATCTAACGCAATGCAAGGGCACCTGAACGAACTTTGTCGGTTTTTAGTCAGTAGAAGTCGGGTAGTAATTTGATGATTTTACCCCGAAAAAATATTTGGTATTAGTTATAAAAAAAACACATATATGATATACCTATACTGATAAATGTTCAAATTTCATACGTACATATCGATGCCTCCCACGTACGTTGTTGTAATCCAAAAATTGCAATATTACAGGAGAGCGTTTCAAATTACTAATAGCAATAAAAACTGCATTTTTCAATTAATATTTATACAATTCAGTATGCAGTTTTAATTGCTAATAGTATCTTTGAAACACTCTCCTGTAAAATTTCTATTTGTGGTTTACAACAACTTTCGTGGGAGGCATCGATATGGGTAATCTTCTTATTTTCACATCGGACCTGTTTGAAAGGATAGACAAGAGGCAGCAAATTAATGCTGATTATACAGAATTCCAAAAGGCGTTCGATAACGTAGATTATGAATTTTTACTCAACGAAATTGCATTGAATGGCATTCAATGAGATTTACTGCGTTGGCTCGTGTCGTATGTCACTAATAAGATCCAGAAAGTCGTCATCAATGGGTAAGAGTCTCATACCATAATATTCACTTCAGTAGTCCCCCAAGGATCAATTTTAGGACCCCTTTTGTTTATCTTATTCATCAACGAGATAAAGGATTGCTTTAAGAGTGCCTTAGCTGCCATTTTCTCCATACAAATGTTCCAGCGTGATTACTCCATTGTTTGATATCGTACTTTCAAAGTTGAGCATAATATCGATTTGTCTTGCCATTATCTATGCCTGTGATAAACAAAAATAGTAAAAGAATAATGAATTTTAAAGGTCTGAGCTTCCAGTTCCATATTTTAACACGAATTTTAACTTAACTTTGGGCCTAATTGAATCACAGTAGAAGTATGAAATCTGTAAAAATAAAATATTACCCGCATATTTTAGATATTGAAGAGTTTAAATAACTTTATTTCGAATTAAAACATCCAGTTGCTTTTTGATGAAAACATTTCTCCTAAAAGGCTACTGGTCAATTTTTAGGCACCCGTTTCTTACTAGAATTATTCTGCATTTCACTTCAATGTATACCCCCCGGGCACGCGAGCGGGGCGGGGCGCACGCACACCGTCATACAAGCCGAAAACCAGTGCTCTCAATGCATTTTGTGCTCTTGCCTGTAGCAGGTACCTAGTGACAACTTCAAATTAAAGAAGAGTTTGCAATCGACTCGCCCAGTTCCTTCTGTGAGTTTATAAGAATCTGTCGAAGCCGTGTTCTAAATGTCAACCTTTTCATTTGTCTTATTTGCGGGGGAATAGTGTTCCAGCATTTGTATGCAGCGTACTTGAAATAGAGCATGGAATATCGGAACCTTTTCCCAATACCGGTTTTGTTTCGATATTCAATTTTTTAATATCGGTATTCCGGTATTTCGTTATTTTTTCGATATTATGGAAATAAAAATTAAATTAAAAATTTAAATGATATTGACATATTGTATGACGCACATATTGTTTTGCGATTAGAAAGGATAATTACTATTTTATAAAAAATGTCTAGGTTTGGTTTCAATTTATTTAGTTACGGATATTGTTTTAGACTTATAATTTAACATTGTAATTGGGGTGTCTGAGGTATTGCGCTTAATCTGTTACACCTTGTATAAGTAACGATGATAATAAAGTTACGATAAACGCAAAGAACTAAATATTCAATTAGAGGAGTGACTACACAGTCATCTTATGGCTATAAAGACGAAGACTACGGCAATTCAAGAGATCAGTATTGCTGAAATATGAAACGTCAGTTTTAGAAATTCACATTTAAGAGGTCCCATAAAGCCCTTTCCAGACTAGACGTGAACAAAGCCAACGGGCCGGATGGAATACCTGCTCGAGTCTTAAAAAGTTGTGCTCTGGAGTAGTCACCTGTATCACACTCTTAAAATTAGAGTGGTGCTAGTGTCCTGGAAGCAACCAGAATGTGCAACCAGTACCCAAAAAACCTCCAGAATCTGCAAAATGATGGATAGGGTACTCAATAATAAGCTGCTAGCATACCGTGAAGACAATTAGCTCCTTAGTCTCTTCTTCTTCTTCGTATCGATGGTAAATTGCGTACTTTAATATATGTATTAGGCCCAGTCACGCAGGTCTCGTTCAGTGGCGTTTATTTGGTCTTCTAATTAATGTACACGTTTTTAGGTCATTTTGTTTGATCAGGAACGCGTAATCGCACTGGGTGTCAGTTTGGCATATATGCCCCATTTTGCTAAATTGTGCTTGCAGCGGCCTACTTGGATTCGCAGTCCATTGATAGCTTTCCAAAATGGCCACTGCAAGTCACGTCTGGGTGGCAGATGTTCCTGGGGCTGAACGGAATTAGGCGGTGGCGGAAGGTAGTTTAGCTACTTAGTGACCATCAGTATTGATTCCGCCTTGGTCGGTCGACCCGAGATCTTGTGTATGTTACGCACTGCTGGGGCGAGGCCATTAAGAAACATGGCAATGCTCTTGTAGAGTCCCTCAATATCTCAGAGTCCTTTGACAGGGTCTGGCACGCTAGTCTACTGAGCAAGCTTCCTGCATTTGGCGTCCCTGCTGGCTTCTGCAACTGGATTTCTGACTTCTTAAGTGAGCGGTCAATCCGAGCAGTCATCGATAGCTGCTCTTTGGATCTTATGGGTTGTCAATGTCAATGCGGTATTCTTAAGAGGTCTGTTCATTTTGCGACTCTTTTTGCTGCATATCAAGGACCTGCTCCAGCACTTGGGTATGCGGATGATAGCACAGATTTAACGATATACTTATCCAGTGCTAGGGCTCGCAGGGACGAAACACTGTCTTAGAAAGGCCATGTTGTAGCGAATGAATTTAACCCGACAATCTGATCGAATTCAATGCTTTGAAAACACAGGCTTATCTCTTCACTGCTAAAAGGAGCCAATTTAAATTATCTCCTACTTTCCGAGGTGCATCTATACCTATCAGTTACCGATCGCCTGGAGCTCTTGGGCATGGAGTTGACGTCTAACTTAAACTTCGGCTCAACCATTGAGTCAAAAGCTTTGACTGCAGCCAAAAAGCTGGAAATCCTTCAAAGGGCGAGGCGATACTTCACACCTGTATAGCTTTTGAATTTGGATAAAGCACAGGTCTGTTCTTGTATGGAGTACTGCAGTCACTTGTAGGATGGCACAGCAAAATACCCGCTTGCTGCACTTGACTCGGATAACGCAGAGCTAAAAGACTCGTAGGCGATGCAGTGTTAGCAGACAAGCTTTACAGCCTGGCTCATTGGCGCAGATTTGCGAAATGCTCGACTGACGTTAAGGCTACGCTGTTTAAAGCGTACTGTCAGTCGTTTTATACATGCAGTCTGTGGGTCAACTACACGCGGCGGGCATACAGCGCTCTGCGCGTTCTATATAATAATGCTTTCAGGGTGTTAATGGGGTTGCCGCGCTACTGCAGTGCTTCTGGCATGTTTGCAGAGGCAGGTATAGATGGCTTCCATGTCATCATGCGCAAGCGATGCGCTTCAATCATGTGCAGGGTACGCGTCAGCCCCAACAGCATCCTGAACACTATAGCGGACAGGTGGGACAGCCCCATACTGGGACATTGGATACGCCTAAATTCAATGAAATAAGTACGAAAGATTCTATTGCGTCTGGTTTTTTTTTCTTCATATAAAATATCGAAATACCAGGCGCGTGCACTCCTTGAAAGCATAAATGCAGTGCATTACTTGCCATTCACAGATATTTTAATAAAACCTTCGCACGTTTTAGATGACTTTAATTAATACTAAATAAATGAATAAACAAAATATAATAACTTAAAAACGCCTAATAGTTTATAAATAGCACCTATTTGCAAGCACACAAACATTGTTTGCCAGGCGCTGCAAATTAACGTACCTATTATTCTCAAGTCCTGCCGCCCTCTACGGCAGGATTTTTGTTCGCATGTGTGCAGTACTTTTGCTATTTGTGCACAATTCGCCTACTCACACACCCATGAATGTCTAAAGCCAAAGTCCTGCGGCATGATACCACAGACTACATAGAGATTCTACGTATGCATGAGACAAACGTTCAGAAATGTTGTTCGTTGCCGTTCCGAGTAAAAATAACAGACAGAATAGGCTATTTGAATGGTTTCTAAAAACCGTCTCATATTATTTATTGGCGTATAAGGACCCTACAAATAATATTTATTTTCATATTTTATAAATATTTCGTTTAAAAAAAGCATTACAAAATATAGTGATTATATAAGCTGTCAAAACGCTTGTTGGACGAACAATATGACGGAGTGATGTCACACGTTTCACGTTTGTATATAAATATTGGGGAGCAAGTCAAATTGAGAGTTTTATGTAGTTTAATAAAGTTTCTGGCTGTAATTTACTGGAAAAAACGAGTTATAAATGGTGTGCAGTACCACGGTGCACAAATACAACGATAAAGATGCCGGAGAAGCTATTTATAACCGTTCCAAAAAATGTTAAATTTCGTAATAAGTATTTACAACTTGCACGCAGAAATACTAAAGAAATAAAGGATAGTTCGGTAATTTTCGTCTGTCAGGATCATTTTGATGTAAGTAAACATGTTATTATTACTAACTTAAAACATTTTTACAATATAGTTATTTTTCTGTTTTAAGGTTAGATAACTGAGATGTTTTTTTTTGTATTATACCTGAATAGCCACAAATATTTCAATATTCAATTATATTTATTATCACTAAATACATCAACATTTATGGCTTTAAAATAACATTTAAAAATATTTCAGATTGAAAAAGATATGGCTATCAATATAATATGGGATTAAGCAACTTTAAGCAAGAGCCTACAAAATAATAATGGTGCCTACAAAATTTTATTGCCAGGAAGACCGCAGAAAAAGGATGAGTGATGCTAGTACTTCTAGACATGTATTTGTTTAAAAACAAAGAACCCAACTCATTCAAGAGGGCCAAGACACACTGATGCAGGAAGTGTTAAGTGAACCCAGCCTGTCTAGCACCCAACCGACTACAACACCTGTGCAAGAAGTAGTTTTAATGACAACAGGTATGTAGACATAACTAAGGATAAAAATAGGTAACTGAAAAGTGAACTGTGCGTTTTAAGAAATTTAAGAAAAAGTTTTTGTGACCGAGTACTCCGCCGCATACCCAGTGTCATAATCCTATGCACGCCGCTGCGAAATACCGATATTTGAAATCCAATATCGCTTTTTTCAATATCGGATTTATGGTCCGATATTCCGGTTTTTCGATATTATCGAAAACCGGTATCCATGCTCTAACTTGAAACTGCCTATGAAAGCAGCTGTCTTGTGCGGTTGAGTATAAGCTTTTGCGAGCACTTCCTGCTTGCGCATTTCTTTCTACCAGCGATCCAGCTCAATTTTGTTATAAAGATAGCTCGGTTGCTTGTACTTTATCACTCCAAACAGAAGGCAAGCCAAATGCAACTTACGACGCGACTTCATTTTAAGGATAGTGTCTATTTAAAAATGGCTTTACATGAGTTCTCGGTGAAATCGTAAAGCAAAATCGAGCGCAGGCGTTTTGCACCCTCTGGATCAGTCGATCAGTTCTAGCCAGCAGTCGAGGGCCAATAACTGATTTCGCATAATTTAAATTTGAGAGTACGAGTGACTCAACGAGTTGGATTCGCAGCTCCTCCGATAGATAAGGTCTTATTTTGTAAAGGACCTTCAGCCGTAAAACCAAGTACGCACTGATACTGCCTCATGCGCTTCGTACCTCAACTCAGCGTCCATGTTCAGACCCAAATTACGTGCCTCACTGACTCGACTGACCGACTCACTCAGCAGGGTAACGTTGAGTGTTGCCGGTACGACACGAATTTGGCACTTGATTCCAAAGAGAAAGTATTTCGACTTTGTAGGATTAAGTACCAAACCGTTGTCTTTAGCCCAAGATGCTATACTGTTGAGATGCTTCTAGGCACTATCATAGTCACATAATTTGCCTTACTGTTTATTATTTATAAGAGTTAGATATGTAGTACCGCGGACTTTTTTTAGGATCTGCATAAACTCTACGTTTTTGTAGTACATGAACTTTTGCAAAAATATCGATGTTCTAAGTGACTGCTTAGATTTTCATTAAGACCTTGATTGCTTCTTGGAATACTGCTCTGTTAATAAGCTCCACCTTAGTGTTTCTAAATGTTATGGCATTACGTTTACTAAGAAAAAATGTGACTAATTTCACTATTTCTACTGGATAAAATTAAATCATCTGTGACTTAGACGTAAATCTGGATTGAAGTCTCTTTCTTTTTTTTTTATTGTTGATAGGCTTGCGTTTGACCATCCATCTCACCATCATCCATGTAAACAACATAGTCAATAATGCGAAAAAAATGTTTGGATTCCACTTGTTGGCTACAAAATTCCATCGTCCTTCTATCCACTTGCACCTATACAAATCGGCCACAACTTGAATACGGTATACAGTACCCATCTGGGAATCATTGAGTTGGTCCAACCAACATAAATACCTATATGTCATGCATTACAGATGCTGCAAAACCAAAATTTCATATCAATTATTGCTTCGAAAATATAAGCACATGATCCTACAATCCCGTCGCACCCTACATAAAGTTGCTGAGTTTGGGCAGCTCACTACAACCTTTTCTTATCACGACCTCATCTTTCTTTCCTATTGAATCCGATCTCCCCCCAAACGTAAACCTCGCTTCTGCTATTTATGTAATTACAATGGCCCAGATCTTGTTGAGTTAGCAAGTGATGCAAGTGATATCGACTGGACCTCCGTAGTCGAAAGCTCCAGTATTGACGAGAAAGTCAGCTATTTCAATTCCGAGCTATTGGGTCTTTATGACAAACATGCGCCGCGTCGGCGAATTAAAGTAAAACATAATCCTGCTCCTTGGATTACTGCTGAAATCAAAGATGCTATTGCTCGTAAGGATAAAGCGAAGAGTAGGTATAGACGTAGATCCACGGAGCAGAATTTTGATCACTTTAAAGCTATGCGTAATCGCTGCAATCGTATGTGTCGAGATGCTAAAAGACGCTGCTTCCACGAATCTCTTATAAATTAATTAATACAGTTACTCAGATTATCACCTCGCACTTCCATCTCTATGTAGACGATTTACAGCTTTACCGACACTTCTTGCTGGCTGACGCGGACTCGGCGATTAGTGCCATGAATTGTGACTTGGAGAATATTAGTCAGTGGGCTAAATCATACGGATTACAGATTAATCCGTCCAAGTCCCAGGCTATGATCTTAGGTAGTCGATACTATCGCTCTGCACTTGACACTTCCTCTTTGAGGCCATTATCCCTTAACAGCTCGGTCATTGCGTGCACGGATGTGGCAAAGAATCTCGGCGTATTACTTGACAGCAATCTTTCTTGGCGAGCGCAAATAAGTGAGGTTAGTCGAAAGGTGCACTTTTCCTTCCACTCTTTAAAATCACTTCAAAGCTTCTTGCCTTTCAAAACTAAAATCTCTTTAGCTCAAACTTTAATCCAGTCGATTATTGATTATGGATTATTGTTTTTATTATTATTAACATTTACATTATTGCCTGCTATTTGGATGCCACTGAGGAGCTCTTATGTAAGCTTGAGCGCTTGCAAAACTTGTGTATTCGCTTTGTTTTTGGTCTGAGGAAATACGATCATGTCTCTCAGTTTCGCAAGGATCTCAAGTGGCTCCCTATCCGTCTTCGCAGGAACACTCGAATATTATTCCTTTTGTACAACATCCTATTCAACCCTCCAAATCCTAACTACCTGCGCGATCGTTTTTCATTCACTCGTCCTACTGACGCACTTTGTAGATCCCACCTTTAAACTCCATCTCAATTTCCCATCCCATAAAACCCGTTTCTATTCTCACTCCTTCTCCTTTCATGCAGTACGACTGTGGAATTCACTTCCCGCTAAAATCCGTGAAGCTAAATCTATTAATATTTTCAAAAAGCTGCTCAAAGATCCTATCTAACATGCCGTAATTTTATATATTTATTATAGGTATATATTTTTATAGCATTAATATAAATATGTATTTTAATTCTATGTATGTATATACACTTCTGGACACATCTATTGGCCCACCTTGTATTTTCAGTTTCGTTTGGTCCTAGCTAAAATTTTATATTAGGTCGAGCAAAAAGTTTTTATGCAGTTTTGAACCTGGTACATTCACAATTTCATTCAATAGTCTTTTTTTGAATTTCGAACACAGAATTTAAAGAAACAAAAGACAATTTGGAGCCTGTTTGTTGATATCAAACAATCGAATACTAAGAAAACTTGGTTTTATTGGTTTACTTGGATTTAATTCTTGAAAAAGTGATTGATATCTTTGCTTTTGCAACAAACATTACTTATTCTTAACATTAAGGTGAGGTTCTATCAATAATCTATGGATACTTCACCTGAAGTCGCCGCCCAAGCTGTGGCACTTTTTCAGGCCGGACACAGCCAAAGAAACGTGAGTGCTCAACTTAATTTAAGTCGATCTGCGGTCCGAAATGTTTATCGGAGGTAACTAGAGACTGGCGGCTTTGTTCGTCGCCAAGGAAGGCCACGATCTCGGGTCACAACTGAAAGGCAGGATCGATTCATCGTGACGACCAGCTTGAGAAATCGTCACCTTACCTCCATTGAGATACAAAACCATCTTCGCGACTTCCACGGAGTATCTGTGAGCGCTCGAACTGTTCGGAGAAGGTTAAAAGAACGCGATATGGTACCACACAAGCCAGCTAATGGGCCCAAACTAAAGCGAGCCCACCGAACAGCGCGCCTTCATTTCGCACGCAGTCATTTAAATTGGACACAGCAAGATTGGAGCCGTGTACTCTTTTCTGATGAGTCTAAAATTGTGTTACATGGCAATGATGGAAGGAAGAAGGTCTACCGGCGTAAGGGAGAGCGTTTCGCACAATGCTGCTTTGAAGAGAGGGTTGCTTATGGCGCTGGCTCATGGACTGTCTGGGGCGGTATATCCGCGAGCGGCAAAACTCAACTTGAGGTTGTTACAGGACCACGGCTGCCAACATTAAATGCTGAAAGATACATTCGTGAGTGCTTAGAACCTCACGTGATACCATACGCGGACTATGTGGGCCCAAATTTCCTTTTTATGCATGATAATGCAAGAGCCCATGCGGCCGGCATCGTCAGGGAATATCTTCGGGATGTGAACATCACAGTTATGGACTGGCCAGCCAGAAGCCCAGACATGAACCCCATTGAGCACATGTGGGACGAGCTAAAAAGGCGTGTTAGGGCTCGTCAGCCAGTTGCCCAGACGATGCAGGAGTTGAAAACTGCCATAGAAGAGGAATGGGAGATGATCCCTCAAAATTTCATAGAGCGGTTGATAAACTCTATGCCTAATCGTATGAGAGCTGTGGTAGATGCCCATGGAGGCAACACGCGTTATTAAATTAAACCTTTATTTGATAAAACATGTTTTTTATTCAAAAATTAATTGCCTTTAACAAGGCGCATATCCGACTTGTTAGGCGTAGGTCCATGTCGTATGGTATTCTGAATTCAAATTTAAAACTATACGATCGAAAAAGATGGTAAAATGTATCAGGTTTAAAACTGCATCAACAGTTTTTGTTCAATCTAGCAATCATATTTCGGTAGGGGCCATCGAAACCTAAACTCTAAGGTGGGCCAATAGATGTGTCCAGAAGTGTATTTGTTTATTATATCATTATAGTTTAATTGTATAGCTAAGTATGTTTTATTTATCGTAATTAGTATTTATACACACTGTGTCTATCATCTCCTCTTGAACTCTCCTGTCGCAGGTCTGCTGGAAGAAATTTCTTAGGAAATAAGCAGCACCTTTGTGCTCTTTTGTCTGTATTTATTTATTTTTTTTTGTAAGTGTCATGTGTGTATATAAATAAATAAAAATAAAACGATGACTCTGTACATTGTATCTTTTTCTCTATTTCATTTTTTATGCCGTAATAAATTTGATTGTACGGTTCTTGTGAAAAAATTTTGCAATCTGATCCATCGTAAAATGATTGGTCGAGAGGTTTGTTCCAGATGGATTGCTATTTATTTTGGTCGAACGAACTCAGGCGTTCGCTCGCCGTTTCATCGCCTGGTTGACACCTATAATAATTTTGAACTATTTGAAGAGATCATAAACCTGGTTATTAGATTAAATGTTGTTCTGTTAACAGCTAGCTATTCCGCATGCTAATCTGTGGATAACATGTTAAGTAGTGTTTGTTACTTTTATCGACTTTATTTTTCAGTGAGAAAATCATCAAATAACTCCTTCCGCTTTGGGAAGAGCGGCAGGAGGTGTCAAACTTCTACTGACTAAAAACCAACCCTGTTACCCTTGCGGTATCTCGTTAGAATATTCCCGCTCTCCCAATATATTGTGTGTCTATTTAATACATATTTTTTATGTAATCACATTTCAGCTTAACTTAATCTTAACATCTGATGTTTGTTGTCTCTATTAAAAAAAAATACTATTAATCAACAAAACACCTTTCAAATAAAATACTATTAAAACCTAGAGTAAATACACTGCACTCCTACTCTCTATTCGAGGAGCACTATAACTCATAAGCATAGATCGGAATAGGTAGAGCTGTTTTATGTACTTTCCATAGGTTAGAATAATATGGATACTCCCCGAGTCCCGGGATTTGGTTTTTAAGTAGTAAAATCATAAAAATCCATTCTCGCCTTCGGGATAAGAAGGACGAGATTAAGGATAGTGTAATAAATAGATAAACTTGATTCATTAAACCACATATATTTTTTTATGTAACAATTTCTTTTTTTTATTGATAATAAGCTCGCGTTTGACCACCATCTCACCTGATGGTAAGTGATGATGTGGTCGAAGATGGAGCACGCTCAACAACAATCATTCAAACATTTTTATTCATATAAAATAATGAAATTTAATAAAATCCCGTAGTATCAGTCGGAATCCCGTAGAATATCTATATTAACATGAATGGTTGCGGTCAATGAACCTAAATAGCTCTACCTATTCCGATCACTGCTCATAAGGACTCAATTGACATACCTTCCTGACAGGGTCATAGACCAGCTGGTGCGCGAAGCGCGGGCGCGGCTCGTTGGGCCCGAGGCTGTCGTTCCGGTACACGCACGTCCACGTCAACCGCCGCAGCGAGAACACCCACAGAGTGTTGTACACGCGCTTATCTTTCTCTTTGCTCATACCCTGTATGATAAAAAGGTTTATAAAATCCACGAAAAGGATGAGACACACCTTATGTGTTCCTTGCTACTTATGACCTTTCAGCCTTTAAAGCACGAGTAAATAGGCATCTTCTGGGCTCGCTCGTCCCATCGTAGACCTCATCTATCGCTTACCATCAAGCGAGATCGAGGTCAATAGTGGGCTCATCAGTAATAAAAAAAAAATGCACGTTCTAATTGAATTCAGAAGAACTTATTGCTCAATGTCTCATAATGGCGACAAATCGCAATATTATAATTAAAATTAAAACATATTATTTACATCATACTTAAATATCTAGTCGGCCAAATTTATACTCTATAGCTATAATAGCAATACTAATAATATAAAGAGGAAAACTTGTTTGTAAGTTTGTATGTAGGGGCAATCTCAGGACCTCCGATGATCCAATTCATTTTTTTCCATTGGTGGTCGCGGACGAAGTCAAAGGCGAAGTGCTAGTAATAAATATTTAAACATACCGTAAGATTTTTACACAGTAAAAAGGATAAGTATTTGTGGTGTACAAAAGCTACGTAACTTTGATACAGCAACATGGTTGTGTGTTATAGGATGCTTGTTGCTATGTCGCAAGTAGAATGTAATAAGTTATAAACTTATAGCAATATGTTTCTAACACCATAAAATATTGTTAATGCAACGATGTCATGCAATCTCTGTTTACCACAAATACAAGGTTTGCAAAATATTTTTTTCTTTTCTTTTAATATTAATTCAGCAAAGATGACTCACCGAAGTTATTTATTAAAAATAAAATGTTTTTTTTTCGAATTAACATTTTACACAAAATACAACAATATTTTACAAGTAAAAGAAATATTTTTTTTTGTATCTTTATACAATAAAGTATGTAAGTATTGTGTATTTAATCTCCTATATTATTTATGTGTTTATTCTTTTTTAGAACTAGCAAAGTCATTCACATTTTATGACTTCTACTTGACACTAAAAATACTCACAGACAGCACAAACATCTCATCAGTATCAGGGTCGAGCGTGGCCCTCTGCGTGAAGCCTGCCTGCGGGGGCGGAGGCGCCGCGACCCCCCGGCACAGGGCTCCGCACTCGCCGGAACCCACGTCCCACCACCACAAGTCTACAAGGTGCTCCTTGTTACGCTGGCCAGCGAACATGTAGAGGCGGCGTTGGATCTAAGAGTTGAACGAGGGAATGTACAGACGCCAGCACATCAAGCTACAACAATCTGTCAAATTTCTTTAATAGATTTTCAACTTTATTATAAAAGGAATTAGGTTCAATGTTGATTGGGAAAATTTGACAGTTTCGGGTAGCTTCATGTGCTGGCGTCTGTACATTTAATGTGTATAAAATAATTAAGGTTGAGAATGCCAAAGCAGTGGTTGTATGTGGTAATGTTAACTTCGTGGTTGAGGGAACTTATACATATTTTAACAGTATTGTGATGACTATGGCAAAGAGATTGTTTAGTCAATCATGAAGAGTTTTTTCTTTTCATTATATATATTTATTATTAACGAAAAATAGCTTTATGAGAAGATTTCACATTACTAGCAATCTTGTTAACCCCTCCAACTAAGCTCAATATGCTTGTGTCTGGAAAGGGTTCAGGGCAATAATGTAATGTGTGGGCTTCGAGCCTGCGAACTCTCGGTTACAAGGCCGACATCTTAGCTATTAGGCTATTGCCGCTTTTATTGTTACCTTTTACATACTAACCCTAGCCTAAGTTTTCTACTTCCACAACCATAGATTTTGTTTATCGTCTGAAATAAAGAATTTGAATTTAAAAGCAAGAAGGTTGTATTTATTTTGACAGGGTTTGTAATGTAAATAGGTGCTAAGTCAAAAATATTTGTTTTTAACCTAGTACAAATGTCAACTTAATTAAATCAAAAATTTAAAGAAAACATCGTCCAGCAAATAAGTCATATTTACGGGTAATTGTTTTTCATTTACTTTAAAGCAGCAATTATAAAAAATTAAAAGTAATTACGAGCAGTCGATAGCATCAAATCTGAACTAAGACAAAGTTTTCGGTCAAACTTTCTGTTATTTTTTTTTAGTTTTTTCTTTGTTGCAACGGATACAGAACATCACCCACATCTAAAACAACCGGTATATGGGGTTATTAAAGCATCAATTATAATAGCAGGACGACCATTCAATGATAAATGATCTTTATTTTGCAAATTGGTTATTAAATAAAAAAATTAAACGTCATTTTGTCGTAAATTTAAACTAGACGAGGCCGGTGTTTCCTAACTGACTACCCTAAGAAGAAACAGCGAAACAAACTCAGGGGTCCATCTCTTTTAAAGTCCATACAATCTACATATACTGGTGAAATTGTATGGGAACTTTGTAGATTACAGTCTGAGGCGATCTTTTGAGGAAAGATGCTCACAGATTTGAGTGGGCCTGTCCATACAGTGCAAGCGTTTGTCAGACAACGTATACCTCAACTTAGAACAAGGAGCTTAAAGATTTGACAAACAATACCAAGATACATGTTTGGGTAGGCCGCAAAAAGCACTCAAACTGCCAGACAATCATGTTGAACTCGAATACAACAACCTACATAGTTCACATATTTATAATAGGTTATGAAGATAAAAAAAAACACTCACACATTAAATTGCACTCTTGAATATTTTTTTAATACCCTGTTTGTTTGTAGTTTTAAGTTTATTTGAATAACCTGTTCAAATAAACAAACGAGATGGGGCAAGTTTAGTGAAAAACTATACCCAAAGGAACGGTGCTTTCTTCTAAAGTACAAGTTTAGATACATAGGCAGAATATACTTTTAGCGACAAGACCGCCCATTGTATCACCCTTTTTAGGGTTCTGTAGCCGAATGGCAAATACGGAACCCTTATAGATTCGTCATATATGTTTAACTTATGGACAATTGCGGTCTTATCGCTGATAGCGACATATTCTAGACAATTTTTGGAAGAACTATACGAACTTACAATAAAGAGATAAAGAGCTAGTCAGGGTACTACAGATACTTCAAGTATGACGGAGATTCTGAAACCAAATACTTACTGGATGGAAAAGCATGGAGTGTGAAACGCGCGCCTGCGGAGCGTCGAGCTCATGTCGGTCGCTCAGTATCAGGTGCCAGGTGTTTGTAGCGATATAGTACGCGTACAGCCCTGAGTACTGAGGACTCACAACCTCTTCACTGGAATTAATAATGGGATTTATCAACACCAAAGATGGAAAACTTATTTTGTAGTGAAGGAGACTGCGATAGACTAGCTTTTTGTCAGTAAAAGACGAGAATTGTCTCGGTACTCGAAAGCAAACTACAGTGCGTTTCAATTAATAACAGGAATTACTGTCAAATCGATCAAATTAGGTAGGGTGAGCAAAACAACAATTCATTAAAATAAAATATATTTACAAAGATTTACGAAATAAATTAATCAGCTTTTATGATAATTTTGATAATTTTGGCATGGCTGCTGGGCTATTGCCTCTTTGAAAATAAGAGAGAAAAGAGTATGGTTTAAAAAAACAAATTATGACTTTAAGGACGCATTTACGTTTTCTCGCAAATATCAATATTTTTCTGGTACCATTTTGATACATAAGGAGTTAAAATTTTGACAATGTTATGGTATTAATTTCAAGATAATTTATTCATCTCCACATTGAATGCATTATAATTACACAGTCCTATACATCTTTTTCACACAAATACGTTTTTATCGCCGCAATAATCGTAGAAAATTACAAAAAATGGGGTCTGAATACGTACCTGTAAGCCAAATCTGGAGCATATTCTTAACTTCAAAATAACAAGAAATTATAGCCTATGTATTTATCTATACGTTAAGCTAATTATTTTGAACATACATAAAAAACTTTATGATTTATGAGAAAAATAAAATCGGTCTCAAATTTCTTCATACATTTTTCTACCGAACGCACGGCTCCGACCGTCATTCTGCGCTCAGACGCGCTCGTGAACGCAGGGGTGTATCGCTTTCACAGTGTGTGACACAGACAGTGGCGTCTTGTATACTGTGACTAGAATACGTTGATACTTTTTCGTAACGAAACAAAAGTAAGAACGAGAACCATACTTATTTTTAGAATTGGATGGATATTGGTTACTGAACCTAGCATGAAACAACATTTTTTTTTTAACCGAATTCAAAAAAGGAGGTTTCGCAATTCGACCGTATAAATGTTTTTTTTTTCATTAAGTATCTTAAAGTACTACAAATTAAGGAAGGTCTAGAGTTGATCCGATGATGGAGCCTTTCATCAGATTGACTCCTGACAGTCGAGGGAACTCCTCAACGATTTACAGCAGTAACCTTTTGTTTGGGCTTGATTAATTTGAATTGACCAGAACTTTACACCTAGATAGTTTGTGACTGTCATTAGAGGTCTGATGATGAAGACGAAGGACAGTTAAGGGAACTCCTCAACGGTTTACAGTAGCTACCTTGTGTTTGGACTTAATTCATTTATATTGATGAGAACTTTGCACCCATATGGGTTATAAGTGCCATTACAGGTCTGATGATGGAGACCATAGACAGTCGAGGGAATTCCTCAACGATATACAACAGTTACCTTTTGTTGGGCTTACTTCATATGGTTCAATATGCCAAAATGTTCAGTTCGTACAAAAACTAAAAAATTGGTCAAGTGCGAGTCAGACTCGCCCATGAAGCGTTCCGTAGTAACTACGCCAAATAACTTTGTTTTTCATAGTGTTTATATGAATTACAAAGTTTTATTTGCGGTTTTAGAAAATATGCTGTATCTCAAAAACTGCCAACCCGATCTCGTTCAAACCAATTTTGGTTGAAAGTTTACATTAAGTATCATAGCATATATTTTTTGTATAATTTTTGACTCCATTATTATAGAAGTAAGAGGGGGGACACATTTTACCACTTTGGAAGTGTATATCTTTTAAACGATTAACTTTAAGAAAAAGTGGTTTTAGAAACCCGTATGCCATTTTTAAAGACCTCTCTACTAATACCACACACGCATAAGATTCATGAAAAAATATATATTTTCAGTTTCAGTTCCATGTGGGGTAAGTACAAAAATATATTTTTTTATATTTTTTATTTGTTTTTTACTTTTTTTCTTAAAATCGGAAAGCGGTTTACAGTATACATCTACCTACCAAGTTTCACATGTATCATTCTAATAGTTTCGGAATATAAAAACTTTTACCAAAAAAATTAAACCGACTTACAAAAAACACTGCAAAGTGAAAAATAACTTTAATTTCGGTAGGTAGGCGGTGTCCGACTTCCGAAATTAGTTAGAAAGTAGACAAAATATTGCTTTTCCCAATGATGGGCTGTTAATTGTTGAGGAGTTCTCCTGGTACTTCACCATCAGCTTCACTTCATCATATGCATTGTGACGAGCATATTGTGCTTAATAACCATATTCAAGTAATCGAAGCGGAACCCATGAGTTACTTCTTATTCCTACTTATATATTGAGTAGTTCCAGTGGCCATCTGTGGTCTTCCTCATCAGATCCACTTCACAAATGGTGCTTTTCAAATGCAACTACACAAGTTACTATAAAAAATACTCAAATCACTGTAGGTGTGCCTATAATATTTGAAGAGTTTCCTCGATTACTCCAAGATCCCATTATCAGCTCCTGATTTTGTGATAATGGAACCAATTTCGAAGTATACCCTTTCAAACAAAAAAAGAATTTTCCAAATTGGTTCAGCCGTCTTCGAGTAATAGGTGATCAAACATTAAAAAAAATATACGCATCGAATTGATAACCTCCTTTTCGTCGGTTAAAAATGGCTGTGACATACAGACGGATGGACAAACAGACAGCAGACATGACGAAACTTTTCTTTATTTCTTATTATTTTTTTAATCACATATGAGTATTTTATTTCCAAAGTCCCCTAGTACTCCTAATCGGGCGTCAAACACATTAATAAACTAACATCTAATCAATAAGCATGTAACCCTTTGTAAACAATAAGTTACAACTTATTATGATCAAACAATATTAACGAAAATATAATATTAACTTCAAGTATCAATATTAGTTAAGTAATGTATAAAATCGGGCGAACAATGGTTTGTAAGTGTGTGTGCACGCAATGTTGTTGTGTTGCTACTAGAATACCTAAAATTGAGCGAGTGATAAACGTAAATGCGTCCTTAAATTACAAAATATCATATTAAACAATGTTTTATTTAAATTATATACAACGTGTCCCAGAAATCAACGTTAAGCCGAAAGCTCGAAAAATCTTGGGCATGTACTTTTCAAATTTTATGGATTCAAAAATAAATCTCAAAAAGTGACATCTTGTGATGATCTTTAAGTCCTGTGACTACAAATATTAACTTTTCGTCAGTTTTTTTTCTGTGACGTTACCATGAATAACCCTTCTGTAAATTACAATTAAAAGTTAAAACATAACTACCTCAGTTTTAAATAAAATGTTAGATTTTTGCCTAACATTGAATTCAAAATTATTACATTACCCAACTTTAACTGCGTGTAGTTTATGTTTTAACTTTTAACTGTAATTTACAGAAGGATTATTCATGGTAACGTCACAGAAAAAAACTGACGAAAGGTTAATATTTGTAGTCACAGGACTTGAAAGATCATCACAAGGTGTCACTTTTTGAAATTTATTTTTGAATCCATAAAATTTGAAAAATACATGACCAAGATTTTTTTAAATATTTTTCTAATAACTGTCACGACTTGGACTATTGCCAGTTTTCGGTTTACGTTGATTTCTGAGACACGTTGTATAAGTCTCGATTAATTTTTGTTTTAGGATGGGAGATCATCCAATGATCTGGGTGAAGCGGGAGGGCGTGTCAGACTTTTACTGACTAAAACCCATCCGTATTCCATCATATGCCCTTCGTGTTGCGATGCCGCGGTAACTCTTTCAAACAATTCCGCAACCCCGGCAGGAAACGGCCCTCTTGTGAGCCCCGACAATTTTGCTGACACTCTGAGGCGCGCGTGGTACACGGCGCGCCGTCTACACGGGCCTGGTTTCAGTCGGGCGGCGAGCTACCTATTGCTCGCAGCTCGCAGGCACACGCCTACGGTGGCTGGGAGTCACCCTGTGACTCCCGACGCCTGGAGCATCTCCTGCGGCGGCTGGGGCGCAAGGGCTGAGAGGGCCTTGAGATCTGCCTCACCCTCGCGCGTCCCGCCACCCCCTTCGCTTGCATAACTGCTTCGCAGAAAGAGGTGACTGCATCCCATGCCTCCTCGCTCCGGACCATGGATGACCAGAGGTCGTCGCCTATCGCCCCTACGAGGACACGGCGGAGCTCTGCCCAAGCAGGGCAAACCTCCACTGTGTGTTCACCGTGTCCTCAGGCCGATCCTCGCAGTGGTGACTCCCGGGCGTTTCCTCCCGCCGAATCCGACACAGGTAACTCCCGAAACAACCGTGTCCGGTGAGGACTTGCGTCAGGCGGAAGGTGAGGACACCATGACGCCTCGTTAGCCACTCCTCAAAGAGGGGACTTACCGCCGCTATTGTGGCGTGCCCAAAGATTTCTTTGTTAAACATACTTTTTATGTGACATTTGACAGATAGAGGTCCTTGATCTTTCTATTAGCATTTGAATCGCATAGTACACCGTGAAATGCCTTAAGAGAACAATCAAAAAGGCTGTCACAGAAAAACAGCGTTCATTCAACATTGTTCCCTCTTTCAAAAACATGGAAAAATATATTTATCTCTCTCCTTAAATTGTCATTATTAGCATATATCTCAGCTTTTTAGGGTTCCGTAGTCGACAAGGAAACCTTATAGTTTCGCCATGTCTGTCTGTCTGTGGCTTAGCTCAAAAGCTATAAATTTGGCATGGATATACATATTAATCACACCGACAAAAAGGTAAAATAAAATTATGAAAAAACACGTTTTTTATCTCGTCTACCCCATTCTTATGTTCATCTAGACATCCAATGAAGCAGTCTTTAAGATTATTTTTAGCTTTTTAGTGCAGTAGTGCTTTTGTTTTGAAGCCGGTTAATTAAAAAAAAACGAATTATTAATAAAATGCCTGTGACATACGGACGTACCGACAGACAGACAGACATGACAAAACTATAAGAGTTTCGTTTTTTGCCATTCGGCTACGGAACCCTAAAAAGAAGTCAAAGAATGACAAACATACAAACACACTTTCGTATCGAAGTACCAATATATATTTATTTCGAGCCCACTTTAGGTTTTATTTGATCGACGTGAATTCTATAAACATAAAAAAAAATTGTTGCAGTCTAAAACCAATTCTCGTAAAACCCTGTTTCGTTATTATTTATTAGATCGGTTATTGTTTTAAACAGGAAATTGTATGACGTATTATGTCTACAATCTGTTAATAAACATATGTATAACACACTAAGTTTGCATTCATAACATGCACCAACAATATAATAATATTGACATCTGTTGCATAACGTTTTATGGCATGTCATTGATGAGTAATGAATGACTCTACAATTCTTACACACATTGTCATTTGGCTGCATTTTCACAACTTAACTATGTAGGGTCGGCTTTCATTCTAACCAACTGAGTTTTACATTGACCAACAGCCTATCTGACCTCCACAACCCAGTAGCTGCATGGGTTAGGGCTCAAACACATAAACAACACGTTACGACGACGCAACGTGCCACGCCACGGCAACGTGACGTGTACTTCGACGTGGAAACCAACGTCGAGCAACGTAAATAATCACGTTACGACAACGCAACGTGCCACGTTGCACTGCACGTCGTCGTGACGTAAAATCTCACGGTGAAAGATATGGATGGATCCAGTATTTTCTTTTTGTCTGTTTCTTCTTTATCCGTCTTCTTAATATTAGCAGGAGGAGAACACGTCTAGTGTGGTCCATTTCTCGAAATTAACGGCAATTCTACAAATGAGCCATCGCGCAATACGACGTCGTTCAACGTGGCACGTTGCGTTGTCGTGCCGTGGCACGTTGCGTCGTCGTAACGTGTTTATGTGTTTGAGCCCTTACACGATACCCCTTGGTAAGAGCAGTGTCATATTTAAATTAAATTAAATTGTATGGAGTTGACATTTACTAACACGTGACAATCACGTGACATGTGGTTAGCAAATGTCAACTCCATACAATTTAATTTTTCCGTTGGCGTTAACGCTTACAGAAAATGGATTTTGTCTAGGCCCGCTGGTGCTTCAAAAAAATGTATACACACTTTAAACTATCGTAGTTTTCCCGCTCTACAAGGCTAATGTTATATTTCTTCGCCAGGTAGCAGCATAATCGTACAGTCGGCCAAGAAAGTGGTGTACCACCCTAAGGTTGAATATCGCTTGCAGATTCATAGGTGATAAAGATTAGTTTCGCTTGCAGATCGATCTGACAACTTCTATTGCTGTCTTTATCTGATTATTGATAACGACTATTACTGTTTGTAACGTGACAGCTGTTCTTAGTTTGAACTTGATGGAACCAATGACGTCGTAAAATCAACGGCGGGGGGCTGTAGATTTTGATGACAAAATTGTATCTACAAATTCAGAATTGTAATCAACAAGTTACATAAAATTGTAAAGGCACAAGGCGAGTCCACAAACCTACAATTTCTGTAAACTTGTAATTACAATATCAATAAAAAACAAGCTAAAAATAGATTTATCCTTTTATTAAATTTCTACAATCAATTTTAAAATACTTATAACAAACAAAAACATAGCATATATAGTAATATTTAGAAGATATTGAAAATTTTTAAAAATTAGAAACGGGTGTAACCGCCGTTGGCCTCTATAACCTCTAAAAGACGAGACCTCATTGAACCAACAAGCCGTGAGCAAATATCGGTTCCCCGCATTTCCTCCCAGATATAATTACAGTGACTAATAAGAGCTTGTTTGGTTCTTTCATTTTGATGCGACCATCGTTGGACCATAAGGCCCCAAAGATTTTCTATCGGGTTGAGGTCCGGCGATCTTGAGGGCCACTGAATTACCCTTACGTCAGTGTGTGAACGAAACCAGGCTCTTACGATCCTCGCATTATGAATTGAACAATTATCTTGAACAAAATCAAATTGTGGCACTTCGTTCTCCGGGTAAACATTACGGACTGTCGGTAGCATTGCATTCTGAAGCACGTCGATATAATTTACAGCCGTCGCTCGAGGAGGTAGAGAACACAATTCTCCTACACCATCCGTACTCATCCAGCCCCAAATATTTACGGAAATTCGACCTGATTCTCTATTTGGGATTACATGATCATCTTTATACCGTGTTGAATTATATCGCCAAAGGTGAAGACGTCCATGCTGACTGGATTTAAACGTTTTTTCATCACAAAACACTGTATTAGACCAATCAAACTCTAAGTGCTCTCTGGCGAAGTTCAGACGAGCAAGTCTGTGAGCATCCGTCAAATATATTTTCTTGGCGTAATGCCTGTGGTGCAACCCCATGTAATGTAGATGATTCCTTATTGTTTGGGCACTCACATCGAACATCTCCGCAAAATGTTTTGTGGGCTTAAAACCATTGATTTCATATTCCCGTCTCATGAATTCTCTATCGTTATTGGAGAGTGCAGGCCGGCGACCACTTCTTCTGTGATCCAACAAACTTCCCTCCTCTCCTTCACGACGAATCCAAAAGCGGACAGAACGCCTCGATATATTCAAATTCCGGGATATCGCACTGATACTGCTTCCCTCATTAAATTGGGCAATTATTTGTGCTCTTTCGGCAATGGTCAAGTTGGCAGGCATTGAGATGATTTTATATGCAGTTGATTGAAAAATAACACGGAAAATATATCGATTTTTTGCATATATTTGACAAAATGTCAATTGTCAGTTTTCTTTTTCAAATGGAATTCGGTTGTCTAAATAGTTTTTATTACTTTTGTTTGGAAACATTTCAATTGCTTTGTAGAAACTAATGTCCTTTTCATTTATACTAAAGGTTAAAATGTCATGTACTTATAAGTGACATATGACGTATGAATACTAAATACATAGGTTTACGTCATGATAATGTTGTCTCTTTCAGTAATATCTTTTTATAACGAACCTTGTTGTAATTTTCGATGACCGGGAAACTAAATCAAAACTGGTACACCACTTTCTTGGCCGACCGTACCTCTATGTTATATTGTCAGTTGGAAGTTGTAATATCAACATGGCGGACGTACGTTTGAGTTTTGAAGAACGTAAGCAGGTTATTAAGTGGTACTGGAAGTTTGAGAATGTAAATGAAGTTCAAAGACAGTGGAGAAGGGAGTATGATACAGAACCACCTTCAAGATTAACAATTACACGCATACGATTTGCGATTCAAATTTTCCGGGCCAGTGGATAGGACGCAGGGGGCCAATCGAGTTTCCAGCACGCTCTCCAGACCTTACACCACTGGATTTCTTCTTATGGGGCACAGTAAAAAATGAGGTGTACAAACGTAAACCACGTAACCTAGACATTCTTTGGAATGAGATTCAAGCCGTGTGTAGAGAAATCTCATTGGACGTTTTGATACGATGTACAGAATCAGTGGTGACTCGTACTCAGAATTGTATTGATGCTGAAGGTCACCAATTTGAACAGTATTAACATTTGTTATTTATGTTTCATTTACATTGGACTTTCAGCTTTCTAATTTCCTGAAATTTAACTTTGTAGAACGGTAAATAAATTTTCTATGGACGTTCAAAGTGTGTATACATTTTTTTGAAGCACCCGGTATTAATAGTTGCTCTCTGACTGTTCACACTGCCGGCGAATACTCGCTTCACTAGTTTTGTCGCTAAGCGACAAGAGCTGTCAAAGATTATACTGTTTCAGCGATGCTCCCTTGGCGGTCAGAACTCACGCCCAGAGACCAGCTAGCGGTCCAACGGACCAACTAGCAAGTGACGCGAGTAATCGCCCGTCGCACTCGCACACTCGCTTAATAGCCCAGCGACAAAACTATCGTAACTACACACTCGCTGCTCGCCAAATCGTTTTCAGATGCTAGCTCTACTCGCTACTCGTTCATCGTAGCTGATGCGAGAACTGCCCAAAGACAGTTAAACTTTTGTTACCCAATATATTTTTTTCATTTATCCACGGACCGACCTCGGTAAGCGTTACTCAACCTGGAGCGCGGTTAACCTTGATTACAGCTACTATTATTTAGCCACGAGTACCTCTTAAATGGAGACTATGATAAAAAGACTTTTCAACCGACGAAAAAAACGGAGGAGCTTATCAATCCGACGCGTATTTTTTTTGTAATGAAATAATAATGAATGATGGGACTAATATTGTTGTAGAAATTACTCGAAGGACCGTGGCGGGATTTAGCTTGGGGGTGAAATATTGACCATAGACAGTAATGAGTTGACCAGGGTATGAAGAAAGGTTATGAGGGACTTACTTGGATATTTCTTGATGTAGCACGTGGGATGAATCACTTTCTTCTTCTGATGTTTAAGCACTTCACTTTAGTCTTTATTTGTCACACTTCTGTATGGCCAACACGGATATTTTTATAGTTTTAGATATATAGATATATCAGCGGTATTTAGTTAATCTCGGCTAGACGCGGGGTGATAACTTGCTTAGCAGGCAAGGCGCGGGGTGATAACTTCACGATGGTTTCTTCTGGAAGCCTCCTAGACACACTATTGAGGAGGTAATTATACCTTTTTCTTGCCACAGCATCTGTACGGTGATTCGCTGGCGTTGAATACGCCAATCAGCGGCGCGTGCGATGAGCATTTCTTCTCTCATTCGTGGGAATTGGATTATAGGAAGGAATGAATATGATTGGTCAACTCAAAACCGCGGTAAAAATATGAATCTGTATTCTAATATGTGATACGTTCGGATATATGTTAGTAGAAAGTTACAAATCAAATAACTTGCGCAAGCAAATATACTTATAACAGTATTCCTTACGTATTAGCAGGTAACACCCTTCCGCCGAATACATAGATGGTCTGTGTGTCGGGATCGATGCACATCTGGTGGTCGAACACGAGGCGCGGCCCGCCCGCTGCCGCTGTGTCGCTGCAGATTTGCGACCATTCGCCCAAAGATACGTCGTACATATACAGGTCACTCTAAGGGGTAGAGCAGATTGCAAATATTAAATTAATTGAAGATATTGTGAGTCTCCTAAAAATATGTAGGTTCTGAGTGGGACAAAATCTGTTACTTCGTGATATGACAACGATGTAATAAGATATAAATCTGCATTGTATCTCTATTAGATCACGAATATCAATCATACGGCATACCTCATTTTTAAACCTTAAAGAAAGACATTGCCCATAATCATAAATAATAATACTTTAAATCAGATCGAAGCAAAGAAATTTTGTTTTTGAATTGATTTACATAAATAAATTACCTACTGTTTCGTTAAGGCATTCTGATTATTTTTTTTTGCACAATACTTCATATATCGTAATATTAGATCAACCACGAATTGTAACTGTTGCTTATAGCACAGGTGCTTATACCTAGTTTAAGTAACAGTGCTCATATTGTTAACATAACTTATTTAAGCCAAATAAACGTTCTTATGTTCTTATGTTATTTATTTATTGTATACATTATACAGCCGTACACATTGGGAGTAGTGGTCGTTACAGGCACGAATTACCGAGTTGTAGGTGGGGAGTTCGAGCCTAGACAGCCTTATTACGTTGTGTAATTTAAACAAACACCACTGCTCTTAAAGCGTTGTAGGAAAACATCGTGAGGAAACCGAATCCTAAGACTGAAACTCCGACAACATTCGATCTCCTCCAACATGTATATTGGGGACGCGTGGGTGATAACGGCCCATTGCTTCTCTTACAAAGAGTATATGCGGATTATTTATTTATTTCAGGCTTCTAAGCCCCATAATAAAACATACATTCATAATAGGTAACTATAAACTAATATATATTTTTCTAACTACACAATATGCAACTTTACCCATACAAATAAATATTACATTCTATTATACAAAAACTATACATATAGTATACAGTGTGAGTTTTATAATGTGCACATATCGAAATGAGGGAATCTTTCCTTAATTTTATCGACGGTAAAAATATAAAAAAAGCTTAATTTTTATAATATTAGGGAATTTTTAAAAATTTTGTTCGCTACTGTGACGCCAGTGTAAACAAAACGGTGTAACTTTTAAAATAAATGATCTATCACGATGAAACAAACTCCGTAATGATTGGAAGTAATTAGGTGTCCTCATTAAATGAAAATTATGGGAAAAAAACTACCATCAATTGAAAATAAACATGTTATTTTCTTTGAGAAATTTTACGATTATTGTAAAAATTTATGAAAAAAAAAAGATTTTTGCTAGAAAAGGACGTGTTTATTTTCAATTGAGGGTAGTTTTTTTCCACAATTTTCATTTTATGAGCATTTTAGGGAATTTTTTAAATATTCCATAAAAAATAAATATTTATATTATTACCGTCGATAAAATTAAGTAAAGATACCCTCATTTCAATATGTGCACATTATAAAGACTCACACTGTATACTAATACATATTTTTATAAATAATAACACTATGCAAGATTATGCATTATTATGTTAAGTTACACATTTTACCATTCTATGTCGCTAATACAAACTACAAAAAGATCAACTAGAACTAGCTAAGTATAAGAAGGAAAACAAAAAGACTCACGTTCATATTGCTCGGTATTCGCTGCGCGTTATCGAGGTACCTGTAATTAAAATTCACCAATTTGAATTACTTTATAAACGGTTATGTAATTCTTTTGTAAAGCGTAGTACGAACAGAAGCCAACGTGTAAATGAAACAACGGATAATGATATCTGTATACACTATAATGTACACGTACCAGATACTCAACATCATATACGTACATCATACCTGACCACACACTCCCTGAACACTATTTGTATTACAATGTATAAAAAAGCGAACTTTAGTTTAAGTTGCTTGCACCGATCTCAAAAATATTGTCAGCGTGTGGACCGAATTAGGTGGACACATCCACTTTTGATTTTCGTTTTTCTTTGACAAGAAAGTACGAGGGTACTTTAAAAAAAAAATCTGTTTCAGTTGACAGATATTTGAAGGCGGTTTAACTTTTTTAATAACTTTTTTGGCATTTGGTGCTCTTATCTGAATCTGCCATTGTGACCGATGTACATAGTAGCGTCCTCTGTTGTTGAAAAGCGAGAGTATGGTATCTTGCTATTTGCGCCACCCGCTAAAAGATGGCGACAGTATCTATGGAAGATTTGCTAGTAATGAATGAAATATTAGATAAATGATTTCGCTTTTCGACGCCAGGGGGTGGAATTATAAATGGAGGTTGTTTAAATTATGAATGAATATTGAACTTGATCGCCTCTCGACACTAGAGGAAAAACTGTGACACAACCTAGAATATTCTCGATCTTTCTGGAAGCCAGAAGTTAGAATGTTAATGTAGGCTTTTTCCGCCCACATTTTGTTTCTCAGTTCAGTAGTCTAAGCTCGCTTCCAGACAGTAACTAGTCTCGTAAAACCGCGTACATATTAAACCGAAGCCATCCTTGCCTTAATCCAGTAGATGTAATAGTTTAAACCTGTGGATTTGACAATAAATCTGGTAGTAACGTTTGAGATACTCTTTCATTTATTACCAGAAGTCCGCTACCTCAACATTGGCCCGTCGATAGCCCGACAAGACCAGTGTTGTGCTCAATAGCCATTAAACCCTCGTTATACCTTTCAAGCTAAAATACCACCACCATCAGATAATAAAACTTACTTGCCAAAAGTAAAACTGTGTCAGGATCCAATTCCCTTATTCCCAGAATTTGCAGGCTTCTTAATAATTGCGATGAATGAATATACATTGTTTCCACTACACTTCAAAAATTCAAAGGCCAAGGCCATCAAAAGTAATCTACCATACTGATTTTTTCTGTCTTTTGTATTTTTCAAACTACCCACTAGTTGTTGTAAGCCACTATTGTAATCAGTTGATGTTATAATTTAGTTTTTTACATGCTGTGTCTATCGTATCATATTGTATACTATATTTGAAACATATTGCTAATATTAGGATGAACAGTATAACAATTGTAGATAGGCCAATAAATAAAAATCCCACCACCACCAGAGATATATAAAGCTTACCTGCCAAGAGTAAAAAGCCGGCGATGCACGGGATCGAACACCATCTTGTGGCAGGAGCGCGGCGAGGGCCCGCCCAGCAGGCCGCTGTGCTGGCACAACAGCGACCAGCGCTCCAGGCTCGTGTCGAAGGACCACAGGTCGTCCAGGTCTTCGGAGCCGTTCCAGCCTCCGAAGAGGTAGAGTGTACCTGAGTGATATGTGCGTTACTTCTAGAAATCTTGACTATTCTTAAACCAATAAGCGAAGAATTTCATGATTTTTTTTTTCGGAGGGAAAATCATCAAATTACTCCTCTCGCTCTGGGTGAAGTGGACCTTAGTTTTAGTCAAAATCAAGTTAAAAATATTTAGCCACTTATAAAATGTCAGAAGCTAATGTGCGGTTCGAAACTCCTCGAACTAGGCGGCAACTGAGTTATGAGACTTGCGTACCTAGTTCTCTTCTATCTTAATGTTTATTTGTATATTCTCTTTAGTTTTGCGCTGCGTATCACGGGGTCTACCTAAATGCAGTTGTTACAGGTCTGGGTGTTTGTGTGTTTAAGTTTATATTACAAAACCCAGGCACGATATAGGAGTAATTCCTAATTCTGAGCAACAGTTTTTTTAGTTAACGTAAAACCTAATACAAAGTAATTTAAATACATAAGGTGTTAAAAAATTAACTGCAAGAAAAGTAAGAACTTGTTTAGAATAGTAAATAAAAAATATTGGCGAAAAAAAGATTTCAAAATAACAACCCATTTCAGAGATATGCAATATTTTCACTTCGCACAAAATTAGGTATTGAATATGCGCACTGTACTCAGCACGAGTGCAGCGCCGGTGGCCTAGGACGTCGCGGCCACCGACGCACTCGTAAGTCGTTCACCCCTTGCGACGCGACACGACGGCGCAAATTCGTAAACAGCTGATTCTAATTTTCCCATCACATTTCTCAGACTTTGGACTGGCAAATTATCGAACTACTTAAATTAAGTTAGTAGTTTAAATTAAGTTAGCTCGATAAGATGGTATGTTTAAAAAATTTCAATCAACCTATTTAGTATTTACAATAATTTAAAAACTATTTACAAGAAGTCTTAATTTTTAAGACCTTAGACTCCCGTCTTTTACCTTATTTACAAAAGGTGCTGGAAATCGTTTTGTGTAATGCACAAGTTAGCACGACTTATTACGTTTTCTTGCACTGCGATGAGTATGTCTCTGTCACTTTTAATTAAATCAAATGCACTAATTATACGGGTTTTTAATTCGTCCACGTTTTGAATATTGTTGCCACTATGTCCATACTGCTTGATGAGGACGAAATTGGCCATAGTCTAATAAGCGCTGGTAGACTCCTAGGATTGTTTGGACAGCAGGTACTCGTCGTTGATCACCTTACAGTTCACGGTAACAGTCACGTCAGGCGTCCGTTACTCGCTCAAGGTCACGCGTTATATGCCTACCGCTTCGCGTATCGCCGTCGGTACAACCGACAGTGGGCTGCCGCACACCTGCATGAGTTTTTAAAATAATTGTGGCAACGTCATAATGGATCGGTCTAAAAACAATTGATTTTCCTCCGCTTTGCTCCTATTTCCCTTTTGATTACTTATTTATTAAAATTATTTGCGTGATTTCGGATATTTTCGACAATAAAATTTAATAATCGGGATTTTAGGGAAGGAAAAAAATGAAATCATTTTATTTAACTGAAATATATTTGATGAAAAATAAAAAACTAATTGTTTTTCTACAACATTCGTTTTATTACCAATATCATCATAGGTACAACCCTAGCACATTCGCTGGATGAAGCGCTCGTACGTGGGTCGTGCGGCGGGCAAAGCAATCTCAGCTCTCTATGTGCATACTTATGGTACATTACTTCTCGCTGTATACAGCTGGTATTATTATTAAGATTTTGTAGGCTATTATAGCGTAGGTATTTTCGCTTTTGTATTAGAGTGATGTGTCTGTTACGAAGTAACTATTTAGTAATCTGTGGTTACGTGCCGCAGCAAAACTGTCACCGGTCATAATGTAGCACACTACCATATCTAAGTACTCTCGATTAGAATACGTAAACGGCATTATTAAAAGTATTCGCGAAACTACGCGAACGCACGTTTTTGCCGGAATGACACAGGGAAACACATACTTATCGCGCGACGGATATCGGACGACTAAACGGGTCGGGAGGGGGTAGCGAGAGCTGCGGGAAGAGTAGCGGGCGGCGCAGCGGGGGAACCGCTAGCGGACCCAAGCCGCAAGCGCAGCCCTGCGTACAGCGCACAAAAATATTTTACTAAATTGTTTTATTTAAGTATGTGAAAATATAAAAATGCTCAAAAAATATTTTTTTTGGTGTGTTCGTTTTTCCATGTCGAGTAAGTGGACGAAATTCATGCAGTTAATTTTTTAACACTTTATATACATATTTTCACTGTATACCTAAATAAATATAGATCTGTTTCGCCTTTTTTGAGTCAGCATTTATTTTGGCATATTAATATTAAATACTTGATTATATGTTGAATAGGTGTCGGCATAAGAGTAAGAGAGGATTAGGCCTTTCTCACTCTCATCATCTGTACGTAGGTCTAGCAGTGGGCATAGTTGTCATATTATGATGAGGTATTATACATACCTGTGGTTGAATCAACAACGAGCTGATGTCCGCCGCGAGGCCCAGGTTTGTTGCAGCACACGCTGGCACCGCATGGCTCGCACAGCTCATTCGGATCCACACCGTTTATTGGCGCCTCCTACACAAACACATTATTTTAATTAAAAATTAGTTGTTTAGCAAACTTTGCACTTTTGCCGTTAGCTATATACCCATTCAGGGGACACCTGGGGCGGGCCATCACATTACCAGTGTTTATTATATAATACTATATTATGCACCCGGCTTCGACCGAGTGAAAAGTTACCAGCGAATAAAAAGTAGCCTATATCCTCCTCCAAAGATAGACAGACAAACAGAGTTATTGTTTTTTTTGTTTGTATTCAATGTTAATCGAGACTACGCACGAAACCGGTTTTAGAGGAGGACTTGTGATTGGCAGAGTTGTGAAAGAAAGAAAAAGTATTTATTGCCAACGGACAAATGACATGCTAACAATATTAAAAACTTATTTTAATTCCTTTAGAATAGAGTTAGTAATTGGATCTTATAATTATGCTAGTAGATAACGACAAAGATTTATATATTAATATAATTTAAGAAAAAAATAAGGAAACAACAAAAAACAAGGTAAGTGCACGTCGTGGCCGTGGCAACAAGGCTCCCACTCAGCATTATGCTATGCCATGGGCGTGCCCACAGCTTGGCACTGGTTTTTATTAGTTGCCTTAAAAAAAAGCATCGGAACTTGTTAACTGCCCAGGGTGCGCCAGACGTATCGTGGCTCAGTAGATAACGATCAGTAGAGATTGCCCTGAGCGATGAGACCGACCATTGAACACTAATTTCACTTTTTGTATGCATAGAAATATTATAAGGTATATAACGTGTAACGGAAAGGGTATATACATACCAAGGGCACGGCTTCTTTGGGTGATATCAAACGATATTGGAAGGGTTTTTAATCCTATCTCTACATGTTCGGAAGTAACAGTAACACCGCCTGCACGCTAGGCTACTACAGTACTAGGCGCACAGAATTACGGAAGAGATTTATCGTGATATTTGCAAGTAAAAGTGGAAAGTTATTGACCTACGTAGTGCGGTGCCACGATTGTTCTGATTTCAATTTAAGAAACTTACGAAACCGAAAATTTGGTATCAATTTTTAGAGTATTTTATTTTGAGTTGAAACCCTTCCAATATCGTTTGATATCATCCAAAGAAGCCGTGCCAGTGATATGTATATACCCTTTCCGTCACACGTTGTATAATAAACAAATAACGCTCGCGGAGGCTCCTTTCATGCAACCTACGTACTTTCGCATTTATAATTATCATCTACTTAGCCTTTTCCCAACTACGGCCTTCCAGTCTAATCGGATGCAGCTGAGAACTAGTGTTTTACAAGGAGCGACTGCCTATTTCACCCACAACACAACACAACTTAGTAGCGGGTAATACGATACCCCTTTACAAGACTAATGTTAGATTTTCTGGCTTCTTACTACCCGTGACGACTTTGAAACTATGACTATGACTATGAAACGAACTCTGCAAGCGTTGCTTAACCTTAAAGAGCAAATTATGAGGCTGTTCTATTTATAATATTAGTAGGGATTCTACTCACAGCAGTGTCAGGCCTCGGGTCCCTGTCAGTACATAGCAGATCATGTTGCCTAGCGGGAGGGGGAGGCGGGGCTTCGCCACTCCACAGCCGGTCCTCCACTTGTGATGAACACGCTGACATTTGCCGCCATACCGGTGTGTAGGGCTGCCACGACATGTACCAGTCTAGCTCGCCTTCTGTTCAGGCAAAACGAAACTTCGGATTAAAAATAAATTAAAATGAAAATTATAGGTTTGATTCCCGGGTGTGGCAAGCGAATTTTCGAAAATCTTTGAATCAATTCTCTATTCAAAAATAAAGGAATGTTTTCTTTGAGTAAAATTTTCTATCTACAGTATTAAGAGTACTTTCCCTTCAAGTGGCATTACAAAATTCCATCCTGTATGCAACACAAATTGTACAAAGGCGGACTTAATGCCATAGCCATTCTCTACCAGTCAACCATGGGTGGTGAAGAGAATATGGCAGGTGCATAAAAAAACTAAGTAGATATTAAAGTAAAAGTTTTATTACAAGTGTATATACACATATATAACTAGAATAAACTTACGTACATATTTATACTAAAATATATATATATATACAGGGTTATTGGAAATACGTCCCGATCCTGTTAAGGGCGTGTAGATGAGATCATTAACTAACAAATAAAATGTTCCGCCGTCAAAATAGATTAGTAATTTTTAGGAAAAACAAATATTTATATCATAAAACGTTGCAAAAATCATAAAAATAAAATAAGTATTGGATCTCTTTTTTCAAAAGTACGGATGTTTTTAATTGTTTTTTTTTTTATTATGCGCAACTTAATTTTTTAGCTATTTAATAAATAAGAATGCTAAAACGTGTTTTCGTTTTTTTTTTATAAATTTTTAAAAGAGATAAATTCCTAAGTATTTTATATTAATATTTAAAAACAAAAATTTTCTCGATAATGGTGTACTTTAGGCCTAGAAACTTAGGGTTGATTTGTTAGTTAATGACCTCATCTACACGCCCTTAACAGGATCGGGACATATTTCCAATAACCCTGTATATATTAATAAAAAGTCATAGAAAGGGGGTTATGAAAACTCTGCTTCCACTATTTTTTAAGAAAATAATACCGCAACGCAAAATTCTCTTAAATGCATATTGATTGGTGGCCGTCCTGATATCGAGAGGTAGTGCATTACACAGAAGAATAGACTGTATATAGAAGGAAGAATGAATAAAATCAGAAGTATGAGAAGGACAGAGTAAGAGAAGATTATTGGAAGAGCGCTGACTTTTAGCGTGTGAGGAACATATAAATTGAAAATGAGAAATAAGGTAAGAGGGAGGGGTATGAGAGTTCAGCAAAGAGAAAAGCGTAGTCAAAGCGCGCAAACTTCTCTGGCGAATAGGCATCCATTTGAGCTCGGTTCTGTACCTTGATACGTGGTCACATTAAAAAATAAAATTACCGGATAGTTTTTAAGGAGCCTATCGAACTTATCCAGCAAGACCGCATTCAAGTCAAAGTAGCACACGTCACCATAGTCGATCATAGGGAAAATTAAAGTTTGCACAAGCATTGTCTTAGTTTTTGCAGGTAAAAGTTCCTTCAGACGATACAGGCATCGCAAAGTCCCGTTAACTCTTTGACTGACACTGCAGACTTGACTTTGCCAGCTAAGCACAGAGTCAAGATGCAAACCGAGATTTTTAACACAAGAGCTAATAGGGATGACGGTGCTATTGAAAATGATAGGAGGGAGCAAACTTACTGTCAATCTACCGATCAAAAGCATTGGAGAAATCAATAAGCAACAAAACAGTAACATTTGTATTCTCCATCGCCTCTCTAATGTCCCCAGTCACTTTAAGGAGAGCGGAAGCCGTACTGTGGCCTGCCCTAAATCCGGACTGGAATGGACTAACAAGATTGTTCCGGTGAACAAATCCAGAAAACTGTCTATGGACGCAGGGCTTAAGTACTTTGGACAGGAAAGGAAGAATGGAAATTGGTCGAAAATGGATAGGCAACGAGGGATTGGATATTTTAGGAAGTAGACGAACGTAAGCCATTCGCCACATGGTTGGAAATTGCCCGGAATCGAGGGAGAAGTTGATAATATGGGCAATCGGTAGAAGGAGAGAGTCCAGGATCAAGGCGATCATATAACGACTGATGTCATCATAACCCACAGCCTTAGATTTAATGGAAAGGAGAAACGTTTTCGCATTAAGGGTTAAAGAATTATGTTGAAGCCAATTATTTACAATATTGAACCCATGTTGCGCAAGTTTGTATACTTCACTTTCTGAGTCAGCTGAAAAGAGTAGAGCAGTGTCGTCAGCGTAAGATATCATAATGCCATGCTGTAGCTGTAGATTGCAAAGGTCATTTATGTATATTAAGAACATAGTAGGCCCTAAAATACTTCCTTGGGGCACACCAAAAGACGTATTTTTTTCTTCAGTGCTGAGTACATTGTCAATCTTTACGCACTGGGTACGTAAAGATTTACAATGTATTCTAAATAACTTTTGAAGTTACAGCTGCGTGCCTCTTATACCTAAGGTTTTAAGCTTGCGCAACAGAATGGGAATTGAAACTGTGTCAAATGCCTTCGCGAGGTCCAGGAAAATTCCTACTGTGTGGTTACCCTTGTCAAGTTCCTGTGCTAGATAGTCAGTGAGATGATGTACGGCATCGGCGGTTGATAATTTAGGCCTAAAACCAAACTGCCGCTCAGACAGGATAGATTTATCCTCTAGATATTTAAACAATCTTTTGTTCAAAATATTCTCTAATATTTTGGACGTACAGGGCAGTAAAGATATAGGTCTATAGTTTGTTACTTGTTCTTTACTGCCTGACTTATAGACAGGCACAACAATCGCTTTTTAAGACATTTGGGAAAAATAGCCGAAGAGAGATAAATACGGAAAATATAAGTAGTGTTGGTACTAAAATATGCTTGAACTGTTTTGACAGAATTTTATTGGATATATTATCCCAGCCAACTGCACAGTTATCTTTCAAATTCATAATTATTTTTTCAACCCTGAGTCTCATCAGTATCCAGCTTCGCAAATGATGTTAGTGTTGTGACACAAAAGGAGTGCTTGTTAGATAATGTGGTTGACCCTGAACTTTTTCTGCTAGACATTTTCCAACATTAACAAAAAAAATATTTGCCATGTTGGCAGATGTCAGCTGTAACGAGTTTGCTTGCAATAAACCTGAAGAAGGTTCTTTTTGTTTCGAGGTATACATGTTACATCTTCCAGATTTTTTTACTATTTGGTCCAGCCTTTTCCAATTCAGTTTTATCGTAGTTGCATTTATAAAAATCATCATTACAAAAATACGATATCTTTTGTAGGACAGTTACATCATTGCATTGTCTGGGTGTGATTTAGCTTTCATGTGCAATTTATTTTTATGCTTTATACAACGGATAAGTCCCGTCGTGATCCATGGTTTTATGTTGCAATTTTTATTGCTCAACTGTGATATAATTGTATTTTTCTGAATTGCATGTCGTACATTTTCTATTACATACAACACGCAAAACTGCGGGTCAGCGGAATTATAGACTGGATCAAAATTGATGACCAGCAAATCTTCCTCAAGTTTATTTTTATTCAATTTATAAATTGTGCGACTGTTTTGCTTAGGTATGTTACAATTTATTGTCAGTAGGGCAGCTTTGTGATCGGTTATTGTCGAGTTAACAACAAGTGCTAGTGAGAGGAAATTTGATTTTAGCATGACGTGATCCAAGCAGGAACCACTATGGTGTGTAGGAAAGCTGTGTGCAGGGAGAAGGCCATGATATGCGCATAGGTTAAGGTAGTCCTGAGCAGATGCATCAGTACTTCCTGGAAGAATATTGATATTTATATCTCCAATTACAATCGTATTTTTGATGGATGACAGGTTCTAAAACAGTAAATTCACTTGTTTCACTTATAACAGTAATGTAAATAAAACTCGGAAGGGCTACTTGATCAGATGTGTTGACCTTGCAAATTAACTCTAGCTAAACAGCTGATCAGGTAGCCCTTTCGAGTTTTATTTACATTGCTGTTTTAAGTGAAACAAGTGAATTTTATATTTTAATTAAAATCTCATTGGGTTATATAGAAAGTCAGCAAAAAAATTGCTGAAACAACCTGAGAATTTAAGAAAAAGCCGACGAAAAATTCCAACGCAAGGGTGTCCAGAATCATGTACCGAATCCCTGGTAAGCGTGTGTGCGTCGATATCCCTGCCACCCTGTATTAATAAATAAATCGGAGTAAAGAACCTTAGATTTGGCTTGGCTTTGCTTAGAGATTTCATTACTTTTTATAAAGAAACAAGTAGCTCCATTGAGGCTTGGCTAGTTTTTTACAGGATGTTTTTGGTGGGATTTAAACTTTTACTGTAAAATAGAGGAGGTTAAAGGGAAACGTATTGTCTACTTTTTATCCCAGAATTTTCACGATATCAGGATTTACGCGGAAAAACCTCCCACACGGAAGTCGCGGCTACAGTTAGTCATTACTAAAAACATTAGTATATAAATACATCTTACCAGCCACTGCCTCGTCAAAGATCTCCTCAGCCAGCTTGTAGTCACCATTCTCCACCAGCGCGTTCCACAGCCTGGCCTGCAATGGCCCTTCGAGCCTCACTCCACTCTCACGCGATAAAGCTTCGAAGGCGTCCTTGTATCGGCGTCGACGCAAGTGTTTGAGTAACATCCGTACTGCTTCTTCTTCTTTACGCTAAAGTTGAAATAATATTGTATTTTTAAACATTATGTCACTAGTAATATTTATTTAAAATAAAAACCTTTAGTTCCTACAAACAAGTTTTTTTTAAGAACTGAATTGAATATCTCTTTGTGTTGTTTGAAGGTAGTCTCAAGAATTGGAAATACAAATACTCAAATATAAATATATCCTACCAATCTTATTAATATTATAAACTAGCTTCTGCCTGCCTTTCGTTCGTGGGAGGGTTTTCCCGCGTAAATCCGAGGGAATTCCGAGATAAAAAGCCTATGTGTTATCCCAAACAGATATTTTTTTTAATTCTTCCCATATTACTGTTTCTTAACTGTTTCTCTATTATATTTTTTGTAAAAATGTGAAGTTTTTGTAAAAGAAGATAGATGTGAGGTTTCGAAGTTTGTGTTTCTATCACGCAAAAATGGCTTTTGAGGTTTTGAAGAAACTAGGGAGACATAGTTTACAACCTGGAATAACGCATAGGCTAATTTTCAACCCCGAAAAATGTGCGAGATATATAATCAGCTACTATTATACACATATTTGTAGGCGTCCAAGCCAAAAGAATCAGATTTGAATGGTTATTTCGTTAGCCAAAAGTAGTAGTCTAGTATTTTGTTGCAAGTCAACAATTCTCTTCAGCTTTAAAAGGCTATTAAAAGGTGAAGAGAATTGTTGACTTATGCGATCCATTAAAACACACATAACATATTTTTGTAGAATAATGCAAAACTAGCATAGAACAAATACAATACAAAAATATTGTTGTAGTTGTTTGGGAGCTCTGCATATAAACACAGTTTTGGATTTGTTGGTTGAAAAATGCAGACTGTGTGTGAAATGTATTATTTCAATTCCAAGATTTCACAGTTATTCAGGGTTTATACACACAATTGTATTTTATTGAACTATCCAATTATAGAATCCATAAAAGTGAATATTTTAAAATCGAACTTACTAAGCTGATGGTTTCCATAGCATTGCTGATGATTTGTTCCTGATTCTTCCCAGTTAGCTCCACATACCATATGGTGTAGTTGTACGCTGGGCCCCATGATTGCAGCGGGACAATCTTTAAGTACTGTATGGGGAGGTATAGGCCTTCTGGTGTCCTGTAGCGAAGCCTGAATGTTTCTGCTGCACTGTCTTTTTTGAGGCCACTGGAAATTTAAACTATTTATTCTCAAGTACTGACTACTGTAGAGAGTCCTAATCAACACAATCTAATTTTTGTCAATTACTTAATCACTTGTTTTCAGACTCATTAGAAGACTTTATTTTAGTTTAAGTTTTTTATTTTAATTTTAGTTCTATGCATCCTGTGTTGATAAATATCTAGCTCAAACATAGTTATTATATATAACCACCTGTAAAGAAATTATCATTTCCTATGCCATTTAAGATATAATTAGATTTTTCATACCAGCTTTATACAAATATTTCATAAAAAGAGTTATAATTCCTATTTTTTTGTGCAGAACTAACAAATTTTTGTGTATAGTGATCACTAATAGAAGTAATGGCTGGTAATAATTTGTGTAAACTTTTGTATAACACTCAGTAATATTAGTAGCCCAGATGAAGTAATGAGTTGAAGATAAAGCTATAGTTAGTCTACAAAAATATTAAATCTTACAAATATTTATATTATTGGCAGAACTAATTGGGCATTCTAAAAAGCCTATCTCTAATAAAATATAATTCTATGAGCATTTCGAATAGGCATGTGTTAAATAATTAAATTCGATTTTTTTTGTAAAATTCTTGGGTTCGCTAATATACGTTTATTCCTACATGTTATTAATTAACTCAGTGGTAACAAAACAAATTAAAGTGACCTCCACTTTCAAAGGTTGTTTTAATGTGACTCCTAAGATAGGAATTTAGAGGTCCTTTGAAAGAGCTTCTATTAATGAAATGACCCGTGGGCTGTAACATTGATTGGAAACCAGTTTCAAACACAGTAATTCTACACAACTACAATTATTATTTAAATTTAAATACTTTTAGGTTTATTAAGAGTTTTTGTTTTATTTTTATTTAGATGATAAAATTTTATACACTTATTAGATGCACTTTTATTTTTTGAAGTAAATGTATCCTGTACTAAACATAAGTTTACGTAAAAATATAAGATAAAAAAATACGTACGCAGTTAGCAATAGAGATAAGTTGTTTTCATCAGTTCCACCAAAAATTTGAAATTTCTTAAGGTCACTGACATGTGCCTTTATGTATTTTCCGAATTTTATGGATTCCACTATGGATGGTGTCTTTAATCGAAGCATGATGAACTGATGCGGCGTGTTGCTGTCTGTGAACCATCGGGATAGCTGGTCTGTGGGGTTATTTACCATGATATTTCTGAAAATATAAGTGCGTGTTATATCTGGTCATAACTATAATGTACTCACTGTTTTCCTGATATCGATTAAAGTATAATAGCCACCGAACAGATCACACAGTCGAAACGTATTGCAATATCAGGAATAAATAGTGCACACCGGGATTATAGCAAAGATTAAAAGGAAAACAAATAGCACAAAATACACTTAAATGTACACGTACTCAGGCACATAGTTAGCGGAATAACTTGAGTATTTGTTTATGGTATAAACAAGTTTAACAGATTCATATTTATCATCCATTTTGATGTAATTTTATACCAAAATAGCTGTAATGGAATTTTTGTTATTATTTCAGAACTACGACCACTACGACTGATTGACTTTGACAGAAAAATCAAATGTTGCCGTAATTAATAATTATTTTTTTGGTAACAACTCAAATATAATTAATAAATTATTATTTCCTTACCTATTCATTAATTATTCCAATACATAGCAAATCTATTTTTTAATAGGTTATAAAATTTTGTTATTATTTTAAAGCCCAAGCATAGCATATCTCTTTTAAATTTTACGATTTTGAAATTTTGACCTTCACCCATACATGCTTCGTAAGCCGTGATTCTGTGATGTAAACAAATATACTTATATGGTCATAAAAACTTGTTTGATAAGGTAGGTATACTAAAGAGTAAAGAAACAAAGGCCGTCAGTTGATTGTAACTATTCCAGTGACCGGTCATTAGCTTTAATAACATGAAACAATATTTCTCTGTTTTTATTTCCTTAACATTACTTTTAGTTAAGTGTGATGAAATTGAAGATATATGTAATTTTTTAGATAGTAAACTTCAACCTAATAGTTTTCGACTTTTTAGCAAGTCTATTATTCCCGATAAAGTTAATAAAGTTAAAGGAGATGCAGGCAAAATAGGAGTCATTGGGGGCTCTATCGAATATACAGGAGCACCGTACTTTTCAGCGATAACATCACTAAAGGTACGTAAAATTTACTTTGATTGGATTAGAAGATAATTAATCTTACTTTACATTTATTGAACTATACTTAATTAGAATAAGACGCGGTGCGTACGCTACTTAGATAAAGTTATGTAGCACTTTGGTAATTTCGCAATCAATAAAGTAAGCCATCTAGGTAATAAGAATAAGAAAGAATAACTAAAGATTATTGCAGTATAGTCTCCAGCACGTAAGTTGGCAAGGATTTGGCGTAGTAGGGGTAAGTTCGCGCATCGTGCACTTAGTGGAAGAAAAATTGGTCACTTTTGCTATCAATTATTTTTAATCATGTTTGTTTTGAAGAAAATTATAAAGAAAGGAGAGAAACTCTGGCATTATAATCAACGTAATACAAACTAAATTTAAAACAATAACAATAACTTTTAACAAAAACTAAATTTAACACAATAAAAATAACTGTAAACAAAATCTAAAAAAAACAATAACAATCGGGTTGAGGCTACATAACAGCCCGCGTCCTGCTGACGTGCCGGGCCTAGGGTTACCATATGACAGGCGTTTGCCGCATTTGACAGGCATTTTAAGGTTTAGACAGGCGTGCGGCCGGCATTGGTCTGAGACAGGCATTTTTAAATTTCGCGCCCGCGCGCGATTCGCGCTTGCATTTGAATGACACCGGCGGCGGCGGGCGGCGGCGGCGGCGGTGAGCGTATCTTGTGAAGATTTTTACGTTTATGTATAGATGACGCCAAATAACTTGGCAAGGTTTTGGCGTAGTGGGGGTAAGATCGCGCATCGTGCACTTAGTGGAAGAAAAATGTGGTCACTTTTACTGCTTGCCATTATTCTATGGTTATTGCCATCATTTATTTTTAATCATATCTGTTCAGTAGAATGTTAAAGAAAGAAGAGGAATTCATTCGTTAATTCGGTATTATAAATAAAATAGATATAATACATAAATACATTTAAAAGTGAAAAAAATGTATTTAAAACAAACATTAAAAATAATATGTTCTCGTCGTCACAATTAGTTAATAAAACTGCTACCCCTTTTATTCTTCTTTTTTCCCGGTATTCTAACGACAGTGACGAATTCGGAATTTCAACCTTCCTTAACTATAGTGGTCTAACTGTTCATTCTGACGTTTAAATAATCTGCGTAAAATGGTATTTGGTCCTAGCATTGTAATCAAGGTAACAAAAAATAAATTTAAAACAACAACTCGTAACAAAAACAAAGGGTACAACTTTCGTGTACGCGAGTGTATTCGGGAGCAAATTGATTGAGAACTACTGACGCACCAATCGCGCGCTCGGAGCAGCGCTACGTCATACCCCGCGTCCCGCTGACAACCGCTGACACCTAAAAATTGACTTCTACGCATTGAACGACTCTTGCCATGTTATTTGGCGTTACCTATATTAGAAAAGAAAGAACTATTAAAAAAAAATAATGTCCTGTGACAAATATTAGTAACTAGCTTTTGCCCGCGACTTCGTCCGCGTGGAATAGTTACTTTGGCCTAACGTTAAATTTAACCCCGATTTTGAAGCATTCTTCATTGGCACTCCGCTCCTATTGGCATTAGCGTAATGATATATGTATAGCCTAGCCTTATTGACTCTATATATCTCTATATATTGACTATTCAATTAGAAAATAATTTCGAACCAGTAGTTCCTGAGATTATCGCGTTCAACCAAACAAACAAACTGTTCAGCCTTATATTATTAGTACCTATAGATAGCTGTTGCCCGCGACTTCGTCCGCGTTTCCATCGTTTTTCTTAAAAAAAAGTAGCCTATGTCTTTCCTCACGGTTCAGTGATTTTGATGTAACAGACAGATTAAAGTTTCGTAATTTAGTAGGGAAATATAATATGTCAATCTATAATACTGTTGAAAAATATCGCAATGCGGAACCGCACAATATTATTGTTAATAGCTGTGCCCGCGACTCCGTCAGCGTGTAACTCCTTGTGTGTTATTAAGTTAATGTATTGGTAATATTGTTTAGATCACGTTCACATGAGGCTTAAGTACCTATAGAACGAAAATACTTCAGCGCAAAGCTTCCGAATAAACTATGTTGAAAGTTGACCCGTCCGGCACGTGAACATAAAGATTTCTAGAACTGCTAACCCGGGAAAGAGCGACGTACAACTGCCCATGCGAGAAACAACTGACACCGATATCCACTCCAGCAACACGAAAAGTCTGCCCTTGAACCTTATTAATTGTCATTGCATAACACACCGATACTGGGAATTGCGTTCTTTTAAATTGGAATGGAAAATTATTTGGTATTATGGGAATTCTGGGAATAAAGACGGTTTCTCCTGCACCGCAACCTGTTAAAATTTGAGCCTCGATTATATTTTGTTGCAACTGGGTGAAAATAAAACGAATATAAAAAAGTGAACGTAAATTAGCCAAAACTTACCTATCGGTATACCAAAATAACTAATACCTATTTTATAAAATAACAACAAAAGGAATCTAAAAATAAATTATCAACGACTAAAAGTCGCGCTGATAAGCACGGTTTGTTAATATCAATTAAGTATTGTCTGTCAATAAGGTCGAATGCTCTGAACGTCTATTCGGATCAACAGGCAAAAATTGTATGAAGCTCGCACTTTTTAGGGTTCCGTTGCCGAATGGCAGAAAACGGAACCCTTATAGTTTCGACATGTCTGTCCGTCTGTCTGTCTGTCCGTCCGTCCGTATGTCACAGCCATTTTTTTTTTAGGTAGGGCCTCTCGTATTTCAGCACACTAAGGCTGGTCACTACTCAACCACGAAGCTCGCGCTCGGACGCCCCGCCTTTTTAGGGTTCCGTAGCCGAATGGCAAAACACGGAACCCTTATAGTTTCGATATGTCTGTCCGTCCGTCCGTATGTCACAGCCATTTTATTCCGAAACTACTACGACTATACATGTGAAACTTAGTAGGTAGATGTATTCTATGAACCGGTATTTATAGACAGGTCTTTAAAAATGATATAAGGGTTTCTAAAACCACTTTTTCATAAAGTCAATCGTTTAAAAGATATAAGCTTCCAAAGTGGTAAAATGTCCCGCCCCCTCTAACTTCCATAATAATGGAGTAAAAAATCTAAAAAAATATATGTCTGTAGATCTTAATGTAAACTTTCAACCAAAATTGGTTTGAACGAAATCGGGTAAGCAGTTTTGAGATACAGCATATTTTCTAAAACCGCAAATATAACTTTGTAATTCATACAAACACTATGAAAAACAAAGTTATCTAGCGTAGTTATAAAAATGTAAATAAGCTGGTTTCTAAAATTTTTAAGGTTTTTAGGAACCCTTCATGGGCGAGTCTGGCTCGCACTTGGCCAATCGAGACGCGTCGAGCGCGGTGACCGATTCTCAAAAATAATCCTTATAGCATGATTCAGTAGGTATTTACGCGCGATGGCTTATTATTAGCGTATTTCATGTATAACTTTGGTGTTTCTATACCGATTTATATGATTCTTTTTTGTGGAATAGTTAATAATGTTAACTTTTTCAATTAGGGATGACTGACAGTGTTATAAACGTAAGAGTAGACAAATATTATAATCAGAAAGCTTCGAACTGCTAAGCTATCGGGAGTTACACGTGTTATTGTGAGTCAACCATAAAAGATAGATATATGCTGTCGTGGGATATTTTTTATATAATTTTAAGGAGAACATTTCCGTCATAAATGATTTCTGTGTAGCTTTAACCATTAAGGTTCCACACGCGACGGAAGCTTAAAAAATGGAGTAACTGCTCCCGTTTTCCCAACATTTCCCTTCACTGCTCTGCTCCTATTGATTGTAGCGTGATGAAAAGTATACTATAACCAGCTCAGAAGTATGAAATATAATTGTACCAAGTTTCGTTAAAATCCGTCGAGTAGTTTTTGTTTCTATAACGGTTATACAGACAGACAGACAGACAGACAGACAAAAAATTTACTGATTGCATTATTGGCATCAGTATCGATCCCTAATCACCCCCTGATAGTTATTTTGTAAATATATTTCATGTACAGAATTGACCTCTCTACAGATTTATTATAAGTATAGAAGATAGATAGATTGTGGGAATTCTGGGAATAAAGACGGTTTCTCCTGCACCGCAACCTGTTAAAATTTGAGCCTCGATTATATTTTGTTGCAACTGGGTTACTTTTAGCCGAGTTCCATTGCAAAGTTGTGGTGGTTTTAAATTTTGGAGCAGAATAATAATCACAAAGCTTCGAACTGCTAAGCTATCGGGAGTTACACGTGTTATTGTGAGTCAACCATAAAAGATAGATATATGCTGTCATGGGATATTTTTTATATAATTTTAAGGAGAACATTTCCGTCATAAATGATTTCTGTGTAGCTTTAACCATTAAGGTTGCACACGCGACGGAAGCTTAAAAAATGGAGTAACTTCTCCCGTTTTCCCAACATTTCCCTTCACTGCTCTGCTCCTATTGATTGTAGCGTGATGAAAAGTATACTATAACCTGCTCAGGAGTATGAATATTAATTGTACCAAGTTTCGTTAAAATCCGTCGAGTAGTTTTTGTTTCTATAACGGTTATACAGACAGACAGACAGACAGACAGACAGACAGACAGACAGACAGACAAAAATTTTACTGATTGCATTTTTGGTATCAGTATCGATCCCTAATCACCCCCTGATAGTTATTTTGTAAATATATTTCATGTACAGAATTGACCTCTCTACAGATTTATTATAAGTATAGATAAATATCCTTCTTCATTATTATCTGTTGACTTTTACTTATAGGTAATAAGTACAGCGTTTTGCTTTAGACAGGCATTTTTTCTGAATATTCAGGCATTTTAGGTACCATAGACTGCATAGACAGGCATCCCTCCATTTACATATGGTAACCCTAGCCGGGCCCTATAACTTAAGTTCATGTAAGAATTAGCTGTGCCCGCGACTTCGTTTGCGTGGGAGGATTTTCTGGCATAAACCCCAAACCCGTGAGAATTCAGAGATAAAATTGATGAGTTACGATAGATGAGTCGTCTATCGTCCAGTGTAAGTCCCATTTAAATCGACTCCGCGGTTCCATAGGTTAACCCGAACAGACAAATGGACTGACTGACATACATTAGTTGATTGTGTAGGTATAGATTATGAGGGTAATTTAGGTATCTGACTTCTGCTTTCTCTGGGGACTAGGTACTGAACTGATGTTGCGGGAATGTTCTAAAGAGATACCGCGGCCCCGGAACTTAAGGGCAGCTGAAGGAACAGGGTGGATTTTTAGTCAGTATAAATCTGACACTCCCTTTCGCTCCACCCAGAGTGGGAGAAGTCATTCGATGATGTTCCCAACACGAAAAAAAGGTACTGAATTGATGATATGGAATTGTCTATATTTTAATAATAACAAAAACGTTTTCCTTTCAGGCTGGGGCAGACATAGCTTATGTCATAACTACAGAGAATGCTGCTAATGTTATTAAGACGTACAGCCCTGATCTTATCGTGTACCCATATTTGAACTCTAAATATGCGTCTAAAATAAGATCATTATTACCAAAAATGGATGTAATCGTTATTGGTCCGGGCTTGGGACGAGAATCTGAAACAATGCACTTGATATCTGATGTGATCGAGGACTGCAAGAATTTGAGAAAACCTTTAGTTATTGACGCCGATGGACTGTACGCTATTAGTAAAAATACATCCTTAATAAAAAATTATCCTTGTCCTGGGGTTATCATGACACCAAATATACGCGAAGCAAACAAATTAATGGCTGCTGTTTCTAGAAATGATAGTAACTGGTACAGTTACTGGGGAGATTGTGTAGCTGTTTTGGTAAAGGGTGACAAAGACCACTTTTATACAAATGTGACGACATACAGTTGGGTAGCTACTGGAGGAGGTTCCGGACGGCGGGTTGGGGGACAAGGAGACATATTATCTGGAGCTTTGGGAACTTTTTATAATTGGGCTTTAAAGTCGGAACTTTGCAAGAACGAAAGTCAGGTACAACTTGCTCAAAGTATTGCTGCATATGCAGCTGCAAAACTTACGAGATTAAGTAATTACAAAGCTAATGTTATTCATGGGCAATCAATGTTGGCGTCAGATATGATTAATCAAATTCACTCGGCCTTTGAATCAACTTTTTCACTAGGTAAAGAAAGAAATACCACTTCGGAATAAGAACACGGATAATTAGTACGAGTAATTTTGTACTGGAAAAAGTAATAAAACTATTCAACAAAAACTTTGTTTTATTTTGTATTAGTTAAGAATCACAGGCCTTTTACGCAAGCTTTACCTACAAAATTACCCCACTGGGCACAAGGTATATTTTAAACCATTTGCAGGCACACAACTCATTCAACAATTCTTTTTCTGCGAAATAAAGAACAGAAGAAATTACGTAAGTAAATAAGTATCACTATGACGTGAAGGGACTAGGGAGTAAAAGCCTACTCGACACATAGTTGCTAGAATGTGTTGAGATCATTTGCATACTAAGCAAGGTCTTCATTAAAATTAGCGAGTGGTTACAAAATATGTTTGCCTTTATACAAGGATAAATTATATATATGTGATGTATGTGTAAGTAATACTGTATGTGAATCATCAGCCTTGCCCACCCTGGGTTGTCCCTTTACCTGGCGATGGTTCGTGTTTATTTCATTCTTTGTCATTCTCTATGTATGGGAATATTGAGTCGTCGTATGAGATTAGACTTGCTATAGTTGAGTATGTGGTAGCGCATTGGGATGAGTTACAACTGTATACCTACTTATGACGAGCGCGGAGACCCCTACTTTAACGCTGATTTGTACACGACGACAATGATAAAACAACTACTTATGGTTCCGCTTCTGAACTTATGGCGGCCGGAGCTTGGTCCGGTCAAAACTAAATTTGAAATGATTAATAGAGCTTATGTTCATCGCGAACAGTTTCCCATATTTATAGCCTATGCCATAACCAAGGGCAGGTCCAGGGGGGGGTCATGGGGTCATGACCCCCCCTGTGCTGGGTCCAGGACCTAGGTGGACCACTATTTAAAATTTTTAAACATTGTTACTAGATAATACTCCAGTTTCTGTCGTTGTAAACGAATATCGGCAGTGGATGGCCAAGTGGCAGCGGAGTCAGGAAATACAAATTATAACTTCTTGTGGCTTGGCACGATTATGTGACCCCCTCTGGCACCAAAGCTGGATCCGCCCTTGGCTATAACTATACACAAAAGTCAGGGCCTAAGTCTAAATAATGCGTTGATGGATATCGGTTCTGCAGTATTCACATCCGGTCAAGCTTACGTGGCACTTTTGAGAGTTACAAGTCTGTGTGGTTTACATCTAATTAATGTCGACTTTGGAAGTATTAAAGCGCAGGAATCCTCAATTTGTGAATACAACAGACTAAGAAGCATTTACCGTCCAGATTTGTCAAACATTTTAACATCAATGCCTCCAAAAAATACGCATAGAGACAGGGAGTGGGCTTTGAAATAAACTGTAGCTGAAGCTCAAGAAGTAGTACCAAAAAAGAAAAAAAGGAAGGCAACCTACAAAAATAAGAAAAGCTAATAAGACAGAGAGAGGGCTTTAAGAAAATTCGTTGTTGGTATACAAGAAGTAGAAGGTACCGGAAAGGAAAAAAATAGGACTATTTACAAAAAGCAATGAGATCCCATAAAAACAATACTTGTCAAAAAAACCAAGTCTCGCAACTCAGTTCTTCTACCGTAAAAAGTTGTGAGATCCATGTAATACCAAGTCGGTTATTAATTTATTCAGTCCCTACTTAAGACACCTTCTGTCTTAAGTTGTCACTTAATTATCTAACCTAACAACATCTTATAGTGACCATATCGATATTAAAAATCTTTAACGTTTTAAATAAATACATTGACTTGGCAATCGCACTAAATAATCTAATTTTTACTTGTGAGATATATTGTGTTTTCATGTGATGGCCGATGCAATCTATTTATTTAAAACGGTAAATATTTTTAATATAGATATGGTTACTATAAGACGTTGTTAGGTTAGATAATTATGTAACAACTTAAGACAGAAGGTCCCTTAGGTAAGGACTGAATAAATTAATAACCGACTTGGTATTACATGGATCTCACAACTTTTTACGGTAGAAGAACTGAGTTGCGAAACTTGGTTTTTTTGACAAGGTTTGTTTTTTATGGAATTTACTTTTCTTCTTCTGAAGTAACTGATGCTGCAGCAGTAGGTACACTACCTGAGTACAATCTAGAACAAGCTAACGAATGTAGGTTCTTACGTTCTTAGCCTGTGATTGCATGCTGTTTTATTTATTTTTTATAAGCTACTACTTAAATATGTACTTACCGGGCATCTATAACAAATAGGTACACATAAATAAAGTTGAAGTGTCTGTCTATGATTTCAAAATAGGTAAGTTTCTTTTCCCAAGTGTTTATAGTTATTTACACGATACTAAATCACAATAAATCGTTTTTAAAATTGCTATCAGTCTATCTTTCTGTTTGTCCGGACCAATCTCTGGAACGGCCAAGCCGATTATTATGGGACTTTCATTATGAGATAGAGAAGGTTATAGAGCAAAGAATTTATAGGCTGCGCAAGAAAATATTTTCATGTAGGTACACGAAATGTCGAATTCATCTAGTATTTAATTTAAAAAAAAAACGTTTTGATCGCCTGTAGCCTGGACATAGGCGTAGGAAGGGAGAGGGGGGCGGGTGGGCCGTGCCCACCCCAGAATGGTTTGGTGCCCACCCCAGAATTTTTACTAACAAACAATTATGACTGAAAAATAAAAAAAACTAGTCAAGCGCGAGTCGGACTCACCCGCTAGCAAGCAGTGCCTATCTCGTTCAAAGTAATTTTTCGTTGAAAGTTTTCAATAAGCATACCTATATTTTTAGATTTCAATTAACCTATAGATACTTTTTCAAACGATTGACTTTCAAACAATGTACTTTATGAAGAAATGGTTTTAGAAACCTCGTTCCTTAGCTTTTTAACCGACCTCTAAAAATGAGGAGGTTCTGAATTCGACGCGTATTTTTTTAATGTATTACCGTATACTCGAGAGCGGCTGAACCGATTTGGAAAATTCTTTTTTAGTTTGAAAGGGTATACTTCAGACGTGATCCCATTGTCACCAAGTTAGGATCTGCCGATGGGATCCTGGAGAAATCGAGGGGACCTATAGCGTTTTCAGTATTTTTTTTTTATAGTAATTTGTGCAGATGCTTTCGGATAGCACCATTTGGTGAAGTGAAACTGATGATGAAGACCACAGAAGGCCACTGGAACTAGTCAATAATAAGTTTTTCAAGGGTGATGGTGAAATACCTGGAGAACTCCTCAATAATAAACGGCCCTACATCGGGAAAAGCAATATAACCAAAGACACCGACTACCGAAATTAAAGTTATTTTTCACTTTGCAGTCGAGTTTGCTCTTGAAGTCGGATTAATTTTTTGTTCATAAGTTTTTTATTTATTTTTGTACAAAAATTGTAAGCCAGTTCACAGAATATCATCTACCAAGTTTCAACTTTGTAGCCCTAATACTTTCAGAATAAAGTAGTTGTGACAAACGGACAGACAGAGAGAATGACCTTCGCCCATGTTTTTGCGTTTGTCGGACTCCGCTGGGCTTCCTTCAGGCTATTGGGGATCTCATCTGGTGGGAATGGAGCTTACAGTTTAACTTTCAAGTAAACACAAAAATGGGTGCCCGCCGAAAAAATGCCAAACTTTTTCGACTATATTCATTTAAACCGTTGATTTAAACAGATATTTTTGTGCAAAGGTTTTTAGGGTTCTGTAATCGAATGGCAAAAACCGGAACCCTTATAGATTCATCATGGCTATCTGTTTGTTCGTCCGTATGTAACAGCCAAGTATTCTGGAACCATTAAGATAAGACTACAGAGTTGAAACTTGTTAACTAGATGTATTCTGTAAACAAATAATAATAATAATAAATAATTATAATAATATTTTATACAATAATTTAAATAAATAAAAAGCAATGGGGTATACATGGAAGTCATCATCTGCCTAGTCTTTTCCCAATTTATTGGGGTCGTCTTCCAGTCCAATCGGATGAGTGTTTATGTGTTACATGGAGCCACTGCCTAGCTGACCTCTACAACCCAGTAGGTCAGAGCCGGATTAACCCTGTCAGAGGCCCTAAGGCAATGGCATGCTTGGGACCCCTTTTCTTACTTTGACTGACCAAATCGTGTGTGAACTGAGGAGCCGCACATTAAGGGCTGTGGTTTTTTAATATATTTGTTTACTTATTCCCAGATTTGTTCTAAAATTGTTTTAATTCTACTACTAAATCTACTTGTATTTTGTGAGATAACAGTGAGGTCCACACGCATTTCAAATTCTCGTTCGAAGACATATGTTATCTTTGTTCGTGCACTGGGCCTGGGCCCCTAGTTGATGCGGGGCCCCTAGGCAGTTGCCTACTCCGCCTAATGGTTAATCCGGCCCTGCAGTAGGTAGCCAGTAGCCAGTGGCAGATTTTACTGGCTTATGACTACCCGTAACGACTTTCAAAGATGTCCAAATGACAGCCAAGACCAACGGCTTTACGTACTTTCCAAGGCTCGGGGGTATCAGACCGTCAACATCCAAACTCCATAAGAAAAATTTCTTATAGAAAATCCCCATAGCACTTTTTGGCCAACCCGGTAATCGAATCCGAGACTTCGTGCTACACAACAACGCTTGCAACCAACGACCTAAAAGAAAAACATCAAACCTATACGTGTTGGGTCAATAGATAGGTCTTTAAAAATGTCATTGAGGTATCTGATTTTTTTCTCCAAGTCAGTCGGTCGAAAGATAGACTCTTCCAAAGCGGTAAAATATGTGACTTTTAAATGAGAGAGTGAAAAATCAAAAAATATATATGCTGTAGATTTTAAAGAAAACTTGCAACGAAAAAATACTTGAGCGAGATACAATCTGCAGTTTTTGAGATAAAGCACATTTTTAAAAACCGTAAATAATAAGGGTTAGAATAAATTATGAAAGGAGATTCTGGAAGCCAATCCGAGTTAAACTACCCAGGAATTGGCGGCATGGTTTAACGTTACCTTACTTACAATATTAACTCATTTGCATGAAATCAAAAATAAGAGAAATTGGTGCCGCATGATTTGACTGATCTGTAGAAAGAAACGCGTGTTGAAACTTGAGTTGCCTTATTAAATCGGTACAGAAATGAAGGAATATTGAATCTAATTGTGACATGTGGACCTAGGTCAAACGCCGCAATAGTGCCTTAACGTAAAGCTTACTAATAATAAGGTAATGGTAACTGTTTGGTAATCTATTCGTGGTGTTAATCACTATAACTTTCTCAGCTAGCAATAACGGCAGATGTTTAGAGTGCCGAAGTTCGGACAATGATGGCGAAACTAGCAGTGAAACAGCCCCGACTCTTTAATCGATGTTCACCATTATTTGCTTCACTTATTTCTCCATGATAACGCAAGACACATCACACAGCACGAGAAACCGTTGTAACTCTGCAGATGCTGCGGTCAGACCGAGATGCCAGACTTTGCTCCAATGGACGTAATTTCTTTTGTGTAAATTTTCAACGAGATAAAAAAAATCTTCCCAACAGGTAGTACAAAATGCTTTCAAACAGTTTTTCCAATGTAGATCCCGAGAGTTTTATTGCGAAGGTATAAATAACCTTCCGATTAGATGGCAATAATGTAAAGATAATGAGGGTAAATATTTTGATTAAATAAGTATGTCACATTTTGGAAAAAAGGTAATTTTAATTTTTCGGTTCAAATCAGGAATTTTATGTTTTAAACGGTTTAACAAAGTACAACAAAGTTACACACACGGGTGTGTTAGTGTACGTAACTTTGCCATTTACACAAACGCTATAAAAACAAAGATATTTTTCGTTAATCTATACTTGCTAACAACGAAACCCTTCATGGGCTAATCTGACTCGCACTTGTCCACTTTTTTATTGACTTTTCAGATTCTTCTTGTTGACACTACTGTTGCGATACATGTTAAATTAATTTATGTGAAAATTTTCATTTCATACGTTAAGCGTTGAAGCAACTTCGATAACCGATCATCGCTTCTACCACTGGGGGCCAGGCCCCCCCTGGAAAATATCTCTAGATACGCCCATGCGGGTGGACTACATATTAAACAATATATACCTATAGTTCGTCTCAGAGCAACATTACTTCAATATTGTTTTAAGTCTTATATTACACTCAGTTATATTAGTAAACCAGATAAGGCTTAAAATTCATACAAAAGAATTAAGTCCATATTCTTGCATTTTTCAAATTCTTTTTATCCCACAATATCGCATGGGATTGGATTTAACGGAATAAAATAACTCTAAATATGCAGCTACCTGCACAGCTCTTTCATTGGCCTCGTTCAGATCCTGCAAGGTGCAGGTGGCCGTGCACGAAGGACATGGTCACATGCACAGAAATAAAAAAATACAGGAGAAGTGGTAAGGGGGCGTATCGGTGTCCGCGCGACATGGCCACAGGGCTCATGTCACAGGCAAGTGGCCGTCTCCGCGAACTAGTGCGCTTTCGACGGCGATCGTGATAACATATATGAATACCGAGTTGTTCTGTGGTATCTTGTAAAAACCGAAGCCAAAATCAAATCTATGTGAATCATGGAATCACTTACCATATGTAAGTACAAGTATTTTACAATATTTGTCTTTAAAATCATGAAAAACAATAAATCGTAAAATATTTCTTGGTTTTACTATGTTATTTTTGTTTTCAAATATCAGAGCGACTGTACTCCTTTTGCTATAAATACATTGCTCCTTAACCACTACCTGAGTTCGTCACTAAGTAACTGGACAAGCAATGTAAACATAACATACGAAACTGTATTACGCGGATTCATCGCGTAGTGAGGCCGCCACTTCTTACGACGAATTAGTGATGTGCTTGTGCAGATCCACTAACGTAGGCTATCGACAGCAATGTCGATTGACGAATGAAATATTGCTATTATAGTTTAGGGGTTTTTCAACCGACGACATAAAAAAGAGGAGGTTATCAATTCGACGCGTATATTATTATTATTTTTTTATGTATGATCACCGATTACTCGGAGACGGCTGAACCGATTTGAAAAATGCTTTTTTTGTTTGAAAGGGTATACTTTTAAATTGGTCCCATTGTCACCAAGTCAGGATCTGATGATGGGATCCTGGAGAAATCGAGGGAACTCTTCAAATATTATAGGCACACCTATAGTGATTTGAGTATTTTTTATAGTAACTTGTGTAGTTGCATTCGAAAAGCTCCATTTTGAAGTAGACCTGATGATGAAGACCACCGATGGCCACTGGAACTACTCAATATATAAGTAGGAATAATATGTAGTTCATGTGTTCCGCTTCGATTACTTGAATGTGGTTATTAAGCACAATATGCTCATCACAATGCATATGGTGAAGTGAAGCTGATGGTGAACTACCAGGAGAACTCCTCAACAAATAACAGCCCAACATTGGGAAAAGCAATATTTTGTAAATGAATATAAGTAGTTGACATTTAGGCTCTTGTAACTAGGTAAATTAAAAATCGACCAACTAAAAAGAGTGAAATAAAAACTTTTTACCAAAAAATTAAACCGACTCCCAAAAAACACTGTAAAGTGAAAAATAAGTTTAATTTCGGAAGTCGGTGCCAAAACCGAAAATACCAAACTAAAGACACCGACTACCGAAATTAAAGTTATTTTTCACTTTGCAGTGTTTTTTGGGAGTCTGTTTAATTTTTTGGTAAAAAATTTTATATAACATACGGAAACCTCTAAGAAAATATGTTTAACTTTTATTTTACATGAGATGACAGAAATAAAAATACATTGAAAAGTCAAGTGTACAAAAAAGTAAAAAAAATAAACAATTTATTTTACGCCCGCAGCATGCGTAAGGAGTTCCGACGTCGCCGTCGCTACAATAGTTTATTTTTCAATCTGTCAACCGTTTTAGCCCGGTTGGAAGACCGATGTAAATAATGTTTTTTTACTTATTTTGATTTTTTTACAGAGTAGTAGAGAAATGCGTAACCAATATTCGTAAAGTAAGTTACTTTAATTTTAGGTTAATAATCGGTGGTGTGTTTCGGTTTAGGATTATCGTATGTTATGCCTTATCCTCATGCTGTTTCTTTATTTTTTATGGTTTTTGTATTTTGCTTACATTGAAGCTTCGAATGCGTTATAATAATCGGCATGGTTCAGATAATATATTTGTGAATTGAGCTTAAAATAAGTCAATATATTCATGCTATTTATTTGTTATGCATGGATGTGTGTTTGTTTTCGTATATTTAACAATTTCTCTACTAACTAGGATTTTTCTTATAACAAAAACCTATTATAACCTACTAAACTATTACCTGCGGTTACCCCGCAGGTAATAGTTGCGTAACACACTTACAGTGGGAAACGGTTTCATTATGCTAAATCAACAACACTCACTTCGGTATTTACGTTGTTGAGCAGACCAATATTTCGAACATATGAAGCAATGGATTAGCAATATACGTCAAAATCATTCAGATCTTGATTTATAGTTATTTATAGTGTATAGTATTTATACTTTTCAGCTTCCCAAAAGATGGTAACATAAAAAAGGAATGGATTGATGCCACAGGCATGCCACCTAACTGGTACCCTACAAAAAATAGTACCATATGCTCGGTTCACTTCAACGCAGAAATGTTCTAGTCTCTAAAGAAAAGTCGCAGGCTTTTTGAATGGACAATTCCAAAATTAAGAGTACAACTGATTTTTGCAGAAGTGGGTTAAATTTTATTTTATTACTGAAAGCTATTCTCATGTTTTAGGGCATTCATAAAATCAGTCATTCAACTTTTCAGGATTCTATACAACCTATACGGCTGGTATGTTCCGATCAAGAGCGTAATGTAAGTTAACATCGACTTCTATATGACCTATCACTATGATAATTAAATATTAAGATTTAAGTCGAAAGCGCCAGGGTAGCCCTTAATACTTAGTAGGTAGTACTTAATAATAATTATGTAATGTTATGTTCTTAATAATATGTTTATTGTTATTGTAATATTTTCTGGACATGCCATTTTTTATTTGGTTCATTTTCAGGTGCCCAAAAAAATGTACAATAATAAATGGAAGAATCGATAACTTTCCGATTTAGTCAATCACTAGCGTATATGTAAAATAAATTGCTTCTGCACAGCACAACGATAGCGACCGATGTTTTTGGGTGGGTAAGTTCTACGGTGCATGGTAAATACACGCTGTGTTTGACGGAATAAGGTTTATTATTGATTGTATAGTACGTTCTGATTTAAGAAATGCGGGTGTGTGCGCGAGTGCGTATCTATTGATTTTATTAAACTGCATGTGTAGTTGTTGCCCCTCCCAGCACCTAACTGGAGACACACGGTTCCGATATAATTTCGTCTGTTGACCAAATCTACTTATTTATTTTATCTATGGTCACATGACAATAGTAGGGTCATATCTTGTACTGGGGCTCCAAACTGGCATGCGATAGGTCAAGGAAACGTCATTTGGCTAGATTATACTTACAACGGCCAACCTGGGCCCGCAATCAGTTAAGTGACTTCTAGATTGGCCATTGCAGTTCGTGTCCGGGTAGTAGACCTGTTGTTTCGGGTTAATAAAGTGAGTAGGGATGGGGTGTTTATGCCTCTACAATTGACGTCTCTCCTATGATGCACCATCTATTAAAGGGATCGTAAGTCTCAAAAAAGTCTTGCAGCTCTTCAAACGTGAAGATGGTAGCTGATGCCCATACAGAGGATTGCGGTTATCACGATTTTCTTTCTCGATTCAAGAGACTATTTCTCGGCGCAGTAGCAACCCCAGTACACCATGCTAAAAAGTCGGGATGCCGGACGGGTATCGACATACGTTGCATCTCACACCTACCCAACTACCAAGGCATTAACCCATTCCTCTCCACTGTCCTATTTTTAAGACATATTCAACATTTTTTTTTTTTTTTTGACACTGCAAAAGTATAGAACGAAAAAAGCGCGGGAATCTCCGAATTTGGCGGCCGTGATTTTTTTTTCGTTTTCATTAAAATAATAAAAAAACGTTTGTGATTGGAGATAAGTTGTGTAGATATATGTAAATATTCATTATATTAGTTAGTTTAATTGTTGTTTAGTTAAAACTCTTCATATTTAGGGTAAGTTTTTTTTTCTATATATATTTCTGGCCAGTGGCCACAATGGACAAAGAACCGCCTGATCCGGGGGGCACAGTCCCCTTGGTTGGGCATAATATTATTATTCATGACTCCAGTATGGACACAGACTCGTCCATCACCAGATCGGAGCGAAAAAGGGCCCGAGCTCCACGCAAAATATGCAAACATTGCAATAAAAGAAGGAGAAATGGTCACTCTACAGTAATAAATAATGAAACAAATTGTCATTGTGATAATGACTCATTAGTACCGGTAAATTTAATTAAAGTTCACCAAGAAGCCACTCCACGTTCTGTGGATGGCGATGGTCCCCAGACTGAAAACCTCAATTCAGATCTTCCTCAGAAGGCGCCACAGGTTGCTAGGGCTTTGTACGAAGCCACAGACCTGTCGCCATACGTCGTGCACATACAAAAAATGGTTGATGCACAAAATTCAACTCAGACATTGCACCCAATAACTTTAGGGCACTTCTTGAAAAATCGGAAATACAACAATATCATTAACGGGTCCCTAAAACGCATAGGTCGAAACAGAATATCGCTCAGCTTCTCCCGTTACGTAGATGCTAACTCTTTTATAAATGACCCAAGTTTGGCCAAAGAGAAATTGAAGGCATTTGTTCCATCAATAAATGTGTGCCGTATTGGAGTTATTAAAGGCGTCCCTACCGAATGGTCTCCGGAGGTTATAGAGGAAAATATATCGGTTCCCGCTGGATGCGGGAAAGTAATCAAAGCAAGGCGTCTCAACTATAAAGTATACGAACCGACCCCTGAGTGGAAACCATCCCAAACAGTCGTGCTCACCTTTGACGGACAAATTTTACCAAAACGCGTGTTTTGTTGTTACAATTCCATGCCAGTGGAATTGTATACATTCCCAACAATCCAATGTTTTAATTGTTGTCGTTTTGGCCATACAAAGGTACAATGCAGGTCGAACCCTCAGTGCTTCAAGTGTGGGGAGAAGCATTCTGCTGACACCTGCAGTATTGAAGATGAGAGTAAAAGTAATTGTTGTCATTGCGGTGGCATTCACTACGCCATCAATAAAAAATGCCCAGAATTTGAGAGACAAAAATCAATTAAGCATTATATGGCCCATAGCTGCGTGTCGTATGCTGAAGCGTCGCAACTACATCCACCAATCTCAAAATTGTATGCAGATGTGGTAACATCTGCCCCATCACATACCACTCAAAATCATTTTTCTTCACAAAATTCGCTACAGTCACGTAAAACACCAGTCTCCTCACATAGAAAAACTGTATTCCTTAAACCTCGGGATCCCCCAAAAACAACTAAGGGTTATGACCGCGCAGCTCATCAAGCATTAATCAATAATGAAGTTTCTGTGTCAGGGAATGGTGTTGCATTTCAAAATAAAACAACAACTAATAATGAGAGTCATATTTTAAATTTAATAATCATGCTAATTAATACATTATCTAAAAATAATAATATTGAACCGTTCAACGTTGCCACTATAATTGATATGCTGTCTAACTTATTTAACCTTAATAATGGATCCAAATCTATCCAAGATTGTCCAGTGGAACAGTCGCAGTATTGTGAATAAAAAATCTGATCTATCCTACATATTGAACAAATATGATCCCTTTGCAGTCGCTCTCTGTGAGACATGGCTTAAACCAGGGTTCTCTTTTAGAATTCCTGGCTATGCGTGTCTAAGAACAGACAGAAGTGACGGGTATGGCGGTGTCGCCATACTTATTAAAAATAACTTGTCTTTTCAATCTTTTCCTCTTCCAAGCCTTAGTGACGATATATCTGCTGTCGCTGCTATTGTAAATAAAATCTGTTTAGTATGTATATATTATTCTCGTCCCACTGTAAATATTCTTTCTGAAATAAATAGTCTTCTTTCAGTTTTACCTAAACCATTTTTGGTAATGGGTGATTTTAATACTCAACATCAGTCCTGGGGTAGTTCTAGTTCCAGTTACTATGGGGAAAAGTTATTGGAAATACTAGACTCTAATAATTTATGTATTTTAAATACGTCTCCCAACACGCCAAACAAATCCAGATGAGGGAATAAGTGCCCCTGACCTCTCAATCTGCACACCTGAGTTAGCATCAACATTAACCTGGTCTCCTTTACCGTCTTCTTATGGTAGTGATCATTACCCTTTAATAATTTCTTTTCCACATAAAAAACCAGCTGCTTGCAATCCAACACCACGATTAAAGTATAGACTCCAAAATGCAGATTGGGATACATACAAAAATTGTGTAGAAGAAAGAATCCTTGCTTTAAATGATTCCTTACAACTACATGATTCTCAGTTATTATCTAATCAAATTACAAGAATTTTAATAGAGGTGGCAGATAATACTTTCCCTATTAAGAATGGTGCTACAGGCAAAATTCCTTCACCACCTTGGTGGGATGCTGAGTGCACTCAGGCCATCAAAAAAAGAAAAGAAGCAGAAAAAAATTATGTTCATACTATGACTTGTCACAATTTTGGGATATACTTAGAAACTGCTCGTACAACTCGTAAGCTCCTTAGGAAAAAGAAATTCGAAGGTTGGCAAAGATTCTGTGCATCTATTTCGCCAGAGGTTAATGCATCTCTAGTTTGGCAAAATATTAGGCGATTCAGATCAGCATTTAATGACACAACAACCTCAAAACTGCCATTAGAATTAGCCAATGAGTTTATGGATCATTTAGCTCCTCCTTCAGTCCCAGAACAGAGATCTTTAATGCATTTTCCCTATGTACCTATTCCTAATTCTGAGTTGAATTCTCTCTTTACACTAAATGAGTTGAAAGGAGTCCTTTCACATGTTAAGGATTCAGCTCCTGGTGAAGATGGTATACCATATTCATTTATAGCTAATCTGTCTGACTCTGTCCTTTTAATATATTTAAATCTCATCAATTCAGCTTTGATATCTGGAAACATTCAATCAAGTTGGAAGTCTCAAACAATTATTCCCATTCTGAAACCAAACAAACCTCCTTCTAATGTTACTTCCTATCGACCAATTGCACTTTCTACAGTTCTTGCTAAAATTGTTGAGCATCTTATTAAGAATCGTTTGGAGTGGTATTTGGAAAGCAAAAACTTGCTAGCTACATCACAGTTTGGTTTAAGGAAGGGTAAAAGTACGATGGACAGCCTTGGTGTATTCACAACTGATATTCGCTTAGCCTTCTCTTCTAATAACTCTGTAATTGCTGCTTTCCTGGATGTTAGTTCAGCTTATGATAATGTCTTGGTATCAATCCTAGAACAAAAACTTAATTCATTACAAGTTCCAACAATGCTTTCTAAGTTCATAATTAACATGCTTTCAGAGAGATCTATAAATCTTCATATTGATGGGTATACATTTACCCGTCTTGTATGGAAAGGTCTCCCTCAAGGTTCTGTACTTAGTCCAATTCTCTACAATATCTACACTTATGATTTGGAATCCTCTCTAAATGAGTCAGTACAAGTCCTTCAATATGCGGATGATTTACTTCTTTATTTACCTGGTCATTCTGTTGTAAATATTTGTACTTCCTTAACCTCTTCTCTAAGCTTACTGAAGACTTGGCTAGAAACCAATGGTCTGCACCTGTCAATTGATAAAAGCAACATTGTCTTGTTTACTAGAATGCGTAAGCCTCCTATGGTTACAGTAAGGTACAATAATATCCCAATACCTGTTAAAAACCAGGTTAAATTTTTAGGCCTTATTCTGGATACATATCTTACTGGTTTACCACACTGTGAATATATAGCTGCTAAATGTGAACGAAATATCAACATAATTAGATGTCTTTCTGGTGTTTGGTGGGGAGCACATCCTTTTTCATTAAAACTACTGTACAACACCTTGATTAGAGGCGTATTGGACTATGGTACTTTTTTGCTGGAACCTGCTAATGTTGCTGGTCTTAAGAAACTGGACAGTGTTCAGTCCAAGGCACTCAGAGTGGTTTCAGGTGCAATGAAAAGCAGTCCTATTAATTGTCTTCAGGTGGAATGTGGAGACCCTCCACTTCATTTACGACGTCAATTTTTAGCTGATAGATTTATGGCTCGGTGTCTGCAATTTACTTATCATCCTTTGCGAAATAAACTTTCCATTCTCTCGGAAGAAGTAATTTCATCCACTTACTGGAGGCACAAAGCTACTCCATGTTTAGTTAAAAGCTTTAGAAAATACAATGCAATTGAAGCTCCCTGTCATCAATCTCAATTTCTTCCTATATTTCATTGTAATTACAGTTCATTAATTATGTCACCAAACATACATTATAACCTTAATATTTACCGTGATGACGTATGTCATAACATTAACTTTAACTTTAATATGGATAGAGACTGGAAGGGTTATCAGCTCTTGTTTACAGATGCTTCGAAGCATGGAAGAGACTCATGTGTGGGTGTAGGTGTATACCACTCCCAATATAATATTATTCAAAAAATAAAGCTTCCCCCCGAATCATCTGTATTTACGGGAGAATGTTATGGTCTATTCAAAGCTGTCGAGTATATACTTATGATGGGCTTACGGAATTCACTCATCTTAACTGATGCAAGAAGTGCCTTACAATCTTTGGCCAGATTTCCTTTCTATTCTCATAATCCTTATATTGTATTTGAAACACGTGAACTCCTTTTTAGGTGTTTTACTAGGGGGTATTCAGTGCATTTTGCGTGGATACCCTCACATTGTGGCATTCTGGGTAATGAGAGAGCTGATCAGTTAGCTAATGATGCCGTATTGTGTGGAGACGTTTTTCCGTACAAAAATAACTCCCAAGATCTGGCAGCTCTGCCCAGGGTTTATCTACAGGAATCCTGGGGTCAGCTTTGGTCCGGGCAATCAGTGAAAGGGAAATTTTATCGTACTATTCAGCCATCAATTTTTATGAAACCTTGGTTTAGCAAGTACAAGTTAAGCAAAAAGATCACAACAATATTCATACGTATGCGATTGGGTCACGTATGCACTCCTTCTCATCTTGCCAGGCTTGGCATTGTGCAGAACCCTGCGTGTGAATGTGGCGCTGAAGTGGGAGATCTGAACCACCTTATTTTTTCCTGCCCCCTTTATGACCACTCCTCACTTTTCCAAAGCCTTGTTTCCCTCCGAGTCCCTTTTCCCACTTCTATTTCATGTATTTTGTTTAATTTTAATGTAGATATTTATAAAACCATAGCTCTTTTTCTTGTAAATAACGATATAGCTATTTAAGCATTAATAATTTAAAATATACATTTTTTTTTTATACGTACTTATTTTATCATGCATATTTCTTAGTTTATGCACCGAGTCGGCCTCTTTGTTGGGCTAAATTTCCATTTATGTTGTTATTATTTATTTTTATATTTATTGAATAAAACTAATCTCCTCTCCTATTCCAAATTTCCTGTTGTATTATTTTATCATTTCGCGAGTAATTGATTCCTACGTTTTGATCAAATAAAATATTGTCAGTGGCAATAAGCACGAATAGTGCAATGCCAAAACCAAAAAAAAAAAAAAAACATTTTTTTTTAAATGTTAGGTCTTTTATTTTAATGTTTTCTGATGAAATTCGTATTTTTACACTATTTTTCTAATAAATTTTTTTTTTCGCTATAAAAAATGTTTCCGTAATTTTAATATATTTTTTTCAAATTGATCATTTTTAATGCATCAAGAAGAGCATTATGTTCTGATTTTATATACCGTAAAAGAAAAAAAATAGCAACTTCAAAGTACACAAAACCGATTCTAAAACCTTTACCAGATATTATATAATAATTAATAAAAACAATAACAAAATAGAATTTGGGAACTTATGAGATATGTTCCAAATAAGCCGTACTATAAATATGACACCGGGAACATGTCTATACCAAGGTCTATATTACTTTACTCTTTGCATAGATGATACATATAAATACTGAGATAGATGCGCCACTCTATAATTCGAAAATTGAGTTTTTGACCCTGATCGCCAGTTAGCGTAACGGTAGTTTAATACCGAAAAAATCCGATAGGTGGCGTCTACCTGACATGTTAATAACATTTTCTTATTTTAAAGATTTTAGAAGTACTAGATTGATTGAAATAAATATTCTAATCGACAAAAGATTAAATCTTTGATTTTAGAATATTTATTTCAATCAATCTAGTACTTCCAGAATCAAAAGATTAGATTTTAGAGGCTGGCAAATATTAAAACACGGTGAAGATGGATTTAATTATTTTTTATATTTGTGATTTTTTGGATTCATTATAAATCAACGAAACATAACGAACGAACGAACTACTGATTCAAATTTAATTGAGTCTAAAATAGGCAACAAATCATACCACAATTGGAAATGGAGCGAGTTATTTTTTAAGCACTGCTTATATATTTTTGATGACCCCTTGTAAGAATGACCATTAAATGATTCGAAGAGCTTATCAAATAATAAATCTCTGCACTATTCGGGCAGAATGTTGTGTTCTGAAACAAAATATTAATGTTGGTTAATAACATTTGCAAAATTTGGTAGGTAACAATAATGATGGAAATATGTGAAATTATAAACATACTAACTCGATAAAAAACGTAAAGCGCTAGACACCCTCTGGCTGAACACTTGTGCTGCATATTTTACCTTCATTTTAGGGATTTTATTACTCATCACATGTTTTTCTGTTAATTTATTAATTAATCGAAAAGACAATGGCGGGCTAGTATGGAAGTTTTGTACCGCTTTTAATTTTCGCGAATGGTATTGTTTTTATATTTAGTCGATAGATAATATCGTCAATAAATAGAATATAAATTATCAGATTTCTAGAAGTTTGGGTTCAAAAGTTATTTTACTTTATTTTATGTATGAGAGGTTACATTTTGAGGTAGGTGAGATGACAGTTGACAGTTGACTGTCAATGTGGTTGTTTACAAACTAAAACGTTACCTACTTAATTATTACATATTAATTGATCCTGTCGACGTTACGAACAGCCAAGATGTTCACCGAGTTTTATAGACTATTCCTAACAATCCCTCATATTTTCCGTAAATAAGGATGTCACTTTAAAGATGCATTTCCATACTACAACTACCAAACAGATACCGATACAAACAATGTAAATGTTTCTAGAATTTAGAACTTTTTGTGTGAGCTGCAATGTGTGATCATCTAAGGCTTCGCTCTTTAAGAAAGGTAACTGGTTCCTTAGACAAAATTGTGTCAAGTTAGTGAAAAGAAATGTTGAACACAGGTACTAATACTTCTATGCAATAATGTAATTAAAGGTGTATACTATCTAAACCTTTTTTAATATAATTATGTTGTATAGTTTTCAGTAAAATAAAATAATAGTTTTGTTTAAAAAAGTTTTTATTTTAATGCATTCAAAATGTTCGCAAAATCACTTCATCTAAGAAGGGAGCAGGTCGCGTCATACCCTCATGGCGAGCATAACTCAGTACTAAATAATGCTCATTACATGCGAGCAGCATCCCACAGTTCTCAAGCCAACAATACAAGAACTTAAGATTGCTTCCCGACCATTCATATTATTTTCTGCTACTATAAAAACAAAATAAGTTTTGCTTGATGAATGTCGGGATTTTATTTTAGCTCGAAGCAGCATAGGATCTATTCCTTCTAAACCATTTATCCTTTCATTTCTTCACAAGTTAGCTAAAAACAAAGAATATTGCAAGGAAAACATATGACTTTACAATTAATAAATAATACAGTATATGGTATGGTAAAAATATTTGTATTTTCTCATGCTTTATTACCTCTCGTGGCTGGATCCAACTAGATATTATATGAGCCAGTCTTTGCTCCTGCTGTTTAGCCCCTTCAATTAAAAGCCTGCATCGACTTATCCTCTATATGAAACGCTCACATACAACACTAAAATGACGATGATGACCAATTTGTCTTCTGTGCATACCTTCTTCTGATGCATCGCTAATTTCCAGCAAGCATGACAAATATGGTCTGTAGGGGTGATCTAGAAATAATAAAGATATTTATTGTAAATTGATAGCACTATAATTCTTTTTTCTTCTATTTAAGCAAGTGCAGGTGACAGTTTTATTACAACTAACTATTTGTAGGTAAATCTATCATTAAGCCCAATAATATTCTCAGTAACTGAGCATGAATAAGGTCTTGGGTTCGACTCCCAAGTCACACAGTGTTTTTTTGAACTTGTTCGTAGCAGCTCGGACTGTGCCCAGTCAATGGCAATGGGCTCACCCAGTTATATGGGACTCATTATAATACTGGTGAAATGTTGGTGTCAAAAACTTCTACCTAATTCTTTGAGGAAATACAGGCATGATGTTATGTAACGTTTACTATGTATAAACTACTTATCTCTAGGATATACTCTTGAGGTCTTTCGGTCAGTGGGTCGTCTTAGGGGCGGTTTCAGTCTGTTGTGAGTCTATTTCTTGAGCTTGTTCCCAGCATACACCACACACTTCATTCATGGCTAACATCTGTAAATATTTATTCAGTGAGATAAGTGTAAATGGACTAAACAAAACAGACTAACAAAACTGTTACAGAACTATTCCACCCTTTTGCCTTTTCCAAATAAAGCCTATAAAACTTCTCCAATAAACTGGTTATCTTATACTCATTACACATACATATGTATATAATAATGTGCATACAGCTTACATAAAATCTTTGAATGTCACATACCCGTTGGGGCTCTAACAGCCGAGCAATATTTGATGGCCTTGGCTGTTCAACAGAAGATACAGGTAAGTTAGGAGGAGGATGATCATCTGGTTGTGGTGTTAAACTTCCGACTCTTCTACAAGGTCTAAGCCAGCATGGAACACAAGCTTCATCTTCAGAAGTCAGCTAAAAACAATATTGTTAGGAAAACATATGACTTTACAATTAATAAATAATACAGTATATGGTATGGTAAAAATATTTGTATTTTCACATGCTTTATTACCTCTCGTGGCTGGATCCAAGTAGATATTATATGAGCCAGTCTTTACTCCTGCTCATTAGCCCCTTCAATTAAAAACTTGCGTCGACTTATCCTCGATATGGAACGCCCACATACAACACAGACATGCCGATTACCAATTTGTCTTCTGTGCATACCTTCAGATATATTCTGATTCATCGCTAATTTCCAGCAAGCATGACAAAAATATGGTCTGTAAGTGTTGAGGAACGGAACATACATAGTATGATAGTTGTCATATATTTTAAAAAGGAATAAAAAAGAGTGACGTTCTCCTTCATAAAATGTCTCAAAAGGAAATAATATGTTTCATTGAAAATCTCTATAATAATGAACCAGAATAATTTATAATAAAAACGTCGTGAGATTCGGCGACGGACCAACATCCGTGAGCTTGCTGGACATATTTGGCGACCGTCACAGGACAGTACAGTACTAAACATAGTGTATTACATACTCTTTGTACAGTACTACAGTATAGATGATGATGATGATACGGTGATCTAGAAATAATAAAGATATTTATTGTAAATTGATAGTACTATAATCCTTTTTTCTTCTATTTAAGCAAGTGCAGGGTGACAGTTTCATTACACAGATAACTTTAAATAGTTTCATCATATATCATATTATATTCTCTTTGTTCATTACAACAAACTATTTATAGGTAAATCTATCAGGCCCAATAATATTCTATCAGGTGACAAATGACTAAAGATGGGCGAAAAATAACGTCACGACAAAAATAACGTTGTTATCTTGCTCCTCAAATGATCACTGTGACTGATCATGAAGGAACAACGTTCCAAAATAAGAGTGGTGAAATAACACAGACGCGTCGTTGCGCTTGCAAAAGGCGCTATGTGGTAAAAATCATTTTCGTTCTTTTATGCAGTTTCAATCGTTATTTTAATACACACATGCTGTAAAACAGCTATCTAATAAACGAAATATTTAAAGAGTTACCTTTCAATATTGCGTTTATCAGATAGCTGTTGATTGTTGTTGATGTGTTTACGAGTGAATTGTAAACATTCAAGTGTACATAATATTTCATAACCTAATTATATTAAAATACAGTGGATTTCGGTTATAACGACGATGAAGGGACCACTGTAATTTCACCGTTATATCAGGAAGTCTTTACAAGCAAAGGTAAACAGGTACAGACAAGTTTATGGTTTATAATATCAAATTGTAACTGAAACTCCGAAACGTTACACCTACCTAACTAATAACTATAAATAAAAAGTCAGTGGCCCTGACTGCTATGCGCAAGGTCGTGGGTTCGATTCCCACCCAGGACAAATGTTTGTGTGATGAGCACGATCATTTGTTCTTTGTCTGAGTGTAATTTATCTATAATATGTATGTATTTAGAAATATATATGTATGTTTATCAGTTGTCTAGTACTCATACCACAAGCTCTGCTTAGTTTGGGACTAGATGGCGTTGTGTGAAAGTTGTGGAATATTATTATTATTATAAAGGTCATCATAGTTGCTGACCATCTGCAAACAATAATAATCTGTAAACAAAAGATAAGAAAACTCTTTGTATCTCCGGCGGCCGACGACGCCGCGCGCCGGTCGCAATATCTGCATGGGGTTTAAATTATTCATTGAAAACAGTCGCTACACCTGAACTCGTCGGTATATCCAAAGTCGCTATAGCGATATATTTTGTAATAAAATATGCTTTAAATTCATGGGACTTAGATTTAACGTCGTTATAAACAAATAGTCGCTACAACCAAGGTCCTAATAAATGAAATCCACTGTATAATAATTTAAAACCCATCGCAATTTCTGCACCGCGAAAATACACCAGAGTTTTTGCTCGCATTTCGATGAAGACAGTAAATATAAAAAGCTAAATGCCATTTAAGCCACGAAAAATTAACCTAAATATCATAATTTCGTCTGATAGAACGTATTATTCAGTAAACCGTATCATACATTTGTAACTTGAAACCGTTTGTGCTTTGTACGTTGCAAGAAACTGCAACTACTTCGCGCGACGATAGTTTCGTCTATCAAGCCCTTTTCAAATCAGTTTCAACGACGACCGTTTTCTGCAATCATTTTCGTCTTTGATTTGTACGTTGCGAGGAACTGCAACTGCTTCGCGCGACAATAGTTTCGTCTATCAAGTCGTCTTCAAACCAGTTGCACGGAAGACCGTTTTCTGCAACCATTTTCATCGTTGGCAAAACGGTTGCGTTTCGTCCGCTAAAAATTCGACAACGACCCACCACTAATGGGGTTGGCCGGTGAAAACTTTAGATATATGGCGCATAGCTTTCACCTTAGTGATGTGCCAACTCGGAATAAATACAACTCGAGTTGAAATTCACGTAACTCGAGTTAAGTAACTCAAGTTAAAGCCCGATTTACACTTCAACAAGTACAGTAGCGAGTTAACTTGCGTCATTGGCGGTTAAGTTGTTAATGTACTACTACTTAACTCGCTTTTGCCGTTCAAACTACAATAACAACTTAACTCGCCGATGACGCAAGTTAACTCGCTACTGTACTTGTTGAAGTGTAAATCGGGCTTTACTGGGTAAATGAAACTGAGTAAATGATTTGTTTTCGTAACAATATTTAGAAAAAATTAACAGATTCATCATATGTATGGGGACCATTATAATTAAAGTAGGTAGAATTTAAATAAAAAAAGAAATGTATTTATTTATGTTTTATGTATTTAGGATTAATCATAACATAAATAAAGTAAGTATTTCTATTAATAAACAACAAAACTATATTTGTATGAATTTGAACACTGTTTGCACTGAGCATGTCCATTCACTGGCGCTTCAAATACATCCCAAACAACAGATTTCCTTTTAGGTCCCGGCATTTTTTCTATACAGTACCTAATAATTCGAAAAACTAACAACAATAACAAGTTGTTATTAACAACCGGCACTCTAAAATAACCTCAAATCTGCAACAATGCAATGTTGTGTTATTGTGTGTGTATTGACTTGAGTTAAGCCCAATTCGAGTTAACTCGAGTTGATACATCACTATTTCATCTGTCAAATGTTTGTTGTGTTTTGGCTTGCCTTGTTGACTGACTGCGTTTTTTTTTATTACCTATTGAAAGGAACTGTTGTTGAAAAACATGTATTCGACATGGCGATTGTGTGAAGCTGAATTGAAGAAACGAGGTGCATCTTTACGAGGAAGGAAAGCAGACATTGTCGACAGGTATAACCTTAAAAATAAAAGTATTACATTTTCTCTTTTAGTTATATGATTTTGATAGAGTGATTGTTAGCTTGGTTCTCGTTTTCCTAATGTACTTTGATACAAAACGTTTTATCGAAAGTAAAAGCCTCCAAATTACTGCCATTAAGTTTTTTCTATCAAGACTGAACTTACTCGTTTTGTTTACAGATTAGTGCTGTACGACTGTAATTTTAACTTTGGAAACATAGGAACTCAAAGCCACGATGATCCCTTAATGAATGTTCCTCACTCCAGCACGTATCCAGACGTTAATAGCATTACCACCACTAACAAAGATGCATATAAGGCAATATTTTTGCTTGTAAGTACCTAGGTATCCTTATTTTAAATCATTACTACCTCAGTAAAAAAACTGATATAACTGTAACTAAGTCAGTCATTATATAGGTACCAAAAAAATTGGTATAAATTCCATGAAAGGTGCATTGGAGCCTATTGCTCCAAGGCTACATCATGGGTCAAATTATGTCCAATGTGTGGCCCCAGCAACATGCATGAGCTTAGGTATATGTAAGTTAACAGATTTATGGTTAAATATTTTGCTACAGTATTAATAAGAAATTGGATGAAGCCAAAGCCCTATATGAGTCCCGATACCTTATCTTGGCAAGGGCAACAACTGTAGGCGACTCAACTTATATAAAAGGTTTCTGCAAAAAAACGATGAAAGCTCTGCAGTATGAGGTAGATATAAAAATCCAAAAAAATGGTACTCCACAGGAATCACACTGAATGTCCTGCTGCAAGTGACAATGAGGCCAAATGTTGCTGTACTCCTATGGGGAGTTGAACACATGGTGCATGACAAAATAATGTTACTTCACCAGGTGTGTACACAAAGGTTGCAGACTTTTCTTATGCCCAAAGGTCAATTTACAGCATCACCCATAGCTGCACACAAATTGCCAAGAAAAAAAAACCTGATGGAAGGTTTATTCCTTATCCCACACAAAATATTAACAAAGAATATAACAATAAAATTAGAAACCTAATATTAAATTACCCAAATTCAACAATGCCATTAAAGCAGTTAATTGATCCTTCAAATCCTTATGCTATTGGAGCAGATCATGCCTATACAGCTAACAATCCTGAAAATGAAACTCTGGAGAAACTAAATCTAACAAAAATCAGTGAAGAAAGCATCAATAATATTGAGCAGCTCACACAAGGACAGAAAAACTGTTCAGTATGGTATGTTGAGCGGAGACACCGTATTACTGCTAGCACCTTCCACACAGTTTGCCATTTAAGAGATTCATCGAAGCCAAGTTTCAGCAGGTAACTCTTAAATAAAAGACTATTTACATCAAGGGCAACAACCCATGGAATAATGAATGAAGACGCTGCTATAAAAGAGTATGAGACTAAATATGGGTTAACAATTGAGAATTGTGGAATATACATAAGCAAGCACAGACCATATTTAGGTGCCTCACCAGACGGCCTACTGGGACATGACACAATCATCGAAGTGAAATGTCTGTATTCCACCAGGGATGCAATGAACACCAGTGACTGTCCCCTATCTGGTTAATGATATAAAAAATAATAATGTTAAAAAAAACTAGCCCATATTATTATCAGATACAGGGCTAGCTATATTGTACTAATAGATCATTCTGCAATTGAATTGTATAATTAAATTGCAGAATGAAATGAAGAGATAAAATTAATTCTATAAACATATAAGGACCTAGAAGTAATATGTTTCAAGAGATGAGGAATTTATTTCAGAGATGTTAGAAAAACTTGATAACTTCTATAACAATTATTTTAAACATGCAATTTTGAACACATATTTATACAAAAATTATGATTTAATTAAAAAACAAATAAATAAGCTGTACCTGTATTATGATTTATTTTTGTTATTTCCTTTAGTAAAGTAAATTATTAGTTATTAAGGTGTGAAAATAAAACTTATGAGCATAATTATTTGAATTTATTTTTATTATCTACAATCCTTTCCCTAAAATTACACAACATTAAACAAATGAAAAATATCTCGGAGGAAAAAGGCACATAAAACGAGACTAAAGGAGTCTGCAAAAGTTCAAGTTTTTGTTAAGAGGGTGTCGAGCCTACGAGACGCGCGGAAAATAGGTATTTACTGCAGCGGGCTAGTCGTGTGCGTTGTCACACACACAATGACAAGTTCGCTCGAGGCCCGCTTGCCGTTGCACGACGAAGTTTGCTAACTTTGCATTTTTTAATTTTTTGAACTTGAAAAACGAATATTAATTATTTAGATGGTTTTATTTATCACACTAATATTATAAAGGCGAAAGTTTGTGAATGAATGTGTCTGTTTGCATGTTTGGTACTTCTTAACGGCTTAACGGTTTAACGGCTGGATGGATCTAAATGAAGCAAGTAGGTACGTAAATAAATCTCAAAAATAAATTTAATAAATTATACCTATTATATAAAAATTAACGTTTGTTTTTACTGTAGTAATACATTATCCGTTCCCTCACTATTCATCCTATTGCAATAAAACTTTGATTTTACATATTAAACTCCTCAGATTTTTTTTTAAAGAATACTAGCAATGTGGGTACATTTCACATTACTAGCAATCTTGTTAACCCCTCCAACTAAGCTAAATATGCTTGTGTCTGGAGTGGGTTCACGTCAATAGTGTAATGGGTGGGGTATAACCCGTGACCTCTCGATCACAAGTCCGACACCTTATCCATTAGGCTATTGACGCTTCGAAACTGGGTAAGTAGCAAGTTAGGGTAGATGGGTATGCAGTACTTATTTGAATAATAAAACCAGTATGAAATGAAAAAATATAATTATGTAATGTCATAATAAAACCAGACTGAAATAAGTTTTGTTTATTAAAATTTCATTTAGTGCTCGTTTAAATTCTGATGTACTGTCATATTTTTAATAACATTCGGTACTTTATTATATATACGTGGGGCCATACCAAAAAAACATTTTTTCATTAATGCTGTCTAGCGAACTTACTTCGCAGAAAATATAAGCGTAATTTATTTCATAACAATATATGTATCAAGTGTAACTTAATTTAAAAGAAAAAAATAATAAAAGAAATCTATAAACCTAATGTTATATTGCTTATTATAACATTTTACAAAAATTGGCCAAGTGCGAGTCAGACTCGCCCATGAAGGGTTCCGTAATAACTATAATAATATAATATAATATGTATATTTACTTGACAAAAAACTAAAACTAACAAATTTCTTAATACTAGCTTATTTACATTTTTTGCAACCACGCCAAATAACTTTGTTTTTCATAGTATTTGTATGAATTACAAAGTTATATTTGCGGTTTTAGAAAATATGCTGTATCTCAAAAACTGCTGACTCAATCTCTTTAAAACTAATTTTGATTGAAAGTTTACATTGAGATCTATAGATATATATATATATATACAACGTGTAATTTAAAGGGTATATACATACCAAGTGCATGGCTTCTTTGGATGATAACAAACGATATGGCAAGGTTTTGTAATCCTAAGTCTACATGTGTAGAACTTATTACAAATTCCAGTACACTGATACCAGAGACCGATTTTTTCAAATTAAGAAGAACGAAAAGAATTATCGTGTTATTGGCAAGTGACGTGGAAAGTTATTGACCCTCGTAGTGCTGTGACACGTTTGTTATGTTATATAATGTTATATATTCAAAAAATATGTGAAACCAATAATTTGGTATCAATTCTTTAAGTCAGTTATTTTGTGCTGAAACTGTGCATAGAGACTCCATACCAAATGTTGTCTTCAGCCCTTTTGGTTAGATATGGGGTTTCCGTTACACGTTGTATATATATATTTATATTTTTCACTCCATTATTATAGAAATTAGAGGGGGGCACACATTTTACCACTTTGGAAGCGTATATCTTTTAAACGATTAATTTTATGAAAAAGTGGTTTTAGAAACCTCAATCTCATTTTAAAGACCTGTATATAGGTACCACACATGCATAGGTTTCATGAAAAAAAATATTTTCAGTTTTAGTTCCATGTATGGGGAGCCCCCCCATACATGGAACTAAAAGTGAAAATATTTTTTAATTTAATTTAAATATATTTTAATTTTTTCTTAAAATCGGAAAGCGGTTCACAGAATACATCAATCTACCAAGTTTTATATGTATAGTCCTAATAGTTTCGGAATAAAATGGCTGTAACATACGGACGGACGGATGGACAGACAGACAGACTAGTAGTTGTAGTAGTTATACATATTATATTATTATAGTTACTACGGAACCCTTCATGGGCAAGTCTGACTCGCACTTGGCCAATTTTTCTTTGGCTAATTCCCGTAGTAGACAGACCTTGTTATGGCACTTGGCGTATAATTTGTCGGACATAGAGGGAATGTCAAAGGAAGCTGAAACTTGTTCTAAACCAGAAAACCCGGCTCCTATCGACATAAAACTGCTTACAGAATTATCGTTCAGATTGAGGTCTGTAGGGCTATCTATCTGATTCTTTACAATTTATTAATTCTATTTTTTTTTGACACATTTGGCAACTAAAATAGAATTTCGATAGAAATACTTTCTTAGTTGCAACTAGAGAATACAATCCCGAGCATGTTTTTCAATCCCGGGATTACGTGATTCTTGATGCTGAATCCTGGGACCCTGGGGCTATCCCCGGATTAGACTATGTGGTTTCTAATTGGTCTCAAATGAAAAAAATTGGCCAAGTGCGAGTCAGACACGCGCATGAAGGGTTCCGTGTGTAACTATAATAATATAATATAATATTTATATTTATTTGACGAAAAAACCTTACAAATTTCTTAAAACTAGCTTATTTACATGTTTTACATCTACGCTAGATAACTTTGTTTTTCATAGTGTTGTATGAATAACAAAGTTATATTTGCGGTTTTAGAAAATATGCCGTATCTCAAAAACTGTTAACTCGATATCATTCAAACCAATTTTGGTTGAAAGTTTACATTAAGATCTACAGATACATATTTTTTTTGATTTTTCACTCGACTATTATAGAAGTTAGAGGGAGGGATACACATTTGACCACTTTGGAAGCTTATATCTTTTAAACGATTGACTTTATGAAAAAGTGGTTTCAGAAACCCCCATGTCATTTTTAAAGACCTGTCTATAAATACCACACACGCATAGGTTTCAAGAAAAAAAAATATATTTTCAGTTTTAGTTCCATGTATGGGGTAGTAGTATGTTCCTTTATTTTAAATGATTTTTAATTTTTTTTCTCAATATCGGAAAGCGTTTCATAGGATACATCTACTTACCAATTTTGAAAATACAATCGTAGAAATATCAATGCATCCAAGGTTTGACTTCCAAGCCTGCTTCGTTTATTACCAACATAAGCAGCAGCTGAAAACGCTCGTTTAGGTTTTACACTGGTTGGAGGAATAGACAATCGATACTTATATGCTGTTTCTAAGTGATATCCACTAATTCCTCCATTTTCAAACAGGCTTATTTCACGTCTAATACTATATTTTGCCAACCCCGATTAATTTTGTATTTGTACTTCACGATCTGGGGATTTCATACTCTTATCAATTTCCAGCTATAACTTTTCCTTTAGTGTCAATTGGGGTTGGGATTGGGAGGTTTGTGGCCTTAACTCATCATCTGTTTGTGATCCTGATCTTCCTTCTTCTTCTTCCGTGTCATCTCGACTTTTAAGTTTTTTAACAATACACTTTATTTGCTTCCAAACTAAAGCCTGTGTAGAAACTGGAAATAAGTCATGCCATTCCAAATCCGATAATAACTGATTTTCATCATCTTTTCATGGATTTTGTAATTAATTCAACACACCAGTCAAATCATCACTTCGTCGTTGCTTCATACATTCCACTAAGGATGTTTTCATTTTTTGGCAAGTGTCAGCACTTGCCAAAATATGATTATGCTAGATAGCTGTTTTATAAGAAATTTCAAAGCGGAATCAGCTGTGCATAAATTAGCATCTCGCTGACAGATTGCTTCTACTGTCAATTTAATTGGGGTCAGCACATCAACAATTTTATTTACCAATTCAAAATCAACTTCTTCCAAACGAATTGGATGATTGAGATCTATAAGAGCTTTTTGAAGAAAGTTTTTAAAAGATAAAATCGCTCCAGCATTGTTAAAAGACTATTCCACCTGGTTTTACAGTCCAAAATAAGTGACAGCTCTTTTCCATGTTCAATTTTCATTTATTTTTGAAGTACTGTTTAATTTTTCAATGGTGATCTTTTGAAATACACTCTACAACTTTGCGGATTTTCTTTATCAGCTCATTAATGCTTTCATCTTGTGTTAACTCTGGTATGTGTTATAGCGCAAGGTCATTTTGTGACATTAAGATTAAGTCTGATTCTGGACTGTCTAAGTCTTCTAAATGTTCATCATCATGGATGTCGTCCATATGATCAACAGCCACAGGTGGTTCATTTATAGTATCATCTGAGGTAGAGCTGTCTTGCAAATAATTATGTTTTTCATAATGCCAGTATCCAGGGAAATATTAAATATACTTAGACGCTCTTTCAATATACGAAGACAATTTTCAGCCATACTTTCATACTTCCATAAATAGGAACAAGTCCTAAATTCCAAATTTTTTTCAAAGTTCTAAGATATGCTTAATTATATTTAAAACTTTGGTCTATACTGTCGTATAGACCAATTAATACAGCACTATGGAATTACAAATAAAAAATATCCGATAAGTTGGTCATCATGTATGTCATTGATATACACTACAAAAAGGAAAGGGCCAAGAATTGAACCTTGCGGAGCACTCATCTTGGCTAGGGATCCTGCAGATGTCGCTCCATTAACAATAACTTTTTGTTGCCTGTTTGATAAATATGAAATAACAAGGTCAGCAGAACACGAATCCACGAACTCCGTAATGGTGTAATTTACAGATCAGTGTTTTGTGGTCAACGCAATCAAAAGCTTTGGAGAGGTCACAAAATATGCTAATTGCATCCTGAGATTTCTCCCAAGATTCCAGAATGTGACGGATGAGCGCTACTCCTGCGTCTGTTGTTGACCTACCTTTCGTGAAACCAAACTGCCGACTATGCAGAATTCCATTTGAGTTAAAATATGATAGCATCTGGTCCAGCTAGATTTTTTCGTATATTTTTCTTAATGCTGGAAGCACATATATCGGTCTATAGTTAGAGGGATCACTCTTACAACCCGACTTAAAAATTAGTACTACTTTACTATGTTTCATTAAATCGGGAAAATTACCGCTGTCTATACATTAATTAAATGTGCCTGTTAGGATAGCAGCAATTGAGTCAATAATATTACCAAGAACCCTAACAGATGCACTCCATAAGTCATCAGTGTTTGTTATGTTAAGACTTTGGAATGCTTTTTAATTACATCAATAGAAATGGGCTTAAATGAAAATGTTGGTATATCCTTATTGAAGTTTTCCTTTAAAAACGATTCTGCTAATAATGGCGAAGAATTTAGAGATTTAGTAACCTCTACTGGAATATTGGTAAAGTAATTTTCCAACTTCTCAGCCACTTTTGACTTATCTGAGATGACCTGATCATCGATGTTCAAAGTCAAATCATTCTAACCCTATTGGTTTGTGTTTCCAGTTTCTTTGTTTATCACCTTCAACACAGTTTTTATTTTATTGTTAGAAATGCTAATTTTATTACTTTCTGATTTAGATTTAGCTTAGGGCGCATACTCTTTTAAATATCTTTGAGTAGTTTCTTACATAATTATGGAAGGCTTCATCGGAAGTCAATGATTTTTCATGGTATAAGTTGTATACATTGTCTCAGCTTATTCTTATTCCAGCAGTGGCCCATTCATTAAATTTAGATTTATTACTCATTTGAATTTTTTTAACTGGACATGTCTTACTAAATTCGTGGCATAGTGAAGAAAATAATATCCTGTAATTTTCATTGGGGTCATGGGAGTCAAAATTGGCCATTGAAAGATTACTTAACATGTTATCATTAAAAACATTAATTTATTTTTAGTTAGCGGCCTGAATTTAATAGTCTTATTTAATTGCCGCTTTTTAACCAACTCAAAGGATACTAGTTGACCTGTATGGTCAGACCTAACTCCACTAATTTGAGACGAGTATTTTATGGCACAATTAGTATAAATATTATCTATGCATTGAGCTGATGTTGCTGTTATTCTTATTGCTTCCTTGTATGTGCATTTTAAGTTAAATGTACCAAGCAATGAAGTAAGCTTGCAGTGTTCAGGTGATTTTACTAACAAATCAATATTTAGGTGACCACAAACGAAAACTAATTTATTATCTCTTATAAGCTTAGGTACTTAAAATTTCTCCCATTATCATTAAGAATGATGACAAGTTTGATGCTGGTGGTCTATAAACACTTAAGAAAGTTTGGCCTTCAACTTCTGTACATGCTACCTCACACAAGCAATCAACAGAGCAAGCGGTGATATATTTTTGTTCCTTATATCTAAGAGAATTACTACGTAATATTAAAGTACCACCTCCTACTGAAGACCTGTTGTATGCACTAGTAACAGAAAAATATTAATTTTAAACAACATTCTATCTGATTTTAGCCAGGTTTCACAAAAACTTAAGATATCTATATCATATTTATCTATTAACATTTCCTCATCTAATATTTTGCCGGAGAAACGATTTATATTCTGATGATATAGTAAAATTGTGTTATTATACCTCTCCTTTGTCACATCTAAGGGTTTAAACAATTAATTTCAGTATTATTAGATACCCTAGATAATACTGAATAGTCACTTAACCTAGGATCAGTTAAATTGTCAATAACCCAGTGTAAATTGTAAGCTAACAAAGTAGCCAATGAACTTTCGTCGTAAATTCTAAAATGAATGTCAGGATTGCAATCGGTATGCCCAAAAACCTATTACACGATGTGTGATGCAATATTTTGCAATCGACCACGTTTGCTGAGCAAGCGATATAATGCGGTCGCACTAAGTTCGCCGCGAGCTTAGGGTATTTCGAACAGCAACCGGGTGCACTCATTTTCATCATTTAGTGATAATTTTAGCCCTTACGTTACTTTGTTAATTATACTTAGCAATAAACCCTTGAAGGTTATCAGTGTATTTAACTTAGTAGACACACACGATATCCATATTGAATGTTGGAGAAAAAGTTGCATCCACCAAGGATGCAACTTTTTCTCCAACATTCAATATGGATATCGTATGTGTTTTAAATTGGATTTCAAAATGAAAGCCAGATTTGCAATCACCACCCCCAAAAACCCATTACACGATACCCATATCGAATGTGTGAGAAAAAGTTGCATCCGCCATCTTGGATTTTAAAATGAATGCCAGATTTGCAATCACCACCCCCAAAAACCCATTACACGATACCCATATCGAATGTTTGAGAAAAAGTTGCATCCGCCATCTTGGATTTTAAAATGAATGTTAGATTTGCAATCACCACCCCCAAAAACCCATTACACGATACCTATATCAAATGTTTGAGAAAAAGTTGCATCCGCCATCTTGGATTTTAAAATGAATGCCAGATTTGCAATCACCACCCCCAAAAACCCATTATACGATACCTATATCGAATGTTTGAGAAAAAGTTGCATCCGCCATCTTGGATTTTAAAATGAATGCCAGATTTGCATTCACCACCCCCAAAAACCCATTACACGGTACCCATATCAAATGTTTGAGAAAAAGTTGCTTCCGCCATCTTGGATTTTAAAATGAATGCCAGATTTGCAATCACCACCCCCAAAAACCCATTACACGATACCCATATCGAATGTTTGAGAAAAAGTTGCATCCGCCATCTTGGATTTTAAAATGAATGCCAGATTTGCAATCACCACCCCCAAAAGCCCATTACACGATACCCATATCGAATGTTTGAGAAAAAGTTGCATCCGCCATCTTGGATTTTAAAATGAATGTTAGATTTGCAATCACCACCCCCAAAAACCCATTACACGGTACCCATATCGAATTTGTGAGAAAAAGTTGCATACGCCATCTTGAATTTAAAAATAAATTCCAGATTTGCAATCACCACCCCCAAAAACCCATTACACGATACCCATATCGAATGTTTGAAAAAAGTCTTCATCATCACTTTCACTTCCTCAAATGGTGCTTTTCGGGAGCAACTGCACAAGGTACTATTAGAAATACCCAAAACGCTATAGGTGTGCCTATAATATTTAAAGAGTTCCCTCGCTTTCTCCAGGATCCCATCATCAGATCCTGATTTCATAACAGTGGAACCAACTAGAAAGTATACCCTTTCAAACGAAAAAAAATTCCAAATTGGTCCAGCTGTCTTTGAGTTTGAGGTTACATACATAAAAAAAAGTTTAAGACGAACTGAGAAGCTTCTCCTTTTTTTTGAAGTCGGTTAAAAAGCAATAATAACATCACAAAATAGAAATACGTACTTTTTATGAGAACGGCTTTTTTTCGAAAATTTGCGCCAACTTTCTTCTAATAATATTTTTTTACATTTTCCCATAATAAAACAAATATTTAAAAAAAAATGTTAAAGAAATATATATTGAACAATAAAAAGTAATTGTTGGGTATGCATAATAAATCGTACTCAAAAAAACAAAAAATATGACTTATGTTATTCAACGGATTGCTGCAATACATACGTACACAATAGATCGCGAATTATCGTTACCGGCGAAACGCTCCACGATGAGACGTGACCCCTCTCTGAGCTCCCGTGGACGACTGAATTTTCGACCGGTGTACGTTGCGTATGGTTCAAAATAGCGCGCAAATTAGAAGAAAAAATTAAAATTAAAACAACCAAGCGACATTTTTGAAATGTTAAAGCTGTAAATGATAGTATGATAATTAGAGAATAATATGAATTAAAGTTTATGAAAAAATTCAACAGTTTACTATCAAAATTCAGCGACGCACGAGCATGTTTTGTAAGGATTTTTGTCCAACTTTGTGTATTTTTGTTTAATAAACTATAAAATATTTTTAAATTTTGCCAACTATGTTTGCTAACACATTTATTCTAGTGTTCATTACATATTTTTGTATGGTAATTAAAGTACTATTATAGGTTATATTCCTTTAGTTGTGAAGACCGTTTTGAGTTATTTTACTCGGCGCAGGCTTAAGCCTATTAATCTTTCTATGTGTACTCTTTAACTTGCAAGTCTCTGATCATGCTTTAATACAAAACCTAGCAACTATGATCTGCCTTTCAAGAAAGTGGGTATATTGACACATTTTTCACTGCAAACAAGTCCTGGACATTAAACCCTCTATCAGCCATGACACTATCACCTTCATCACACAAATAAATCAATGAGCTGCGTTCAATCGCTGTTGCTCCTCCATAACCTTGTGAACAATAAGACAGGAGTCCACCTGGTGTTGACCCCACCAAAAACATAATGGTGTTTCAAATCTTCTGAACTGGTATAACTGCTCTTCTCGAGCTTGAGCTTCTAGTGAAAGAGTTTTAGTAGTCGAAGGAAACACTGTTGGGACTGCTGTTTTTTTCAGGTAACGGTGATTGTTTTCAACACCTAGAAACAACCAAAAAGGGGTCAGTGGGTCGTCTTAGGGGCTATACAGGTACGTCATTAATCGTGTTTTAAAAATATTCAGCATCATAATGAAAATGTGTTCAGGTTAAAGAACACATTTTCATTATGATGCTGAATATTTTTAAAACACGATTAATGACGTACCTGTATAAATACTAGTTCCATGGTAATCAGTTTCCAAAAAATGTTTACGACATAACCTCGAATTCTTTTCCGGCTTGAAGTTTTGTCTCCTTATGGCTTTTAGCCACTTTTTTGCCATTGGTAAATCTTTAGGAAACATGAGCACCGATTTCCTTACAAAAAGGTACTTCATAGGTCTTTGGCATTATGAAAATAATTAAAATATCAAATGTTCCATAGAAAGTTCGTCGAGTTTGGTTATTGCGCCACTTTGACAGTTTCCAACCCCATTGACAAGTGAAAGTGACAGATGATTTTCTTGAAATATGAATAGAACATTGCCATAGTCATGCTGGATGTTGATATCGATTATTCTTATCAATTATTTACGTACATTTACGTGATAATTCATGTAAAAATCACAAAATGTAATAAATATTTTATTCATTACATTTTGTGATCAAGTTAAATGGTTTAGTTTACTCATGGCAAGTTTTGAAAATGTGCATTGCGTTTTGTTGTCAATAAATTAACGTTTAGTTATTTATTGTTATAATTTTTTAAATCCTTTTATTTAAACGTTTTCAAACTTCTAAGAATATAATAAATACGTAAAAAAAACTACTTTAAGGTCCTTTATAAGTGCTCAAAGTCTTATAACGAAACACCAACTAAAGTTGGCGGTACAAGATCTGCCGTTCTTCTTTGTCAAACTGTTTTTGACAGTTTTATATTTTTCTTTTTTCTTTGTTTTTCATAAACAAGCGAGGTGTATAGAGTCTATGATGCAGTAAAATTATAATGCCATTTAATTTAGTGATTTAGTGAATTAGGTGCCTAAATACATTAAATAATGTTTTATGAATTTTTCGATACAAATAATATTTTTTTATTAAGTTTGATTAACATATATGTATAAATATATCGTAGCTGCTGCCATCTATTAGCAAAACAAACGCATTACGTACAAAACTAAGTTGACCCTAGACATAAGTATATAGTAATAATTTATGTAAGTAGAATTGTAATTGTAGTATTCTACTTACATAAATTCAGTCTACGAGATACCATTATGATTGTTTAATCATTTCTATGTTCCAAAAATCTTGAATATAATTTATTTATTTTGAATGCCTACTATAGTGAGATAAATTATCACGATGAAGATACACAATCAGTCAAAAACTTTCCAAAAACAAATAATCGCGCAATGTGGCCACACTATTACAATTTTGGTTATGATGAGACTTCCCCAGTACTAGCTGATAGATACTACTTGATAGTGGTTTGCTGAAGGGAATCGATTACATGAGAAAGTGTCCATTCATGTTGTAGTATCGAAAGCAAAGTAATCGATTACAAAAATACTCAATATCGAAACGAAAGTGTCGATACCAATGAGTAATCGATTCTGTTTTCCTATCCCTAAATACGGCCATGTTCGTTTTTTTACCGTCATTGTCATTGGAAATTTGTCAATACTATCGTATTTTCCCGACCTTTGTTATGCGTTTTGAATTTTATATCTTACGACCTAACTTTGTTTTATGGATTTTCGTGACTGTGTTTTGTTCTGTTTACCTGTGCTCTATCCTGGACTTCGACGATCGTACCTTGCTTGTTTGGACCCCGGCATTAGTTTTTGGATTTCGAATTTTTATAATGACGTCAATATATTATTCAAAAAGATGGTCTGTATGGTCTAAATAAAATAAAAAGGTGTGTAATTTTGTGTTTTATTCAACGAAACAATCTAAAACAACTTACAAAAAAAATAATGTGAAATGAAACCCTGTAGACATGCATGCACACATACAACACAGATGACAACTAGGGATGGTACGTATTTACGCGACCAGGTATTTACACCAGGTATTTACTTCCAAGTACGTACACCAGGTACCGATCCGAAATACTTGCAAGACTTCAAAGTATTTTATACGGCTACTCGGAGTCGGACTCGCTCCGGTGGGGGCTTGACGATCGCCCGACTATGCGATTATGCTCCTTATCTGTAAGAGACTACGTAACAATTTCGTATGCAAGTCTATTCTAGTATATGGATTGTCTTTGCAAGTATTTATATGTAAACGCGATTGTGCTTCTTATTTATAAGAACTCACGGGTCAATTTCCTATGCAAGTATTTTTTCATTCAACAGGGCTTGGATTGAGTAAAAGTAGAAACGTTCGTCTCTATGCAGGTATTTATTTGTAAACGCGATTGTGCTCCTTATTCTTAGGAAGTCACGGTTCAATTTCCTATACAGTTAGAAAATACTTTCAATTTCGTATGCAAGTCTATTCTAGTATACGGTTTGTCTTTGCAAGTATTTATATGTAAACGCGATTGTGCTTCTTATTTATAAGAACTCACGGGTCAATTTCCTATGCAAGTATTTTTTCATTCAACAGGGCTTGGATTGAGTAAAAGTAGAAACGTTCGTCTCTATGCAGGTATTTATTTGTAAACGCGATTGTGCTCCTTATTCTTAGGAAGTCACGGTTCAATTTCCTATACAGATAGAAAATACTTTCAATTTCGTATGCAAGTCTATTCTAGTATACGGTTTGTCTTTGCAAGTATTTATATGTAAACGCGATTGTGCTTCTTATTTATAAGAAATCACGGGTCAATTTCCTATGCAAGTATTTTTTCTTCCAACAGGGCTTGGATTGATGTGAAAATACTTGCATAGGAAATTGATTCGTTTTGCTTCAGCAAAAAGGAGCATAATCGTATCAGAAAAAAAAATACTTGTAAGGTTCAAAGTATTTCTCATTTGCAAATGCGATTGTGTAGTATTTCTCTAAATATTCCAAAGTTGTCTGAGTACATAAACCGAAATCTGTGTAGGTGTGTGCATCAGGGAACTTTTTCTTTTCTTTTGAGTAGTTTGCGGCGCCATTCACCCTAATGACTATTAATAAAAGACACATTATTGCGTGAACGAAAGTATTTTAGAAAATATTTTGTTATGTTTACGTTTTTTATTTTTCTTTCGTCAGTTGTCGTTTGAGTGAGTGCATAGATGATACATATAAATACTGAGAAGTGAGTGCGAGCTTGTTATGCAATTTACCAACTGACCGTGACTTTCTTATTTCGCGAGTTTATTGAATTTAAACTATTAACAGTTAGTGTGTAAATAAACAAAACTGCTTTTTTATGTGTACGTGACTTTGTTTATTAGTTAGGAATGTAAATATTTAAATAGGTAAAAGACGATTTTTGAACTGTAGTTAAGTGTTTTCTTTTAAAATTGATAAGACTTACTAGTTGTAAATAAAAATACAGTTACAAACCATGGCTCCTAAGAAAAGTTTGGCTAAAATAAAGCTGAATGTAAAATGTGCAAAGCATTAATATCATACAAATCGGGAGTGTCAAACCTTATGCCTTATGCTTGCATGTGCAAAGAAAACATGTTTCCGTGAATTTTAAGTGAGTGAATTATCAACCGACGACCAAAAGAGGAGGTTATCAATTCGACGCGTATATATATTTTTTTTTTTTTTTTTTTATGTATGATCATCGAGTACTCGAAGACGGCTGAACCGATTTGGAAAATTCTTTTTTTGTTCGAATGGGTATACTTCGAAATTGGTACCATTATCACCAAAGTCAAGATCTGATGATGGGATCTTGGAGAAATCGAGGGAACTCTTCAAATATTATAGGCACACCTATGGCGTTTTGGGTATTTCTTATAGTAACTTGTGCAGTTGCTCTCAAAAAGTACCATTTGGGGAAGTGGAACTGATGATGAAGACCACAGATGGCCGCCGAAACTACTCAATAATAAGTATTGAGTGGATTGCGATTCGATTACTTGAATATGGGTGTTAAGCACTTTATGCTCGTCACAATCCATATGGTGATGTAGAGCTGATGGTGAAGTACCAGGAGAACTCCTCAACAATTAACGGCCCAGCATTGGGAAAAGCAATATTTTGTAAAAGGTTATAAGTAGTTGACATTTAGGCTCTTGTAACTAGGTAAATTAAAAATCATCCAACTAAAAAGAGTGAAATAAAAACTTTTTACCAAAAAATTAAACCGACTCCCAAAAAACACTGCAAAGTGAAAAATAACTTTAATTTCGGAAGTCGGTGCCAAAAACGAAAAAACAAAACTAAAGACACCGACTACCGAAATTAAAGTTATTTTTCACTTTGCAGTGTTTTTTGGGAGTCGGTTTAATTTTTTGGTAAAAAGTTTTTTTAATTTCTGTAAATTAAGTAGGAAGGAAAGATTTCATCTACAAAAGCCGTACTAGATTGTGGCATGGTACGACCGGACTAGTAGACTGAAATCCGAAGTGGCTCAAAATACTTTCTAGTATTTTAATACCTGGTTTCCAACCCTGGTATTTTTACAGACTCGTACTTGCAAGCCCAGGTATTGATATTTGCAAGTATATCTCATCTCTAATGACAACACGCACACATGCACAGAATAGATGTAACTTTGTCGTTAGTCACCAGATGGCGCGACAAGGTAAGCTAGGCTGATGACTCTATACCCTATATATAATGTACTCTGTGGTCTATACAAATGGGGCGTGCAAGTGAAAGCTAATCGCAGATGGCGCCACCGCCGTAAGAACCTTTGTCACTGTCAGTGTTAGTTAGATTGTGAGATATTATATAGTTATCTGTATCATCTATGGTTATCTGTGGTAATATTTTTTATTTTCATTTCATTGATTTCAATTGATTTCTGTACAATTTTCCTATAAATTGAGAAAAATTCTCAATAACTGTCTCTAATTTAGGAATTCATTACTGTTCCATAGAGAAACTGCTTTGATATTGGTAAGTGTGCTACTAGCGCCACTTTGACAGTTGCACGCCCCATTGCCACGAAATCGAGTTCGATCTTTTTGAAAAAAAAAGTCATATTATTTTTCTTAACGTATTAAGAACTTAATTTAAAGATTTGATCGAAAAATTTCAATTTTTTCGATGCTTGGGAAGTAATGGGTATATTATATGGATAATAATCATCCCCTTTGTAATTTCTAGTAATGATTTTTTTTTATTAATTAGTTTAAACTAATGGCAACATTAATCCTAGTGTCAATTCAATGACGGCAATTATGAAACCTTTTACGTGGTGTTCAGAAACCTAATAATTTCATTGATTTAAAAGAGAGTAATATATAAATTATTCACTTAATTCTCTGTACTATCAAGATACTATTAGTATGTGTTATATATTTGAAGAATTTTTTCAATGTAAATATAAAACTATACTAATAAATTTATTTACATAAAATATAGTTTGTTTCGCGGGGAATACCAAAATTTTAATTCTAGTTCAATACTATTCCGAACGCACATTAGTATTTGCTTGCTTTTACCTATCAAAAGACAAAAATATTTTGTGCAGTTTATCCATGTATTCAAGGCCGCTATGAGTTCCTCCTTATCGATGTAATTATTTAAATCGATCTTTAAATGGTCAAGTACCATGGAAGACGAAATTGAAGAATGTATTAGAAAAAAGACACAGTGGGCGCAATTACCTGCGCCTCTAAAGAAGGTAAATTAGTATGTTATTGTTTTACACTATCAATGCTAAAGTTGTTTATCTTCGATAATTAAAGTACTGAATAAGTGGGGTTAATATCACGAGTATTCTTCGGTCACATAATAAGCAGTGACATTTATAATATTATGTAGTTAAGTACAAACATTATTTTATTGTTTCAGCTGTTGAGTGATTCTCCAAAAGAATATGAGAGGTACATATTCGAATTCAGTATTAAAAATCAATTGAGGTACAGGGGAAGCCTTGGTAAGTTTCTGTAAACCTATTAAAAACATCAACATAAAGAATTTAAAAATATGCAATGGAAATTAATTGATATACATTGACCTACTTAATATCGAGCCTTTGTGAATTTGTATACTTTGATTAATCTTACTAATCTGCATAATTTTGAACTGATGCTAAAATTATGGTGCCATTTAGAAGTTTTTTTTTGCCTACAGTGAGGACTGTTCGGAAAGATGAAAAAAAGTACTATGAAACACTTATTCAGAGCAGCATACAAAGACTCATGCTCTACCCCTATCACCTAGCAGACATGATTGTTAAAGGTAAGTTGTTTTCATAACAAAGGCAAAAAAAATTGGTGGATGTAATAATATGACTTGAAGCTGTTCACAGGGCCAGAAATACATCGCTACTTCCAGAGCCGGATTAACCCTGTCAGAGGCCCTAAGGCAATGGCATTCTCGGGGCCCCTTTTTTTACTTTGACTGACCAAACCGTGTGTGTACTGAGGAAACGCACATTAAGGGCTGTGGTTTTTAATATATTTGTTTACTTATTCCCAGATTTGTTCTAAAATTGTTTTAATTCTACTACTAAATCTAACAATTTGTATTTTGTGAGATAACAGTGAGGTCCCTAAGTTCACACGCACATCAAATTCTCATTCGAAGAAACATGTTTTCTTGGTGCATGCACTGGGCCTGGGCCCATAGTTGATGCGGGGCCCCTAGGCAGTTGCCTACTCCACCTAATGGTTAATCCAGCCCTGCCTACTTCAGAAATAATTAATCAAAAAATATTCTTTTATAATATCTCATTCATAACTCAAAATATTTTATTTCACATAGGCCTACATGGGCACTTATAGCGTCAGAAGCTAGTGCAAATTTATATCAGATCTGCCCTGAACCCAATGTTTGATACATTTTAAATGAATACAATAGAATCTGTTTATAATGCCATAAAAGGGAAGTGACAAACACGTACAAAGCAGATATTGTATTAAGCATTCCTAGAAAATAAATAAATTTGAATGTTCACAAGTTATTTATAATTTATAGTGTTTTTTACTTAATATAGGACTATTTAATTACAAAGAAACACTATAAATTATTTGTGTACAGGGTAGGGAAAATGATATGAAAGTAAATAAATACATCCACTATCCTGAAGGGAAGATGAAAATAAAATTTTAGTCTGGATTTTGATGGTACATTTTATTGCATTCCTCGGGATTAGGATAGTTAGTGTATTACTTTACTTTCGTATCATCTTCCCCACCCTGTATATTAATAAATCCACCCAAAACCCAGAAATAAATTGTAACAAAAGCCATTGTACTTTGCATGTTTTAAACATCTTTACTGAGATATGGGAGGGGAGGGGTGGGGGGTTAATTACCGAAATAACAAGGAAAAGTTTCGTATTAAGCCAAGATATTAAAAAAAAAACTAGCTCATAATAAACCTCATGTTGATAATCAAACTCATTATATCCAAACTTGTTATTCAGAATTTTATTAGAAACTAAAATTAATTCATCAGAAAAGAAACAATACCTGCCAGTTTACATCATGTAAGGTTCTTATTAGAATGCAATTTTTTTTTATTGATAATAGGTTTTAGACCATCATCTCAACTGATAGTAAATGATGTGGTTGAAGATGAAGCATGCTCACCTAGAAGTAACTTATTTACTCTTGACTTAAAGACCCCATGTATAACTGTTAACTTTTCACATAAGTGTGTAAACCTTTTTCTTTCTAGGTTTGAGAATAACTCCGTTCATTTACTATGTGGAGGTGGTGGCGCTCCTCATAGAGTTGGAAAAGAGTTATGATACTATGCCTAATTTTACTGCAGCTGATTGTGAGTATTTCTTAGTTTAGCTATGTTATCTATACTTTAACAGTGGAAAAGTTTGTTTGTTTATACATGCTAATCTTCGAAAGTACTAGGTGGATTTGCATGGAACTTGGTAGGGAATTAGCTTGAAGCTTGAGGAAGGCCACTTTTTACTCGACTGCAAGGGAAGAAGGCTTATGTTTTTATCTTGATAAAGTCTATGGGAGCGAAGCCCCGCGCGTCAAAATAAATGAAATTGTATGCAAAGATGCTATTAAGGTTCATGCATATGTGTTTGCTAATTTGAATACTATCAACATTCTTAGTAAAATATGATTTATGGAAAATAAATTAAAAATTAATAAATAACAAAGAGAAGAAAAAGAATCACTTCTAAATTATCACATCTATCCCTGTCACTCTAAATGCCTTTTTCTCAGTTTAGCGCTAATAGTGATTATAAATCTTGCGAGTGACGTCATACGCAGTTACTATTTTTTTTCTTAAACTATAAAATTATAAATTTAAAATAAATTATCTCTTGACTTCTTTAGGTTATGTTATGAGAAATGTATTATTATTTAAAACAATTCAGTCAACAAGTGCTCTATAGTAGAATCTCCACAATAGATGAGCATGTAGTGTGGCAAACTATATAATTTCTATCTAAAACATTTACATATAAATACATATTATCTTTTCTTTCACAAGGCACTACAACTTGTATTTAAATAACATCTATGTAGGTCTTAAAATCTTTTATTTTTCGCCTGCGTTAAGTTAGCAAAAAAAAAAAAAAAACAAAATTCATTAAAATCAGTTTTGCAGTTTAGGTTTCTTCATCCCTTCAACTTTCATCCCCTATTATTTATTTTATTTTTGAAAAAGAAGTAGCCTATGTTTGAACCTGGGTCTTCAACTATTTTCATTTCAAATTTCAAGTTTAGACGTGAAAGCGTAACAGACGGACAGACAGACAGACTTTCGCATTTATAATATTAGTATGGATTAACTGTGCCCGCGATTTTGTTTGACTTGACAAACAGAAAGTTAAACAGAACTGCAGAAAATTAAAAAATTAACAAATTTTTAGTATTGTGTAAATAAAAACTATAAGCTCTTGAAAAAACACAGTTATTTTGAAATCACAGACAAACATTTCAATTTTATTTATATGTATAGATTTGCTCTGCTGAAATTTATGGTTATGTCAAATTAACTATTGTTACTTGCTGCTATCACTGTTCTTTGTGTGCTTGTCCTACAAGTCGTATACCAAATGAATTTAGCGATCATCGTAGTAAGATATATCCAATTTCTTCTTTACTAGCTGTCGCGCGGGACTTAGCCCCCGACTTTATCACGATAAAAACATAGCCTCCTTCATTTGCAGTCGGGTAAAAAGTAGCATATAACCTTCTTCAAACTACTTTACTACCAAACTTGATCCAAACGCTCTTCGAAAGCACTGGATATCCTGAACTGAACCGTTGCTTGCCTGACGGTTTTCTATAGATTGTACTTCGGGGAGTGTGCGCAGGAGCTCCATGACCTGATTCCTCCATCTCCCTTTCACTACCGGTCTACCAGACGCACGGCTGAGTACCATCCACACTTGGTTGATATACCGTCTTGTCGTACCAAGCGCTTCTCCTCCACATTTATTTTGCGCACAGCCAAGCTGTGGAATTCTCTGCCGGCTTCTGTGTTCCCTGCCACTTATGAGCTTTCAGCCTTTAAAGCACGAGTAAATAGGCATCTTCTGGGCTCGCTCGTCACATCGTAGACCTCATCTATCGCTTACCATCAGGCGAGGTCAAGAGCGGGCTCATCCGTAATAAAAAAAGAGAAACATTCGTAGACCGTGTTTATACAAATAAACAAATTTTTCCGCTTATTATAACATTAGTATAGATTGTACATCCCAAATCTACTTCTTAGGCCTGAGACTTCTGGGCATTGGTCGGAATGAGTACCTAGAGTTGGTGGCAAAGTCTCGATCATTAGGACGACGCGGGCGTTCCAAAGCCATCCGCGCCTTACTTCCACGTGTTCCCTTAAACATACCCATGAAACCCTGGTGGCGAGTGGAACTCGGATATGTCCTTGAAGACGATGTTAAGGTAATATGAACCATTTGCTTATGATAATGAAGTTGATTTTATCTTGAGTTTTGTTTGATCTTATATTGTTTTGTCATGTTGTTATCTTAAAATGAGTGTGCTAAACAGTTTTGTTTGCATTAGTGTTAACATCTGTTGAATGTAAAATTTATAAGAAGCATAATGAAGTGACCTGAATTAATATTTTGGCAGTAGCTTATCTATTTTTATTTTTACTGATTGGGTTAATTTTGCAAAGTTTTGCGGTGTTCATTGTCAATAAGATGATGGATCGGGAAGATAATTTGAATATTCAGTCATTAGCATTCAAGCCCTGGCTCACAGCCCACAGCTGGTATGGTCAAGCATAATCTGCATAATTAATAAGTAATACTATACTGTTATAAGATATAGAGAAAGTTGTTCTGTTTATTTTGTAAAGTAATAAATTATAAATTGATTACGAAATGGTTTCAGAAACAATATTAAATTTTTGTAGTTAGAACTTCCTCTCTCCTCGTTATTTCAAAGTTTGCTGTGCCCGACATGTCTATATTTGTTAGCTTTGAATCGTATTATTTACCACCTTTATGTGTAAATTGTAATTATTACTTGAATACTGGCCACTTTTATAACACAACTTGTCTTTAACCATTTCTTTTATACAACAATTAAGTCAGAAGCAGAACTCTCCAGGATCGATCTGCGACTGTATTTTCTGTATGTAGCTGTGTGATGTGTCCCATTAATCTAAAGACACCACATTTTGGCCAACCATTGCAGTCTTAGGTTCTTAAACATAAACACGATATGGCGCGTCGCGATTTGATAAGACGTGTCATTGTCTCCCTCTGTCCATGCTGTTCGTTTCTATCTTGGAATACTTCAGATATTTTTTCGCATAGTACGAGACGCTCTTCGACTAGGGTTATTAAATTATCAACCTCAATTTCGTCTGTCATCTTGGAATCTATACTTAATATTATAATGAAATAAAATCTTTGGAATTAATTACCCAAGTCTAAAAAAATCCATTGGTCTTAGAACAACAACGCATAGAAGAGGCGTCTAGAATAAAACACGAGCGATTTCGTGTGTCCACTTTATTTTCTTTGCTTGCGTGAGCCGAATGTGTCTACGTTCTTCAAACGCACACAAATATAGCTTTCAGTGATACCATTACCAGTACCATTACCACAAAAATGGGAAAACGCATTATTATGTTGCTGGATCAAATCAAGTATTTTATGTTATGAAACTAAATAAGATGATGTTTTTTCATGTAATATGACTTATATGACATATATTTACGGAAGGTAAACTAAATGAGATATCGTTTATTGCGTTTAGAATGTTTGATGTGTAATGTGTTATAATGATATTATAGAAATGTATTAATTGCTTGAAAAATCTCGTTTGATATCAATTAAAAGTATGTGTTGTATTTATGAAATAGAAAAATATTATTGAGAACATTACTTAAATGAAAAAAATCTTAATCAATAAAATTGTCATCTTTATGATGCCACTCTTCGAACTAACAGTAACTTTTAGTTATAAAACACTGTAGGTAGTAGCTGTAAATAAATATAGTTTAGTTTGACGCATACATAATTGCCGCCAAAACTATATTTTTTTTAAACAAAAATAAGCACAAAAGAAATCAATATGGGTATTTTTTCCTCACGGTTAGCAACATTGAATTGTGATAAGTTAGGTTATTAGAATTTTTGTTTGCTGGTCGATTTACTTAAATATAATGTATAAAATGTAAGTATTTACTTGTGAAATGTAATTTGATTACACGTTTTTTGTTTTCCTGAAGGACTATGACATCCCTTTACGCTACAAACGGTCGTTTTAAATTATTTACTCGCGAGCTCTGTTCGGCAGAATGTGACCTTGAGTACTGACGGCTCGTCGAGCAAAGTTAGCCAAAAATGGCTAAGTTTTAGTTGCCTCACTTTTTGCACTCATACTATCCTTCTATGCGTTGTTGTTCTAAGCCATTGGTGCATTACTTGTTTGTGCGGGTGAAGTGCTTACAACAAATGAATGCGGCACTGTGAGGTTTTACGTTGTTCGCGTATCGTGTTTATGTGAAAGAGCCCTTATTCTTCTTACACGTGTTCCTCGTGTGCGTTACCCCAGCAAAATAATGTCGAAAATAGTCATTTAAATCTTATAGATAATTAGTTGCCCAGCTTCTGTAATTGTTAAGCACATTTTTAAATTTGTTACACATATAGTTTTTTAGTTATTACACAAAAACATATTCTGCTGGGGTAACGTTTGAAACGTTACCGCAGCAAAACTTTTTTTTAAATAATGGGAATATTTAAATAAATATTAGCTATACATTTAGTTGTCTAGACGAGGTAAATGTTACACGTTATTTTGTTTTTGTTCTTTCTTCGGCTGCGAAGTTATTCAAGATTTTGCTGGAGTAACGTTTGTGGTTTTGCTGGATCTCTGAAACGGTTAAGCGGATTCTTATCATCTTTTGTACATGATTTCTTAGGAATTAATTTTAATTTGTTTGGCAATAAAAATAATAAAATGATATACCGTTTAAAAGTTATTTAATGAAATATAAAAACACTTCTTTAGGTCCTAACACTCTGAATATGAGCTCTAAAGACTTACTTTAAACGTTATTTTGTAGCTTTTAACTACCTTCAAATGTATATGAAGTTTCATTAGTATCCTGTGGGTAATTAACAAATTATGATGATATTAATTTCTCCACGTTCATGGTTACAATGCGCGCGGAGTTATTTGGCCACCGATAAACCTGTATACGGTTATATAAACTGAATGTTATATCAATATTTAGTTGCTTAATTCAGTTATATACCTGTAAAGTTTCAAAGCAGTACATACAATAATTAACGAGATAATTAAATAAAAGTCATTAGGAACTTCAAGACCGTGGTAATCCGACCAAGTTTAGGTGGTTACAAAAAAGCGACAGCGTAGAACATTATGCTATCTTCTAAAATATGTAGGATAATACACCTTAAAATTTCGGTACAGACGTGTACACTGTTAAATACATAACAATATTATAATATCTGTACTATTAGTACCTTATTATTATTATTACCTTTCAGCTACTTATTAGATAGGTATATATTGTATTATGTGCACCAGTTCAATGGCACAGTTGCACGGGTTCCTTCTATTTGGCAGAATCTTGATACTCCGAAATTCATTTGGCATAACACACTTGGTATAATCTTCCTTAAACGAATATTTTTAAGGCATTAAAATTATTTAGTATGTATAATTATTATTTAGCCGAATGTTTATACATTCGAATTCACAATGGCATAAATTACTTTTGGCAGAGTTAAAATTCTGCATAATTTCGTTTAGCATAACTGCATGCTGCATGCTTGCTTGCATGTTTACATGTTTCTTACAGGGAAATAAAAACCACGTATGTTCACAATCAAATGTTTTATTTAATGTATGCCAAAAGATGGTTCCAACTGTAAACTTTCTGAAAGAATGATGGTTCTACGTTTTAATTATTATGGATATGAAATTTATGCCTAAAGATGATTCTGACTTACATGATTGTTTGACTGCAGTTTAATATTTTATTTTTGATCTGTGATTTTTACATAATTTAAGTTAATCTTAGAATACAACTATCTGTAATATATATCTAGGAAAAAATATTGTGTTATTTGAAATTTGTCTACAAAATGGTAGGAATTACTGCTTTTAAGTATAAAAATTATTATTTTACCTGTAAATAAAAATTCTTTAAGAAATATGTAGTTTTTTTAACACTTGTGTACATGTCGCAGGTTTTTCACAAAATTAGGTTTTTGATCAAAAACCTAGGTTTTTGATGAAAAACCGGAAGATGACACTTTTTAAACTCAATTTCATCATAAACCTGTAACAATCCAGATTTTTTATCAAAAACCTGAACTAGTTTGGGTTTATGATAAAGTTCTTGTCAAAATCACGGGTTTACTTTGTTTTATGACAAATAAATCAATTTAAAAGAGCATATAAAGTCGATTCGCTTGCGAGCCGCTTTCGCTCTCGGTAGGTCCGGCTCAGATCCATAGGATGCAAGTTATCCAAAACCGATTTCTCCGAAAGGCCAAGGGCGCGCCCTGGTACTTGAGGAACGAGGATCTCCACGTAGACCTCAAAATCCCGACTATAAAGCAAGTGTTGAAACGCTATTCAGTGCGTTACTTCGCCTCTGCTGAAAAACACACAAACTCCCTGATTGTATCAGCCGCCCGATACACACCCTCAAAAATTTCCCAGGTTGACGAACCTGGGAATGGGAACCGACGGGCCGCGCCTCGGGTACGACTTTCCATTGACGTCCGCCGAATTGAGGGTGGTAGGGCCGTGGGGGGAGGGGGGGGGGGAGGGGTACTACCCCCCCTTAAAAGGAAAAGTTTCGAAGCCCCCCCCTTTTCGGGTATTTTTTAGTTTTAATTTTGAGGTTATTTTACTCATTTTATGGATTAAAATTAATAATAAGTGTAAAAATCCAGGGGCCCCCTAGAGGGGGGGGTAGGGGGTTCTCCCCTACGGAAGGGGGGAACCCGCTTCATCAGAATAAAATAGGGGGACTGATTCAAAGGGATTTCTGTATCTATTTTTAAACTGCAACGTCTCCGGCGCTGCGGGAAGAGCAGCCTCTACGCCTTTGCGGCTTTGGCGGAGGCTGCTCCCCCTACGCGCCTCCGGGTCTATAAAAACACTCTAGGGGTAGGACAGACTCGTAACAGGTGGAGTCGGGGTCAATCAATTCGGTTCTTTGACATAAGTTGAACCTAACCTACACAAACGATGACTGACGATGACAGTGACAATACAAAATAGCGTCAGTTTTACGTTTCGTTGCACAAGCCGGCAAAAGACTGTAAACACTACACATTTTAATTTTAATAGCTCTTAATGAAAATAATGCCTAATTTAAATGTAAACTGTTAAATATAATTATGTGTGCATGAAAAGTATAGAAATAAGTACACAATATAATTATTTACGTAAATTTATATAAAATAAAATGTTACCGAACCTAAGACACCTTAACTGTAGGTAAAACGAAACGTTCAATGCTGAGAATTCTATATAATCTGTGGTAGGGATTGACATAAATACTGTAAAAATAATTGATTTTCAATAAATTTTTTTTCAAAAAGAACGCGTCTCCGCGTATTGAAACTTTGCGTGTGTGCTTATAATAATGTAACCTTTCTGTAAAAAAAATATCAACCCCCAACTCGTCGAACGTCAATGGAAAACTTAGCCGCGCCTCGTCCTAGACGAACCCGACGATCCCACCACAATCCGACAAGAGAGCAGTAGGGAAACTAGCACTCTAAAGAAATACATAAACAAAACGCGTTCCGTATTCCGGCCTCGCCGACGAGGCCCATCGCGACGTCCGCGTACTTGTAACGTCAACCCTCCCCGACCTTTGCCAAACGAGCCAGCCCGCGATGCTGAGCCAGTAGCAATAAATATCCACATTAATAATAATATGACCCAGCCTGATCCTTTGCTGCCCTCCACCAACGACCCCGCTATGCTGAGGCCTGTACTCCACACCCTTTATTTTCTTCTGATAATATCTTCCTGCAAATTTGATGAACTGGTTGTTGAAGGGTATGGATCAAAGATTCTGTGTGATTTATGTCAAAAAGAACAAAACATACTTATCGAAAGAAAACATGCCTTTGAAAATTTAAAAATGTCAGCTGAAAAAACATTAAAGTAGCTTCTTCGGATAAATTTGGAGAAATCAATATTGGTGCTACAATTTTAGTTGATGTGCCGAAAATAGATAGAGGGCCACTGGATGCAATTAACATCATAGGAAATGTAATTGATAAGAAGAACGATTTATTCAAAATTGGTACTTCAGCTGGGGTTCTAAAAGACTGGCTGCCTCGAAACATCTATTCAAATATCAACTACTGCCTTTAACGAACCTGTATCGACAAATGAACTGAGTTTGCGTGAAATTGCTTCAAAGATGTCTTTATTTGGAGGCCAAGGTTTTAAGAAATGCGCGTTGCAAGACAAATCGATGTGCATGCAAGAAAAAATAATGTTTTATTCAACTCTAGATGTCACAAGTCAAAAAACTGTCATATTAAATAAAGCATACTAGCAGATTTATAAAAAAACAAGCACGTGGTAAACGTTCCTTTATTACAATTTTATTCTTTTTTTTAATTTTGACTCAGTTTAGTCGTATTTAATTGTTACGAAACTTCATTTTCGCGGCTTATCAAAATCAGATTAATATAGGTACGTGAAATTGAAACATTTCATTTGATAATTGGATTGAAGGAGGAGAATATTGATTGGATCATGGATGTAAAATTTTGATAAATAAACAATTGTTTTCTTTCCACTAAGTTGCAAATGGTGATGGATTCTTTTATTTATTTTATTTAAATTGATTTATTTGTCATAAAAGAAAGCAAACCCGTGATTTTGACAAGAACTTTATCATAAACCCAAACTAGTTCAGGTTTTTGATCAAAAATCTGGATTGTTACAGGTTTATGATGAAATTGAGTTTAAAATGTGTCATCTTCCGGTTTTTCATCAAAAACCTAGGTTTTTGATCAAAAACCTAATTTTATGAAAAACCTGCGACATACACATCTCTACTAAACTTGTAAGACTATCCTACATATTTTAGAAGATAGCATAATGTTCTACGCGGTCGCTTTTTTGTAACCACCTAAACTTGGTCGGATTACCACGGTCTTGAAGTTCCTAATGACTTTTATTTAATTATCTCGTTAATTATTGTATGTACTACTCTGAAACTTTACAGGTATATAACTGAATTAAGCAACTAAATATTGATATAACATTCAGTTTATATAACCGTATACAGGTTTATCGGTGGCCAAATAACTCCGCGCGCATTGTGACCGTGAACGTGGAGAAATGAATATCATCATAATTTGTTAATTACCTACAGGATACTAATGAAACTTCATATACATTTGAAGGTAGTTAAAAGCTACAAAATAACGTTTAAAGTAAGTCTTTAGAGATCATATTCAGAGTGTTAGGACCTAAAGAAGTGTTTTTATATTTCATTAAATAACTTTTAAACGGTATATCATTTTATTATTTTTATTGCGAAACAAATTAAAACTAATTCCTAAGAAGTCATGTACAAAAGATGATAAGAATCCGCTTAACCGTTTCAGAGATCCAGCAAAACCACAAACGTTACTCCAGCAAAATCTCGAATAACTTCGCAGCCGAAGAAAGAACAAAAACAAAATAACGTGTAACATTTACCTCGTCTAGACAACTAAATGTATAGCTAATTTTTATTTCAATATTCCCATTATTTAAAAAAAAGTTTTGCTGCGGTAACGTTTCAAACGTTACCCCAGCAGAATATGTTTTAGTGTAATAACTAAAAAACTATATGTGTAACAAATTTAAAAATGTGCTTAACAATTACAGAAGCTGAGCAACTAATTATCTATAAGATTTAAATGACTATTTTCGACATTATTTTGCTGGGGTAACGCACACGTGTTCCTCACCTATTACTAGCCAAACTTACTTTTAACTGACGGAACACATCGCTTGTTTCCACGACAGCCTCTAGGCGAGAGCGAGAGGGCACTAATAGACTTGCTAATCGATCGCGGATCGCAGACCGCTGGCACGCTCGACTACTATGTCGTCAAGACTTTGTACAGGTAATTATATTAACATGTTTTGCTTTTCTTACCACATAAAAGGTCTATTAAAAATAGTGATAGTTTTATTTAGTAAGTATTTAGTTTTATATTCCTGAGAGAAAATCATCAAATGACACCTCCCGCTCTTGGTGGAGCGGAAGGGAGTTTCAGACTTCTAGTGAGTAAAAACCCAACCTGTTCTTTGTGCTGGATTCGCGGTATTACGTTAGAACATTCCCTCAACCCCAACAGAATCATAAGAGAGCCTATGTTTAGCTTTTGGTGACCAAAAAATCGTGATAAGAGACAGTAATATGCAAGCAACGGTTTATGAAACACTCGCCGAAGAAGTTTTCACGTTCAATTTACAGGCCATTTTAACCAAAAATATTCTTTATACCAAAGATCTAGATCACTTTAGTGAAATTGTCTCCTATTCTCTAATATAAGTAAAACACTGAAACATCACCCAACTGATAGACACAAATATTTTAAAGTTCTTACCTATCCTGCAGTCATAAAAAGTCACATAAGCTAGACTCGACATAGAATCCAAAATAAACTTTCGGAGATTTATTCAGAGTCTAAATCACCTTAACGTATCCTTCTACAGGCGTGGACTTATCTACCTGGACGTACCCATAACAGCAGCGGACAAGGTATCGGTGCCTCCGCTCAAAGGATTCGTGATGAACAGAATAGCGGGAGACTACTTCGAAACACTACTGTACAAGGTTTTCGTGTCTATTGATGAGCACACCAGTGTAGCGGATCTGGCAGCTGTGTTGCAGGTCAGTAGAGAGTTAAGCTAGTTTTACCATACTTTTTTTTGTCCTGGTGGACATCTTCAAGGATGCCCTCGGGCGAAGGGGTCTGTCAGATTCTATGTAAACCCACCTTGTGTTCCCTCACACACTTGTGCCGGGATTTTTGTGTGTGGCATCTGGCAGGTCAACCTCTGAGGTTGTCGGCTGCTCAACCGGACTGGCCTGTGGTTGCCTTAATCATTCTTGTACTACTATTATAAATGCGAAAGTCTGATAGTCCGTCAGTCTCTGTCTGTTACTCTTTCATGGCTAAACCACCGCACCGATTAGGATGAAGTTTGAAATGAGAATACATAGTTGAACACCCAGGGTCTCTTCACTGTACTTTTATTTCAAAAATCAACCCCTGTTGAAATAGGGGATGAAGGTTTGTATTTTTGAGATGTTGATTAACGCGGATGAAACCGCGGGGCACATCTAGTTAATTATGATTAAAAGATCCAGCCAGGGCTTTACAAACTAGGAGACTACACGAGGTCCGTACCCCACAACGGGTGCCGTTGTGGGGTACGGACCTCGGCTTAGGGCGTTGCAGTGGGTGGGTTGCTAGGGACAAGCAGAATCGGATCACGGGGAATGCGGGAACACTTCAGTATTATTCAACGCGGCCCCTGTTGGTATCCTCCCGCTTTTGCGGGCCCCGTCCGGTCAAGTTTCACTATACTGTGTCAAGGTGTGTCGTGGGGCGATATAGACCAATCAAACAAATCTATTGAAGCTTAGAGACGTCAAACTGCAATAAGTTTTCAAGTCGATCAGCTGCGTCAGAAGGTGCATCGATACGAATGAACTATAGTTGGTTCACGTTAAGAAAATAGTGACGTCATCAGTGCAACTTCAGAGTAAGGTGTTTTCACAATGGAGTAAAAGTTCAAAATTAAATTTATATTTCAATAGATTAAGTTTAATAGACAAAAATCAAATTATTCGTCTTAAATTAGTATATTTTAATCAGTGTCAATAGAATCTTCATTTGTATTCACATAAGATTTTCTTCTTGTATCACGTGGTTGCAGCACTTCTTCCATCGATTAGTTTGGGGATATACGGAACAGGGTGTAATATCCCGCAATCCCATTGAAAAGGGAGGATCCTCCGACCAGACAGGTGTTTTTGTCTGGTGGGCAACTGCCTGATGTTTGTGATCGGTTGATTTGTATGTATGGTAGTTGTGCGGTAAACTCTGCTTGCGCGATACAGGATTTCTATAGTTTAGTTTGAATGTCGCGAGATTTTTATTAAAGTTGTATACGTGTACGTGTCATTGTATACAGTTATATAATAATTTAAAATAACACCTTTTTTTGGAACACATATGACGCCTCACTTTTTGTAAACTTAAGTATTTTGTTTTGGAAAGTGCCATTATTGTATTTTTTCTCTTTATGTTATTATTATTTATTTTTGATTAATTCAATCTGATCTCGTCTTGAATGTTGAGTTATTGGCACCAATATAATTTTTAATTTGGGCCCACACCAATTCAATAGGATTGAATTTAATCTAATTATTTTATGTAGATAACGCATAAAAGACAACCGTTTCGCTAAAAGATCTGCAGTCAACTGGTCACGTGGTCACTGTGAACTTAGCTTTCTAATTTGTTGCGACCTTATTGGTCGAGAGGCGGCGGACAACGATGACGTCACTATTTTCTTAACGTGAAGCAACTATAGACAAATTTTTAGAAGATTTTTTTTCTTTCATGTAGGTAAAAATGCACGAGGCTTGAAATAATACGACCATTGCTTATGTTATGATGCGATTATTTACTGCGATAATCGAATAGGAGCAAATTATAAATTTTGTGTTTTGTTAGGACTATTAGGAGATGTAAATCTTCTACTTTTTTTCGTTATGTTTATTAGATCTTTCTTCTTTCTCCGTCTTGTTTTTTATGCCTTGATCTTTGATGTAACTGATTAGTTCTGGTATCTTTACGACTGATTATTAGATCGTTATTGTATACAATCAACAAGAAAATGCAAAATTAATATAATTTCATTTATAATTCAGGTCCATGAATTGGTCATTCATATTCATTTCCGTTTGAACACGAGACTTCCGTGCGGCTATTCAAATAATTAATATGATACATTTAAATAGGATGTATCATAAATGAGATAAAAATTAGAATAGTTTTTCCTATTTTTATCTCACATGATCTTATAACATTTGTTGTATATTAGTCCTAATTTGTATGCCTTTAATGTCTTGTTTGGCTTGAAATCTTTCCTTGCCATTTCGGTGCAATGTGTTCATCATACTGAATTTATTATAATAATTAATATGACACTGACCCACTTATGAAACAAGGTCGTAGGTGACATCAATATGGAGAGAGCAAATTAGCGACTATTTAAGACCGAAATTTTGCATATTTAACCATACTTACTTTCCATATTTTTTTAATTGATCACATGGAATTTGCAGTGGTCAAGGGATTGGCTACTGCGCTGCGTGTCGCGAGTTTGATTCCCGCACAGGATAAATGTTTTTATGGCAAGAGATAGTGGTTGCGAGTCGAAGTGTTTAAATGTTTGTAAACGCAAATCAAATCAAAGAATCTACTTATTAAATATGGGTAAAAAAATAGTACATTGATGTTTTTAAATTATATTTTCATAATGCCATTTACTGGTATTCAAAACTTAATATAAAATATCGCAATACAGGAGCAATGGAAAGGGGCAACGTGTTCACAAAAACAAGAACTATTAAGACTAACTATTAAACCAGTTTCAGAAATTAGAGGCAATCAATGATACAATCACACTAGTGTCTGAGGCACATTAACCAGATAAAATTCTCTTTAATCTGGTCAATGAGCCACAGGCACTTTATAAGTTTCTGCTTTGTATGAATAGCTTATATTACCCATTTGGTGCAAACTCGAGACACACAGCACACTCGTCTCGTTTAAATGTTTTTTTAAATGTATGAAATTTCACTTTCTTTCATTATGTTTGTTCCTATTAACTGTACGTTTTATTGGAACGAAGTTCCTTATCGCGCGTTACGAAAGGGGGCTAGCCGGAAAAAAATCATACGAAAAGTTGTAACGACACTTTTTAAGGTGTGGATATTCGTGAATCAGGCTTCATTTAGGATACATTAGAACCTTTTTTTTCCGTAACCCTTACAAGATTTTTTTTTCAAAATTTTATATATTAATCTACACAATGTAAAGCGTGTCCTCTTGGCTTCAGAAAAAATAAAAATATATTTGAAATATCATAAATAAATACGCAAAGTGGCCTCTGTTTTTGTGACTTACTACCATTTTTCTCCTAAACTATCAATCACAGGATCTTTTAATTGCCACCAATATATTATATTAAGTAATGCCGATGGGACCATGTGCTTATTTTTGCCAATAACTTTCTTAATTATTTATAAGGATTTTTTTACGTAATCGCTACTCGCAAATCGCGTATCCACCCCTCCGGGCACCCAGTAAATCAGTGCGGGATGAGACGCAGTGCTGGACGGACCTGTGACACTTTTCTCCGCAAACAAAATTATTGTCGATAGCCCAACCAATTAGATTTTTCTTTGTTTTATGTATAGTGTGTGTAAATATTAGGTTATTTTAGTGTGTAATTAGGTATAACGTTGTAAATAATAATTACTACTTGTCGTAAATTATACTTTAAAAAGCTAGATTACCACTGACTGACTGACTCACTCACTCACTCACTCACTCATTGACATAATTGTTCTCCCAGATGGTGGATGCGGAGGTGGGTATATTTTGACAGATTCGTAAACAAGTAACTCTGAAACCTACGGGAAAAGTGCCAAACCTCCCCTTCCCCCCCCCCCCCCCCTTCTCCCCCCTCCCTATCGTATCTCGGAAACTACGAGACCCGTATTTTTTTTACGGATTCGTGTAGAGGAGGCTCGGTAAAGTAAAAACCATTTTTCAAAGTCCCCCCCCGCCCCCCTTCTCACCCCCTTTAGGCGGATCTCGGAAATTAAGAGACTTGGAACATTTTTGTTTTCAGATTCATTTAGAGGGGCAATGCTTTAGTCGAAATAATTGTGCAACCCCCCCCATCACCCCCCCCCCATTTTTTGTTTTTTTCACAAGCACGCGAGGTGCTTGCACCTCGCGCAACACGCAAATACTATACCCCCCTATCTCCCCATCACACCCCCTTTTTTTTTTTTCACAAGCACGCGAGGTGCTTGCGCCTCGCGCAACACGCAAATACTAAACCCCCCATCACCCCCCCATTTTTTTTTTTTTTCACAAGCAATCGAGGTGCTTGCACCTCGTGCAACACGAAAATACTAAATCCCCCCCATCCCCCCTCCTTTTTTTTTATTTCACAAGCACGCGAGGTGCTTGCACCTCGCGCAACACGCAAATACTAGTTCTTATTATAATATTAAAATGGGTGACAAAAAAAGACGCAAGAAGCGTAATTTGAAAATAGCATACAAGAGGAAATTCCAAAGAATAAAACTGTAAGTACCTACTTAATATTTTATGTACTTGTTAGGTAATGAAAAAAAATGGCCAAGTGCGAGTCAGACTCGCCCATGAAGGGTTCCGCAGTAACTATAATAATATAATATAATATGTATATTAATGTGACAAAAAAAAATCTTACAAATTTCTTAAAACTAGCTTATTTACATTTTTTTACAACTACGCCCAATAACTTTGTTTTTCATAGTGTTTCTATGAATTACAAAGTTATATTTGCGGTTTTAGGAAATATGCTGTATCTCAAAAACTGCTGACTCGATCTCGTTCAAACCGAGTCTTGGTTGAAAGATTACATTAAGATCTATAGACATATCCTTTTTGTAGATTTTTCACTCCATTATTATAGAAGTTAGAGGGGGGGCACATTTTACCACTTTAGAATTGTATATCTTTTAAACGATTAACTTTATGAGAAAGTGGTCTTAGAAACCTCAATGTCATTTTTAAAGACCTGTCTATAAATACCACACATGCATAGGTTTCATGAAAAACAATATTTCAGTTTTAGTTCCATGTATGGGGAGCCCCCTTAATTTTAATTTTTTATTTAATTTTTTTCTTAAATTCGGAAAGCGGTTCACAGAATACATCTACCTACCAAGTTTTACATGTATAGTCCTAAGAGTTTCGGAGTAAAATGGCTGTGACATACGGACGGACACAGACAGACGGACAGACATGACGAAACTATAAGGGTTCCGTTTTCGCCATTCGGCTACGGAACCCTAAAAATGCACTATCTTTCAAAACTTAGTTGATACCATACTGATATAATTGCAATAACTTTTAAAGTAGGTATACACAAAATTAGTAGGTATACGGTACAGAGGGTCTGTACCGTATACCTACTAATTTTGTATATAACATAAACTAATACGAAAAGCGAATTACGCGTTACGAAAGGGGGCTAGACGGAAAAAATTCATACGAAAAGTTGTAACGACACTTTTACCGACTTCAAAAGAAAGGAGGTTCTCAATTCGTCTTGAACTTTTGAAGTGAAAACTTCTTTATGGGAGTTGAGGTGGGAGTTGAGGGGGGAGTTGCGGGTCGAGTTGCGGGTCGAGTTGCGGGTCGAGTTGCGGGTCGAGTTGCGGGTCGAGTTGCGGGTTGAATTGCGGGTCGAGTTGCGGGTCGAGTTGCGGGTCGAGTTGCGGGATGAGTTGCGGGATGAGTTGAGGCATGAGTTGAGGAGTCTCGTGGGGAGTTGAGGTAAAGAGAGAGAGAGAGAGGGCAATGGTATACCTTTGAAATTTCGTAAATTTTTGAAGGTTTCACTTCTACCACGTGTGAATTCAGTTCATCATCAAATGAAATCAGTTCTCTCTGGTGACTATCTGTGAGCAGACGTGCTGTCAGTTCCCGTGTTGTGTTTAAGTTAACTATCGTTGGAAGTTTGTCGCTTTTCTTAATTTAATATCGGTACCTCTCTTACTATCTTGTGTTGTGTGCTGTATGGTGCCTGCGCCATCTTGGACTTTGTAGAGCGCTGTCCCGCTTCGACAGTCTCCTAACAATCGTTTTTATAAACTTCAAAAAGTGGTCGCTGTTGGCGAGATTCGAACCCGGACTTCCGTCGTTGGCGAGCCAAGTGTAGCACGTCAATGCGTTCGACTGTCGATGTGTAAGATCGCTTGGCGAAATAGCGTATTCATACCTGCACCGTATACGTCACAGATTAACGAGATATAAAGTACCTCAACATTGTTGTACAACTGTATTACTGTATCGCGGTATTATAGTATTTTACTTTTAAGTATCATGTTTCACCCTCCGGGTAAAGCTCATTCCTATCCGGATCTTGCACAAGAAGAGCCCGTTACAAACGTCACACAGAGAAAGAGGAAGCAACCTGACTGCGAGTTGACGTTGGCCATAACTGCATTATCCGCTGAGTTGAAAAAAAACATTAGTGATATGCGCGCTGACATGGTCGGGCAGTTTTCTGGCATAAACATGAGTATTAATACTCTCAGAGAAGAGTTAAATGCTCTTTCCTCTGCTTTTTCCCAAATTCATAAGGACGTACAAGATCTACGCACAGAATATTCTACTACTCTAACAGACGTTGCTGAACTGAAATCTAAATACGCGGAACTGTCTCAAGAAATAATGGAGTTGAAGTCGGCAATGAACCTTAACGCTGAAAACTATAGTGATGGCGTGAAACGTATTACCGACTTGGAACTGAAAGTGAGTAATTCTGATGCCACTACCATTGAAATATTGGAAAATAAAATAGACGGGTTGGAACAACAAGCACGCCAGTGTAATATAGAAATATGTAATATGCCAGAGAAGCGGGGTGAAAACTTGATGACTATATTACAATCAATAACATCAACTATTAATTTAACCGTAACTGAGCGTGACATAGTTGCGGTGCATCGTGTTCCACATGCGCATACGCAGAATACGCGCCCTAAGAACATTATAGTCAAATTCACGTCTCGACTGCTTCGTGATAACGTGCTGAGGGCCTATCGACTTTCGAAGGGATTGACATCTGACCGCATCGGCTTAGCCGGAATACCGTGCCGTATGTATATAAATGAGCATTTAACACTCCGTAACAACCGTACCCGTAAACCGTATTTCGTAAATGCCGGGATGCAGCCAAAGCGAACAAGTTTAAATACGTGTGGATCCGAAACGCTACTGTCTTGGTCAAAGAAAGTGATTTATCTTCTACTTATGCTATACATACGGAAGCCGATATATCAAATAAAATTATCTCAAATAATCGTTCAGAAAAACCAACGAATAAATAGAGTTTTGTTGTGTACACTAATTCTGGTCACAAAAATTGTATTGTATATTGCTTGCTTTTGCTTTTTGCTCGTGCCTCATTTTTTGTTGAATTTAGTTAAAGAACCTTATTATGCCATTTGTATCAAAATTTATAAATGTTGTCTTTATTTTACTAAGCTGTTACCGATCCATAACTTATTTATATATTACTGCAATTATGTTAGCGCTTCATTTACTCTTACATCTTTTCTAGTGAATGCTGAGATGTCGATTGCTATATTTATACAAACTTGTAATACTTGTCACTCTGCATTGCTTGTCATCACTACTATTGTTAGTCTAATTTCCAGGAATGGCTAGTAAGAACTTAACAATATATTACCAAAATTGTCGAGGGATCAGGACTAAGTTGAATACTTTATATCTTAGTATACTAGCGCATGCGTATGATATTATTATTTTTACGGAAACATGGTTAACATCGGACATTTCGGATAATGAATTTATTGATGAGCGTTATTTTATTTTTAGGTGTGACCGTAATCGTGTTGTCTCTAAAAAAAGGACGGGGGCGGTGTACTTATAGCAGTCTCTCGAGAACTTAAGCCTTCATGTCTTTTGCTTTCACCCCCACTAGTTCTACCTGAACACGTTATTGTTAAAATCCCTTCTAACGGTAATAAATATCATTTATTATATGCCACTTATATACCCTCGAACATGTCCGAACAGATATACATTAATTTTCTTGATTCTATTTCAACTGTATTCGACCACTCTCTTGTAGATAATATTATTTTGACTGGTGACTTTAATTTGCCACAACTTCACTGGATAAAAAAAACGACGTATATGGATTGTGCAGCCAGTACCTCCTTCAGTAATATATCTCGATCCTTACTTGGTTTTTGCTCACAACTAAATTTAAGGCAATATAATGACTTGACTAACTGCAATGATCGAATTTTAGATTTGTTTTATTGCAATTCGCACTCTATAACACACCCTGTAAACGTACCGCTCTTGCCTACAGATACACATCATCCGCCCTTTTGTATTCAAGTAGAACTTGTTATTCCTGCGTCATCACATGTCTCTAAATACAAGGTGCAAAACCCATTAAATTATTACAAAGCAGACTACGAAAAAATCAATAAAGATATTGATAATGTTGATTGGATTAGTTTACTTGAAACTGTATTGCCGGATGAGGCGGTGTCTGTATTTTATGAAAAGCTTTTTGAAATAATTAGATCACACACTCCTATGCGCCAACCTAAAAATATAAACTTTCCTATTTGGTTTTTAAACACTAATACGTATTTACAAAAATAAAACTTCTGCGTGGATCAAATGGAAAAAATATGGCAGGTTGTACGACTACGAAATATTTTCTATAAACAGGTCCAAATTCAAAGAATTAGCTGATAAATGTTATAAATCTTATATGAATTCAGTTGAAGATAATATTCCCACAAATGACAAGGCTTTCTGGTCGTATATTTCCAACCGTAAAGCTACTAGTAAAGTTCCCGATACCGTCTTTTATCAGCAGGTCTCTTCGAATGATCTAAACAAAACGTGTAATTTATTTTCGGCTTTTTTCCACTCTGTGTATGAAGCATCCTCATTTAATTCAGAGTCGTGGGAACCTCCACCTGCGAGTACTGATCACGATATTAACCTATCCCAATTGCACATCTCCTTAGATAAGATACGCACGGAACTAAAATCACTTGACTTTACCAAAGGACCTGGTCCTGATGGTATTCCCGCAATATTTGTGAAAAACACATACAGTACTATATGTCATCCAATCTATATTATTTTCAATAAGTGTTTATCTCAAGGTGTCTTTCCTCGCGTGTGGAAGTCTGCGAACATTGTGCCCGTACACAAAAGTGGTTCAAAAAATGATGTGGAGATGTATCGTCCTATTTCCATGTTATCTACATTCTCAAAACTTTTCGAAAAAGTAGTTTTTAATGAAATATATCCTTTTATTCGGCGTATTATAATTAATGAACAACACGGTTTTGTTCGAGATAGATCATGTATAAGTAATCTTCTAGTATATACAAGTCAACTCTTTGAGGACATTGATAATAGACTACAAATTGATGCGGTATACACTGATTTTCAGAAGGTGTTTGATAAAGTAGATCATAAATTGCTGCTCAATAAGATCGCATATAATGGTATCAGAGGTGATCTGCTTCGTTGGTTTGTCTCTTACATAACAAACAGGACCCAAAAAGTAGTGATTGACGGTTTCGAATCTAACTCTATTCAGGTTACTTCAGGTGTACCACAAGGCTCCATTTTGGGTCCTTTACTTTTTATTTTATTTATAAATGACATAAAACATTGTTTCAAACATTCAAAATTTCTTTTATACGCTGATGATTTAAAAGTTTTCAAAAAAATAACGAATGTTCATGATTGTGTGGAGTTTCAGCTTGATCTTGATCGTTTGTCTAACTATTGCTGTGCTAATAAACTATATCTCAGTCTGCCTAAGTGCCAGAGTATTACATTCACTAAAAAGAAAAATCCGATCAACTTCAACTATCAACTTGCTGATAATATTCTTAACAAAGTTACCTATCTTCGTGATCTTGGCGTATATTTGGATTCAAAACTAAATTTAAATACTCATGTTGAAAAAATTATTAATAAAGCGTACCAAATGTTTGGCTTTGTAATGAGAGCATCTCGCGAATTCCGTCGTCCAGCCACGTTCCTCCATTTGTATAAGTCAGTAATAAGACCGCAACTAGAATATGCAGTACCTATTTGGAATCCCTATTATGCCAAATACAAAGAGTCTATCGAATTAGTCCAGCGTAAATATCTTCGAGCAATGCAATATAAATTATTTCGCAGAAGAATTTCTTCCAGAACTCTTCTTATTAAATACGACATGCTGACCTTAGAATCTAGACGTATGCTTCTTGACACAATGACCCTCTTCAGTGTATGCCGCAATAAATTTGATTGCCCTGATTTAATTAATCGCTTGAGCTACCTGATCCCTCGCTCAGTGCAGGGGCGAGCAGTGCGCACGAGACATCTATTTGCTACCAGCCTTCGCAGAACAAATTCTGGTGATCGCTCGCCGCTGCATCGTTTGGTTTATACATACAATGAACATTTTAGTGCAATCGACATTTTACATCTCAGTAAAACTAGTTATAAAAATAGTATCATTAAAATACTTAAGGATCGGCAGAATGTTCCGGAAGTTTAGTTTTTATATCAGTTTTGTTTGGTTATTTTATATTAGTCTCAATAATAATAATTAGTTATTTCATACACAAAATAAGAAACTATTGTTAGTACAATGGCTTAAATTTTATGTATTAGGCTAAGGTTTGTTTATCGTAATAATTAATAGCGTGGTTGAACTATTCTGCAAATGTCTGCTCACAGGTTGATTAAAATTTTTACAGTAATCTGAGGAAAATGTTGTGGGTTGTGTATTAGATAAGTTTATAGTTTAAGACATTTTTGTTATTTTTTAATATGCAACTGTTAATTTTCCCTACATTAATAAATAAATAAATAAATAAATAAATTGCACACATGTTTTTTTTTACAATTCCTTCACTAATTAATCGAAAGGAACTTCGTTCCATCCGGGTGTCCCTTGACACCTCTCAAGTTTTTATTTTCTGTTTTTACGTGTTTTATGTAAATTGTATTTTGTCTCCTGTTGTACTAAATAAATGTTTATCTATCATATTGTGGGACGTTTCATAAATACAAAGAAATACCTATGTGGGAAGAACATCACCTAACTTATTCCTATTTAAATTTTTCATGTCATTTGATAATGCAAAATTAACCCTTTCAACGCGAAATTGAACTCTGTTTTATTTTTAACCGACTTAAAAAAGAGGAGGTTCTCATTTCGTCTGTATGTATATTTTTTGTATACTTGTTACGCGATTACTCCACCAATTATTAATGGATTTCTTGGTAAAGTCGGTCATATTTCAGAGGTGGTCCCATATCGTTTGTATGGCGAGTTTTTCGCCGCATTTGGAAAAAATCAATAAGATAAACAAAAAAAGTACACAGGTGTCTTTTTTGGTTAGTCGAAGTTATATTGAGGATTCTCTTTTATTATTGACAGGTGGAATGCGAGCTGGTAAAGCAAGCAGTGTCCCTGTACTGCCGGCTGGGCTTCGCCAACAACTTGCAGCCGCCGCCCGTGACGCCGCAGCACCCCACCTGGAGACATGCCGTCACCACGCACAACCATCAGCCGTAAGTATCTCTTTCGGTCACCAGAACCCGGCAGACGGATCCAGCAATAAATTCCTTGGTGTGCCCACGACCCGTGGCCCACAACACGTCGTTATTTATTAATTTTGCAGAAACATGGCCTAAGAAGCGATGGTGAGCCAATTTGGACTCATTCCTTACGGATTGGCCGGAGAAGACTGCAGGCAAAGTTTGGGTGAGCCTTTTGCCCAGCAGTGGGAAACATAAGCTAGCTAAAAAGAAAAACATAAACATGAAGAACGTAACAGAAGATCCAAAATGTCAATGAGAAAAAATGAAACAACATAAGGCAGATGTTTCATTTTGAGCTACCATTATGTACACCACATAGATAAATATAAAAAACCGGTCAAGTGCGTGTCGGGCCACGCGCAGTGTAGGGTTCCGTAGTTTTTATAACAGCCAAGTGCGTGTCGTATTCGCTGACTGATCGTTTTGTACCATGCTCTAACTAAAAGCCAAACATGACTACCTAACTAATTTGACTTCCTATACAAATCCTCACCTGATCCGACAATTTTGCACGAAGTTTTAATTTTTTTTAGAGATTTGTATAAAACTTGTCATAGCCGGTGTTTTGAATTTAAATACGGACACAGAGCTACACTACTCAATCGTCACAAGAAGCTAGCACGATACAACTGGCGCTTAGCGCCATCTATCGACATTTCTGTAGAGTTGTTCGAAATTTTCGAGTCAAATACAATTGGTCGACTATTACTCGTAAACTTGTAAAGCCCACTTATGTGTGATAGTTTTCCTTTAAATTTCGTTATATATAGGTACTACTGCTGTGACATTTGAATTTCTAACTACAACCGTTTAGTTGATAGAGGGGGGACACACTTGACTCTAACGAAAATTGGTACTTTAAAGCTTGATAAGTCACGAACGGTTTACTTAATCAAAAAACGGTCTTACCAAACCCCTAATATTTTTGAAAGACCTATCCAACGATATCCCACACTATGGGAAGAACGAAAAAAAAAAAATTATCATCCTACTTTACATGTATGGGAGGTACCCTAAATAATTATTTTTTTCAAAATTTTATTTTACCACTTTTTCGGCGTCATTAACGTGTATACTCATGCCAAATTACAACTTTCTAGTACCAATAGTTTTTGAGCTAAACCGCGGACAGACGGACAGACAGACGGACATGGCGAAACTATAAGGGTTCCTTGTTGACTACGGAACCCTAAAAACAATATATAGCTAGCTAACAGGGTATAGCTGTGATAAATTATTATTTGCGAAGATTTTTATTATGATAACCCTTGTTTTAGGGTAGCCATGACAGACATGGCGTTTGACAGATTTAAGTTTTGTGACGTTTCGTGTCTTTCTGTGAGTCGTAGGGATGGGCAAGTGAAAAAAATATATCGACAAATATAGAACTGATATTTTTAAGCTATATAGAATAGCGATAAATCGATGTATTGATATTTTTCGTAAAGGTAACTTTTTGGTACGTAGTTTTTGGCAACCCTTAACCTACGAGATCGCGTAGGCGCGTGGCCAAAAATCAACCGAAAACATATTCTTATGGGGCGAACGTGCTAACGATCTGGCGATCAAGGTTCCAACTACTCCCGGATATGACAAGATTAGTGTAAGTAAGACCAATTATACTGAAGTGAATTAAAAAAGTCTACTATCGATTTATTGAGGTTTAACATGTCGTGGATATTTATCGATTATTTTATGTCAAAATATCGATAGGTATTTAGATATATCGATCCGACAAGCCGACATGTCAAAAGGACATTCGCATCACTATTCAACAGCAACAACTGGTCCACCATATTTGTTGTGTTGCTCTCCTTGACCGAGTTAATTTGAACATCACACTTAATATAATGAAATTATAGAAAATTAACGGTTATTACATTGTACAGCTATATTTACATGTGGTGTACTAGTGCTAACCCAAGGTCCATACATTTCTGAAACATCTCCTTTTTATGATTGTAGCTATTGATGACTTTTGTTCATGCCCTAAACCTGAAAAAACAAGTCCGTGTCTTTAGTAAGCTTTAAGGGGTTGTCAAATAGAAACAGTGTTTTTTGTATGTATATTTCTTGGTAAGCGGGCAACAAAAGCTAGGGAGATAATATGATTTCCTGAAGAAAATAGATAGTTCAACTGTTCTTGAAGATCATTTTCCTTCTTGAAGGTTAAGGGTTTTCCTTGTTTGTATAGCCACAACACTGATTGTGGAAAAGAAGGGAGTGTCAGACTTCTACTGACTAAAATCCCACCATTTACCTTCAGTTTCCCTTACGTTCTGGGGCCAAGTTAGAACATTTCCGCAACGATCTGGTTCATTTCAATCTATATAATATGTTGGACTAATGAAGTGAGAATAATAAATAATAATTTTATATCAGGTACAGCCAAATAGCGCCGTTGACATTCGACCCCAATATTGACGATGACGCGATACAAATGGAACCGATCCTCATCAAGCAAACGCCATCCACTTCCAAACAGGTAAATACTTACTCTACTACACATTAAGTTACTCTATAACTATGTCTTGATTATACTTATCTATACTAATATTATAAAGCTGAAGAGTTTGTTTGTTTGTTTGTTTGCTTGAACGCGCTAATCTCAGGAACTACGATTCTGATTTGAAAAATTCTTTCAGTGTTAGATAGTCCATTTATCGAGGAAGGCTATAGGCTATATATCATCACGCTAAGACCAATAGGAGCGGAGCACTAATGAAGAATGTTTCAAAATCGGGGGATTTTTTTTCCACGCGGACGAAGTCGCGGGCGGAAGCTAGTAATACATAAGTTTTTAAGTTTATACTCTCCGGAACTAATGATTCAATTTTTTTTTCATTTGTTAGTAAGGTGCATTATTGGTGAGTGCTTATAGGCTTCGAAATTCACGCTGACGAAGTGCTACTGTAATTTAATTTGGCTTGTGTAATAGGCGTTTAGCCTATGATAATAAATTGTTTATTGTTCCAAAATCTTTACATGATTGTTTTATGAGGCTGTCCCATTAAGTAATTAACAATACTTGTGTTGGGGCCGACTCGCTACTTCCCTTTTACATTCACGTAATGGAGACTAATAAACAAAAATAGAAGTTAAAAATAAATGAAAACAGATGCAATTAAGTAACAATTAAAAATTATGATATTTACATATAACTTGAGTGATACTATTAGGATAGCAGCTCAATTGTGTGCGTGTCTCTGTTTGTGTGTCCGTGTGTGTGTGTGTGTGTGCGTATGTGTGTGTCTGTATTTGTGTGTGTTGATTGTGAGTTTCTGTGTGTTTGAGTGGGATTGTATATTTGTGTATCCATAATTATTTAGGTGCGGGGTCTGTTTTTATGTATATGTTTATGTATATTATGTACTAGCTGACCCACCACGACTTCGTTCGCGTGGTATCCTACCCCTACCCAACGGATACCCTAGCCCTATCCTACCCCTACCCTACCCCTACCCTACCCCTACCCTACACGACCCTACCCCTACCCTACCCTAACCCTACCCTACCCCTACCCTACCCTACCCCTACGCTAACCCTACCCTACCCCTACCCCTACCCCTACCCCTACCCTACCCTAACCCTACCCACCCTACCCACCCTACCCCTACCTTACCCCTACCATACCCCAACCCTACCCTAACCCTACCCTACCCTACCCTACCCTAACCCTACCCTACCCCTATCCTACCACTACCCTACCCTACCACTACCCTACCCCTACCCAACCCCCACCCTACCCTACCCCTACCCTACCCCTACCCTACCCCTACCCTACCCCTACCCTACCCTACCCCTACCCTACCCCTACCCCTACACTACCCCTACCCTACACCAACCCTACCCCTACCCTACACCAACCCTACCCCTACCCTACTCTCCATTTCTTCTTCGATCGCGTGGGATGTTTTTCCCGCTTAAATCCCGATCCCGTGGGAATTCTGGGATAAAAAATATCCTATATCCGTCTCCTGGTTTTAAGCTACCTCCCTACCAATTTTCAGCCAAATCGGTTCAGCCGTTCTCGAGTTATAAGTGGTGTAACTAACACGACTTTCTTTTATATATATAAGATTAGCAAAGTTTGATCAGTGTTTGTTCAGTTTCCTCGTATGCCAATGTTTTTAGTCAATCACTTATTATCTTTTTGCATTTATGTTGAGCCTCCGGATGGAATTTTAATTTCGAATTTAATTTATTGTAGTCATAGGCTGATTGAGCAATATACTGACGCTTTGCAAAGACTGTGTGAACACGCTGTATGTGCACCACCTTATTATTGCGTCTTTTATCCTGGTCTCCTAGGTTACGTGGGGTAGATTTATGCAGGTATAAGGTCATGTTTAAAAGGTATAGCTGCCTTACTGTTAGCAAACCACACGAACTATATAGTGTGTTTGTCGGATATCTGTATAGTTTAAAATACATGACCTTTAAAAGTGACCGCTGAGCTCTTTCGAGTTCAAGTAACTTAGTTTTGGCGGCTCCTCCCCAGACCGGAATGCAGTATGTTGTAACAGATTGTGCCAGCGCAATATAAATTTTACTAAGCATGTTCTGAGGCATTACATAGCGTAGAGTTTTAAAGATCTATATCAATTTTCTTACACGAGAGATATTAGCATCAATCTGTGCCTGTCACGATAAACACTCTTCAATTATAATGCCTAAGTATCTAGAAGAGGTGACTCGTTGCACGTTTTGAGAATTTCGATTTAGGTCTGTACTCATCACATTGTCGCGGATTGTTTAAAGTCTGGACTTGGTTTAGATTTAGCACTTGGGGAAAAGCAGATGTAGTTAGTTTTAGCGATGTTTAAGGTTAGAAAGTTCGCTTTTAACCAGTTTCAAATAATAGTTAGGCCGCATTCAGCTTTTTAGTGCACAATCTCACATGATTGACCAGAAAAGACAACGGCTGTATCATCCGCGTAGGAGAAGATCTTGCCACCGCTATCCCTGAGGATACATGAGTTAAATGACCTACATTTATGTACACCAGGAATAGCATTGGGCCGAGCACGCTCCCTTGCGGGATGCAGAATATATTTGAAATACCTACCTGCCAGAATGGATAAATGCTCACCAAACTGTATCGTGGCGTCCACGCTTCGCGGGGTTCCTATTTCTGTATTCGTGTATCCGATCTCCTCAAAAATCAATACTACAAACCGACTGTCACACAGCATACATTTTTATTTATTATTTAGTCTTAAATGTATAATTGTCATGTTGACTACCAAACTACGAAGCAGTTTGTCGGCAGTAGGTTCTCGTGAAATTCACACAAGATCAGACGCGATCTTATGAAATGCCATCTTTCCATTTTATTCTACTTGTTGTGAGAAATCGCTACATTCAGATAACCACCTATACGCACTAAACGCTTTGGGATTACCTTCATTGTGCGTACGGCTAAGGACTGGAATTCTCTGCCGGAGTCTGTGTTTCCCGATAGCTATAACCTAGGGGTCTTTAAGTCAAGAGTGAATAGGTTACTTTTAGGTAAGCGTGCTCCATCTTCGATCACATCATCACTTACCATCAGGTGAGATGGTGGTCAAACGCGAGCCTATTATCAATAAAAAAAAGAGTTAGAACATTCGCGCAACCCCAGTCATTCCGCAATCTATACTTATACTTGAGAGATGTACTTCCAGAGTCCAGAAGAAGGGTTTGAGCCTACAAACAACGCTGGTCGAAGAGTTGCCGTTTTGTTCGACTCCACCTTAGCAGCCTATCTTATGATGGGGAATCTGTCTCCGGTACGTAACCCAGAATGTAATATCTATCAAAACTCATTAATTTTGTTCGTCATTTTATTCAGTACATACCTAATTGCACTTGATATAAGATTATATACGTACAATTTGGCGACACGTTTGGCACTGAAGTTGTGTGATTGGCTCCTGTGCTGCGTGTCGCAGATTCATTTTTCACTCCGGAACAAACACATATTTGTTTCGGGTGTTTTGTAAGTGAATTTAAATATTTATCTACGCACCCACGATATAGAAGAAATTCCTGTTTTTTTTTAGGAAAAGAAAACTGCACCAACCTCTCTTACCTATTCATAATTTAATATTAAAACTACTGTAAAAAAACAATTAAGTTGATCCACTTGACTCGTGCATTGGATTCTGTTATTTTATTAGTGTCCATTAAGGCCTAAGTGAATTAAATTATTTTTGAATGATTGACTTATTAAATGTTTAAATTATTTCAGGATCTGAAGAGTCACGCGGTAACGTTGTTTGAAGTGGGCAAGCTGCCTGATGAAAGTCTTGATAGTTTACTTATGGAACTTGATAAGGTGAGTTTATTACTGTTTAATATTATTTCAAACTGTAAGGAATAGTGAAAGATACTCAAAGCGATCTCAATCTCACTCTAAAACTGCATTATGTCAAAATTCAAGACTTCTCTAAAATATGATTATGAATATTTTAAAGTTTGCGTAATGTCGCTACTTCTCCAAATCAGATTCTTATTAGTGACACCATGGTATTATATTACTTGCCGTATTTATTAGTTTATTAATATAGCATATACAAGGTGGGGAAGTTGATACGACAATAAATGAAAACACCGACTATACCAGTGGCGTGCCTAGGGTTTCAAAATAACGCAAGCCCAATAAAATTTTAACCGATTTCAAAAAAAGAAAGTTCAGTTTTCGACTGAGTATGTAGGTACCTACGTATGTATCATCGCAATTTTCTCATAAACTACTGGTTAGGTACAATAAATTAAAAGTGAATTCATCCATCTTCTTCTTTCCTCTTCTTTCTTCAATTTCACTCTTGCTTGTCGTGCGGTGAATGAGGTAACCAAAGCACACTGAAGGCATGCTAGTGCTAGATTGAATATAATAAACATATCAGCAATTGCATACCTCCGGTGGCTTTGAAAAAAGCCGTTTGGTTTGCTTCATTGCTTGAGGGAACAAAGTTATGGTAAGTAGTTGCTTCCTTCGTAACAGAACCCAGGTTACAGACAAAAAAAAAAAAACAAAACAAAAAGTTACAAAACGAAAGTTAAATAATAGCTAGATAGAATGTAATAAGGAATTTAAATAAATTATTTATATTCTAATTGGAATCGTCTATCTTTCTTAAGAAATGATTTAATTACATCAGAGTAAAATGTTGGTGATCGTTTTAATTCTACCAACAACTGTTTTTCAATAGCTATCATTGATAATTCGGAAAGACGCTCTTGACCTTGTGTATTTCTCAGATAGGTATGGATACGTTTAAGAGACGAAAAAGCACGTTCCGCGGAAGAACTTGTAGCCGGAATAGTTACAACAAGATACGCTAACTTTAACAGCTCGGGAAAGGCATCTTCGAGGTTATTCTCATGAATGAAATGATTGACTGATCTATTAAATTTTCGTTTATGCGATTTACTAGTCTGAGAAATACACAGATTAGGCGTCGGTTTTAATGAAGAAATTAACTGTTTTTTCTGAGCAAAGTTTAAAGATTTTACCTTATCTTCGCCAATCAAAACTTGAACGCATTTTAAATCCTCACAAGGTACAATTACCTCCATTGTTGTAGGTAAATCACCAAAACAATTGTATCACTGAGAAAATCTTAGAAAACAAACAAAAAACTTTAACAACATAACCTTTTCTCAGTCAAGCAAATGAAACTGAAGTTAGTTGCACTCTAGGATGTCGGGAACTACTCAAGTGTTGTCATTTAGGCAAAAAAAGTTGCCAGGTATATGAAAAATCTAGCTAAATTTTTTTTTTATTTTTAAGATATTGCTTGAATACAGTCAAAATCTGTTATAACAACATCCAAGGGGCCACTCATATTTGGTTGTAAAAACCGATAGTCGTAATAACCGGTGATGTTTTCAAGGTACAAAGTATTTTGTACCTATGATTTTGGTCTATATAACCGGTATGTTGTTCTAAATGATGTTGTTGTAAACGGTTTTGACTGTATTTAATTTCGTTATTTTAAAAGTCGCTAGTTTTTATTGTTGATAAATGTTAAAAAAGTTTCCAAACACGTTAAAAATCTCCAAGATCTTTCAACGTGTGGCTAAAACGGCAACACTGCAGAGTTGGCAAGCTGACAAGGTCACGCATACGCATGCAACTTCATACGAATGCCCTGCTTATATCTGCCATAGTGATCGATTTGTTCTATGCCTAAGGCCTAACTCGTTATACGGCACATCGCTATAAGTGCGAAAGTGACAGATATAGAATTTGAAAGCCCGGTAAAAGCCGGTGCGTGTAAGCGAGATAGCAATATGTAGATCATTAGATGCTACAAATGCGAAACTGCGCGCGAACAATCGCGATGCGTAGTAGTTTAGCAGTACTCAGTAGATACATTGTGTTATTTTGATAAGAATTAAGCGCGCGAACTTTTAAATAGTTCGGGTTTGACATTGATTCTCTATCGAGCATTTTTTAGTAAGGCATGCCGGGCTTTTGGGCTTATATGAAGGTACCGCCACTGGACTATACTAATCCTGAGGATGCCATAGTGAGGATAAAATGAGATGTAACATCAAAATAAATAAAATCCCGTAAAAAACAATACTTGTCAAAAAACCAAGTCTCGCAACTTAGTTGTTCTACCATAAAAAGTTGTGAGATCAATACCAAGTCGGTTATTAATTTATTCAGTCCCTACTAAAGGGACCTTCTGTCTTAAGTTGTTACGTAATTATCTAACGTAACGACATCTTATAGTGACCATATCAATATTAAAAATCTTTACCGTTTTAAGTAAATAGATTGACTCGTCCATCGCATGAAAACACAATATATCTCACAAGTAATACATATATAAATTAAATTGTTTATCGCACTTTTTTAGGGTTCCGTAGTCAACAAGGAACCCTTATAGTTTCGCCATGTCCGTCTGTCTGTCCGTCTGTCCGCGGTTTAGCTCAAAAACTATTGGTACTAGAAAGTTGTACTTTGTCGAACTTCTATAGAAGTGCTTGGCGGTGAAAAGGTTAATTTATTCAGTCCCTACTTAAGGGACCTGTCTTAAGTTGTTACGTAATTATCTAACCTAACGACATCTTATAGTGACCATATCAATATTAAAAATCTTTACCGTTTTAAGTAAATAGATTGACTCGGCCATCGCATGAAAACACAATATATCTCACAAGTAATACATATACAAATTAAATTGTTTATCGCACTTTTTTAGGGTTCCGTAGTCAACAAGGAACCCTTATAGTTTCGGCATGTCCTTCTGTCTGTCCGTCTGTCCGCGGTTTAGCTCAAAAATTATTGGTACTAGAAAGTTGTACTTTGTCATGACTATACACGTTAATGACGCCGAAAAAGTGGTAAAATAAAATTTTGAAAAAAAACAATTATTTAGGGTACCTCCCATACATGTAAAGTGGGATGATAATTTTTTTTTTATCGTTCTTCCCATAATGTGGGATATCGTTGGATAGGTCTTTCAAAAATATTAGGGGCTTGGTAAGACCGTTTTTTGATTAAGTAACCCGTTCGTGACTTATCAAGCTTTAAAGTACCAATTTTCGTTAGAGTCAAGTGTCCTCCCCCTCTATCAACTAAACGGTTATAGTTAGAAATTCAAATGTCACGGCAGTAGTACCTATATATAACGAAATTTAAAGGAAAACTATCACACATAAGTGGGCATTACAAGTTTACGAGTAATAGTCGACCAATTGTATTTGACTCGAAAATTTCGAACAACTCTATAGAAATGTCGATAGATGGCGCTAAGCGCCAGTTGTATCGTGCTAGCTTCTTGTGACGATTGAGTAGTGTAGCTCTGTGTCCGTATTTAAATTCAAAACACCGGCTATGACAAGTTTTATACAAATCTCTAAATAAAAATTGAAACTTTCCGTGCAAAATTGTCGGATCAAGTGAGGATTTGTAAAGGAAGTCAAATTAGTTAGGTAGTCATGTTTGGCTTTTAGTTAGAGCATGGTACGAAACGATCAGTCAGCGAATACGACACTTGGCTGTTATAAAAACTACGGAACCCTACACTGCGCGTGACCCGAAACGCACTTGACCGGTTTTTTTTGTTACTAAACGCAGGATATTTGACCCTGCGTTGAAGCACAGTAGCTAAATAGAGCCTGTGGAAAAATATGAAAATAGAAAAAATATCCTGAATACATTTTTTTGTACGGACTAAGGAGATCATCATTTAGGCTATGGTAAATTTATGATCCCTATGAGTAGTCTGTGTTCACAAAATAAATGAATTTTAAATTTTTGATCGTATTGTCTTCTCCACTTTGTGGTATTATATTATATGTATTTTATTAGTATTATATATATTATTTCATTATATTTTCTCGTACACCTACCGCAATGTGTTCTTTTAACCCAAAGGTTGACTGTTAGAGAATGCCTTGCTGCATTAAGTCCGCCCATGTAACACCATTGTACGAAAAGTTTAAATAAATAAATAGAATCAGCATGTTCGGTTTCTGCCAATGAAAATTATTTTTTTGGGTTCTTTACCCGAATAAAATCAGAACGCGTATTTTTCCGTCGGTCCGTCTGTCTGTCAACACCGCCGCATCTTAGGAACGGTTGGAGATATCGAACTGAAATTTATATCAGATTCTTGAGTCTATGGTCACTTTCAGCTATATAAATCAAACTTTTAAGTCATCGCGATACAAAGATATGACTGTTTATGTGGCATATTTCGAATCAATCCCGTTGAGCTTTGAATTACAAATATGGCAATAATTAATGTCAGGAAAAAGTCTGAAATCCGTAAATATATTGTTAGTTCGGGACGGTTCTATTGAACTTATATACATAATTATGTTCTAAAATACACAGACATTCTTATTTGGCCGGTTTTTTATTAAATTTACTTTTGTGAGACTTTACATTTAAGCCTCTATTCTTTTCGTCAACTTTTATATTTCATAAAACCCATTCTACATTTTTATAGGTGGTAGCAGATCCCGAGATAGAAGGCGAAGCGCGTCGCTACCTTGCAGCCGCTGCATGTCTACGGATAGCGCTGCGAACTCTCCGACCTAAACTGCGGCCGCTTGATCTGTTACGCTGTGAAGCGCTGCATGCGTTGGGGGCGGCTGCCAGGAGTAGGCTGCTGTCTACTAAGTACAAGTAAGTGTATTTGGAAGATTTATTGTGACGTTATGTTTGTCATTATAACTTGAAACCTTCTTTAGGCTTCAGTTACATGTGCGATCTAACATGAAATAAAACTACTTAATAATTTTAAACTGTATAAAAAAATCTAGATCGTCATTAGAGTTTATAATAATAATAATAAAATCCATACAATTTTTTTTAGTAAAACACCTTACATCCTAATTCATGTATTTTCCCGCAGCATCAGTTTCACCGCTATGCATGCGAGTCCAATGCCGCAGGAAAACATGACCCTGTTTATCTTCAATTACTTTTAGAATGCTATTGGTACTCTCACAAATCCTACGCAGCAATAAGACAGTGGGCTTAGTATTAGTTTGAAATAAAATACTTTCGTCGTTTTCGAAAACTATGGCTTTGTTTCTTTCATATGCACCAAACTTGTAGATTAAAAAAAATAGAACTACCAATGTGGGTACAATTCACATTACTAACAATCTTGTTAAGACCAGGCAGTCAAATGCACCCCGGTTAGGCCGTTGTATACTAAACGCTAAAGCAGCAGTAATAAAGTTGAATATCGCGTGCGCTCTTTCACGATGTTCGGTTTCGAAACTGCCGTTGTGTGCTAAACGCTAACGCAGCAGTAATATAGTTGAATATCGCGTGCGCTCTTTTACCATATTCGGGTTCGAAACTAAATGTCGTAAGTCTCAATTCTTATTTCGTTTATAACTAAAGTAATGATTGATCTAGAGAAAAATGTCCTATGTTTGGATAATAAACTATATTTTCTTACTGTCAATACTAATTTTAGACATAAAAGCCGAGTAATCTTGATTAAATTTTGAATAATCTTTAAAAAGACATGATTTTGGATTAAAAATTTAATCGAGCGAAAATGTCCCAGTTACGTAACTGGTCTAGACATGTAAAGAAAAAGATCCAATAAATCATATACTTAAGTTTCATTTTGATTGTATGCGTGATTGTTTCAGAATATTAATGCAAAGTTATATACAATTTAGGGAGCCTCCTCTTAACCCCTCCAACTAAGCTAGATATGCTTGTTTATGGAGTGGGTTCACGGCAATAGTTTAATGGGTGGGATTACAACCCGCGACCTCTCGATCACAAGTCCGACACAATTAGCGTAGATGAGTGTGAAACCCGCCGGGGTTGCGGGAATGTTCTAACGAGATACCGTGGCCCCGAAACGCAAGGGCAGCTGAAGGAACAGAGTGGGTTTTTATTCAGTAGAAGTCTGACACTCCCTTCCGCTCCACCCAGAGCGGGAGAAGTCATTCGATGATTTTCCCACCAGAAAAACAACTGTGTGAAGAGACAAAGCGATAGTTTTTAAAACAATAATAGTATTGCAAACTCATACTCCACTCCCTGATCGCTGTCTCATGTTATCATGGCTGTCTTAAGCTGCGTCTACGCTAGGCGAGCCCATCACGAGCCGAGCACGAGCGGAGCAAGAGCCGAACACAATTCGTTTAGTGTGAACCGACTTACAAGCCTGGAATGAGCACGCTGCGAGCATTTCGTTCGTACTCGGCTGTGCTCCGCCAACTGTCGGTTTTTTGACGAACACAAAGGGATTTGCTTCGCGCTCGCTGTGCGCTCGTGGACGTGTTTAGTGACAGACGTCGGTCGCTCGAACCGAGCATCATGGAAACGTGACCAGAAGATGCTTCCTTGCAATTAATTGAATCATTGTTGCAATGTGCGGTCCAATAAAGCGTAGTAAATTCTCAAAGTTTATCGATGTTATTCGAAGAAAGTTCTTAAATTGGCCAGTTGCTTCTTGACCTCTCAAAATGGTAAGAAAATCAAAATTTTGTTGATTGAATCTCACTTTATGTAGATAAATGTAGATCCCCATCGTCTTGGCCTTTTTCTTTTTTTACTGACTACCACCATAATAATCGCTGCAATAGCAGCAGCTGCTGCAATATTAATAGCGTCCATATTTGCCAAGAGCTGCGAGCACACTGCGGAAAACTACGTTCGAGGACAGTGATCGTTGTAGGTTCGTTGTACACTTGACGCCGCGAACGACGAAGCCGAGAACGGCTCCGCTCGTGCTCGGCTCATGCTCGGCTCGCCTAGCGTAGACGCAGCTTTATGACTGAAAGACTAATAACTATTTTTTTTTATTCATAACACAAGGGAATATCTTGTTTCAGGCTGGCCATATCAACAGCGCCGCTGTGCCGGGAGGCGCGCGCGGGCGCGGCGGCGGGGAGCCTGCCGCACGTGGGGCCCGCGCCCCCCGAGGCCCACACCCCTTGGATGAGGCTCTACTTGTACCACGTAGCCGGATATGGACCCCCCACCTTGTTGCTTACTAAGGGTAAGTTTCATTTCGATTATTCCCGATGTCCACCACTTGTCTGGCCACCACTGGGAGACAGCGAGACAACTTTAAAACATTATTCTCGTTGTCCACCACTAGGGGGACAGCGTCACAACTTTGTAAATTATTTCCATTCGCCACCACTGGTGGCCGCCACTCACCTATGGTGAGTCAATTCAAAGTCATACCGAGTTTGATTCAAAACATACCGTTATTTCAAAGCATCAAGTCAAGTTTATACAGACATAGAAATACAATCGCTGGAATGAAAAGACTTAAATGCAAAAATGTGGAAGAATTCCATGTTCCAAAAGATTATAAGGACTTTCTTTTAGCAGACTATTCATATAACTGCTACCGAATTGTAATGTTTTGTATTGAAGAAGCCAAAAATGTAATGTGTGAGATTCATCATTCCTTACGTGATGGTACCTTTAAAAGCTGCACAGAGTCATAATTTATAAGTTGTGACGCTGTCCCCTAGTGGTGGACAACGAGAATAATGTTTTAAAGTTGTCTCGCTGTCCCCCAGTGGTGGACATCGGGAACAATCGGTTTCATTTGAATAGTGATTTTTATGCTGAAAATCCATATATTTTTCAAAAGGAAGTAAAAATGTTGTTTTGATAATGTTCTAAATATTCTAAACAAATGTTTTTCAAATAAATAATAGTATTATGTATAATTACGATAGCTAAACGTAGGTTCTGTTGGTAGGTGTTAGGTAAAATCTACATACAACGTTGATAAAAAACTTTTTAACAAAAAAATTACACCGACTTCCACAACAAACACTGCAAGGTGTCTTTGGTTTGTATTTTTCAATTTTTGGTACCGACTTCCGAAATTAAAGTTATTTCTCACTTTGCAGTGTTAGTTATGGAAGTCGGTGTAATTTTTTGTTAAGAAATTTTTATTTCTCTCTTTTTAGTTAGTCGGTTTGTAATTTACCTAGTAACAAAAGCCTAAATGTAAATTCCTTATAACATTTTACAAAATATTGCTTTTCCCGATGCTGGGCCGTTAATTATTGAGAAGTTCTCCGGGTACTTCACCATCAGCTTCACTTCACCATTTGCATTGTGACGAGCATATTGTGCTTATACTAGGTTTTGCCCGCGGCTTCGCCCACGTTAATTTACACCGTTAATAATTCTTGTTGCCAATCGGTACACCTTTTTGCGTGGTTAAAAACGCATATAATATTTAAAAAAAACCATCACCAGGGTCCTCCATCCTCAAAAATAAACAGACAATTAGTATTTAAAATTTATCTTTTTAAAACCAAAAACGTAATTTGCAATATATTTTTGTGAACTACGTTTCTGGTTTTCCCGTCCTTGGCTAAAACGTGTAGATTTTGTGGGCTTGATACTCGTGAGCACGCCACATACAGTTGCCTATAGGAAAATCAGTGTTTTTCTAAATGTACACCTGCGACTTTCTGTGTCTGTTCTTGAGTTTTGTTTATGGTCATTGCGAATGCTGTTTTTAAGGGAAAATGGAGTCTTTTGAATCGGTCGGGATTATTGGAATGCGAGAAATAAATACGTTTTCACCGCTTGCTGTTCCTGTCATAATTATTGCTTGCACAACATTGCGTCCAAGGTGTGTAAATGTAGATTGTGTAGATTTCCTAGTGACTCATTTCCCTGTGCATAATAAATATTTAAGAATATGTTCGATTAATTAATTTTGACACATTGGATATAATTGGAAACGCGTAGATTACTGAATTGGCAATTATCCATACTACTACTACTATTTTAAATACTTTTGTACAAAAAATTCGCCAAAAATACGTTTTTGATACCTTTTAATTTATTTTACTTTTTATTAGGTATTTGTTGTAATAGCGGCAATGTAAAATAGTATCTACTGCATTTTACAATCGGTCAAAAATATTTGCCACCGTACATAACGAACCTTGGCCTAAAAAATACATTTTTGCAACTCTACGTCTTTCTATACTTACTGTGTTCTGAGCAATGAAATGTGATACCAAAAATGACGACTAGTTCCACAATAGAGGAAGCACGAAAGTGTAAACAAAATGTTTTCAAACTTATTACTTAGACTTTAAGTTTCATTTTAGAATAAATATTTTTGTACTGATGACTTTTTATTTTCAAGCGAAATTTTAAATTTATTTGTTTTTACTTTTCCCCGAAGTAAGGACTTAAATAAATATATTTGGCAATGGTAATTAAACTATATGTTTTAGTACTAAGGTCTATAATAAACTGAAGTTATTAATATTATTCAACTTTTTTCTAAGAAATTTAGATGTTTGCAAACGTGGCCACTTGAGCGACTTATTTTTGTTCCTGATCCTTAATCTGGTACTATAATTGATCGAAGAATTTCCCACCGGAAAAAAAAGACCCGACCCTTCAGTGTTGTTAAGACCTAACACATGTCCCCCCTCCACCAGGTACCCAGCTACGAGGCGTGCCCCGCCTACTGCTAGGCTACTCCCGGCTGACAGTGTCGTGGTGGGGCGCCGAGGCGGCGCTGGAGGGCGCGGGCGCCGCCGCCGGAGCCCTGCCCGCCGCGCCCGCGCTGCTGGCCGCCAACACGGCGCTGCGCCGCGGGCCCGTGCTGCTGCAGGCCCTGGGAGTGAGACAACCTGCACCGCTCCGCCACCTCATGTTCCCGCCTGAAGCTGATACTTGTGCAGGTAGCCTTTTTCAAGCACATTACTCATCTACAATAATGATAAGAAGCTTTTAACAAATTACGGAAGCCCACATTGCTAGTTCTATAAAAAAAACAACCAAAAACGGCTCGAAGGACCATGTAGAATTTAGTAAGATGGCTAAATGATACGGCAGATGATTATAAATAACCTAAATATATTTTCGGACCAAAGGTATATACAAAGGAGCGAGGGAGTACATAGGTATATAAAATAAATAATAATAAAATATTTTTTTTATTCAGATAACCCTTATACAGAAAAGTACACATAGTCCTTAAAGTAAATATATACAGTATGTTAACTAACAGAGGGCGTTCTCGTTAACCTGCAATAGTTTAGCATCCATACATGCTAAAAAAAATATTACCATTCGAAAACATTTTTTTTTTAATATTAAAATATTCACTATAAATGTTAAATTGATACGTAAAAGAAACTCTGTACACGTGTACGCATTCATAAATAAATTGCGACGTTGCCGTCCTTCAAACACGCGTGTACAGAGTGTTTCTTTTACGTATCAAATTAACATTTTTAGTGAATATTTTAATATTTAAAAAATAAAAACATTTTGTTTTCGAATGGTAATATTTTTTAGCATGTATGGATGTTATACTATTGCGGGTTAACGGGAACGCCCTCTGTTAGTTAACATACTATATATTTGTTCTTAAAATTAATAGTTCGTATGTTAGCAATTCGAAACCAAGTCATCAATACAAAAAATTGGCCAAGTGCGAGTCAGACTCGCTCATGAAGGGTTCCGTAGTAACTACGCAAAATAACTTTGTTTTTCATAGTGTTTGTATGAAATACAAAGTTATATTTTCGGTTTAAGAACTGGTGCTATATCTCAAAAACTACTGACTATATCTCGTTGAAACCAGTTTTTGTTGAAAGTTTTTATTAAGATGTACAGACGCCAGCACATCAACGTACCCCAATCTGTAAAATTTTCCTATTCGAACATGAACCTTCCGCTTTTGTGGTAAAGTTGAAAATCTATTACAGAAATTTTATTGACAGATTGGGGTAGGTTGATGTGCTGGCGTCTGTACATTATATATCATTTTTTTTTGTTTTTTGACTGTTATTATAGAAGTTAGGGACAACACATTTTACCACTTTGGAAGTGTATATCTTTTAAATGACTGACTTCAAGAAAAAATGGTTTTAGAAACCTTAATGCTATTTTGAAAGACCTATCTAAAGACACACACACGTATAGCGTTGATGAATAAGCATGCAATGCTTTGAATGCTTAGCACTTCTATAAGTGATGTACTCACTATACCTATAACTGTTTGTAATTTCTGTGTGTTTATGCCTTAGTGAGTAAGTCGTTGAAGTGCCTGATCAATAAATAGATAAATAAAATAAGTAAAGAATATTTTCAGTTTCAGTTCAATGTATTTGACGTATTTTTTATTTTTGTATTAAAATCGGAAAGCGGCTCACAGAATACATCTACTTACCAAGTTTCACATGTGTAGTAAAAGTTTTTGAATAAAATGGCAGTGACATACGGACAAACAAACAGACATGACGAATCTATAAGGGTTCCGTGTTTTGCAATTCGGCTACTAAAAACACACAGACACACATGGTACAGGTAGGAATGATACTGTATTACTACATGGGGTGGGGTGGGTAAAACACTGCTACTTACCATTGAAAGAGCCCAAAGAGCAATTCTCAAGGTGTCAACCATTCGTCCTTTCCTTTTTCCAACCAACCTCCTCTACAAATTCCGGTGTACTAACGGTTAGACAGCTATTCATAATGAGCACAGTACTAAAACAGCACGCAGCCCTTCCCTACAATAGTGAAATTTGTAATAAAAGACGGAAAGATATACCTTGCACGGAAAAAACGAGCACAAAGTGTGCTTTTACATCGAAATTTTTGTGTATCTGGGACCGCTTATCTACAATAGACTAAATGCAATTTCGAACATATATCCACTTGAATATAATAGATGTAAGAAAGCTGTAAAGTCTGCCCTCCAAAGTTTGTCCTACGAAGATACAGAAAAGTTATTAATTGTGTTAAAATAGCTATTAAGAATTTTATTATAATCATGTATTTATTAGACTTCATAATTATGTACCTAGTTATCTAATTGTTTTATAGTTATAGCCAGTGTTTTGTTTTATTTATAATCATATTTTATGTTTAACGTTACACGCAATTAGAGATTAATGTATTATTATAAGGTGAATATTTAAGATAATATTGGCACATATAGCCTGAAACACAGGTTTACCTAGTTCAGGCATATGTATTTAATTACCTTAAGCTAAGCATGACCTTGAAAATACATCTAGTTGTAAGAAAATTTGAATAAATGATTTGATTTATGTAAAAATTGCCGAAGTACACTAGAAACAATACATCACAAGAACTAGTAACACACTAACTCAAAATTACTATACTCACAGTCTTAATCGATTGATTAAGTCTGTGAGTATAGCTACAACAGGAAATTACCTGAATTCGGAAAATGAATAGAGTCATTACAGTCTAAATTTTTTAAAAACTCATAAAATAACTCAATATATTTTATCTACAAAGGCACATATAAAACGTCAGAAGTTAGTACATATTATGTTACATAAAGTTTTAATGTACTCAACCCATCTCAATCTACAAAAAACTACTGCACACATACTAAACACTTGCCGAATAATTAGATTTTTTTATAACTTGGTTTGCTGCAGAACAGAATAATTTAACTTCACAAATAGAGAACTAGAATTTTGCCGTCGGTCACTGCCATACAATACCAGGTATTAACCTTAGAAAACGAAAGCGTAAAACCATTATAAAAGTAATCTCTTTTGGGAAACTGCTGGATTATTATTATCTACCGGAGATTATATTATGAAGGCCGGGACGTTTGACGTGTGGCCGGCATGCCATCGTCCTGGTGAGTCCATCAGACATATTATTGTCTCCGGTTGTTCTCGTCTGGCTAATGGGAGTACTTGCATAGACACAACCATGTAGCCAGAATTATCCACCAGCAACTTGCTTTGAAATACTGACTTATCGATTACGAGGTACCGTATTACATGTATGTGCCCGAGTTCTCGAAAATGATCATGTCACGATGTACTGGGATCGGTCTATCATCACTGATAGGACTATTGTTACCAATAAGCCTGATATAGTAGTGATAGGCCGATTAGTACGCTGCACAATTATAATCGATGTAACCATCCCACATGACGAGAACCTCGTGAAAGCTGAGAAAGAGAAACACAATATAAAGTATCTCAACTGAGCACATGAGGTTGTTGACATGTGGAGGGTGAACTCGGCTGTCATTGTGCCAATTGTCGTATCTACCAATGTTATGAGCCTTAGCTAAAAGCTTCGATGTACATCCCTCGAAGCTGGCGTCGCACGATAAAGTGCAAATAATTAATTTTATTTATTTGATTATCTTCCAGAGTCTCAGGCAATGTGGTCTCGTCACGCGGGGCTGCGGCGGCTACTGAAACGACTGCGACTAACACGCTCAGTGGGCTACGTCACGCTGGCTGACATCGGCGTGCCAGACCTGGGCTGTGCTAGGCCCCCTGCTACTGTGCAACTAGGTATATATAAAACTAGCAGCGCGGGGCTTCTCTCTCGTGGACTATATCGTGATAAAACATGACCCTCCTTTTGCATTTGGGTAAAAATCTATAACCTTCCACAAGCTTCAAGCTACTTCCGTACCAAATTTCATTCAAATCCAAATAAATTTTTGGAAAATTAGCGCACTTAAACAAACTTTTCCGCTTTATAATATTAGTATGGATGCATATTTTTTTAAATAATAAAGAGTGAAATGTATAAAAAATTGGCCAAGTTAGACTTGCTTATATTTGTGGTTTTAGAAAATGTGCAATATCTCAAAAATTGCTGACCCGATCTCGTTCAAACCAATTTTCGTTGAAAGTTTTTATCCATTATTAGTAAGGGGGGGAGGACAAGTTTTACCACTTTGGAAGCGAATATCTTTTAAACGATTTACTTCAAGAAAAAGTGGTTTTAATGACCTCAATGTCATTTTTAAAGACCTGTCTATAGATACCACACACGTAAAGGTTTGATGAAAAAAATATTTTTAATTTCAGTTCTATGTATGGGTAGCCCCCCTTTATTCTTTTTCTTTTTTTAATAATAATCGGCAAGCGGTTAAAAGAATAAATTTACCTACCAAGTTTTAGATGGTTGTTTACTTCTAAGTTTTACGAAACTCTTATACTTTTAATTTATTGCCCCTGAAATAGCTAGTTAGCCCTTCACCAATGAAATAAAACGCATTGAAATGCAGCTATACTAATCGTGAAACTGCCGAACACTCAGTGCGTCCAGTTACGAATATTTTAGAACGTTCGTTTTACTCACTAGGTGCTGCTAGGTCCTAGACCAATAACTAAGTTGACCATTCAGATTTGTAGAACCATAAAACTTTCTTTCTACAGTACAACAAAGAAAGAAAAAAGACATTTGCGGCATGGCGAAACCAGTCAGCGAAATCTCCTTATCATCAACAGACTCCACAGAAAAGTACACAGAAGAGTACTCTAAGACCCTAACGAGGCTACAATCACCGATAGAGTCCCACTTCGCTGTGACCCCCACTACGGAAAGCAAGAACAGTTCCCCAGCTAATGGCTTTACAAGTGTCGAGGGTGGCCAATTACTATGTGACGAATTAGACAACCTAGCTCTCGGTGACGTCACCAAACATGCCCATAGTAAAGAGTCCATAGCCAACAGCGACGACTTAGTACCCATACATTCATCTTCAGCCAGTATCGAGGACTTAGAAAAGAAACATTCCAAAGAGAATTCAACTAGTAAGGAGTCTATCGCTCTGTCCGATGACTTGGTTCCGATTCATTCTTCGTCGGTCAGTAGCGAGAATTTGAACAAGAAGACGGTTAGCCAGTTGGATGAGTTGTTGAGTCCCGCTGAGGAGTCTATCTCTATGTTCACGCAGTTGTCTGATAAGTTGACGGAGATGTCGGCTGCTGAGGGAGACAGCGGGGTGGATACTGCGCACTATGTTTCAGATGAGGAGGCTTGTAGACCTGAGGTATGACAATTGTTTTTATATATCATTAAAATTGTAGTGTAATAGAATTAGTTATATGTATTTCTACGCTTTAATTCGAGTAATATTCTTTTATAAAACTGCCTTAGTATCTTTAATCTTTAACAAGACTTTAGTGTTACATTTTACTACTATAATACCAAATATTTGAACGTATTTCAAGACTTGCGCATGCGCGTATTGTACAAATTACTGATCTAAAACTTTTTTCTTTTACAGAGGTGGACAATAGTAGATCTGCAGTTTGGCATACCTCTGTTTGATGAGATCTTATGTGAGAAGATCTGCAAGTGTTTAGTGGAACGAATAGCTAAACCAGAACTGTGAGTATTTCTTCCATAATGCACTCCTATAAGTCAGAAGCCTGAAATTTTGTTAATTAGGCCTACCAGTGCGTTCGAAGTAACTGAGCTTCCGCGTGGCAGTAGTATAAATAGCTACTCCATATAGTTTACTGGTATTTGTTCAGGTGTATGCTTAGATCGACTCCAACGTAGTTGGGACAAGAACAGTTAGATGAGGAGTACATTTTGGAGTTCAAAAACTCCCTCAATCTACTTCTCCAGTCTCCCCTTTTGCGACTGAGTACCAGTATATTACATGGAGTGTCTCATCTGACCTCCACAACCTGGGTTATAGCAGTTACTGGGTAACATAATTTTTCCCAAATAAAAATAAAATCACTTGATGAGGTGTCTTGAATTTAAATTAATTTTGTGTATCTTTGCAGATTGGAAAAAGTTAAAGAAGACAATGAATTTATACGTTCAGATATATTGAAGTTTGTTTCACAGTGTCAGGTAAGAAAATGTTTAACCTTTTTTGTTTTTATTTGCACTCGACATTAACCATCTATATGGCGTTTAAATTCTTCGCCAAAAATATTAATCATTAAAATGTTTTCAGTACTATCCCGGCGAAGACATGGGAATCGTTAAGCGGGGTAGTTTAGTTCCGTTACCCAGAAAGAATCTGGCGTTCGAGAACGGCCGGATTAGCGAGTGGACCGGCAAGTGAATGCCGTCTCGCTCGCACATGCCATATCTACCATTAGAGTGATAGAGATAGACTTATATTTGTCGTTCCGGATTTGAGCTTTACTAGACGTTATGTAGAATGTTCTTATTTTTTTTAATCTGTTGTATTGACTGTGGATATGGAATTGATTCTTAGGCCCGTTGCAAAATACGCGTTTTATAATGTCTAGATAGGCATTATGTGCCATATTAATACAAAAAAACAAACACAACTATAAATAATAATGAACTTGTTAAAGTAAATTTCTTACTTATTAACCGTTAAATGTAAAGAAGATAGTAACTATCTTGTTTGCATTAATTGGTATCTGTATCCACTATCAACACAACCTCTTTTATGCGAGTTAAGAAAACGATTCCTAAAAAAGTATGAGTTAAAGAAAGAGTAGTATTTACTTTAGCATATTCTGAATGTGAAATATAAAAATATTTGTAAAAAATTAAATTAGCTGCCGACTAGCGGTCAGTCTGAGTTAAAATGATGCAGAATATAAAAAGGAAAGTTGATGATTTTAATCGTTGTATTTTAATGTGGGTTTATATTAATAAGGGTAAGCTTTCACCGAAACACAACACGAAAGGGACTGAGACGCCGCAACCGTGAGGCGTATTCCATTTCTCAAAGCATAGAACGGGATTAGCAGTAATTTTGACCAAGTGGACCCCTTGTGGCCCAACGCGACTCTAAGTGGTCCGTAGGCGTCGTTCTAATAGAAAGCGATCTTCGCACAAATGGGCTACGTCATCTTCGCTTTCATTTGTACGGCAAAATTGAACGCTTCGTCGCGCCGATAGAGGGCGCGTTTCGGTTTTGCCGTTTAAATCAACCGCGATAATCGCTTTGTACTAGAACGTCGCCAAAATATCTGGTATGATGTAACTACGTTCGAGTTACTGCTAAGTTATGTTAGATTCCTAAAATATGTCATTTAGTTCGTCACTTAGGTTATCAAAAAATATCGGACAAGTATTTTTTCTTTTTTCACGTAATTGAAAAATGAAGACGATACAGTGAGTTGAAATTTCGCGTGACGTCACGCTGTGGTATACTTTTTAGCACTCTATGTCGTCAGCAGCCTCCACTCCTGAACTTTGAAGCTTTTGGTCTTTGTAATTTTTTATTGACTTGAAAAGGCAAAAAATATGTGCACAATATTTTTTGAAAATCGTACCTAACGAACCAAATAATCATTTTGTAACACAGGAAACTACCCTATATGACTATGTGAAACAAACATAATTTTATCTCTATAAATGTAAAATAATATAAAAGAATTAAATATTGGTCTTAAGACATTGTTAAGATATTCTTATCAAGTAAATGTAAAAACTAAATGTGCTACTTTAATTTTATTATTTTAAAATTGTTTGTTTTTTCCATTGCGAATATCAGTATTTTATTTGTTACTTTTTCATTATGAATCAGAGATTTATTTATTGTTATATTTTGTACTTATGACGCGATTTTAATGATTCCTTGGTTTTTAAGATTAATGTATGCCTGATGGTACTATTAGAGTCAAAAGAAACTTTGTGTAAAACCACGTAAAGATTAGATTCTCAACAGAATAAGTCAAAAGGTTCTATAGACGGCACGGCAATAAAAATACTAAACACATTATCCTTCTTTGCGTCGCGCGGTCGGGTAAAAAACTTTGGGATTCACAAGCACTGTCAATTTTTACGTGACAATGCTATGGCATTCTTGAACTATATGTACACCGTGTAATTTTAATGATTGTTTTCCCACAGCGAAATGGCTTTGTCTTGGTAATACAATCGTTTTATAAACAAATAAAATATTAGAAACAAAAAATGGCGCAGTGTAGTTAATGCATTATCACCATGCTTGAGAGCTTATTTTACTCTTAACATTTATTAATCACTTTTCCTTTGTTGGCAGCGCGCGGTGGTGCGTGTTTCGTGTAGGTACCTACGTTACGTCTACTGAACTACTAATGATTCTCGCGCTTTCGAGTTTATGAATATTTTTATAACAATTTGAAAAAAATTACATTCGTTTTTTTTTACGTTTAACTGTATGTTTCGATACTACTACTGATGGGTAACCGTGCTGCCGCGGGAAAACGTTAACATTAACGTAAAAGAGCACATAAATTAAGTAAGCGCTGTCTATTGACAATGGGAAATCTTTTTTCACGATTTGATAAACGATAATGCGAATTACGTTAAAACTCGCACAAGGTTCTGTATACCCTACCTGTAACGATTTTTTTTTTCGTACATTAGCTACTGGCTCTAACGTAATATTATCAGGATAGTGGCAAATGTATAATTAGTAACAGTGAGTGGACTTTTAATGCTAATTGGCTAAATACTAGTGACGAATGCATTGCGGGATGCTGGCTAATAGCCAGCATCAAAGTTTTTCAAGACACTGCCAGTATAGCCAGTGGCTATACTGGCTGTGTCTTGAAAAACTTTGTTAGCGTCTTATATCAACAAGTCAAGTCGACTCACTGTGTCTAATTAGGCAGGTACATATGTGGTACCATTTATATATTACATATTATATATTGTTTTATACCCCTAAGGGTAGACGGTCCGGCCTTTAATCCTACTAGTAAGTATCCGTCCCTTATGCCTCGATCACACTTTGAGATTGATTCCGTCAATTAGGAGAGTACAGAAGGATATTTAGTTTCTTTATTTTTATTTATATTATTGTAACGATTCAGCGAGTATGGTTACGCCATAATACGAGCAGACTTTATTTGCTTGTGTATAACACAAATAATCAACTTTGTTTTTATAGCTTACTTCCGTTTTTATTATAAGATAATAAAGTATTTGTAAATAAATAAGATTTTTATTATTTCGATATTAACTGAAAATAAAAAAAAACAAAAGCCATCAAAATAATGATTGTAAAAAATACTGCAGCAGAATTTATCATCGTAAAGCTCTGGTCAAACTGAAGCGAAACATGTGCGGGATGCACGGTTCCTATAAACCAAAAACGAATCGTTTCTATTACGAACAGTTAAAATTTTTACCAGGCGTAACACAAAACCGTTCCTATAAAATACTACTCGTTAACCAAATAACCGACGTCTGGTTACTAACGGATGGGAGGACGTTAGTAAGCATTTTGTATGGAGATACGTTGTAAAGTGTTCCTATAAATATTTTCAGCTGTCACTGAACTGTCAAAACAACGACCCGTTACTGTTTTGGTTACTAGCCGAATTCGGGCGGTAAATCGGTAATACCAATCAATTGCATTTTATTCTGGTTGTAAGTGTTTGAGAGGTAATTTCAGTATAATGACAAGCTTTAAAAGTGATAATCTAATCTTGGCTTTGTTTCCTGACGAAGATACAGATCAAGAAGCGGGAAGAAAATACAAACAAAGAGTTTATTATTTTTCAGTGCTTGATTGCCCAGAATTTCAGCTAAGATTTCGGCTCGATAAACCCACTGTGGAAGACTTACTCAGTGACAGTGTAAGAATAAATATTCTTATTTAAGAGTGAAAGGAAGACGGTTTGTACATATTAACCCTAGAAGCCCAATCTACGTAAATTTGACGTATACCGCGGCGAAATATCTCTGCCTCTTTCACGTTTACCGTCGGATCGCCACTAACTTCTGAACCAACTCAGTAGCCATTGAGACCTCGCAGGACCCAGTTGCGTCATCTTGGTAAGTGCCGCCATTTTCATGTAATAGAGAAGTTGCACGTCATTTTGACGTATAATTGGGCTTTGTGTAACTTTTGAAATTGTTTCTAATTTTTTATTTTTGTGATTTATTTGAGTTAATTGTATTGTTTCGTTACATTTTTCATATAATATTAATATTTTCAGGTTGAATACAAAATGGGATCCCGTCAACGGCTAAACCAGGACGAAATAGCTACAATTTTAGAAAATGATGAGGATTATTCTCCGCTGGATTCGGACTCCGAGGAAGAAGATCGTGTAGTTGAAGATGATGTCTGGAGTTATAATTTAACGAGGACGCGATGGTCGACTTCGTTTTATAATCAAACAAAAGGCGGCGTTGATTCCTTTGATCAGATGTGTAAGTCTATGTCTGCTAACAGGAAGACTAATCGGTGGCCGATGGCGGTCTTTTACGGGATGTTGAATACGGCGTTTGTGAACTCCTATATAATATACTGTCACAATAAGATATATAAACAAGAAAAACCAATGAGCCCCAAAGAATTCGTGAAAAAATTAAGCACAGATCTGACGACACCTTGGATGCAAGACCGACTACAAGCACCTACTTTGAAGAGGACTCTATGCGACAATATAACAAATGCTTTAAAAAATGTGGTACCGCCATCTCCGGAAAATATAAGTGATGAGCCAGAACCAAAGAAACGACGCTATTGTGGATTTTGTTCATATAAAAAAGGCGGTTGACTAAAGCGCAGTGTTGAAAATGCAAAAAGGCTATATGTGGAGAACACAATATTGCTGTTTGTCAAGTCTGTATATAAAGACATTTTTTTTCTAAGAGACTTATAAAGTATTATTACAAGTTGATTTAATTTTATGAAAACATTTAAAACTAGTTGATTTTTTATACAATTACATAATTTGAAGAAAAAGTGTTAGAGGCTTGATTTTTTTGTTGATTTTTGTCTAAGATTTGATTAAAGTGCCATAATTGTATTAATAAAGAGTACTTTTAACTTAAAATGTATTTTATTTATTTATTAAAACTTCAATTATAATAACTCATGCAAAAATATAGTTCATTAACAGAAAAAAACAGGAAAACTGAAGTTTTATTTTTACACGTCATTTTTACGTATGATTGGGCTTTATAGCTAGTTAAATATGATTGGGCTTCTAGGGTTAAATAGTATTTACTACATAACCTCCAAACATTTTATAAAGTTGCGATTTTACTCGATATACTTACCCAACAATAGTTTTTGTTTTAGAAACCATGGAATACCACCAATACATCAGTTGCTACTTACTACGTTTCTATGCTCTAGGAACAATGTTATTATCAGTAGGTAGCTGATTTTATGTGTGTCGAAAACATCAGCTTGTCGCATTGTTTGATGTTAGCTGTGCTATAGCACGCCTTTATAATAGATATATTAACATGTTACCAAATACTGAGCAGGATTTTTGTAATATATCTCGCTTTCTACATGTTCTTGGAGCTCTTGATGGTACACATATTAGAATACAACCACCATGTAGGTAAGATATTTATCTGTATTCTAAAAATTTCATTGATTTATCTACTTATGTCAGATTTAGTTTAATTATAAATGTTATCACTTATAACAGGTTCTCAAATTGGTGAAGAATTCAGAAATAGAAAAGGCTACTTTAGCATGAATGTGCAAGCTGTATGCAACACTAATTTATTATTTATGAATGTTGTTGCACATTGGCCTGGGTCAGCACATGATGCCACTATTTTTAATAATTCTGAGCTGAGAGGTAAGGAAAATTAATGTGCTTCTTAACCTTTTGGGTAATCATTTTCTTTATTATACTTTTTGCTTGTTTCAGCTTAGTGTGAAAGTGGATTATTTGGTAATTTATTAAACCCTCAAACACAGAGTCAACATCTTTATAATGAAGCCCATATTCGCACAAGGAACTGTATTGAAAGGTACAAATTTATTATAAGGCTTATTTTTGTTAAGGTGATATACATACGTATTTAACTATATTATGCCAAGAATACTAATTGTTTTGGCTTTGTTTTAGATGTTTTGGAGGAAACAAAGGTTTCCTGTCATAGCCTTTACTTTGCACCTGAGCCTCTTAAGAGCCAATGCAGTGATTATGGCTACAGCAGTACTTCTTAACATTTGCCATTTGAGAAGCCTAGGTGACATACCACCAGAAGTTGAAATTCTAGATGCAGATGTACCTACACTGAATTATAAAGAAAATTATAATCAGACAGGTACTACAGAAAGAGACAATATAATGACAGAATATTTTAACAAGTGAGTAATCTAGTAGATACTTTATTGAAACAATTTGTTACAAGTCGAGAGTGCATTCATTTCAATATTTTTGTTCACAGCTTGATATGAAATGTCACTCCTATTACTACCGCCACTACCGGTATGACTACTGAAGATTTGTTCCATAAAAAAATAAACTACTTTAGACCCTATTTTATTACATGTCTGATGGTACTATAATGTCTATATTTTCTTTTTCATTATTTTTCCCCAAGTACAAGCTTTTTATTTATGTGTATGGTTTTAGATTATACTACTAACCGATAGATTGAGTTTTTGTATTGTACTAACAATTGGAACATTGTGATAAACTGCTATGAATAATAACATATAGTGTCTATATTTACATGTGCGAGCACCATGTACCTATCTATGAACTAAATTATTTTATCTATCATGTAATAACTTGTAACAATTGTAGTAAAGTAGTTTTATGATGTGTACACTGCCCTCATATGTAAATTATGAACTTATTGAATAAAAATATTGTGTTTTATTTGTATTTTATGTAAATTTTGGTGTACATTAAAGAATATTCTATCTTTTGTTTTTTTTATTTATTAAATTTTTTAATATTATGTTCTTTTTCCTTTGTGCAACTACTACTAACTAGCTGTTTGTATTGTTTTGTAGTTAATAGATTATTCTAGATACAATAAAATTAAAAACATATTGCCATACTTAATAATTATTTATTTAAATTACAACTACAATTATTTTCCTTATTTGCTAATTCTATTTTAAGTAACTTAATTTCTATTTCTAGTTTTTCTGCCTTCTTCTCATAATCATATTTTGCAGCAAAGTTTAGTGACTGTCGAGTGTCATCCTGGTTTAACCATTCATCCTTTTATTTTTCTTCTGAAAAAAAAAAAAATACAATTAGCATTTCGATACGGTGATAAGATTAGTACACATAATTGTCGTTAATTGTAACTACATAATTATGTCATGAGTAAACCACCTCTGGTTTTTAGGGAGTTGGACATTGTGGGCATGCCAAACAACATTTTTCTGTCGATACATTTTCTTTTTTGACCTGAAATTGAGAAATATTGATTAGTAGGCAAATAGAAACAGGTTAGGACTATATACTTATACTAAGGTCATACATCTTATTAATTAATTACATGCAATATAAAAAATCGCTACATAACAAAACTATTTGTATTACCTATACCTCCACTCATAGTAGGGGTTAAAGTTAAGTCATTACAGGGGGTTTCATTGTCTGTAATGAGACCATCACCATAATTATCAACAACTTCCACCACAATGTTGGAATCACCTACACCATCCCCACCAAATGGAACATCAAACCCACTGCATGTTGATCCCATCAAGGCTTCAACTCTGATTAGGATTTCATCTGGAGGTATATAGTCGGGCTTTCCACCACCAGTCTAAACAAACACAATATTTTAGTATTAAATTAGGTACCACTATGTATGTTCAATTTCAATGTATATTGAGAAAAATCAAATTAAGGTAACATGCCTTTAGCCGACAGCAGCAAGACACAACAAAACATCCAATTATATGTACCTTGGAACACATCACAGACGATGTATCGCTCATATCGCTAGCTGTGGAAGTTATTTCATAGAAAACAGTAAGTTCTGCGACACGTTGCCTATCGCTATCATCTGCAGACTTGGTACCTTTAAACCTACAGATTAACCTAAAAGAGCTTACAAGTTATAATACCTTAAGATGATTCATTCGTATCTGTTGGCATCGTTTACGCGCTGCCTTTTTTAACTTATCCCACTTGGCTTTTATTGATCTTTCTGGCTGGGAATAGATCCATTTCTGGCATTGAAGGCAGCTGCTATGGAAACCCATGCTTCATCTTTGAGCTTGTTGCTGGTAGCATTGGTCTCCTTGTTGGTAATAATTCTATTAGTTTCGATTAATTCCACCAGACAATGGATTTCCTCCTTACTCATGGCTTTATTTTTCTGTAAAATAAATTACTGGCTTTAGACGTACTGTTAGACAATAGTTCGTAAGTATTATTGTGAGTTAGAAAACTTGTATTACTTACAGACGTAGCAGAATCCATTTTATTTCACTTTATGTTGAAATGTTATGTACTTCTTCTTTTCTTTCTTTGGCAACTGAGCCGTTGTCGACTATTATGCCAGCGTCAAGTGTTGACGGCTATGAGGTGAGGTGAGCCGTCGAACTGTGCACTTTGTGGTAGGTATATCTATACTGTTAGTAGCTGAGAGGACAACACAATTTTTGTTAGTTAACATAGAATATTTTGTTTTATTACTATTTTTATAGGGTAAACCATACTATTGTTGGCACCCCCCCAGTGATTGGCACTTTGATATAAAAATCCAGATAATAAGAGAAAATTTGTGTTTATTTGCGGTTGCAATACCTTATTGGGTAGAATATCTAATCTTCTATAGTGGCAACACTGTTGTCAGCCATTTTTATTTCAAAGCTGTTTGTGAGTTTTAACGGAAATCAAGATGTCGTGATCGTGTTGATTTTATTGCAAAAAGTGTAGTACTGGAGGATAGAAGTGCACGTGAAAAAGTGATTTTTGTGTAAGTTTCTACGTCAATTTATATTTGATATTGTTAAATTAGGATATATCTTGCTATTTTTATTGTTTTCAGTGTTAAAAAATAAGCGTACCGGTCATTTCATTGGTGCTAATCACTATATTTTTTTTTGTATAAAGGTACAGTGATTGGCTCGGATGCCAATGATTGTACTTTTATTATTTTGGTGGCATGTGTTATATTTCTTAGTTAAATTACATTTTCATCAAAATAGACCATATTGGGTTGCTAAATAAGGTTGATTTCGCTTCTATTCGAATTCTTGGCACTGCCAAACATTATATATTTTTTGTTGTGCCAATGACTATACCCACCTAAGGTTTCCTCTTCTTTTCATCACTTTCAGGTACCTAGACGGTTTTAAGATGCCGAATTGATTCGCCGAATCGGTTATTCAGAAACCTCAGGATACGAAATAGGTGGAGAGCATGTTGAATTTCAGCATCAGGTGGTTGAAAAATTACCTTTAGCATCCTGTATATCGCCAATAAATTTAATACCTATTCCATCCACCAGTCGTCAAAGTGTAGAGCTTATTGGCGGAAAATGGGTATTAGTGGATGATATGCCAATCGAAGTCCCAACAAAGGCACAAAATATAAAAGATTTTTTAAAGTTACCGAAGACTCCAATTAAAACACAAAGAGCTGGTACAGAACATCGCTCTTTTGTTTTGACTAGTAAAGATTGGGAAGCTGTAGAACTAGAAAAACAACAAAAAAAGATGAAAGAGATACAAGAAAAGGAGAACAAACGAATAGAAAGACTAGAGAAAGCCAAAGAGAAACAATTACTCAAGGAAAAAAAAAACAAGCTGAAACTATAAATAAAAAGAACAAAGCCAAAAATTTAAAGTTAATTAAGAAAACTAAACCAAACTCTGATAGTATCAAACCAAAAGTTGTAATCCAATCAAACGTCTTGATTAAAGCTGCAAATAGAATCTCAAGTGATATTGAAGAAGAAAGAGGATATACAAGGGAATTATAAACCTGCAAATATTACTACCCTAAAGTAAATAAAAAACAGATCAATTTTAGATGCAGTTGAAGCTGAAAATGAAAGAAGCTTTAAAGAATTGGAACACGTACAAATGGTCAAAAAGAATTAAAGAAAGGACCTATTTTAGATGAACCTGCAAGTTTCAGAGATTCAAGGGAAACCAGAAAAGATAAGATAAAAGTTAAAGAAAATAGATTGAGACCAATGAAAAATGAAGAACTACTAAAAGTATTAGAAGATGATTAGGTAGGCGAGTTTATTAATGGACCATGGATGGGATAAATTATTTATGTACGTAGGTTCACCTTTTGTCGCGACAGCAAGGTGTGCCTACATTGGTAAATATTAGTGCCAATCTTTATACCAAATTCACTGTGCCAATAATTATACTTCAGTGCCAATGATTGTGCAATAACATAGAATTAAGTTTAATGTTACTTTTTAAGCAATAAAGATATTTTTTTTAATACCAATGTGTTTCATTATAATTTACGTTTATCTACCTTATATCTGGTAAACATTAGATATATAAAAAATATTATTATAACATAGAAGTCACTACATTATGTTGAAGATCATCTTAGAATGCCAATCATTGTACTGTTTACCCTATTATATCTTTATATATATATATATATATATATGTTAATAATTAGAAATATAGACATGAATATATATATGGTTATATTGCTACCCATAGACCTACATTTTGATGTCATTGTCATTTAAAAATTTGGATAGGAGCTGGATAACTTTAGGAGAAAAATGTGTCAAAAGGGAGTTGAAGTTAATAGGGAGGGGGATTTTAATTTTAGGAAGCATATGGTACAAGTCGAAGGATTGGGAATTGGAAGGGCAAGAAAAAAAGATATGGTCCAATGTACCATCATCAAGGCCACATTCGCACAAGGAAGTGTCACGTACTCGTATCTTATTCAGGAATACTGGACTACAGCAGTGGCCGAGTCTCAGTCTACACAGGGATGAGACAGTTCTCTTGGCTAGTTTTGGGCATTTAAAAAACCAAGGTTTCCGCTGAATGTCCGGTTGGATACTAGCATAATGCCTGCCCTTGAGTTTCGAAGTAGCATGCCATGCTGCAGACCACGAGTTGTGAAGCTTCAGTTTAGTGTCTGAGCGTAGGTCATACCTGTGGAGCATATAATGTCTTCGATCCACAGGGTTGGATGTCGCATATTTTGCCAGTGAGTCAGCGCACTCGTTACCGCAGATGCCCGAATGACTGGGAACCCAAACTAACTCAATGTTTAAATTGCTGTTGTAACAAGTGAATAATAGCTTTCGGATTTCCATTATAATTTTACTACTAGTTTTTGATTTTAATTGATTTTCGCATAGAGCTTGTAGGCTACTCCGAGAATCTGAAAAAATGACTGAGTTTTTAATTTTGTGAGTGTGAATAAAGTTGATGGCTTCTAGGATGCCAATGCATTCTCCTGTAAACACAGAAGCTTCTGGGGGGCATTGGAATAAAAGAGCCATCTTTGAGTTCTGAAAGTATGGTGACACACCTGTACACCCTGTTGTCGACAGTTTAGATGCGTCCGTATAGAACAAATTCCAACCTTTCCAGAATCTTCCAACAGCTTTGTCGAAGTCGCCCTTTACGTCTTGGGAGTTTTTGGAAATACCAAGTCCCAAAACGACTTGGCTCGAAATTTACTATCTCATATGCGGAAGAAAAAACCGGAAGCGAGGGGTATTGGCAAACAGGTGAAGAGAGATGTTTAAGCTCTCTAAACCTATTCATCAATGGAATATTTTTGTTGTTCCAATAGGATGAGGCATTAAGAGAGAGGTAGATTTCTTCCAAGATAGGGAGTAAGGGGTGGGACAATAGGGAAAATACTTTAGACAAAAAACGATCTGCTAAGTATTGTCTACGAAGGGTAAGAGGAGGTTCTGCACATTCAACCTGGAGAGCGTTTATGGGAGAGGATTTCATGGCTCCTAGTACAATTCTAAGACATTTGGCTTGTATAGAATCTAGTCTACTTAAATCTGCTTTGTTGCATGGTTCTATTAGGTAGCAACAGTAATCTAGCACACTTCTGATTAGCGCATTGTAGACCAGTTTTAAGGTGTATGGGTGAGCACCCCACCAGACACCTGCCAAAGCCTTTAGAACCGAAACCGAACGTTCGCATTTTTGTGCCGTGTGGTTAATATGATCCATTCCCGACAGTTTGGCATCAAGAACAACCCCCAGGAACCTGGCCTTCTCCTTGACTGGGATGGTTTGGCCATCAATATTGATGTCAACTTGGGGTATACTACGTTTGCGGGTAAAAATAACTGCTGTACTTTTTGGAGCGCTTAAAGATAGCCCATGATCTAATAGCCATTGGTTTAGCGAGGACAATGATACATTCAAGGATTGGACCGCAGTCTCGATAGAGTTGCCACAGACCAATAAAGCAATATCGTCAGCATACTGAAGAATTTTACAATTAAAATTTAAGCATAAAGGGAGGTCTGACGTGTAAATATTGTATAAAGGGGGGCTAAGCACGGAACCCTGAGGGAGGCCCCTCCAAGCTAACCTTGGCTCAGAGCCCTCCCCAGGAATCCTTAATTTAAGGCTACGTTGTAATAGCATATTACAAATGATCTGACATATCCTAACCGGGATTCTCAGCTCTTGCATTTTCTGCCTGAGAACTGGGAGGAAGACAGAATCATAGGCGGACGAGATATCTAAGAAAACTGCTACCACAGACTCATCTCTACTTAGGGCCAACCGGATCTCTGATGTGAGAGTACCCACACTATCAGCTGTACCCAAGCCTTTCCTGAAGCCGAATTGAGTCGTTGGCAGCAATTTCCTGTTCTCAACAAACCATACTAGACGGTTTTTAATTAGGTGTTCCATCAACTTGATAAGTATGGACGATATAGCTATTGGTCTGTAAGAAGTAATATCACTAGGATCTTTACCTGGTTTGAGTATGGGAATCACAATTTGAACCTTCCAGTCGGGGGGAATATATCCAGAGGAAAAACAATAATTGACTAAGTCCAGATAGTACTGTTGGGCTTTATCCCCAGCTTTGGATATGAAAGAGTATGGGAATCCATCCACTCCAGGAGCAGAATCTTTCACACAGGATAGTACCGATTTAAGCTCCCTCCAAGTGAATGGTCTATCCAAAGGATCATCTGATGGTGTATGTGGGTCAGTTGAGACGCATTCACCTTGGCTAGGAACATAAGCCGGGGCTATTTTGGAAAATAACTGGTGGCTTAAATCATTACCTATTATGTTCCTGGAAGGAGGCCTCAGATTATTCCTAAATCCTTTTATTTTGCGCCAGACTACTGAAGCTGGAGTGGATGGACTTAAAGAAGCACAATATTTCCACCAACCTTCTCTTTTCTTTTTTTTAAGTATTTTTCTGGACCTAGCCAACTCATGTTGAAATGCAATGATGTTATCCTGGTTCATATTTGTGTTGAAGTTCCGTTCAGCCTCATTCCTGGCTCTGATCGCAGAAGAGCACTCCCTATCCCACCATGGCGGGGATGGGATTTTGCCAGTTGAAGGTTTTTTGGTGGGGAAACAATCATCTGCTGTAGTGGATATAATGTTGGAGAATGACGAAAAACACTGTTGAGCATTTGCGTCATTAATAGGAAAAAGAGAAGTGACCCGGAGATCTAAAATTTTGGAATAAAGATCCCAATCAACTGAGTTCAGTTGATATTTTAATAGGGGAGGGGAAGAGTTGTCAGGGATGGATCTGGTAGGGATTTCAACCATGATGGGGTAGTGATCACTTCCATATGTCATATCCAAGCGACTCCAATTAAAGAGACTGGTTATATTCGATGAACAGAGTGTTAAATCAACACAACTGTTCCTCTGCCCTGGCGAAGCCCTACGTGTGGAACAGCCCTCATTAATAACACATAGGTCTAGTTCATCCAATATATCCACTAAGCCCAAACCAAAGTTGTCGCAGTTTTCTGAACCCCATCTATAGTGATGGCCATTAAAATCACCCATAACAAGTAATGGACCTTGAACATTACTGAGCAAATTTTTTATTGTATGTAGATCTTCAGATTGTGGGTGAGCAATGTAAAAACTAAAAATATTTATATCCTCAGCCTTGACAGCAACAACATCAATGTTGTCACCTAAAAAGGGTAGAGGAATTGGGGAGAATGATACTTTGTTATTGATGAACAAAGCACATCCTCCATATCCATCTGGTCTGTCATGTCTAACATCGCTGAAGCATGGGATCCTGAAATTACTGTCAGGAAGAAGCCATGTCTCAGCGATGCTGCAGACTGATGGTTTATATTTGTTAATAAGGAAGAGAAGTTCAGGCTTCCTGGGAGCAATACTCCTCACATTCCACTGAAGAAATGTCAGGGGATGGAACATTATTAATGTAGTTTACGATTGAGGTCAATTTGTTGGCAACGTGGTCGGGTAGTGATTGTGCAGGGTTTGCTAACACCGTCATTAGCATACTGGAAATTATGTTTAAAATGCTTGCTGAGGAGACAGTACCGCTTGCACTTTCCCGAGGGTAAGCACAACTGTTTGAAATCAAGCCTAAGAATAATTTAATTAGTTAATGTACGGAACTGATTGTATGATATCGTCATCTTGCCAAAAGACGGTAGGGAGCGCGGTCGCTGTAACGGCGCGGCCGCCGGCATCTGGCTCAGTGCCGGTTCGTGGTTACGGCTAGACGGACGCGCGTGTTTTGGTTGGGCTCAGAGAGTGAGCCTCCGCGCGATATATATTTGGACACTACGGGAAGCAACTGGGGTTGCAAGTGCGCCTTTGTTGAGGTTAGATTGTTAGCCTCGCGTGTATTTGGACATATTGTGGGACAGGAGTTTAAAGTGTGTGTGGAGTTTGGTGTGAACGAGACGCCGCTGGAGAAGCGTCGTTGGGGCAACGAGCTGGTACATCGGCAGGATCCTCGCAAGGTCACAAACACTCACATACACATATACATTAACACAAACTTGCGAGCCGAGAAGAAGTCAACTCGAAGTACAGGTTGGTGTCTAGGTTAAGTTAGATAGATTTTAGCGGGCGCGTAACGCGTACCATTTGCTCTCGTCAGGATCAGACTGTCTGTTGGCGATTCATCTATGGGCCCGTGAGCTGCCCGCTTTGATCCTGGCGAGAACATAAACCTGGTAGCAGAGCGTGGTTCCACCTACTGGTATAGATTTTGTACAATTTGGTACAAAATAAAGTAATTTTCATTGTAATTTGTTATAATTCCTATTGAAGGTAGACCGCACATTTATATTTTGCATTGTACCTACATTAAAGTAACGGTTGTAAGAAGGCAGATAAGTAGTAGTAACAATAGTGTAATAACAATAGGTAGATATTTGTGTGAATTGAGTGAATAACTTTGTCATAATAACTTGTTAAGGTTGCGTTTAGATACGGAAAAACGTCAGTTATTATTAATAATTGGTAAACTTATTCACTCAAATAAACTATATTATTTAATTACGGTAAAATTAAGTGTTTATAAATTATTGTTGCTTATTTGCGTGTATTGAAGTTGGTACTATGGCGCCGTCAGTAACTAAGACTATCGCAGCCAAGATTGAATCGGAATTAAGGTGGTTCTCATTAGTAATCACGTTAGTTGGTCGTTCGGATCGCGAAGACGCGCTATTGACGCGCGCTAAACAAGCCGACGAACGGTATGACGCGGTACTAAAATGTCACGCCGACTATTTAGCGCTTCTTGAGGACAAGGTCCCAGCGGTGGGAAAGGATGCGCAGGCGGTAGTGCGGGGTAATGTAGACCAGTGCGGTGAGATGGTGATGAGCATCATCCAGGCGGCAGCTGACATTGAGAGGTCGCGAAAGGGCGACAGTCGGGAAAAATGCAGGCTGCCGGGCTTAGGGATTATGGCGCCACTGCCTCCAGTGAATGTGCCAGAGTTTAGTGGCGAGTATGCCGATTGGCCGAGGTTTCGGGACATATTTAGTAGTGTTGTGCACTCGCGTACAGATCTCTCGCCTGCGTATAAAATGGCGCAGCTAATGGGTCGGCTCTCCGGTGAGCCTCACGACCTTTTGACTCACCTGGAAATTACGGATGCTAGTTACGAAACAGCATGGGGCCTATTAATCGACCGTTATGATAATCGGCGATTAATTATTGATGGGCTCATTGAGAAAATATTTGGGATCCCGACGGTGTCTAACGTGCATGACATAAGGTCGAAAATCCTGAATCCGGTCACGGTAGCGGTCAACACGTTAGACCGACTTAAGTTGTCGTTAGGCGATAATAGGTATATTATTGTCAACCGGGTTTTACGCAAATTGCCGAGCGAAATAGTGGCCCGGTTTGAGCAAACTCATGGAGGTGAGTCACCCGACCACCTCCCGACCTTTGATGATTTGAGGATGTTTTTGGAGGGCGAGTGCAGGCGGGCGGATTGCCACGGGGCAACCACGTCGCGACCCCCCCCGTCACCCCGACGTACTAGCGGGCCCAAACCGGTTGAGCCCCGTCGGAGGGGACAGAAATATAACGCCCTCCAATCGCAAGTGTGCCCATTCTGCGGGGAGGGGGGACACGGTCTCACCACATGCGCGGATTTTAAGGCGCAGCGGGTGCAGAGACGCAGAGGGGTGGTCAAGCAGCGCTACTTGTGCTTCCGCTGCCTTGGCACACACTTTGTGCGTGAGTGCAACAAGACCACCGCCTGTCGGACATGCGGGGGGGCTCATCATGAGCTCCTCTGCCTGGCGAAGAGTGGGGGGGTGCACGGAGCCTTGACGGGAGGTCACCCCCCCCCTCCGAGGCCAGCTTCGGGTGAACGGTCACCCCCCCATACGGGAGGGGGGTCAGCTGCGCATCCGCGGTCGCCCCCTCCTCGGGGAGGGGGGTCAGCAAGGGATCCAGAGGGCCGCCCGAGGCCGCCGTCTCCTCCGCGGGGGGGGGGTCGGCGCCAAGGCACGGGCGGGTGCCCGGAAGTAACACATGGGGAGCCGGGTTATGCGACTTACTCGTCCGTGCTGGGGGGCCCGCTGCCGCCCCCGAGTAGTCGCTTCTCCCCGCCCCTCGCAGAGTACCCGCGCTTGATGGCGCGTCCACCTCCGTTTGGAAGGATGCCGGTGGGCTACTTCCGACCGATGCGCATGTCACCGACGGATCGAGGGGTGTACTACCCGGGTTGGGACCCGTACACGGGGCTTCCCCCCCCTCCGGCCGGAGGGGAGGGAGGTGGTCCCTGCTAGCAATTATCAGTCTGTTCATCCGTGGTGCCCACCCCGCCAGTGACGGTATTGTTACCGACAGCTAGGATTACTGTCTGGGGTACGGATGGACAGCCAGTGCACGTGCGAGCACTTTTGGACTCAGGGGCACAAGGTTGTATTGTGTCTAGCCGTCTAGTGGACAGGCTGGGCCTTGCTTTAGAGCCATCACGGGATGGCGCAGTAGGTATAGGTGGCAATCGGGTGCCTCACCTCAGGGGTCAGACTACTCTCCTGCTTGACATGGGTGACTCGGCATCGGTCACACGGGTGAATGCCACTGCGATTGTTTTAGACGAAGTGGTAGGGGTCCTCCCTCAGATACGGTTACCGCCGGCGGTAAAGGGGTTGACCAATGGATTGGAGTTGGCCGATCCCCACTTTGCGATTCCCGGACGGGTGGACGTCTTGCTTGGGTCTGACGTCCTCGGGAAGCTGCTACGGAGCGGCAAACGTGAGCTACACCCAAACGGGGTGGTGGCCATGCGTACCGCAGGAGGATATGTATTATTGGGCCCAGTACGGGGACCACAGGACACAACGGATTATAGCCCCATATATTATGGCAGCGTTCTATCAGAGGTCCTGCAAAGGTTCTGGGCAACGGAAGAACCTCCCACCGCTTCTAGGATTAGCCCGCTTGACGAGGAGTGCGAGACATTTTATCAATGTCACACGGTGCGCCTCCCGTCGGGCAGATTTATGACACGGTTGCCGTTTCTGTCGACTCGACCTCCGCTGGGGAGCTCCTGGAGTCTGGCAGAGAAGCGGATGGTGGCAATGGAGAGGCGCATGAAACGGGACTCCAACTTCCGACAGAAGTATGTGGAGTTCATGCGCGAATACCTGGCCTTGGGCCACATGTCGGTGTCCAGGGTAGACTGGCGTCATGAGGAGCACTACGTTCTGCCTCATCATGCAGTCCTGAAGACACCTGACTCCAAGATCAGGGTCGTGTTTGACGGGAGCGCGGCGACATCTAGCGGAGTGTCCCTGAATCAATGTCTGCATGCTGGTCCTAAGTTGACCAGAGACATTGCAGACATTCTTACGGACTTCAGGAGACACCAGGTTGTCTTCGTTACGGACGTGAGGATGATGTTTCGCCAAACGGAGATCCATCCAGATGACCGTCGGTTCCAGCTGATATTGTGGCGAGAGAGCCCAGAAGAACCGATGGTCACATACGAGCTGAACACAAACACGTACGGATTAAAGCCCAGCCCTTATGTAGCCATGCGTACGCTACGAGAACTGGCTAATCAGGAACGGCTTCGCTTTCCTCGCGCGGCTGCAGTTATTGATAGGGACGTCTATGTCGACGACATTTGTACGGGTACAGATAGCATTGAGCAGGCGCTCATCTTAAGGGATGAATTGGTAGCGCTCATGGCCTCCGGTGGCTATGAACTCAGGAAATGGCTGTCGAACTGCCCAGAGGTGCTGGCGGGACTGCCAGCTGAGTACCAACAAGACCCGCATTTGTTTGAGGACTCGGATAATCCTCATGCGTTGGCAATTTTAGGGGTCCAGTATCGGCCAAGTCAGGATGTCTTCACGTACAACTGTGAGGCCGAGTTGCTGGCGAAGACCTGGACTAAGCGATCGGTTCTTTCAACCGTCGCCCGAACATTCGATCCAACCGGTTGGATCGCGCCGATCACGTTCATGGCAAAGTGCTTCATTCAGAAGCTTTGGTTGGCCCAACTAGGTTGGGATGATCAGCTCACGGAGGAGCTGGCTCGGGAATGGACGGCATTCGTTACCACATTGCCATATATCACGGAGATTGAGATCCCACGCAAACTGCTTCCGCAGGCAGGGGTCAAGGCCACCCTGCACGGATTTTGCGATGCGTCAGAAAAGGGGTACGCAGCCGCAGTCTACCTGAGAACAGGTGAGACCGCTGGTGCGGGAATTGTGCGCCTGGTCATGGCCAAGAGCAAGGTTGCGCCTGTTCGGACCCGCTGGACAATTCCGAAGATGGAATTGGCGGGTGCAGCCCTCCTGACGCGGCTACTGAACCATGTGGAGCAGAACTTGCGTGGTACGGTGGATCTGAGCGAGACGGTTTATGCATGGACTGACAGCCGGATCGTGTTGTGCTGGCTGCAGACTTCGGTCCACACGCTCGAGGTATTTGTGGCCAACCGAGTGTCACAAATAAATAATTCGGATACTCCTCTGGTCTGGAGACATGTTCCAGGTGAGTTTAACCCGGCTGACTGCGCATCACGCGGCTGTCCGGCGCCTGCTCTGGTTGAGCATTCCCTTTGGTGGGGGCCACAATGGTTGGAACGGCCACATGAAGAGTGGCCATTTAATGAGTGCGGACGACATTCATTGCCCCCGGACCAGGGTTTGAGGGTCAATGTGACTACAGTGGAGTCTGCCACCGTAGACCACACGCTTTTGGAACGGTATAGCTCACTGGGCAAGTTACTTAGAGTCACGGGATGGATAATGCGGTTTGTCCATAATTGTCGACGCCCTGTCGCGCAGCGAAACATGTCGCCTGTAATGGGACCTGAGGAGCAACAAAGGGCTCTTTCACTTTGGGTGAAGGTCGTGCAGGGGAACGAGTTCCAGGACGAAATCAGGGTCCTGAGGACTGGCGCGGGTCGTTTGAAGAAAGGTCTTATCCGCCTCAACCCGTTCATTGATGAGCACGGAATGCTCCGGGTGGGAGGCCGATTACGGAATGCCAACTTACCCTATGCAGCGCGACATCCTCTAATTCTCCCCAAGAAGGGAGCTTTGGTAGAGTTGTTGGTTTCGGACCGTCACACCAGGAACTCACACGCAGGCTGCAACACCCTTCTGGGCATTTTGCAGCGTGAGTTCTGGATTTTGTCGGCACGGAGAGTGATACGGAGCGTTGTGTTTCGTTGCTTGCCTTGTTACCGACTCAAGGCAGCCACAATGCAGCCACAAATGGGAGATCTCCCGCCCGACCGAGTCACGGAGGCTCGGCCGTTTGCTGGCGTAGGGACAGATTTCGCGGGGCCTTTCATGGTCAAGACATCAAGCCTTCGAAACGCGAAGTCGGTTAAGGCATATTTGTGCGTCTTCGTGTGTCTGGCGACCAAGGCAGTTCATTTGGAAATGGTAGCTGATCTCTCTACGGAGGCCTTTTTGGCAGCGTTGGATAGACTCGTTTCTCGAAGGGGTATACCGTCACTAATTCGGTCGGACTGTGGTACCAACTTCAAGGGCGCCGACCGCTGTTTAAAGGAAATTGTAGTGTTTTTGAGTCAAAATGAGCGAGAGATTGGCTCGGGCCTCGCCAGTCGGGGCATTTCGTGGTATTTCAGTCCACCTGGATGCCCCCACTGGGGTGGAATTTTTGAGGCAGTAGTTAAGTCCTCCAAGACTCATCTGTATCGGGTCATCGGCTCAACGATCCTCACCTTTGAGGAGTTGCAAACGGTATTTTGTAAAATCGAGGCGGTCTTAAACTCGCGCCCTTTGTGCCCGTTGAGCGCTGACCCGAATGACCTTGAGGCCATTACCCCAGGTCATTTCTTAATTGGCCAACCACTTAACGCCTTGCCAGAGTATCCTTATACGGATGTAAAGTTGTACCGGTTGTCACGGTATCAGATGTTGCAGCAAATGACTCAAAATTTTTGGAAGCGATGGTCGCTGGAGTATTTGCACATTCTGCAGCAACGCGTTAAGTGGACGGACAGGACGACCCCACCCTGCGTTGGAGACCTCGTACTGGTTAAGGATGCTAACCTATCACCGTTGTGTTGGCGACGGGGGCGCATCGTTAACCTGATTGCGGGCAAGGATGGGTCTCCACGGATCGCAGATGTGCAGGTGAGGGACTCGATCCTTAGACGGGCGGTTTCAACATTATCCCGACTACCGGGAGTTTGAGCGGACCGACAACGGGTCGGTCCGGGGCGGGTGGATGTTTGAAATCAAGCCTAAGAATAATTTAATTAGTTAATGTACGGAACTGATTGTATGATATCGTCATCTTGCCAAAAGACGGTAGGGAGCGCGGTCGCTGTAACGGCGCGGCCGCCGGCATCTGGCTCAGTGCCGGTTCGTGGTTACGGCTAGACGGACGCGCGTGTTTTGGTTGGGCTCAGAGAGTGAGCCTCCGCGCGATATATATTTGGACACTACGGGAAGCAACTGGGGTTGCAAGTGCGCCTTTGTTGAGGTTAGATTGTTAGCCTCGCGTGTATTTGGACATATTGTGGGACAGGAGTTTAAAGTGTGTGTGGAGTTTGGTGTGAACGAGACGCCGCTGGAGAAGCGTCGTTGGGGCAACGAGCTGGTACATCGGCAGGATCCTCGCAAGGTCACAAACACTCACATACACATATACATTAACACAAACTTGCGAGCCGAGAAGAAGTCAACTCGAAGTACAGGTTGGTGTCTAGGTTAAGTTAGATAGATTTTAGCGGGCGCGTAACGCGTACCATTTGCTCTCGTCAGGATCAGACTGTCTGTTGGCGATTCATCTATGGGCCCGTGAGCTGCCCGCTTTGATCCTGGCGAGAACAACAACCGTTTTGGGAAGGAGAGAAAGAGTAGTTCTGGGTGAAGTTTTCATGAACCTGTTTATCAAAACTAGGAGAGAGAGGGGCATGGGATTTAGGTTTAAGATATACCGTTTTACGGTAGGATTTTGGAGTATGTGCAGTTGGTCTGGAGGATGGGTATGGACTGGATTTTGGTTTTGGTGGATGACTAGAGACTTCAGCATAAGATCTTGAGACAGGGGGGAGTACCTGACTTGCTTCCGCATATGAGACAGACCTCTCAGCCATAAGAGCTTTTATGCTCTTTTGCCGACCGAATTCTGGGCAAGCTTTGTTCGTGACAAAGTGGTTACCAGAGCAAGACACACAAAAGGCAGTTTCGGAGGAAACTTGACATGCATTACCTGGGTGGTCTTTCACCACACTTAAAACATCGGGGTTTTGATCGACAGACTGTTTGTGTATGACCATACCGACAACAATTAAAACACTGGACAGTTGGGTACATATATTGTTCTACGGGAAGTGCAGAGTAGAAACAATAAACACGTTTGGGTAATGTTTGTCCATCAAAAGTTAAAATTACAGTTTGAGTAGGTTTCCATTCAGTAACATCTAAGGAGATAACCTTTCTATTCATTCTCCTAGCCTTGATAATCAAGCCACATCCAGCGGGAACCTTGATATGTTCAATTATTTCCTGTTCTGTCCATTCAATGGGAACATTTCTAACAAGCCCCAACCGTGTAACATTGAACTGAGGAACAGAATCAATAAAATTGTGTTTTACTAAAATTGGACTAAACAGAAAACCGTTGGCATCCTGGTAAGACTTAAAATCAACTGCTAGTCTGTTCCTTCCAAGCCGTTTGAGACTTCCAAGAACAATCAAAAACGCTATATTATAATCCTTCACGAAGACGACCAGACGCCAAAAACATCTGTCTGCTCTGCGCTTTGTTTGTAATGTCACACGTTTTGTTTACACCATGCGCGCCAAACATCAAACTTGCATTATTAATGATTTATACTAATTTTAAGCCTAGAAGTCAACATAAATAAAATTATTATTTTAATTGTACAGTAATATGTACAAATATACATATATTATAAGAAAAAATATGATTTTAGTTGCAAGATTGATGCACGATGTTTTCATAAAACTAAACGTAAAGAGGAACAAGAGGTATATTCTACAAACGAGTCGTATACGGTTTAACTACGGATGCTCGTCGCAGGTAACGCGTTGTGGAACGCAATATTTTCATCGGTATCGGTAGCTGAATTACGGATGGTAAATTTTACCAATGACGGCTCGTATTGTAGTAAATTAAACCATTCCGTAATATTATGGCTTTATTCATTTAAAATTTCACATGTACAATTATAAGTAATGAACTAAAGACACAAGTATTTGTGTTCGATGTCATTTGAGACATAGGTAGTAAACCAGCCAGTTCGATAGAGGTTGCATATCACCTCATTCTCCCCCAAGGATCTTCTACCTACTAACTGGATTGCTTACGAATGATTCAAAGAATACAGAAAGTCTTTCTTAGCTGTTAAACAATAGAGTATAAACTTGCACGCATAAAACTGAAGGAACTATTCGTTCCGAGCGAGACAGTGCCGTATGTGGATTGTGTCCCTTTCTTCTGTGTGTCAGATTAAAAATATTTATTTCAATGGTAATTTTTTTGACCTGTCTGTTGTAGTAATAACACCTAGTTTTAAACTTCTTTGGAATTCTATCTTTAAAATGAATTGCCATTATTACTGTATGCATATTAATGAAAATTAAAGTTATTTTACCATGCAATCACAAGACGTTTAAAACAAAAAAAAAAATGGAATTTGTAACAATTAGTAGTGATATATTATACTATATATGGCAATTACTACGTTGCTGTCTGACGTTTACTTGACATCTGTATGTTTGTAAATTTGCATTATATTTAATTTTGTGAGTTTGCGTAATATTAAAGTGCAAGCTACTGTAACCATGGTAAGAACGTGTTTTGTGGTTAATCGCAAGAGTGAAGGGTACCCCGGGTCTGGAATTTCCTTTTTTAAGTAAGTTTTGTGACTTTGTTTACAAATTGCATTTAGGGTGACTATGTTTTCATTGTAAAAGTGGATGTTCTTCTCTTTATTCTTCTTATTTATTATTGAAGTGAAAACTTCTTTAGCGGCGTTGTGCACTTTTTTTGTAATGGGTCAAAAATGTTAAACTCGCGTCAGGACACGTGACCTGATCGAAAATTCGTAAGGCGGACGGAGAGTCTAAGAGATAAACTTTTTAATGTAATATAAATTGTCATGTTTGTGTACGACAGCGCAATAAATAAATATTGTATTCTACCACATAAATGATAGTACTTTTATACTGATAATTAAAGCAATTCGTGCAAAATTATTCCCTAAACATTCCAAAATATCAAAAATTCACAACGTTAATATTCAAGTTTTCACTTCTACCGGCACTCCCGGAGTGCAACCCGTCGTTTTTTTTCTTTCTTCTCATTATTTATTATTTTTTGTTATTTTAAGTTTTCCTATAAATGATGATCGATACCGGTGGCTCAGTGTTCTACACAGAAAAAGGTCAGAAACGGTTCCAAAATTTGTAGCCGCCATTTCAAGCCCGAAGAAATATTGCATTTCGAAACAAGATCAAATGATGCAATTCCATCCATTTTCCCTAAAGTAGGTTTTAAATCTTTACAAATGACATGAAGATCACCGTTTCGAAATAGAATATGAGCGTAGCAAGATGAATTTTCATTTTGAATCTATCTTAACCATAAATAGGTACTAAAATATTGTTCTCATCAATCTATTATTATTTTAGATTCCTGTTAAAGCGAAACAAATAAATGTTTTAAGTACTATAATATTGAAACCCACTAAAGAAAAGAATATACAACCTGTACTGGGCACATTCAAAGATCTGGTAAGTGAAAGTTATGAAAGGAGTCAAATTAATAAGCATAAAAGTCGACATTTTAGTTGATTTATTTACTTTTGCTTAGCAAATTGATGGCAAAAATATTTTATATCATTTTGGCCAAAAACTCAGCTACGCAAACTTGCTTACAAGTGTAGTTTATTATATTAATAATTACTTATAACTTAATTACTTAACTCTTATCCACTGCAGTTAGTTAATGTCGACAAATAATAATAATAATTCATAATGTAAAGATTATTTCCATACTTTTAACTAATAATTGTGTAATACATTTTTTAGGGTTGTGTGTCAAGCCAATCTTGTAACAAACCTGCAGCTGCAACATATGAGGAACTAGAAAATATAGAACCAACCCAATAATAATAACCTTATAATTGTCATTCGATCTGCCCCCTTTATATTTAGAATTATGTTTGTTAATAATATTGATTTCTAACCTTAAATAGCACATGTGGTGTTAGCCTGTAATTAATTGTTACACTTATAAATGTAATATGACTGTTTCATACAAATGTATAGTGTAAACAATTGTAGGTTAACCTAAATAAATATATACATAAATAAATTATATCTCTTCTGTTATTCTATGTATTTATAATCATCGTTTTTCATGAAGGGTTTTTGTAGTTTTAATTATATATAAACACTAGTACTAACGCGGGGCTTTGCTCCCGTGGATTCTATCACGGTAAAAACATAACTCTCCTTTTTAGCAGTCGCGTAAAAAGTAGCCTATAACCTTCCTCAAGCTTCAAGCTACTTCCATACCAAATTGCATCCAAATCCACCCAGTACTTTCGAAGATTAGCGCGTTCAAGCAAACAAACAAACAAACTTCCGCTGTATAATATTAGTATAGATTGCACCATTTTCAATTTCAATTCATTTTATTTTTAGTCTACTGGTTCTGACCGTACAAGTGTCGAATAAATGTAGATTACCAATTAATGCACGTTTATTTGGACGTCTATACCACTGCCTATCAAGGCCAAGCCTTCGAAGAATTGCCAGCTAGTAATTCTGTTATTAATTCTGTATCTGCAATAATTGTATTTGTATCACGGGTCTTAACCACTTTGAAAGTTTATAATTCAACGCAATAAAGTCTGCTTAACAAAACCAATTTTGCATTTAGCCCGCATAAGGAATGGTTTATTATAGAAATTAGCGCGCTCAATTTAAGTTCCTCAGATATATATTGAGAACTAGCTTTTCGCCCATGTGGAATTCTGTTATATCGCGCTACCGAGCAACTATTCAAAAATCTGAGATAGAAAGAACCCTATATAGATCCCAGGGTTTTAAACTATCTCCATGCCAAATTTTTTCGAAAGCGGCTCTGTGGTTTAACCGTGAAAGCGTAACAGACCGACACAGACCTTTGTATTTATAATAGAACTAGTACTCACGCGGGGCTTCGCTCCCGTAGATTCTATCACGGTAAAAACATAACTCTCCTTTTTTGCAGTCGCGTAAAGAGTAGCCTATAACCTTCCTCAAGCTTCAAGCTACTTCCATACCAAATTGCATACAAATCTACCCAGTACTTTCGAAGATTAGCGCGTTCAAGCAAACAAACAAACTTTTCCGCTTTATAATATTAAGTATAGATTTATTTCTTTCTTTCTATTTAATAGGTTGTTAAGAAAAAAAAACCGGCCAAGTACGAGTCGGACTCACGCATGAGGGGTATTTTTATAGGTAGGTAATGAATGGTACGGAACCATTACCTATAAAAAGCGCCAAAAAATCACAACTGTTATATGGGAGTCTCCCTTGAATATTTATTTTAATTAATTTTTAGTATTTTTTGTTATAGCGGTAACAGAAATACATAATTTGTAAGGTTAATAATAAGTGTCTTAAAAAAACCTGCAAATATTGCATTAAATAAAATTGTCCTTACGTTTATCACGAATTGATATACACACTACTAGAAAGAGATAGCTAGGTCCTTCGAGGGTATACTCTTCGGAACGGATTTGAGCTTCGCGTCCGCATTCCAGTTTAGGTACAAGTTCCTTGTTCTCCCCCCATTAAGAAGTGACTTAGTCTTGAAGATAAGACGGAGGGTGTCGCTCTCTTGCTGAACGGCGAGGTGCAGAACCTTGTACGTTAGTAGGATCTAGAGTAATACTAACTGGTTGGTTCGTCGGAATACTAGTTGGTTCATCATTTAATTGAAATTCTGGTTCATCCGACTCAGCAGAAAGCCAGCTGGAGTCAGATCCTGTTTCGCGATCTTCAGCGTCAGAATATAAAGTATTTCCCAACGGCGCTAAGTGACGATTCGAAACTACCATCTCGCGGCCATTTTGACATCTTATGTGGGAGTGTAGAGGGTTGGTCTCGACTAGTTCTACTTCCTCGACAATTGGGTCATACTTACTTTTTCTAACATTATTTTTCAACAGTGCTCTCTCTGCCTCCGTAAGCCACGTCGGCATTGAATGTCCATTTGAAGATCTGCGGGGATGGGTGAACATTCGTTCGTGAGGTGTACATCCAGTTGCTGTGCACAATAAAGATCGTATGGAGTGTAGTGACTGTTCGAGGACAGTTTCCCAGCGGTTAATCGGCAAATTCATTGACTTTAGCGAGAGTTGTATAGTTTTCCAAATAATGCCATTGTATCGCTCAGTTTGGCCATTACCTTGGGGGTTATATGGCGTGGTATAGCTAGTAGCTACGCCAATTCCGTGCAGAAAATTTTTCAGATCAGCTGATACAAATGCGGTTCCTCTATCAGAATGTACGTAGGTTGGTGTACCAAATATTGCAAATAATTGTTTTAGCTTTTTCTTAACAGTTTCGGAACTTAGGTCAGAACAGGGAAACGCAAAGGGAAATCTGGAGTACTCATCTATAATAGTAAGCATGTAACGGTTTCCAGTTACACTTGGCAGTGGACCCTTGAAGTCTATTCCAATCCTTTCAAATGGAGCAGTCGCCTTGATCAATGTGCCCTTTGTTCTAAGAAATCTAGGTTTAATTTCAGCACAGACAGTGCATGATCCCGTAATTCGCCTGACATCATCGACTGAGTATGGTAAATTTTTAGCTCTTACACAGTGAACCATTCGAGTTATACCGGGATGGCACAAATTCTTATGTAATTCAAAAAGATTGTTGGTGATTGATTGAGTTGATGCTGTTATATTTGCACGTGAGAGGGCATCAGCTACTATGTTGTCCTTGCCTAGACGATATATAATATCAAATCTATAATTAGAAAGTTCCAGGCGCCATCGTTGAATCTTATCATTTTTAATTTTAGAGTTGTGTTTCTGATCAAACATAAAAGATACTGATTTCTGATCAGTTATCAGTTGAAATGTTTTACCCATTAGAAATTGCCGCCATTTCTTTATACTTTCTACAATAGCTGCAGCTTCCTTCTCTATTGCTGAATGATTACGTTCATGAGTGCTTAGGGTTCTGGAGAAAAACGCTACTGGTCTCCCTTCTTGGGTAAGAGCAGCAGCTATGGCGTGATCAGATGCGTCTGTTTCTACAGTGAGTTGTATTTTAGGGTCAATAACATTGATAGCTGACTTTGCTATTTCTGCCTTTAGCGATTGAAATGCTTGTATAGCTTCGGGAATCAATGGAAATTTATCTGATTTTGCAAGCAATCTTATTTTGTCTGAAAATTTTGGGATCCATTTCGAATAGTGTGCGAAAACACCCATGGTCCTTCGAAGAGAGGCCCGGTCATTAGGTATCGGCATATCCAAAAGAGGTTGGAGACGCCCAGGATCTGGCTTGATTATGTTGTTGCAGATATTATGACCTAGCAAATTTATCTCTGTTTTCGAAAATTCGCTTTTCTGTAAGTTCAAAGTAAGATTATAGCGAGTAGCAACTTTTTGAAAAGAGCTTAATTTTGTGTCATGGTCATTTTGATCATAACCACATATTGTAATGTCATCTAGATAGGTATACACGCCTTGTAAACGTTCTTTCTGTATGATGGAATTAATAGCTCGTTGAAAAGCTGCAACGCCATTTGTGACACCGAATGGTATACGTCGAAATTGATATAGATTTCCGCATGCTTCAAAGGCTGTATATGGTTTTTCACCTTCTAAAATTGGAATTTGATGGTAAGCGCTACTTAAATCAATTTTGCTAAAGACTTTATGCTTGGCTACTTTAGAAATGAGTTCATCCAATAATGGCAGAGGATAAGCATCTAGTTCGGTGTATCTGTTTATTGTTTGAGAATAGTCAATAACCATTCTTTTTTTGTGATGTTCACTAGATGTAACAAGAACTTGGGCTCTCCACGGTGAAAGACTCGGTTCAATAATTTTATCATGAAGAAGTTTTTGTATTTCAGCTTCGATAAACTGAGAATCTAAATCAGAGTGTCGTCTGGACTTAATAGCGATTGGTTTCTTAAAAGGTAATAAATTTGTAAATAAGCTTACTGGTTCGATGTTAGCTTCTGACAGAGCACATAGCTTGAGTGTTGGTTTGGATCCACCGAATTGCATTTCTAAGGCTTTGTGGTTCCGCAAGATATCGTGTCCGAGTATGATATCTGAACAAAGTCCATCCATAATCATGAGAGTGGCGTTGATAGTTTGGTTTTGTAAAGTAATTCTCAAAGGTCATGATCCATTCACATGCATACATAAGTTAGACGTTGCCATTGTAATCCTTTGCTTGCATGGAGTGATATTCAGATTATACAGACTAACAAGACGCTGATCAATAAAACTTGCTGTGCTGCCAGTGTCAATTAGTGCTCTTGCTGTAAGCTTTCCGTTTATGAGAACTGGTGTGGTGGCTCTGTTTAGTTCTGTTGCCGACAATATACAAGAAAGAGTATGTGTTGATGTGGCCATAGCGTGTTTGGCATGATCTTCGTCTTGTGTTTCGCTTGCTGCTACTCGGGGGCTTTTGCTAAGACAGACTTTAGAGTAGTGTCCCTTTTTTCCACAATTTGTGCAAATAGTGTAAGAAGCTGGGCACTCGGAGCGCTGTTGATGACGCTGATTTCCGCAGTAATAACATATTTCATATTTTCTTAGTTTTCTTGCAGCAGCGGTAGTGTTATCGTTAGTGGTGTAATTTACAACTGGCGTTAGCTCTTGTCGGTAATTATCATTTTGAATTTGAGCCATTTCTAAAGACCGTGCTTGTTCATATGCTTTAGCTAAAGTAAGTGTGCTGTTTTCTAAAAGCCGTTGACGTATTCCCGGTGACAATAGCCCTGCGATAAAGGCGTCTCGAACATATTCGCTCTCATTTTGCTCAGCGGTAACTGATTTAAAATTACAATTCTTCGAATACAACTTAAGCGTTTGAATATACTGATCAATCGACTCTCCCGGTTGCTGTTGTCGCTTGGCTAAACGATATCGTGAGTACACTTCGTTTACCGGTTTTATGAATAGCTCATCTAGTTTCTTAATCGCTATGTCATATTCTTTCGATTCACTAATGCAAGTGTAAAGGAGCGGCGATAAGTGGTTAACTAGCAGCTGGTACTTGCAATCTGTACTTACTGAAGTTCCTTTTGATTCTATAGCATGTAGAAAATTGTTGAATGTTTGTTTCCAGTGGATCCATATTGATGATTGGTCTGAGCTTATTGTTGGATCCGCTTCGAACCTTTCGGTATATTATAGGAACCGGGCAATGCCCGGTTCCTATAATAATAATAATATGCCCGGCGGGCATTAAATACCTAGTAAAGATACGGTCGTCATAACATTTGATTGGTGCGGTCGCCCTACAAAAACACTAACGCCATCTATTAAAACTAGTATGAACTACGATGCCAATCGGCGTGAACTTCCCAAAAATTTTTTCGCATAATTTCATTTGCCAAATTATTACTTAGCAAAAAATCTATTCACAAAAAAGTGTAACGCAAACCTAATGTTTGGGAAATGAACGTTTAAACTATAACTTGTTTACCAACTAATACTTTTAACATTTTTTATTTAGTCAAATATTTACGTTGGAATAACAGTTTTTACGCAAAATCAAGTCAGCCAAATATTTAGTACCGTCAGTTTTCAATTTACCCTAAATAAGTAATTATCCTAATCTAAATAGTTCAGTTCCGGGTAACCTACTAAAAGCAATCTCTTTTTCTATTAATTTGAGCAGATATTTGCCGCCAACTGTCTTCCCGCTGATTTTTGTTTAAATATTTTGGATCTTTGGGGTCCCAAAGCGCATTGTACGTGCTGTACAGTTGTATTAAGCGAATGGACTCCTCCTGACTGCCCATGATATCAAAATTACAGAAGACAAACACGGCAAGAGACAAAACTTGAAGTAGCTTCGCGCGCGAGCCAAAACATAACCGTCCCCCCCACCACCGCACAGCGCTCACTGAGCAGTGTTGTTATCGTAAAAATTTGAGTTGCCGTATGTCACAGTCTGATTTGCCGTATTTTAAGAGAAAAAATACTGAATTGCCGTATTGAATTATTTATTTTAAAAAATGTCTATTCCTCATTTGTTTTTTCTCCATAAAGATTTCTTAAAGTCTCTATCACTTCAGATTCTTGTTTATCTAGTGCATACTTGTCCTTACTTTTCATTTTGTCGCACATGGCACGTGACACTTTAAACTTCGTACAGTTTCCTTGATTTTGAATCAGTTGCCTTGCTAATAGAGTCTTATTTACAGTCGAAGCTATTAATTTATTTCGCATTTTGGTCTTCATGTTGTTAACTTGACTGAATATCCTTTCACAGTCTGCGTTACTATGTGAAAGGCATAGAACATCTAGAGCAAACTTTGCTAGAGTTTTGCAGTCTGTCAGGAAAAAAACGTTTCGTTTCACCAATAGCCAATTGCCGTATTTTGTGATACGGCAATGAGAAGGCTGCCGTATGCCGTATAATCTGAAAAAAAAATCTTTGATTACCGTATAATACGGCAATTGCCGTATCAATAACAACACTGTCACTGAGGCACCTTTGAGCGCGTCAAGTTTACCGACAACAGATGGCTCGGGGCCGAACCGTGCTCGGTCGAGCAAACGCGCGCCCGAGGCAGGCCGAGGCACGTCCACACCAGCCGAGGCATTTGGCTCGCGAGGCTGCCGCGCGAGCCTGTGCGCTAGGTGGGTACGCGGCTATTAAAAAACGTAGTTTTAAACATTAACATTTAAATACCTATTGTCCTGCTAGATTGGTCAAATCATAAACTGTGCGACGTATGGCGACAGGTCTGTGGCTTTATACAAAGCCCTAGCAACCTGTGGCGCCTTCTGAGGAAGATCTGACTTGAGGTTTTCAGTCTGGGGACCATCGCCATCCACACAACGTGGAGTGGCTTCTTGGTGATATTTAATTGAATTTACCGGTAGTACCTACATTTGATGTTACTTTCGGACTGAATGTGATTACTGAGCCATTATCACAATGACAATTTGTTTCATTATTTATTCCTGCTGAGTGACCATTTCTCCTTCTTTTATTGCAATATTTGCATATTTTGCGTGGAGCTCGAGCCCTTTTTCGCTCCGATGAACGAGTCTGTGTCCATACTGGATTCATATTATGCCCAACCGAGGGGACTGTGTCCCCCGGATCAGGCCTGGTCTATTGTGGCCAGTTGGCCACTGGCCAGAAATATATATAGAAAAAAACTTACCCTAAATATGACGAATTTTAACTAAACAACAATTAAACTAACTAATATAATGAATATTTACATATTATATCTACACAACTTATCTCCAATCGCAAACATTTTTTATTATTTTAATGAATAATCACGCCCGTCAAATTCGGAGATTCCCGCGCTTTTTTTCCAAAGGCCCGTTTTGACATTTGTCATCGCGATGTAACTAGTGAAGTAACCATATGACTCGGTACTCGATACTCACGATAAATCGGTTCAAGTTTGTATTAGTATTGCATCGATTTGATAATGTATTCTAAAGTGCATTGGATTAAAGTTCTGATTAGAAAATTTAACTTAAACTTTAACATTGTAGGTATTTTGAAATTATACAATGGTACAAAAGGTCAATTTGTCTTTAATTTAATATTTTTTGTTACAATAACATTCATTCAATCATTTTCTTCGGATGATGAGCCAAAATCGTGAGTTGAGCTTTCGTCACCTGTAAATATAATTATTTCATTTGCAATTCTATTATCAATATTGACGTCTCTGTCAAAATCTTCCTTTATTATTTTTGTTTTTTCTACCACTTTTGTCCAGTCTTCTTTAGTAATTTTGGCACAAGCTTCTTTCAGCAACGTTATCATTTTCTTAGTGGAGAATGGCGGCTTTGTATTGTGGCGAGCTGCGTATCCTTTGACTTGAGCCCAGATCAACTCAATAGCATTGTACTGACAATGGTACGGCGGCGTTCTTATTACTTTGTGTCCATGCTGCAGTGCCAATTCATCAATTTTATATTTTAGTTTCGCAGCTTTATTTTCTTTTACCAGTTCCAGCAATTCAACTTTCAACAATTTCATGTCAGCTTCAACGCCTTGTCTTTGTAGCCATGCCACTAAATCAGCCTTTTTGTTTGCTTGAGTAGGTGCTTTATCTATTTGAACTGAATGGTAAGATGCATTGACCATAATGATTATGCACTGTTCAGGGAGGTTTGTTAACAAGTTAGTAAACCACTCTGTGAATTTATTTGCGTCGTTTTCTTCGTGATATTCTTTTGTACTTTTAGACTCGAATGCAAGTAAGGCATCATTCACAAAACCTCCCCCGGCTGATCCGGCGTGGCAGATTATTAGGCGTCCACCTTTTCCCATTGGCACTTTTGAGCAAGATGCCTTGGTATCGTCCGTCCATGACTGCGACACGGTATGATTCGAGTTCAGCCAATAGCCAATTCTCATCGATAAATATGACTTTGTCCCAATTTGTGATTTTGTTCAACGCCCTCAAAAATGATACTCTGTGCAAAATTAAATCATATCGTTCCATCATAATTTTCCACTTGTCGGTTTTCTTGTATTTGAAACCAATTTGCTTCATAATTGTTATTCGAGACGTGGAACTGCCACTAAATAGGCCACACTCTCGTAGTGATATCAGCAATTTACTCACAGTTGGGTATTCATTTCTTGTGTAATAATAATAATATATCCTTTCTTTCAGGCAACTAGGCCCATAAAAAACAATAAACAAATACAAAATCTTATAACTAAACTAATACATAACAAATTTAAAACACTAAAAACAAAAACTAGTTACCACGAATAGACGGCGGCGTCGTGTTGCGCTGCGATGTGTCAGGTAATCTTCCGCGAAATCGTCGATACACGACACCTTTCGGCCATAATTCCTGCTTGAGAAATGTCTCTAACAGATGAGTTGGAACCCGCATCACAAACGATTTAAAATTCATTTCATGACGCGACTTCAACTCCTCGACCCTCAAAGTCCAGTTGGTCTTAGCTCGCCGTACTCCATGATCTCCTCATCCTTCGTAGCGTAGTGCAGCCTGGCAATAAGCATACACTTGGTTTCGAATAGCGTCTGCGTCAAATGTGTCAATACGTGTTACAGGCTTGTTTTTCTTCCTCTGTTTAGGTGTACGTAATACATTTTCTTCAGTACCGGAAGGCCCATACTTTTCCTTCAAGATGGTTCGAATAGTTTTTTGCAGATTCCAAGTGCTTCTGCGACGCGATCTTGCACTTGCGTTACGGGCAATAAAGGTTCACTGTTAACTGATTCGCGTTCGAAGTATTCGGTTAACTTCACAACTAATTCGCGTGACTGGCTGTTGATTGTACGTCCTCTTTTCGACATGTTGAAACAGTTCGTACGATATAACAACAAACACCAAAATCGAGTCCGTCGGTACATCGTCTCAAATCACTATTTTTAATTCAATGTCCAAAATAGAATAGCCAAGGTCAACGTGATAGTAAACAGAAATAGTCCAAAAGCAAAGCCGAGTCGAGAAAAAAGTATTAAACATAAACGAGCGCACAGTCAACTTCACAAGATGGCGAACGAAAGACCACGAAAGACTGCGCAGTACACGCGTGGACACTAAGTCACGTGCCGCTTGGTCAGAGACAAGCCATTCTATAGAAACCAGTGTCGCGACTTCAAAATTTTATTTACGATCACTACACAATATTTAATTACTATTAAAATCGAATGAAGTTGGTGAAATTCCATAATTAATTGGTTACAACACTAATATTAAAAAAAAACCGATAACGTAACTGTTTTTGAGACGTTTCGTAATAATTAGAAATTGCATGCTACTATAAAGTAAGCGCAAAAAGAATACTCGCAATATATTCCATCATATTATTTAACGCGCCAAATAAATTTATGTATTTTTTTAAAACACTTAATGTAATTAATTATTACTTTATTGTTTCTTTCAGTTTCGTTTCAAGTTACATTCTAGTGTCTCTTATTTTTTGAGGACTTTAGCAAAGGTGAGACGGTACTTCACAAGTTCACACCCGAATAGATGCTCAATCTCTATCAAGCCCAGGTTCGGTCGTGTATAGAGTACTGCTCTCATCTTTGGGATGGATCTGCCAAGTACCAACTGGACGCACTTGAGTCTATTGAGAAACGGGCCAAAAGACTCATTGGCAACGATGCACTGGTCGAATCAAAGCTCCAGAGCCTTGAACATCGACGACGAGTTGCTAGTCTATCGGTTTTCTATCGGTTACATTTCGGGGAGTGTGCGATGGAATTACACATAATGATGTGCCAACTCGGAATAAACACAACTCGAGTTAACTCGAGTTGAAATTCACGTAACTCGAGTTAACTGGGTGAAATGAAATTGAGTAAATTATTTGATTTCGTAACAATATTTAAAAAATTAAATAGATTCAGCATAAATATGTATGGGACCATTATAATTAACGTAGGTAGAATATAAATAAAAAAGAAATGTATTTATTTATCATTTATTTATGTTTTATGTATTTAGGATTAAATTTCCGTAACATAAATAAAGTAAGTATTTCTATTAATTAACAACGAAACTATGTTTGTATGAATCTGAACACTGTTTGCACTTAGCATGTCCATTCACTGGCGATTCAAATACATCCCAAACAACAGATTTCCTTTTAGGTCCCGGCATTTTTTCTATACAGTACCTAATAATTCGAAAAACTAACAACAATAACAACCGGCACTCCAAAATAACCTCAAATCTGCAACGATGCAATGTTGTGTTGTTGTGACGATGACATAATTGACATTTGTAGCGAATTAAATGAATGAATATAGTCATAAATGATCGGCAAACTTCGCGCCATCTCAGTGTCTGTCATTCGGCTGACGCGCTAGAGTGGGAGTATTCAAATCGAGTTAAAGAGAATTCTACTCGAGTTGACTCGATCTAAGCCTAACTCGAGTTAACTCGAGTTAGTAAATCGAGTTGACACATCACTAATTACACAATCTAATTCCGCCAAGCCCGTTCCATCTTCGGACTTAATAGACAAACGGCGATGCGCCATCGTCACATGGTGGACATCCCACCTATAGTTACGCACTGAACGTTTTGGGAATACCTTCATTATGCGTACGGCTAAAGAGTGGAATTCCCTGCCGGAGTCTGTGTTTCCCGATAGCTATAACTAGAGCATGGATACCGGTTTTCGTTAAATTAAAAAATCGGAATATCGGACCATAAATCCGATATTGAAAAAAGCGATATTGGATTTCAAATATCGGTTTTTCGATATTTTATATAAAACAAAAAACCAGACGCAATAGAAAAAGAGAAAAAGAAAAGAAAAAATATTTATTGCCAACAGACAAACGACATGCTAACAATATTAAAAACTTATTTAGTTCCTTAGACTAGAGTTAGTAATTGGTACTTATAATTATGTTAGTAATTAAGGACAAAGAGTTAGATATTGACAATTTACGAAGAAAAAAGGACACAACAAAAAACAAGGCAAATGCACGTCGTGGTCGTGGCAACAAGGCTCCCACTCAGCATAATGCTATGCCATGGGCATGCCCATAGCACGGCGCTGGTTTTCAGTGGTTGCCTTATAAATATGTATGACGTACGGAAATCAAGCCTGGCATAAAATATTAGTTAAATAATTGATACAATACTATAAAATAAGTACAGTAAAATAAATAAATAGCGTAATATAAAATAAATAGTGACACAGAAGTCCAAGTAAATAGTGACATCAAAGAAAAATTGTTTGTTTGCTTGAACGTGCTGATCTTCGAAAGTACTGGATGGATTTGGATGCAATTTGGTATGGAAGTAGCTTGAAGCTTGAGGAAGGTTATAGGCTACTTTTTACGCGACTACAAAAAAGGAGAGTTATGTTTTTACCGTGATAGAATCCACGGGAGTGAAGCCCCGCGTGAGTACTAGTCTATACTTATAATAAATCTGTAGAGAGGTCAATTCTGTACATGAAATATATTTCCAAAATAACTATCAGGGGGTGATTAGGGATCGATACTGATGCCAAAAATGCTATCAGTAAAATTTTTGTCTGTCTGTCTGTCTGTCTGTCTGTATAACCGTTATAGAAACAAAAACTACTCGACGGATTTTAACGAAACTTGGTACAATTATTTCTCATACTCCTGAGCTGGTTATAGTATACTTTTCATCACGCTACAATCAATAGGAGCAGAGCAGTGAAGGGAGATGTTGGGAAAACGGGAGAAGTTACTCCATTTTTTAAGCTTCCGTCGCGTGTGCTACCTTAGTGGTTAAAGCTACACAGAAATCATTTATGACGGAAATGTTCTCCTTAAAATTATATAAATAATATCCCACGACAGCATATGTCTATCTTTTATGGTTGACTCACAATAACACGTGTAACTCCCGATAGCTTAGCAGTTCGAAGCTTTCTGATTATAATATTTGTCTACTCTTACGTTTATAACACTCTCAGTCACCCCTAATTGAAAAAGTTAACATTATTAACTATTCCATAAAAAAGAATCATATAAATCGGTATAGAAACACCAAAGTTATACATGAAATACGCTAATAATAAGCCATCGTGCGTGAATACTGAATCATGCTATAAAGATTATTTTTGAGAATCGGTCGCCGCGCTCGACGCGTCTCGATTGGCCAAGTGCGAGCCAGACTCGCCCATGAAGGGTTCCTAAAAACCTTAAAATTTTCTAGAAACCAGCTTATTTACATTTTTACAACTACGCTAGATAACTTTGTTTTTCATAGTGTTTGTATGAATTACAAAGTTATATTTGCGGTTTTAGAAAATATGCTATATCTCAAAACTGCTTACCCGATTTCGTTCAAACCAATTTTGGTTGAAAGTTTACATTAAGATGTACAGACATATTTTATTTTTTATTTTTCACTCCATTATTATAGAAGTTAGAGGGAGGGGGGACATTTTACCACTTTGGAAGCTTATATCTTCTAAACGATTGACTTTATGAAAAAGTGGTTTTAGAAACCCTTATATCATTTTTAAAGACCTGTCTATAAGTACCACACACGCATAGGTTTCATGAAAAAAAAAATATTTTCAGTTTTAGTTCCATGTATGGGGATCCCCCTTTATTTTAAATATTTTTTTTTTTTCTTAAAATTGGAAAGCGGTTCATAGAATACATCTACCTACTAAGATTCACATGTATAGTCGTAGTAGTTTCGGAATAAAATGGCTGTGACATACGGACGGACGGACAGACAGACAGACAGACAGACAGACAGACGGACAGACATATCGAAACTATAAGGGTTCCGTGTTTTGCCATTCGGCTACGGAACCCTAAAAAGGCGGGGCGTCCGAGCGCGAGTTTCGCGGTTGAGTAGTGACCAGCCTTAGTGTACTGAACTACGAGAAGCCCTACCTAAAAAAAAAAGTGCGAGCTTCATACAATTATTGCCTGTTGATCCGAATAGACGTTCAGAGCGTTCGACCTTATTGACAGACAATACTTAATTGATATTAACAAACCGTGCTTATCAGCGTGACTTTTAGTCGTTGATAATTTATTTTTAGATTCCTTTTGTTGTTATTTTATTAAATAGGTATTAGTTATTTTAGGATACCGATAGGTAAGTTTTGGCTAATTTACGTTCACTTTTTTTATATTAGTTTTATTTTCACCCAGTTGCAACAAAATATAATCGAGGCTCAAATTTTAACAGGTTGCGGTGCAGGAGAAACCGTCTTTATTCCCAGAATTCCCATAATACCAAACAATTTTCCATTCGAATTTAAAAGAACGCAATTCCCAGTATCGGTGTGTTATGCAATGACAATTAATAAGGTTCAAGGGCAGACTTTTCGTGTTGCTGGAGTAGATCTCGGTGTCAGTTGTTTCTCGCATGGTCAGTTGTACGTCGCTTTTTCCCGGGTTAGCAGTTCTAGAAATCTTTATGTTCACGTGCCGGACGGGTCAACTTTCAACATAGTTTATCCGGAAGCTTTGCGCTGAAGTATTTTCGTTCTATAGGTTACTTAAGCCTCATGTGAATGTGATCTAAACAATATTACCAATACATTAACTTAATAACACACAAGGAGTTACACGCTGACGGAGTCACGGGCACAGCTATTAACAATAATATTGTGCGGTTCCGCATTGCGATATTTTTCAACAGTATTATAGATTGACATATTATATTTCCCTACTAAATTACGAAAGTTAATTTGTCTGTTACATCAAAATCACTGAACCGTGAGGAAGGACATAGGCTACTTTTTTTACGAAAAAACGACGGAAACGCGGACGAAGTCGCGGGCAACAGCTATCTATACTAATAATATAAGGCTGAACAGTTTGTTTGTTTGGTTGAACGCGATAATCTCAGGAACTACTGGTTCGAATTGAAAAAATATTATATATCATTACGTTAAGGCCAATAGGAGCGGAGCGCCAATGAAGAATGCTTCAATATCGGGATTAAATTTAACGTTAGCCCAAAGTAACTATTCCACGCGGACGAAGTCGCGGGCAAAAGCTAGTTATTTATAAAATTTTTGTTCATCAAGCTTTTGATTTTCTAAAAGATACTTTTTTAAATGTAATTTAAACATATGTTTTGTTTTCAGCGATCTTATGGGAGGCGGTAAATCATTCCAGCAGTGGGTGGCAGCATATTTGAAACATCCCCTGAATACTGTGTTTCTACGTCGAAGCAACGAGAGCGGTTTGGACGTGGAACGAGCGGAATATTCATAGTGCTCATGTCTCCATTTGAGCTTTTTAAACAAGTAATCCGGATTGTGGGATTGCATGACACCGAACATTAAGACTGCTAAGTGTAGTTTCCGCCGTGCAGCCATTTTAAGAATCATATTCTTGTTTAAATATGGTGTGGTATGGTGGACAGTTGTGTTCCACTATTTAAAAAACTAAAAATCTTACCTCTTCCAGCACTGTATATTTTTGAAATTTGTGTTTTTGTACACCATAATAGACAAGAGTTTGACTTGCATAATGATGTTGTATCCAGACCTAGTCGAAAAGTACATATGCTTAATGTTCCTAGGCGTAGAATTAAACTGTATTCAAATAATGCATACTGCATGCAAACTGCATGTCCATTACTGTTTATAACAAACTAGTATTTGCGTGTTGCGCGAAGTGCAAGCACCTCGCGTGATTGTGAAAAAAAAAAAAAAATTGGGGGGAGGGGGGGGGGGGTGACGGGGGGGGTTCGCACAATTATTTCGACTAAAGCATTGCCTCTCTAAATGAATCTGAACAAAAAAAATTCCAATTTTAAATAATTATAATATTTATAATTATAATATAATAATTATAATTTCCGAGATCCACCTAAAGGGGATGAGAAGGGGGCCAAGGGGGCGACTTTCAGAAATGGTTTTTACTTTACCAAGCCTCCTCTATAAGAATCCGTAAAAAAAATATGCGGGTCTCGTAGTTTCCGAGATACGATAGGGAGGGGGGAAAAGGGGAGGTTTGGCACTTTTCCCGTAGGTTTGAGAGTTAGTTGTTTACGAATCTGTCAAAATTTACTCACCTCCCCATCCACCATCTGGGAGAACAATTATGTCAATGAGTCAGTGAGTGGTAATTTAGCTTTATATAGTATAACTAGTATTTGCGTGTTGCGCGAGGTGCAAGCACCTCGCGTGCTTGTGAAAAAAAAAAAAAGGGGGGGGTGAGATGGGGGCGGTTTAGTATTTGCGTGTTGCGCGAGGTGCAAGCACCTCGCGTGCTTGTTAAAAAAAAAAAGAGGGGGGGGGGGTTGCAGAAGTATTTTGACTAAAGCATTGCCCCTCTAAATGAATCTGAAAAAAAAAATGTTCCAAGTCTCTTAATTTCCGAGATCTGCCTAAAGGGGGTGAAGGGGGGGGGGGGCGACTGAAAAATGGTTTTTACTTTACCGAGCCTCCTCTATACGAATCCGTAAAAAAAAATACGGGTCTCGTAGTTTCCGAGATATGATAGGGAGGGGGGAGAAGGGAGGGGAAAGGGGAGGTTTGGCACTTTTCCCGTAGGTTTGAGAGTTACTTGTTTACGAATCTATCAAAATATACCCACCTCCCCATCCACCATCTGGGAGAACAATTATGTCAATGAGTGAGTGAGTGAGTGAGTGGTAATCGAGCTTTATATAATATAACTAGTATTTGCGTGTTGCGCGAGGTGCAAGCACCTCGCGTGCTTGTGAAAAAAACTAAAGCATTGCCCCTCTAAATCAAGTATTTGCGTGTTGCGCGAGGTGCAAGCACCTCGCGTGCTTGTGAAAAAAAAAAAAAAAAAAGAGGGGGGGTGATGGGGGGGGGGGGGGGTTGCACAAGTATTTCGACTAAAGCATTGCCCCTCTAAATGAATCTGAAAAAAAAAAATGTTCCAAGTCTCTTAGATTCCGAGATCCGCCTAAAGGGGGGAGAAGGGGGGCGGGAGGGGGGGACTTTGAAAAATGGTTTTTACTTTACCGAGCCTCCTCTATACGAATCCGTAAAAAGAAAAAAATACGGGTCTCGTAGTTTCCGAGATACGATAGGGGGGGGGTGTGAAGGGGGGGGGAAAAGGGGAGGTTTGGCACTTTTCCCGTAGGTTTGAGAGTTACTTGTTTACGAATCTGTCAAAATATACCCACCTCCCCATCCACCATCTGGGAGAACAATTATGTCAATGAGTGAGTGAGTCAGTGAGTGGTAATCTAGCTTTATATAATATAACTAGTATTTGCGTGTTGCGCGAGGTGCAAGCACCTCGCGTGCTTGTGAAAAAAAAATATGGGGGGGTTTAGTATTTGCGTGTTGCGCGAGGTGCAAGCACCACGCGTGCTTGTGAAAAAAAAAAAGTGGGGGGGGGTGATGGGGGGGGGGTTGCACAAGTATTTCGACTAAAGCATTGCCCCTCTAAATGAATCTGAAAAAAAAAATGTTCCAAGTCTCTTAGATTCCGAGATCCGCCTAAAGGGAGGGGAGAAGGGGGGCGGGGGGGGGGGACTTTGAAAAATGGTTTTTACTTTACCGAGCCTCCTCTATACGAATCCGTAAAAAAAAAAAATACGGGTCTCGTCGTTTCCGAGATACGATAGGGAGGGGGGAGAAGGGGGGGGAAAAGGGGAGGTTTGGCACTTTTCCCGTAGGTTTCAGAGTTACTTGTTTACGAATCTGTCAAAATATACCCACCTCCCCATCCACCATCTGGGAGAACAATTATGTCAATGAGTGAGTGAGTGAGTGAGTGGTAATCGAGCTTTATATAATATAACTAGTATTTGCGTGTTGCGCGAGGTGCAAGCACCTCGCGTGCTTGTGAAAAAAACTAAAGCATTGCCCCTCTAAATCAAGTATTTGCGTGTTGCGCGAGGTGCAAGCACCTCGCGTGCTTGTGAAAAAAAAAAAAAAAAAAGAGGGGGGGTGATGGGGGGGGGGGGGGGGTTGCACAAGTATTTCGACTAAAGCATTGCCCCTCTAAATGAATCTGAAAAAAAAAAATGTTCCAAGTCTCTTAGATTCCGAGATCCGCCTAAAGGGGGGAGAAGGGGGGCGGGAGGGGGGGACTTTGAAAAATGGTTTTTACTTTACCGAGCCTCCTCTATACGAATCCGTAAAAAGAAAAAAATACGGGTCTCGTAGTTTCCGAGATACGATAGGGGGGGGGTGTGAAGGGGGGGGGAAAAGGGGAGGTTTGGCACTTTTCCCGTAGGTTTGAGAGTTACTTGTTTACGAATCTGTCAAAATATACCCACCTCCCCATCCACCATCTGGGAGAACAATTATGTCAATGAGTGAGTCAGTCAGTGAGTGGTAATCTAGCTTTATATAATATAACTAGTATTAGCGTGTTGCGCGAGGTGCAAGCACCTCGCGTGCTTGTGAAAAAAAAATATGGGGGGGTTTAGTATTTGCGTGTTGCGCGAGGTGCAAGCACCACGCGTGCTTGTGAAAAAAAAAAAGTGGGGGGGGGTGATGGGGGGGGGGTTGCACAAGTATTTCGACTAAAGCATTGCCCCTCTAAATGAATCTGAAAAAAAAAATGTTCCAAGTCTCTTAGATTCCGAGATCCGCCTAAAGGGAGGGGAGAAGGGGGGCGGGGGGGGGGGGACTTTGAAAAATGGTTTTTACTTTACCGAGCCTCCTCTATACGAATCCGTAAAAAAAAAAAATACGGGTCTCGTCGTTTCCGAGATACGATAGGGAGGGGGGAGAAGGGGGGGGAAAAGGGGAGGTTTGGCACTTTTCCCGTAGGTTTCAGAGTTACTTGTTTACGAATCTGTCAAAATATACCCACCTCCCCATCCACCATCTGGGAGAACAATTATGTCAGTGAGTCAGTGAGTGGTAATTTAGCTTTATATAGTATAATAACTAGTATTTGCGTGTTGCGCGAGGTGCAAGCACCTCGCGTGCTTGTGAAAAAAACTAAAGCATTGCCCCTCCAAATCAAGTATTTGCGTGTTGCGCGAGGTGCAAGCACCTCGCGTGCTTGTGAAAAAAAAAAAAAAAATGGGGGGGGGTAATGGGGGGGGGGGTGTTGCAGAAGTATTTTGACTAAAGCATTGCCCCTCTAAATGAATCTGAAAAAAAAAATGTTACAAGTCTCTTAATTTCCGAGATCTGCCTAAAGGGGGTGAGAAGGGGGGCGGGGGGGGGGGGGCGACTGAAAAATGGTTTTTACTTTACCGAGCCTCCTCTATACGAATCCGTAAAAAAAAATACGGGTCTCGTAGTTTCCGAGATACGATGGGGAGGGGGGAGAAGGGGGGTGAAAAGGGGAGGTTTGGCACTTTTCCCGTAGGTTTGAGAGTTACTTGTTTACGAATCTGTCAAAATATACACACCTCCCCATCCACCATCTGGGAGAACAATTATGTCAATGAGTGAGTGAGTGAGTCAGTGAGTGGTAATTTAGCTTTATATAGTATAACTAGTATTTGCGTGTTGCGCGAGGTGCAAGCACCTCGCGTGCTTGTGAAAAAAACTAAAGCATTGCCCCTCTAAATCAAGTATTTGCGTGTTGCGCGAGGTGCAAGCACCTCGCGTGCTTGTGAAACAAACAAAAAAAAAAAAAAAGAGGGGGGGGTGATGGGGGGGGGGTTTGCACAAGTATTTCGACTAAAGCATTGCCCCTCTAAATGAATCTGAAAAAAAAAATGTTCCAAGTCTCTTAGATTCCGAGATCCGCCTAAAGGGGGGGAGAAGGGGGGCGGGGGGGGGGGACTTTGAAAAATGGTTTTTACTTTACCGAGCCTCCTCTATACGAATCCGTAAAAAGAAAAAAATACGGGTCTCGTAGTTTCCGAGATTCGATAGGGGGGGGGGAAAAGGGGGGGTTTGGCACTTTTCCCGTAGGTTTGAGAGTTACTTGTTTACGAATCTGTCAAAATATACCCACCTCCCCATCCACCATCTGGGAGAACAATTATGTCAATGAGTGAGTCAGTCAGTGGTAATTTAGCTTTATATAATATAACTAGTATTTGCGTGTTGCGCGAGGTGCAAGCACCTCGCGTGCTTGTGAAAAAATAAAAAAAGGGGGGGGGAGATAGGGGGTTTAGTATTTGCGTGTTGCGCGAGGTGCAAGCACCTCGAGTGCTTGTGAAAAAAAAAAGTGGGGGGGGGGGGGTGATGGGGGGAGATGGGGGGGTTTAGTATTTGGGTGTTGCGCGAGGTGCAAGCACCTCGCGTGCTTGAGAAAAAAAAAAAAAAAAAAAAGGGGGGGGTGATAGGGGGGGGGGGTTGCAGAAGTATTTCGACTAAAGCATTGCCCCTCTAAATGAATCTGAAAAAAAAAAAGATCCAAGTCTCTTAGATTCCGAGATCCGTCTAAAGGGGGGGAGAAGGGGGGCGGGGGGGGACTTTGAAAAATGGTTTTTACTTTACCGAGCCTCCTCTATACGAATCCGTAAAAAGAAAAAATACGGGTCTCGTAGTTTCCAAGATACGATAGGGAGGGGGGAGAAGGGGGGGGAAAAGGGGAGGTTTGGCACTTTTCCCGTAGGTTTGAGAGTTACTTGTTTACGAATCTGTCAAAATATACCCACCTCCCCATCCACCATCTGGGAGAACAATTATGTCAATGAGTGAGTGAGTGAGTCAGTCAGTCAGTCAGTGGTAATTTAGCATTATATAGTATAATAACTAGTATTTGCGTGTTGCGCGACGTGCAAGCACCTCGCGTGCTTGAAAAAAAAAAAAAAAGGGGGGGTGATGGGGAGGTTTAGTATTTGCGTGTTGCGCGAGGTGCAAGCACCTCGAGTGCTTGTGAAAAAAAAAAAAAAAAAAAAAAGGGGGGGCTGATGGGGGGGTTTAGTATTTGCGTGTTGCGCGAGGTGCAAGCACCTCGCGTGCCTGTGAAAAAAAAAAAAAGGGGGGGGGAAATGGGGGGGGGAGGGTTGCACAATTATTTCGACTAAAGCATTGCCCCTCTAAATGAATCTGAAAAAAAAAATGTTCCAAGTCTCTTAGATTCCGAGATCCGCCTAAAGGGGGGGAGAAGGGGGGCGGGGAGGGGACTTTGAAAAATGGTTTTTACTTTACCGAGCCTCCTCTATACGAATCCGTAAAAAGAAAAAAATACGGGTCTCGTAGTTTCCGAGATACGATAGGGGGGGGGGAAAGGGGGGGGAAAAGGGGGGGTTTGGCACTTTTCCCGTAGGTTTGAGAGTTACTTGTTTACGAATCTGTCAAAATATACCCACCTCCCCATCCACCATCTGGGAGAACAATTCTGTCAATGAGTGAGTCAGTCAGTGGTAATTTAGCTTTATATAATATAACTAGGATTTGCGTGTTGCGCGAGGTGCAAGCACCTCGCGTGCTTGTGAAAATAAAAAAGTGGCGGGGGGGGGGGGGGTGATGGGGGGAGATGGGGGGGGTTTAGTATTTGCGTGTTGCGCGAGGTGCAAGCACCTCGCGTGCGTGTGAAAAAAAAAAAAAAAAGAGGGGGGTGATGGGGGGGGTTGTAGAAGTATTTTGACTAAAGCATTGCCCCTCTAAATGAATCTGAAAAAAAAAATGTTCCAAGTCTCTTAGATTCCGAGATCCGCCTAAAGGGAGGGGAGAAGGGGGGCGGGGGGGGGACTTTGAAAAATGGCTTTTCTTTTACCGAGCCTCCTCTATACGAATCCGTAAAAAAAAAAAATACGGGTCTCGTAGTTTCCGAGATACGATAGGGAGGGGGGAGTAGGGGGGGGAAAAGGGGAGGTTTGGCACTTTTCCCGTAGGTTTCAGAGTTACTTGTTTACGAATCTGTCAAAATATACCCACCTCCCCATCCACCATCTGGGAGAACAATTATGTCAGTGAGTCAGTGAGTGGTAATTTAGCTTTATATAGTATAACTAGTATTTGCGTTTTGCGCGAGGTGCAAGCACCTCGCGTGCTGGTGAAAAAAACTAAAGCATTGCCCCTCTAAATCAAGTATTTGCGTGTTGCGCGAGGTGCAAGCACCTCGCGTGCTTGTGAAAAAAAAAAGTGGGGGGGGTGATGGGGGGAGATGGGGGGGGGTTTAGTATTTGCGTGTTGCGCGAGGAGCAAGCACCTCGCGTGCTTGTGAAAAAAAAAAAAAGGGGGGGGGGTTGCACAAGTATTTCGACTAAAGCATTGCCCCTCTAAATGAATCTGAAAAAAAAAATGTTCCAAGTCTCTTAGATTCCGAGATCCGCCTAAAGGGAGGGGAGAAGGGGGGCGGGGGGGGGACTTTGAAAAATGGTTTTTACTTTACCGAGCCTCCTCTATACGAATCCGTAAAAAAAAAAAATACGGGTCTCGTAGTTTCCGAGATACGATAGGGAGGGGGGAGAAGGGGGGGGAAAAGGGGAGGTTTGGCACTTTTCCCGTAGGTTTCAGAGTTACTTGTTTACGAATCTGTCAAAATATACCCACCTCCCCATCCACCATCTGGGAGAACAATTATGTCAGTGAGTCAGTGAGTGGTAATTTAGCTTTATATAGTATAATAACTAGTATTTGCGTGTTGCGCGAGGTGCAAGCACCTCGCGTGCTTGTGAAAGAAAAAAAAAAAAAAGGCGGGGGTTGATGGAGGGGTTTAGTATTTGCGTGTTGCGCGAGGTGCAAGCACCTCGCGAGCTTGTGAAAAAAAAATAAAAAAAAAAAGAGGGGGGGGGTGTGATGGGGGGGGGGTTGCACAAGTATTTCGACTTAAGCATTGCCCCTCTAAATGAATCTGAAAAAAAAAATGTTCCAAGTCTCTTAGATTCCGAGATCCGCCTAAAGGGGGGGAGAAGGGGCGCGGGGAGGGGGGACTTTGAAAAATGGTTTTTACTTTACCGAGCCTCCTCTATACGAATCCGTAAAAAGAAAAAATACGGGTCTCGTAGTTTCCGAGATACGATAGGGGGGGGGGAGAAGGGGGGGGAAAAGGGGAGGTTTGGCACTTTTCCCGTAGGTTTCAGAGTTACTTGTTTACGAATCTGTCAAAATATACCCACCTCCCCATCCACCATCTGGGAGAACAATTATGTCAGTGAGTCAGTGAGTGGTAATTTAGCTTTATATAGTATAATAACTAGTATTTGCGTGTTGCGCGAGGTGCAAGCACCTCGCGTGCTTGTGAAAAAAACTAAAGCATTGCCCCTCCAAATCAAGTATTTGCGTGTTGCGCGAGGTGCAAGCAACTCGCGTGCTTGTGAAAAAAAAAAAAAAAATGGGGGGGGGTAATGGGGGGGGGGGTGTTGCAGAAGTATTTTGACTAAAGCATTGCCCCTCTAAATGAATCTGAAAAAAAAAATGTTACAAGTCTCTTAATTTCCGAGATCTGCCTAAAGGGGGTGAGAAGGGGGGCGGGGGGGGGGGGGGCGACTGAAAAATGGTTTTTACTTTACCGAGCCTCCTCTATACGAATCCGTAAAAAAAAATACGGGTCTCGTAGTTTCCGAGATACGATGGGGAGGGGGGAGAAGGGGGGTGAAAAGGGGAGGTTTGGCACTTTTCCCGTAGGTTTGAGAGTTACTTGTTTACGAATCTGTCAAAATATACACACCTCCCCATCCACCATCTGGGAGAACAATTATGTCAATGAGTGAGTGAGTGAGTCAGTGAGTGGTAATTTAGCTTTATATAGTATAACTAGTATTTGCGTGTTGCGCGAGGTGCAAGCACCTCGCGTGCTTGTGAAAAAAACTAAAGCATTGCCCCTCTAAATCAAGTATTTGCGTGTTGCGCGAGGTGCAAGCACCTCGCGTGCTTGTGAAACAAACAAAAAAAAAAAAAAAGAGGGGGGGGTGATGGGGGGGGGGTTTGCACAAGTATTTCGACTAAAGCATTGCCCCTCTAAATGAATCTGAAAAAAAAAATGTTCCAAGTCTCTTAGATTCCGAGATCCGCCTAAAGGGGGGGAGAAGGGGGGCGGGGGGGGGGGACTTTGAAAAATGGTTTTTACTTTACCGAGCCTCCTCTATACGAATCCGTAAAAAGAAAAAAATACGGGTCTCGTAGTTTCCGAGATTCGATAGGGGGGGGGGAAAAGGGGGGGTTTGGCACTTTTCCCGTAGGTTTGAGAGTTACTTGTTTACGAATCTGTCAAAATATACCCACCTCCCCATCCACCATCTGGGAGAACAATTATGTCAATGAGTGAGTCAGTCAGTGGTAATTTAGCTTTATATAATATAACTAGTATTTGCGTGTTGCGCGAGGTGCAAGCACCTCGCGTGCTTGTGAAAAAATAAAAAAAGGGGGGGGGAGATGGGGGGTTTAGTATTTGCGTGTTGCGCGAGGTGCAAGCACCTTGAGTGCTTGTGAAAAAAAAAAGTGGGGGGGGGGGGGTGATGGGGGGAGATGGGGGGGTTTAGTATTTGGGTGTTGCGCGAGGTGCAAGCACCTCGCGTGCTTGAGAAAAAAAAAAAAAAAAAAAGGGTGGGGTGATAGGGGGGGGGGTTGCAGAAGTATTTCGACTAAAGCATTGCCCCTCTAAATGAATCTGAAAAAAAAAAAGATCCAAGTCTCTTAGATTCCGAGATCCGTCTAAAGGGGGGGAGAAGGGGGGCGGGGGGGGACTTTGAAAAATGGTTTTTACTTTACCGAGCCTCCTCTATACGAATCCGTAAAAAGAAAAAATACGGGTCTCGTAGTTTCCAAGATACGATAGGGAGGGGGGAGAAGGGGGGGGAAAAGGGGAGGTTTGGCACTTTTCCCGTAGGTTTGAGAGTTACTTGTTTACGAATCTGTCAAAATATACCCACCTCCCCATCCACCATCTGGGAGAACAATTATGTCAATGAGTGAGTGAGTGAGTCAGTCAGTCAGTCAGTGGTAATTTAGCATTATATAGTATAATAACTAGTATTTGCGTGTTGCGCGACGTGCAAGCACCTCGCGTGCTTGTGAAAAAAAAAAAAAGGGGGGGTGATGGGGAGGTTTAGTATTTGCGTGTTGCGCGAGGTGCAAGCACCTCGAGTGCTTGTGAAAAAAAAAAAAAAAAAAAAAAGGGGGGGCTGATGGGGGGGTTTAGTATTTGCGTGTTGCGCGAGGTGCAAGCACCTCGCGTGCCTGTGAAAAAAAAAAAAAAGGGGGGGGGAAATGGGGGGGGGAGGGTTGCACAATTATTTCGACTAAAGCATTGCCCCTCTAAATGAATCTGAAAAAAAAAATGTTCCAAGTCTCTTAGATTCCGAGATCCGCCTAAAGGGGGGGAGAAGGGGGGCGGGGAGGGGACTTTGAAAAATGGTTTTTACTTTACCGAGCCTCCTCTATACGAATCCGTAAAAAGAAAAAAATACGGGTCTCGTAGTTTCCGAGATACGATAGGGGGGGGGAAAAGGGGGGGGAAAAGGGGGGGTTTGGAACTTTTCCCGTAGGTTTGAGAGTTACTTGTTTACGAATCTGTCAAAATATACCCACCTCCCCATCCACCATCTGGGAGAACAATTCTGTCAATGAGTGAGTCAGTCAGTGGTAATTTAGCTTTATATAATATAACTAGGATTTGCGTGTTGCGCGAGGTGCAAGCACCTCGCGTGCTTGTGAAAATAAAAAAGTGGCGGGGGGGGGGGGTGATGGGGGGAGATGGGGGGGGTTTAGTATTTGCGTGTTGCGCGAGGTGCAAGCACCTCGCGTGCGTGTGAAAAAAAAAAAAAAAAGAGGGGGGGTGATGGGGGGGGTTGTAGAAGTATTTTGACTAAAGCATTGCCCCTCTAAATGAATCTGAAAAAAAAAATGTTCCAAGTCTCTTAGATTCCGAGATCCGCCTAAAGGGAGGGGAGAAGGGGGGCGGGGGGGGGACTTTGAAAAATGGCTTTTCTTTTACCGAGCCTCCTCTATACGAATCCGTAAAAAAAAAAAATACGGGTCTCGTAGTTTCCGAGATACGATAGGGAGGGGGGAGTAGGGGGGGGAAAAGGGGAGGTTTGGCACTTTTCCCGTAGGTTTCAGAGTTACTTGTTTACGAATCGTCAAAATATACCCACCTCCCCATCCACCATCTGGGAGAACAATTATGTCAGTGAGTCAGTGAGTGGTAATTTAGCTTTATATAGTATAACTAGTATTTGCGTTTTGCGCGAGGTGCAAGCACCTCGCGTGCTGGTGAAAAAAACTAAAGCATTGCCCCTCTAAATCAAGTATTTGCGTGTTGCGCGAGGTGCAAGCACCTCGCGTGCTTGTGAAAAAAAAAAGTGGGGGGGGTGATGGGGGGAGATGGGGGGGGGTTTAGTATTTGCGTGTTGCGCGAGGAGCAAGCACCTCGCGTGCTTGTGAAAAAAAAAAAAAAAAGGGGGGGGTTGATAGGGGGGGGGTTGCACAAGTATTTCGACTAAAGCATTGCCCCTCTAAATGAATCTGAAAAAAAAAATGTTCCAAGTCTCTTAGATTCCGAGATCCGCCTAAAGGGAGGGGAGAAGGGGGGCGGGGGGGGGACTTTGAAAAATGGTTTTTACTTTACCGAGCCTCCTCTATACGAATCCGTAAAAAAAAAAAATACGGGTCTCGTAGTTTCCGAGATACGATAGGGAGGGGGGAGAAGGGGGGGGGAAAAGGGGAGGTTTGGCACTTTTCCCGTAGGTTTCAGAGTTACTTGTTTACGAATCTGTCAAAATATACCCACCTCCCCATCCACCATCTGGGAGAACAATTATGTCAGTGAGTCAGTGAGTGGTAATTTAGCTTTATATAGTATAATAACTAGTATTTGCGTGTTGCGCGAGGTGCAAGCACCTCGCGTGCTTGTGAAAGAAAAAAAAAAAAAAGGCGGGGGTTGATGGAGGGGTTTAGTATTTGCGTGTTGCGCGAGGTGCAAGCACCTCGCGAGCTTGTGAAAAAAAAATAAAAAAAAAAGAGGGGGGGGGTGTGATGGGGGGGGGGTTGCACAAGTATTTCGACTTAAGCATTGCCCCTCTAAATGAATCTGAAAAAAAAAATGTTCCAAGTCTCTTAGATTCCGAGATCCGCCTAAAGGGGGGGAGAAGGGGGGCGGGGAGGGGGGACTTTGAAAAATGGTTTTTACTTTACCGAGCCTCCTCTATACGAATCCGTAAAAGAAAAAATACGGGTCTCGTAGTTTCCGAGATACGATAGGGGGGGGGGGGGAGAAGGGGGGGGGAAAAGGGGGGGTTTGGCACTTTTCCCGTAGGTTTGAGAGTTACTTGTTTACGAATCTGTCAAAATATACCCACCTCCCCATCCACCATCTGGGAGAACAATTCTGTCAGTGAGTCAGTGAGTGGTAATTTAGCTTTATATAGTATAATAACTAGTATTTGCGTGTTGCGCGAGGTGCAAGCACCTCGCGTGCTTGTGAAAAAAAAAAAGAAAAAAAAGGGGGGGGTGAGATGGGGGCGGTTTAGTATTTGCGTGTTGCGCGAGGTGCAAGCACCTCGCGTGCTTGATCAATTTAAAAAAAAAAATTGGGGGGGGGGGTGATGATGGGGGGGGTGCCCAATTATTTGACTTAAGCATTGCCCCTCTACATGAATCTGACAAAAAAAATGTTCCAAGTCCCTTAATTTCCGAGATCCGCCTAAAGGGGCTGAAAAAGGGGGGGGGGAGGGGGGGGGACTGAAAAATGGTTTTTACTTTACTGAGCCTCCTCTATACGAATCCGTAAAAAAAAATACGGGTCTCGTAGTTTCCGAGATACGATAGGGAGGGGGGAGAAGGGCGGGGGAAAGGGGAGGTTTGGCACTTTTCCCGTAGGTTTGAGAGTTACTTGTTTACGAATCTATCAAATATACCCACCTCCCCATCCACCATCTGGGAGAACAATTTTGTCAATGAGTGAGTGAGTGTGTGAGTGGTAATCGAGCTTTATATAATACTAGTATTTGCGTGTTGCGCGAGGTGCAAGCACCTCGCGTGCTTGTGATAAAGAAAAAAAGTGGGGGGGGGGGGTGATGGGGGGGTTCAGTATTTGCGTGTTGCGCGAGGGGCTAGCACCTCGCGTGCTTGTGAAAAAAAAAAAGTATTTGCGTGTTGCGCGAGGTGCAAGCACCTCGCGTGTTAGTGAAAAAAAAAAAAAAAAGGGTGGGGGGTGATGGGGGGGGGTTGCACAATTATTTCGACTAAAGCATTGCCACTCTAAATGAATCTGAAAAAAAAAATGTTCCAAGTCTCTTATTTCCGAGATCCGCCTAAAGGGGGGAGAAGGGGGGCGGGGGGGGACTTTGAAAAATGCTTTTTACTTTACCGAGCCTCCTCTATACGAATCCGTAAAAAGAAAAAAATACGGGTCTCGTAGTTTCCGAGATACGATAGGGGGGGGGGGAAAAGGGGAGGTTTGGCACTTTTCCCGTAGGTTTGAGAGTTACTTGTTTACGAATCTGTCAAAATATACCCACCTCCCCATCCACCATCTGGGAGAACAATTATGTCAATGAGTCAGTGAGTGGTAATTTAGCTTTATATAGTATAACTAGTATTTGCGTAATGCGCGAGGTGCAAGCACCTCGCGTGCTTGTGAAAAAAAAAAAAAGGGGGGGTGAGATGGGGGCGGTTTAGTATTTGCGTGTTGCGCGAGGTGCAAGCACCTCGCGTGCTTGTTAAAAAAAAAAAGAGGGGGGGGGGTTGCAGAAGTATTTTGACTAAAGCATTGCCCCTCTAAATTAATCTGAAAAAAAAATGTTCCAAGTCTCTTAATTTCCGAGATCTGCCTAAAGGGGGTGAAGGGGGGGGGGCGACTGAAAAATGGTTTTTACTTTACCGAGCCTCCTCTATACGAATCCGTAAAAAAAATACGGGTCTCGTAGTTTCCGAGATATGATAGGGAGGGGGGGAGAAGGGAGGGGAAAGGGGAGGTTTGGCACTTTTCCCGTAGGTTTGAGAGTTACTTGTTTACGAATCTATCAAAATATACCCACCTCCCCATCCACCATCTGGGAGAACAATTATGTCAATGAGTGAGTGAGTGAGTGAGTGGTAATCGAGCTTTATATAATATAACTAGTATTTGCGTGTTGCGCGAGGTGCAAGCACCTCGCGTGCTTGTGAAAAAAACTAAAGCATTGCCCCTCTAAATCAAGTATTTGCGTGTTGCGCGAGGTGCAAGCACCTCGCGTGCTTGTGAAAAAAAAAAAAAAAGAGGGGGGGTGATGGGGGGGGGGGG